>VDFB02281492.1:664619569-664774434 GCA_007258455.2 Sequoia sempervirens | reverse complement strand
GAGCAAAAAGACAAAGTCGAATAATAATCTCATAATAGTTCGATTTTGCCTTGAGTGAATATATATTTGCCTTTGAAAAGTTCGACCCAAATCTCCTTTAAAATAATCATTTAATTAAATGATTTAATTCGCCTTAATACTTAGGAGAAATATTTAATAATTAAATGGCGCTTTATTTTAATGAATAATAAATATTCATTAAGTCAAAATTTAATACTTTATTATAAAGTATAATAAATACTTTATAACAGGCCAATTTAATTAAATATTTAAATATTTCAATAAAGTGACTTTAATATAAAGTCAAAATATTAAATATTTAATAAATCATTAAATACTCCTTATTTCTCCGTCTTATCATCAAACTGCTGAACTGGGTCGACTCTGAGCTGAATAGTTGAACCAGGTGCCCTGCCCAAAATAGCAGCTTCCGCCTGACCTAACTTTCTAAAAATAGAAAGTTCCTGAAAATGCACTCTGGAAGATTCTGCGAAGGCCCAACCTGAAACAACTGCAAACTGGAGCTACCAAACACTGAGTAACTGCCCCAGATGATCCTCTGCACACTCCTGTCAGCCTACGAGGATCGAATAATAGGCTAACCTCGTCACCAGCTGCGCTGACTAGGATGGGGACATCACATGCCCCAAGAAAATTTCAGTCATGAAATACCTTATGACAGAAAGCTTAATATCCATACAACAATGGCCATCCTTTTGAATCCCTTAACTGGTCTAGAGAAGTCTTAGACAGTCCACAAAATCACTTCATTGGTTCTTTCAGATTCAAAACTCAAGAATACTCAGAACAGGACCAAAAAAAATATCCTTGAGTCTTGACTAATACACAAATCCCAAGAAGTAAAAAGGTAATGAAAGGATGAAAAAACTCTAATGGTGTATGTGGTTTTACTTTATGTCAGTCTGGTCAGGGTTCTTTCCAAGGTTAGCTGGCATAAAAATTAGAAAAAAATATAATCAAGCAATGCTAACAAAATACTACGATGTCATGACGATGATGTAATGATGGAGATCTTTCTCCAAGCTCTAGTTCATGATTATGAAACTGTAATTAATAGTCTCAATATGTATGGTCGGATTAACTAGCCACAATACATATTCTCTCAACTACAGTGATGAAAATTTACCCCTTCCAATGAGCATCTTATAGCAAAGAAATAATACATTTTGGAGAAACTGGGTATTGTTTATAGGAATTAAGCCATTTGATGGATTTTTTAACAGTTTCATATAAGATTTAACTATGGATGAAGAAATTGTGGTTTTCAGAACCTTACCTGCATGGGATTCAGTTCATCCCAAGTAACCTTCCCAGTGGTCAACTCCCACATGATAACTCCAAAGCTATAAACATCCGACCTGTTCATTGTGAAACTCAAACAATAGCTCTATTCATATTCCTTCAGGCAACATCTATTTCCAGCCATAAATTCTATATAAATCTAAGATATGTCCTGCTAATATCCATGTGGTTCTACTTTAAAAATCAGAAAAAGAACCTTATCAGTTACCATCCATCTACAAACAGTAGTTCATGATATATCAAAGCAAGAATTACATTGTATTTTACTTTTCATTTGAAGGTTCATTTCGAAGAACTTCCAGAGCCATCCATTGTGGCTGCTAAGAAGGAAAATCCAATATGTTACTCCTTGGTCTCATTCAGAAGCAAATAGATTTATAAGAATACTAAAACAGTCCAGATACACTCACCGTGCCTTTTCCAGAATTTGCAGTTAAAAATGTAGCATTCTTGAGGTGGGACAAACCAAAATCCCCAACCTACAATGATGAACAGTACCCCAGTAACAAGAAGACATGGAATTTAGTCAGTACATAAAAATATAGGTTTAGGAAATTAGTCCAGTTGGGGAGTTTACAAAGAGAATCAGAACCAGAAACCTTAACAGTCCAGCTCTTGTCAACCAAAAGATTTGATGATTTCAAATCACAATGAACTAGAGGAGGATGACGATGATGAAGGTAATTTATCCCACGTGCCTGATGAAAAAACCATTGTTTAATTCAGGCTGAAAATGACTATCAAAAAGGCTAATGCTCCAACTAAATGTATTTAATTAAAAAATAATTTTTATATGTTTTTAAAGTACAAGAATACCACTCACAATGTCCAATGTCATGTGTGTCCGTCGCCTCCAGTCCATTCCAGGCACCTTTTTTTAAAGCAACCGAAACAAACTCCCTCTATATAAAGAACTTCATCTTTCATGGCATTCGAGTTTCAAAACTTTACTGACAAAGGGGCACATATTTTTACCATGAACCACACAAGTGATGATATAAATCATGCAACTTGCATTTGATAGTGAGAGAAATAATTCAAGAAAATTTTGAGACTACACAAATAAGTTTCAACATAGCTTGCAAAATTTCTGGATTAGACTATATAAACTTATTTTCTTCATCAACATTTCAGAGCACACCCTATGATCTATCAATTAGCTAGGATTAGACTATATAAACTTATTTTCTTCATCAACATTTCAGACCACACCCTATGATCTATCAATTCTCTTCTCTAGCTATCTCATCTTGATGATGGATCATAGGGTGTGATCTGAAACATTGATGAAGAAAATAAATTTACATAGTATCTAGAAATTTTGCAAGCTATTGTCATGGACTGTGGAAACTTCATATCTTTAAGTTCCAACATATCAATTCATATCCATATTACTGACCACAAATAAACGAAACAAGAACATCTGGTGCCATAAATTACATGAATCTCAATTTGTTGTTGTTGTTAAGGGAAAGATTACTCAACATTATCATAACAAAATTGATCAACCAAAGGAACCATTAAGATAGGGAGAAACTTATAAGAGTTAAAATTGAGAAAAAAATCGGAAGCTAACCGTGGAAGAAACTCTGTGACTATGCAGAGTCGCTCAGGAGAAGTAACAGCTCCCATGAAAAGGAGTACATTTGGATGACGCAGCTTCTTCATTATTGCCACCTTTGTGACAGACAGGTAGAATAAAGTTCTCTTGTAATGCAAATTTTCAAAATTGATGAACGAAAAGCTGAAGACTGCATGTTAAAGCTGTATGGCTTTATATTTCAAGTAGAGGAAGGGAATAAAAGAAAACCCTCTAGAGAACTAATATCAGCGTAAAGATAAATATTAGAGTATCAAAGAAAAGGCTGAAACAGAGAACATTATGCATACTTCCTTGCGAAATGCATCTGCAAAATCTTTCAAACAATCCTGGAATATTTTGATTGCTATATGCTGCAAGAATTTCAATTTTAATTTTGTAAAGCTTCTCTCATCTGTAAACGTGTATGTGGAAATCATCTGTGATAATAGAGGAAAAAGAATGTAGCGTGAACTGAAACAGATTAATAACATACCGAACCATACCAGAGACCACGGTAAACAGTCGCAGAAGAACCTGCCACAAATTTTTATGCATGTTAAAACTATCTCTTACAAATGCAAGATACATAACAAGCATACATGTTTCGCTTCCCTAACCTTTCATATACATAACAGATGTTAGCATGAATAATCTCAAATATTAGATTTATCCCATTCAAAGGTAGTAACCTTCTCAATGATGGTAATTGCATTCCAGTATAGATCTAATTGCACACATGAACAGAATAATTTGTGAAAACATAACGCAAAAGAAATTTCACATTTGTGCAAAAATATTTAATAGGTGCTCTCAAAAAAGAACATGGAAGAAATGACAGTGAATAACTCATAATCCAGTGATCCGGAGGATTTTTGTCAAATTTTGAAGTTCTTCATTTTTCTCCAGAAACATCTTCATCAGAAAGTATTTGGAATTCTGACTCCAATTAAACTCGAACAGGGTCAATCAGAGCTACGGTGCTTGAGATACACTCAGTCAAACCTTCAGTCAACTCAAAGACCCAAGTCAGAAAAAGGTCAAAAATCAAAGTTGTCAAAAGTGGTCAAGACTGGTGTCAATGCAAAGAGCTCATCGCAAGCTTTCCAATGACGTTCATTTCATCAAAATTGGAGTTCGTTTGCCCAAGTTACGAGAAGTCAAAATCGGCCAATCATGTGTGGACACGTGGCAGTCCAGTCAACGCCACATCATCAATCCAGTCAGTGGACACATCGCTCCAAAGTCTTTGACAGAGGGATTTATTTTGGATTTACATGTAAATTTGGGAGATTGTAAATCAAGTTGTTATACACCAAATTGGGTAAAATTGGTGTATAAAAAGGGGTAAATGGGTGAGAGTTTGTAAGGTGTTTTAGCTAATTATTTTTGTAAGGAATTTTGGAGGTGATTTTTGTAAGTGGAGAGTTGGGATTTTTCTTCCTTGGAGAAATCTTATTGTAACTTCGTGCTTTTGGAGAAGCTTGTTCTCATGCACTTTGGAAGTGCATTTTCAGATTTCTTTGTATTCCAAGGGGAGGTTATGCCGAAGATTGTAACCGAGTTTCTAGAGGAATAATTGGATCGGTCTCACTCCATTGGAGCGGACCCAGAGACGTAGTCACGATTGTGGCGAACTCCGTTATCAAATTGTTTGCACTTTCTCTCTTCTTCTCTCTCACATTCTAGTTATCACCTTGATTTTAAGCATAATTTAAATAATGTACACTTGTTTTTGAGTTTCCATTAAATTGTTTAAGTTAAGCATTCAATTATGCAATTAGTCTAGATCCTAAATCAGATCAAGTTTGGTATCAGAGCATTTGGTGACTATTATTGCAGTTGATTTTGAATGCTAACAAGATCCAGGATTCAGAAGGGCGAAGGAAAGCTTGAGGAATATAATCCTGAGATCAGGAAACGAAGAACTTTTCCAAAAATGTCTGTGTCTGGAATGGAGGTACCCGAAGAACTAAGTGAGCAAGAATTTCGAAGAGCCTTCTGGCAAATGAGAGCCGTGTTGGAAATGCTACTCAAAGAAAGGGAAGAACCCATGAAACTTGAAGAAGATAATGCATTGAAGCAAGAAGATCATGGAGACAGTAAAAGCAAGAAGAAGCAACCAGGAGGTGGTGATGAACCCCCAAAATCTCCTCCTTCTACTCCTCCTTCTTCTCCTTCTTCTACACATTCTCTTTCTGCTAATCCTTTTAAGGGTGTAAATAAGCCTAAGATTAAATTGGATGTAAAATTTGAACTACCTAAGTATTGTGGTGAATTAGATGCTGAAAAACTAGATGATTGGATTCAGCAAGTAGAAGTCTATTGTAGAGTTCAAAGCCTCTTTGATGATGTTTCTAGGATCCAGTTAGCTACTCTTCGGTTGGGAGGTTCAGCTCTCACCTGGTGGGAGAGTAGGACTAGAGCAGAAATTTCACAGCATGGTAGAGTCAATTTGTCTTGGTCATAATTTGTTAATGCTCTTAAAAAGAAATTTTATCCCCTAGGCCATATGCAACAATTAATGATGAACTGGCAAACTTTTAGGCAAGGGAAAGGACAGTCTATTCAAGATTACACCCACGAGTTTCGTAAAAGGGCTATTGCATTAAATGTACCTTTGTACACCCAAGATACTTTGTTAAAGTACATAGGAGGTCTTCACTCATATCTCAGACATTCTATTTTGGTCTTGAACCCTAGTAATTTGGATGAAGTTTGTGTCCAAGCTACACATTTAGAGTTAAGAGGAAAGGGTTCTTTTATTGATAAGTTTGATAATGATAACTTTGTAAAGAAATCATCTAAGTTTGCAGAGACAGGGAAAGGAAAGAAGACAACTATAGTTAAGAAGGATGACAAGCTTTCTTGCTCTCATTGTGACAAGAAGGGTCATGATGAAGATCATTGTTGGAAGTTGCATCCTGAATTGAAGCCTAAGTGGGCTCAGAAACAAAATTAGAAACATAAAGGTAAGGAGAAAGACACAAATGTTGTTATGGATCTTGGTTCTGATTCTGATGATGAAACTAAGATAACAACTATGGGTTTGAAAGGTAAAGCTCCTATTGCCAGTGTTTCCTTTGATAGTTGTGCTTCTACACCTAAAGTTAATGAAGTCTCTGATGATAAGAAAAGGAATGAACTTTTTCACATAAGGGTTATTGCTAAGAATGTGAAACTTGATGCACTCATAGATAGTGGTTCTCAAGTTAACTTAATTTCTGAAGATGTTGTAAGAAACTTGGGATTGAAAACTACACTGCATAAGAGACCTTATCCACTAGGCTGGATTTGTGAGAATGATAAATTGCAAGTAACAAGACAATGCACTTTGAAATTTGCAATCACTAGTAAGTTTGTGGATGAAGTACAGTTTGATGTGGTTCCACTAGATATCTGTGGGATAGTGTTGGGTAGCCCTTATTTATATGATCGAAAAGCTATTTTCTACAGGGAAAAGAATCATTATCATTTGTTTAAAGATGGCATTCAATATATTGTACATTCTCACAGGATTAAGACTGATCATTCTTTTACAAACACAGGGAAAGTAAAGAGGGTGATTAATGCAAGTGAAGATTTAACTCTTATGTCTGTCAGCACAGGTGGTTCTAGACAGGAACTTGGAGTAGCTAACCAGGGTCAGATGTCGCAGGATGCACCCACAGTACAACATGAGGGAATGGTGATTGAAAGCATTGGTGGTCCCTTGGGTAAAAATGTTTTTATTGTAAGAGATCGATATGTTGTTGATTTATTCTCTTTCATCTCTGCATTATCGTTCAACTTGATGCTAGTCAATGTTGGTTGGTTAGTGGCTTCAACAGTTGATGTAGATGCTTATGGAAGTGATAAAGTGATGTTAATGTTCAACAATGTTGTTGCAGTCTTTGTTGTGATTGTGAGTCAGGTATATAGATGTACAGAGGATACAGGACAAGTGGAGAGGCCAAGTCCTCACTTAATGTCTGAATAAATGCCACTTTTGGAGGTCCAAAAGCTCTCCAGTGGGGAGGCTTGATCCGGAGGATTTTTGTCAAATTTTGAAGTTCTTCATTTTTCTCCAGAAACATCTTCATCAGAAAGTATTTGGAATTCTGACTCCAATGCAACTCGAACAGAGTCAATCAGAGCTACGGTGCTTGAGATACACTCAGTCAAACCTTCAGTCAACTCAAAGACCCAAGTCAGAAAAAGGTCAAAAATCAAAGTTGTCAAAAGTGGTCAAGACTGGTGTCAATGCAAAGAGCTCATCGCAAGCTTTCCAATTACGTTCGTTTCATCAAAATTGGAGTTCATTTGCCCAAGTTACAAGAAGTCAAAATCGACCAATCATGTGTGGACACGTGGCAGTCCAGTCAACGCCACATCATCAATCCAGTCAGCGGACACATCGCTCCAAAGTCTTTGACCGATGAATGAAATTTTGATATGGCATCATCTCACCCCTCCATGTGGCAAGCCATTATTGGCAAAAGGTGGCATATTATTTTTATAAAAATAATAAAAATAATAAAAATAATAAAATATATAAAACAAATAAAAAAATAATTAAAAAATGCCACATTCTTTTAATAAACATGGGCTCTCCTATATTAAAGCCACCCTATTTTAAAGCCATGAGTTTTGTTGTAAAAGCTTTATTTTAAAAAAAAGCCTATTTTCATGGAATCCTTATTTTAAGGGATTTTAAACCCTTTTTTAATTATTATTACCCCTATTCAAAAGGGATAAAATCCTATAAGATAGCAATGGGATTATTTTTAAGGAATAAAATTTAAAAGATCTTCTTAAAAATATATAAATAATTCTGTAAGAGTTATCAAAACAAAATTATAGGGATTATTATTTTTCTTTTGTAAGCCTAAAATTATAAGGGCCCTTCATTATTTATCTTGAAGAGATTTTATTATGTAACAGAGGGATTTATTTTGGATTTACATGTAAATTTGGGAGATTGTAAATCAAGTTGTTATACACCAAATTGGGTAAAATTGGTGTATATAAAGGGGTAAATGGGTGAGAGTTTGTAAAGTGTTTTAGCTAATTATTTTTGTAAGGAATTTTGGAGGTGATTTTTGTAAGTGGAGAGTTGGGATTTTTCTTCCTTGGAGAAATCTTATTGTAACTTCGTGCTTTTGGAGAAGCTTGTTCTCACGCACTTTGGAAGTGCATTTTCAGATTTCTTTGTATTCCAAGGGGAGGCTATGCCGAAGATTGTAACCGAGTTTCTGGAGGAATAATTGGATCGGTCTCACTCCATTGGAGCAGACCCGGAGACGTAGTCACAATTGTGGCGAACTCCGTTATCAAATTGTTTGCACTTTCTCTCTTCTTCTCTCTCACATTCTAGTTATCACCTTGATTTTAAGCATAATTTAAATAATGTACACTTGTTTTTTGAGTTTCCATTAAATTGTTTAAGTTAAGCATTCAATTATGCAATTAGTCTAGATCCTAAATCAGATCATCCAGGCATCTATTTTTCAGTATATTCAAAGATATTTTGTGCGCCCAAGCATAGGTTGAATCCTTCTCCTAGATATTATCTCTGGTAGGACAAATGGTATCAACTATTATCTATTTTCTTTGTGTAGACAATCCTGCAGTAAACCACAAACTAAAAAACACAGAGTTATGCACTAACATTGTGCGCATAATACCTTGGATTTTGTATAATAGGTATAAAAATGGCAGAAAACCTTCACAAATAGAAAATTCTGTTAAAAAACATTATGTATATTATTACGAAAAGATTATATGAAATTAGTCCTTCGAGAAAAAAGAATACATGTACATAGTCAGCTTTATATGTTGAGAGCTAAGCATAGAGGCAAACCAGCCTACCGCAAATAGCTTCAATGTGTATGATAGTATAGTGTAGAGAGGTACAGTCTAATTTCTTTATAAAAAAGGTTAATATGTAGGAGATATTTTCCACAGTGTGTCAAACTATGATATTAATATTATGATTCAACTGCGTAGTTTTTGAGAAAAGCTCATTGATGCATATTTCATGAGTAGTGGTTCACACAAACCCATCTCTCATGAAAATGAATGGTCCACTTAACACTAATTGCATCTAGGCCATACTCATAGGGGTGAAGCATCAAGACTTCTTGGGCTATCACCCATCCCAATGCTACTTTGACTCCAACACATTTAACCATGGAGTTTCCCCTAAGATGAAGCCTAGTTAGCTTGCTTTGTGAAACCTTTAGCAAGTTTTGTTCCTTATGATCCATTCATCAAAGAGCCCCTTTACCTTGTTAGTTGATAAGTCTCGATGCTTTACCCCTATGAGCATCACCTAGGTGCAATAAGTGCTAAGTGGACCATTCATTCTTGTGAGAGATGGGTTTTTGTGAACCACTACTAATGAAATTCACATCCATTCTAAAACTCCAACTAGGTCTTTAGGATGGAAAAGAAAATCCTTATCTCCACCAAGAAGTAAAGAAAAGGTGAAATGTTGAATGGTAATACATTTGGGGTAACTTAGGCACTATAGAACTCTATGTAGGCAATTTCATAGGCAAGTGTAAGGTAAAGAGATTCCTCAAATAATAAACAATAGAATTTTAGTGACAATAATTTTATATTTTTGCATTATGGCAACTTCAAAAGTAGTTTATTCACACTCCTTTATAGCAAAAAAACCCCAAACATCGAGTTTTTGTCTTCACAACATCATGTTCTTTGACCAATGAAGTGAGTTAGAGATAGGATCAACAAGAGAAAAATTGAAGATAGTTTTCTAGGATCAACAAGAGTAAAATTGAGAATGTAACCCTAGCTTTGACAAGTTTTATTTTTCTAAAGAAGGAATGAACAGATGAATCTCCAAGTACCATCCATTACAAGTTTTAAGGACAATTTCTCTTGTGTTCTTTTGTGTTTATGTTTGATTTCACTAAGTCTTGTTTTTGGAGTTTGAGCATGCCCACATTTAAATTATTTGAGTCACTACTATTGGATTAGTGAAGTTCTCAATATATTCATGGTGGTTAAGGTTTTTAAGGATTCGTTAGTTTCCAAAGTGAGAAACTTTATCAAAATCCTAGAGGATGCTCATGTGCAAATTGATATTTTTATTAGCATCTAATTCCAATAGTGGCTATTTCTAGTGTCTTATTTTTTTGCTGAAGGATAAGAGCCTATTTTTAGGATGCTTTTAGTAGTTATTTTAAGATAAATTTGTTTTATGTTCTTTTCATTTTTCTTTTTTTGCATCTTTTGAAGATATTTTATTATTATTTTAAAATCCCTACAAGCATATTCATTGTAACCTATAAATAAGTTCCTTCGAAACAATATATTCTTAATGTTCATAGATGCTATGTGTTGATGTGTTTTTCGTGACCGCACCAACGCAGAATAAAGTCGCCAATGGCTACCCTACTCTCTCTTGATCAAAGTATTCCGCATGCTAAGATTGCAAGAAAGTTCATGCGTTCAACTCCAAGGTTCTTTCAATGCGAATAGGCTCAGTTGGCTCGATGTGATTTGCTGGTATTTCAAGGGGACTTACGGAATTGTTCGGCAGCGGAGAAAGGAATTCAAATGCTCGAAAGATTTGTCTATGAAGCGGTTTCCTATTCTAACCAGAAAGTACTGAATTTAAATGGTGCAAGGTTAAGAGAGTCTAAATCTATTCTAAATGTGGGATATGGAGCTCAACTTCAGCAAACTTTCAACCGGACTTCGCTTTGCCTCGCATCGGACAGCTTCCACGGAGTCGGTGCAATCTTCAAGGGAGATGACTAAAGATGTTCAAACCACCACTTGACATGAAGATACCATCACAACAACGCATACCATCATTCAAACTGTGATTGAAGTTAGGCCCACAATGTTTCCAGTTGACCACACAAGGCGAACACACCATCAGTGAGCCCGCTAGTGGTATGGATAAGTGAAGCTTGCTTAGATCAAACACCACATTCCACAGCTAACATCTACTTGCATGGAATGAAAATTATACTACTTTGAACTATTTTACGCTACCATTTGAATCGAAAGGACAAAGAAACCTTGCTAGCTACTCACAACAAAGACGAAATTCACCATCAATGAAAACTCTTTTATTGAGAGAGTGTTCACAACAATTTCTTACAAAGTTTTCATAGGGAAAACTTTCCTTCTTCTTCAAACTACACTATCAATCTATACTAAGTTACTTCTATGTTGTCCCTCTACTCTATATCTATTCTAATCTTCTCTACTGTCTACTGTCTAACTTAATTTCTACTGAGTTACAAATGAGGGGGACTCCCCCTTTATATAGCTGGCCAAGTCCAACGGACGGCTCAGATTACAATCGGCTGGATGGCCCAGATCGTGCCACCTCAGCCCTAAACAAGATTCGCCCTAAAAACCGCCAACAAGAGGAGTGGGGTAATAAATGAGCCATAATGTCCATCATCCTTCTAGAAGATTCCATCTTTAAAACGCGTTCACACTGTTCTCGATCTTCGCGTTCAGCAAATTTTGTTGATCGCTTGGAGGAGGGTAAGAGAGTCTCTAAGATTGCCTCCTCAGATAATAAAATTTGATAGAATCTGGGGTCCAACTGCTCTTGATCTTCTTCTTGACGTTGTTCTTCAACTTTGCTCGAGCTTCCATCATCTTGGATTACTTTCTTCATCACCTTAAGTCATCATCGCTTGATCTCGACGTTCCTCCTGCAAAACAAGCAAGGAGAAGAGTATCAGAACACTTCATAATATAAATTCATTTTACTTACCTGATTTTCACGCTCTAACCTCCAAGCATTCATCGCCTCCACTAGCCAGCTTCTGCCTTTTTCATGATTCTTCATGCCTTAGCCAAATTTTTCAACCCATCTTCCTCAAGGGCGTATCATCTTTGACAATATTAACATCAACTACATCTTCAAGAAATTCATTTCACCTGCTGGAGCTCCGACAACTTTGATTTTATTCATCTCTGGCTCAAGAAGACCATCTACACGAAGAATTTGAGCAAATTCACCTAGGCAGTTCCTTTCAAATTCATCGTCTAGAGAATTTCACCTTGAAAACACATTTTCTTTATTTTGCCTTAGAAAATTTTCAAATTTCCCTTAGGAAAAGTCATCAATCCAGTGCCCATCAAAAATATTCATCCTGAAAGCTGCAGCGAAGCATGGAAGACTTTAAAATCAACTCCTCATCAATAATCTTCAATACCCAGAAGAAAATCTCCTTCAGAACGCATCGAACTCATTGGTGCACGACGAACGGGTTCATTTAATTTTCTTGAATTTTGAACTTTGGAAAAAATAAATTTTCATCAAATTTATTCTTGTTCTTCGATCCTAAAGTATTTCCTCGCTCTGACTTGGAAAATTTTTATCAACCCTGTGAAGCTGGCATTCACTGACTTCACCTCTAGCAATTATGCTCGTGCTTCAAGAAAAACTTCATCACCTTCATGTCCAGGCGTATTTTCTAAGGAAGAAAATACTTTGCCTTAGAAAATTTTAGATCACTTTGAAAATTTTGCCTTAGAAAAATTTTGCCTTGGAAATTTTTAGCTTTGATCACTTCGCCTGTGAGAAAAAAATTTATCCAACTTCATCCATCTCAGAGAATTTTCTTTCGAAACACGTCATGCCCGACAAGCTTTATTTTATTCATTACTTTGCATTTTTATTCTCCATAAAATTTCCAACGCCTTAGCAATTATCATCAACATCTTTATATCACTTACCAGCTTGTATTTCATCTTAGGCGCAAATAGCATGTGCAAGAGGATACGCCTAGCATTTCATTTCACTTGGCACCATTTTCTAACACCTAGGCATTTTATTCTCCAACGCCTTAGCAATATTCATCACCACCTTGGGGCGCATTTGACACTTGAAGGGGAAAATTTAGCTTTACCACACCTAGCATATTAAAAATTTCTTTTTTTTACTCATCACCTTACACACTTGGGTGCATTTGGCACTTTATGAGGAATTTTCAACACACCTAGCAATATTTTCTCTTCCCTTTGGACGCATTTTGGCATGAGAGAAGGATGACTCTTAAACTTCCTTATTTTTTTGTCTTCACATGACCTCTTTTGGGCGCATTTAGGCATGCATGAAGGATGAAACTCCCAATGCCAAGCTTTGACTCCTTTCCTTTGCTAACTTTGGGCGCATTTTGCATGATGTGGAGGATGGGCGCAAATTTGAGGTGGTGGAGGATGAAACACGTTGACCTCTTTGACTTCCTTGGCATATGGGCGCATTTTAGATAGTGTGAAGGATAAAGCTCATTCAAATGCCTTTTACTTGTGACTCTTGGGCTTCTTCATTTTTGTCCTTACATGCCCTGTTTTGGGCGCATTTTCATGTAGGTGAGGGATAAAAATTGTTGACTTGTTGACTCACTTCTCCCTTGGGCGCATTTTGGCCTTGGTGGAGGATAAAAAGCTTTGACTCCTTTGACCTCTTTCAAACTTGGCACATTTCACCCCAACTATAGGATGGGCGCATTTAGAGGGGTGAGGAGGATATTCACACTTAGAAAATTTTCAACTTTCCTTCCTCAAGTTGGGCGCATTTCACTATGCCTACAGGATAAAAATCGTTGACTTTTCTTTGACCACTTGTACTTTGGGCGCATTTAGCCCCTGATGTTGGATAAACTTCATACTTAGAATTTTTTGTGCTTGGCATTTCCTTGAAGGCGTATTTAGGCTAGGCAAAAGGATGAAAAGGCGTTGACTTCCTTTGACTTTCTCTAGCTTGGGCGCATTTTGGCTTGTGTGGTGCACGAGCTTCACCCTTAGGAATTTTCCATGCCTCCTCTTCTATCTGGGCGCATTTTTCCATGGCAGCAGTACAAAGTTCTAGACTTAGAAATTTTTCCTTGTTCTCGCCAGCCTTCATGCCCTACTATTTATAGTAAGTCCTTTGAATTTGCATCTCTGAAGCTCGGAACGACTTGAAATTTTGCACACTGCATCCTTATGATCTTGTTGTTCTGTCGACTGCCATTTTTAGTCGGCCTGCTATTTTTAGCCCATTTATGAAGGTGATTTACTATAAATAGCAAACGCTTGCTTCTGATAGCTCCCCTACTCCGATTGACCTGAAATTTTGAAGAGGCGCTCCTCACCACGTGACCTGACTACTGACATCAACGCATGCACCTGACTTTCTATTTTTAGCCTGTTTCCAAATTGACTTACTATAAATAGTAAGTGCTCTGTTTGTCTTCAAATTTTACCAGCAGATAGCTTGAAGGATGCTGATCGCGGTGGGATACACCGGTTTTTGAAAATTCTCACTTTTTACCCCTCTTTTTGGGCCCCGAAGCTGGAAACCCTAATTTGTTCTGCATGCGTATCAAATGATCTCTGTTTGTCTTCGTTTCTGCTACATTGCGATCAACTCGTGATTCTGAACTACTAAGAAGCGGCCGCCAGGATGCTCTTGCTAAAAATAGTAAGTTCCTTACTGAATGATTATCTCCATTTGCATGTCATACCTTTGCGAAGCTCTCGAAAAACCCACCAGGAATCATCCGACATGCAAAAGAAACCCTGACATGCAAACCCTAAAAATGGCCTCGAAAGACTGAATTCTAAAAGTTGTCGTCTCGCTTTGCATGTTATACTGTTGCGAAGGTCTCGAAAAACCCAGAAGGAATATCCAGACATGCAAATAAAATCTCTGCATTTGAGTCCTGAAATTTGTCCCGGAAGCTGGACTGCTAAAAAATAGAAAGTTGCCTATTTTCGCTCAAATTTTGCACACGAGCAGCTTGATGTGCTCTGAACACAGTGTGACAGTCGGAATCTCAAAAATGCTGAAGGATTGCCTGTAATTGCACACTTACGAAAAATAGTAAGTACCTTAGAATCTGATGAAAATTTGCTGAGAGCCTGTTGGAAGCACACTGACAACAATGTTAAGCTTTGTTTTCAATTTATTCACTTCGTTCGACTTCGGATTGACCAAAGGGATGGAAACCCTAATTTCAGACTTGGCCAAATTTCACTTGTTTAAGCTCAAAGACGGGAACGTCCCCAGAAGGATAGACGGCAGAAAGAGAGACAACAACAAAACAAACCAAAATCAAGCCAAAAGACGGAAACGAAGCAAAAATTAGGGGGTCCCCATTTGCAATGGGGCGATGTGTGAAAAACGTCACAACACTATGGTTATACTATAGAAATTACTACTCAAGTTGATTATTTTTTCTGCATTTACTATGTCAATGAAAGTAGATCATACTGAAGTCAAGCTTTGTGTTGATGACATTTATCTACCTAAGTTGTGAATGAAAATTTGTAGCCATATAGAACTATTCCACAAAACCCCATGAGAGAAAATATGCAAACAAGTATTCAAAATCCATAATGCAAAAGAATAGAAAAATATATACCATCAAGATGACACAAGATGTACCTTTGGAAAACCCTCATGCTTAGCCTCCAAATGCATCCACACTCATTGTATTATCTCATGAACAAAGATTACAATACACTTGTATAGTCTTCGTGAATACCTCTAAAAAATCAAGCTTCCTATATGCATTCCATGTGAACAAGTAAATGAGAATCATGTAACCACACATCCCAATCCATGCTTCCTCGCCTCACATATGCAACCAACAAGAGATGCTCAATCAATCTTAGCCAACTAACCAACCTCAACAACTATTCATGTGCTTCCTTTTATAGGAATAAGCTTGCACAAAACCATCAAGTGGTATTACATAAACTATGTGACTAATACCATGAGCTTACAAAACAATTTCCCCGTCATTTATTTTTTGGTACTAAGTTTTCCCTTTTGGATATTATGTTTTCTCAATATTAAATATTTTTCCAATGTGCAACCCACATTAGATATTTATCCCAATGTTACATACAATATATAAAGTGACCCCAAGAATGTCTAGCCCATGTGATACATGCATAAATAGATCCCCTAGGTACACCACAGATAATATTAATTTTTACATTATAACATTATGCAACGTGAACAACCCATCTTTTCCCAGCATTCTCCCCCTTGTTATATATATTACATAAGGGATAAAAATTAAAAAATGTCAAGAGAACAATCCTTATAGCCAACATGTACCATCAAGAAATCTAAGTGCTCCATGTGCTCCATCAAGATACCTAGAACAATAACCAAGGTGACCACCATCTCAAACAAGAAGTCTCTTATCCTCCATCATGTCAATGCACGAAAGGTAAGATCCAATCCAAAGACATGTCACACTAACTGTCACATAGAAGCATAAATCTTGCCTCAACTCAATATCCAAACACAAACACTAAATCCAATGGTAACAAATATTCCAAAGTTTCTACCAAGAAATAATCACCATTGTTGGAACATCAACCACAACTCCCACCAATAGAACTCAAGATGTCAAATAACTAACTACATGTATAAGAAACGATATCCAAGAGCTCGTCCATGACACTAACAGCTACTGCATAAGATCATCCATCACCAAATGATGAATTCACATCACTACCAAAGCTCCCACTAAATTGTGATACCTAGCTAAACATGGCACATGATAAACATCTCCTAAATTAAGATCATCCATGGCCACAACACAATCAAAGAACTCAACATTAGGAGCTCTCAAAAAGCAAAGTAAAATCATGATCTCCAAACTAAGAAGATACAACACCACAAAAACATCTCTATCAAAAGCTCCACTGAACTATGTAAGCAAGCTATCTATGAAACCATGATAACCATATCCCAAATGAAGGTCATCCATGGCCCCAACCAATCAAAGAGCTCAATTGCAACTTTAGGAGCTCCCAAAGGGACAAGTTAAAGTTAAACCATGATCTCCAAACTAAAGATACACCACCACCTATAATCAAGAATCAATACATCATCACCAACAATGCATTTGCATAAAAATAATATCATGCCAAATTCCTAAGGATACAAGGAACCTCCATGACATTATGATCACCACCAAATGTACCTGCATCAAAATCCCACCATTGCATGCATGTCTTCACCATATAATCAACAAATCTAGGTCCCACAATACAACTATATAAGGTAACACCATCTCTCTCTACCTCATAATGACAATCAAACCAATGAAATAAGTGAAGAAAATAGGCCACCAAATATAATCTACATCCACACTAAAATATTTATGGGGGTAGATAGTTCGCATTTGAGTTATATATGCAACTTGTAATTATAGACAACCAACAATACTACACAACTCATAGATCTCACAATGCAACAAATAAATTCAATAATACATAGGTAATCATGTCAAACAAGGACAATCAGAGATAAAAATGCAATTTTTCCATGACTCAAACACCAAATCATCACTAGATTCGATTTGCCACAAACTCTCAAATTATCACAGTCAAAGGAACTAATAAATAGTTCAAACAAAAATGTAAGTGAACAAATCATATTGCAACATCTCCAAACTCGATCCACTACAAATTTCTTAGAAAATTCTCTCCATCGCCTATAAGAAGTCCAAAATTGGACACTATGGGAACAAGATATGACCTATCCAAGCAAGGAAATAAAATGTGGCTTCCAATTGACATTTTCTATCCAAAATAGAAAAATATGGAAATACCATGAAGTAGGATAGTTCTCAAAAAGAGATTTCTCTCAATTGTAAGAAGTCAAAAATCCAACTCCTAGGGTGAAAGTTATGGCCTCTAAAAATATCATATCCTTTAAGCAAAATATAAACTAGGCTAGTGGCTGGCAAGTAACCCTTAGGTGGCATCGCTTGTGGCCGTGGTGGATGGGTGGATCTTTCTAGTGGATCCTCTTGATAATAATGGATGGTTGGCCAAGCATTGTGCTAGTAGCATTACAACAATCCCATGGTTGAGCCACCTAGCAGTAGTGGCACTTGCTAGTGGTAGGTTGGCAACATAGCTAGATTGTAGCTGTGCAGGATTTCAGCCCCTATGGGCTAGGAATGACCGCCCATTGGTAGCTAGGGGCTGGCCCCTTAGTGCTGGCCATATTTTTTAAAAATTAATAAAAAAACTTCAAACAAACTATAACTATAAATATATATTTTTTAAATTTTTTTGTGAGTCTATGACTTGAATTGTCTATTGACTACACCACCTATTTGTGAGTGCACCTAGCATATGGTACAGATCTATATGGCTGAATGGATTCCATATAGTACTAAATATTCTATGTCAAGGATTTCTTTATTGCTCTAAAAATGACTAAATTTTTTTTGTTACTAAATATAGTCATATTATATATAAAAATATAGGTTTTTGGGTCTTTTGAACCCAATGGTGAGGTCTTTTTTTGTCTAGGAGTTATCTATCAAAATTTCATCAAACAAACCTTCATAGAAAGATCCTAAATAGAAAATCCACTTGCCAAATCTCCATCAACCCCAAAATTTGCAACAACCCATGTCCACAAACTCACCTGTAACCTTGAAATATCTTCATTATTTTCATGCAAAGCCACGGATTCAACTATGCACAAAAATCTACTCCTTCCAAGGGTTAACAATACCAAGGAGATATCCTACCATAACTTAACAACCAAGCTCTAATATCAAATGAAAAAAATATTTTTTAGCTATATAGAACTATTTCCACATAACCCCATGAGAGAAAAATATGCAAAAAATTATTTAAAATTCACATTGCAAAAGAATAGACAAACATACCATCGAGATGATACAAAATGTACCCTAGGAAAACTTTTATGAGGGAAAAAATTAGCCTCCCAAATCATCCACACTCTATGTATTATCTCATGAACAAAGATTACAATACACTTGTAGAGTCTCCATGAATACCTCTAAAATATTAATCTCCCTACATGCACTCTGTGTGAACAAGAAAAATAAGGATCATGTAACTACACATACCAATCTATGCTTCTTATCCTCACATATGCAACTTACAAGAGATGCTCAATCAACCTTACCCAACAAGCCAAAGATTATGATAGCAAACTAGCCAACCTCAACAACTACTCATGTGCTTGTTTTTATAGAAATAAGGTTGCACAAAACCACCAAGTGGTATTACATAAATCATGTGACTAAAACCATGATATCACAAAACCATTTACCCCTCATTTAGTTTTTGCTACTAAGTTTTCCCAATATTAAATATTTTCTCA
Organism: Sequoia sempervirens; assembly: GCA_007258455.2. Classification (NCBI taxonomy): domain Eukaryota; kingdom Viridiplantae; phylum Streptophyta; class Pinopsida; order Cupressales; family Cupressaceae; genus Sequoia; species Sequoia sempervirens. The sequence continues at coordinate 664,755,394 of VDFB02281492.1, read as the reverse complement.
AAGTGGAACCCACATTAAATATTTATCTCAATGTTACATACAACATGTAAAGTGGCCCCAATGATTAACCCATCTTATGTACACATACCTAGATCTCCTAGGGCACTATAAATAATGTTAACTTTTACATTATAACATTATGCAAGGTGAACAACACACCTAATCCCAACAAGTTGTGGCTTTGAATATGACTTAGCTATTTGTGTGGTTATTTTTTTAATCATTTTTTGCAATAAATAGTTGGTCTTTGTTTCAACTAGCTTGAAGGTTTCATTTGTGTGTTTAGATTATTAGTTTCTTTCTTTTAAAATCTAAAAATCTTATTTGCAAGGCATGGCTATTGATAGTATGTTGATTGTATTAGAGGCAAAAACATAGGCACACAATCATTTTTATTTATTTAAAACCCCCTTAGTGAATCTTGTATAGTGTGATATATGTATATGTTGTCCATAGTTTTAGTTTAGGGTCAGTTTAGGTTTGTTTTAGGTTAGTTTTCATCTCAAGGAGGTTCCCCTCTAAATTTGAAGAAAAGTGATCTCACACTATGTGTTTCCTCTTGCAAAAGACAAATTAAAACACTAACACATTTTAGGAACTCTACTAGGGAAATTTGTCTTATCTACTCTAATTGAATTATTTTCATCCTAGCTAATCAAGTCTACATTAGATTGCAAAGGAATGTAGGTCTTATGTCTTTTGGTCTCTTAATCAAGCACCTTCAAGTGTAGGAAAATCTTCACAAATAGTTCTTGAACTTAGCAGCATATATTTTGTTTTGAATACAATAATAATAATGTTCTATCTCCACCTCCACTATCATGGGGAGCCAATAGTGGTTGCTTGGCATTTGTAGTTCATCATGATTTCCCTAATGACTTAAGGAAGGGATTCCCCATGTTTCATGATGACAACACTTAGCATATAGATGAGCATATTGTCACCTTCACCATGACATGTATTTTGTGAGTGGCATTTGAAGATGTCACAATATGATTTTTTGTTGAGAACTTGGTTGGAGGCACAAAAAAAATGGTTCCACCATCTTACTATAGGATGAATGAAAATTTCTTGGCATGATTCAAACAAGCCAAGGATATCCATAATATCTTTTCCCAACTACCAAATGTGAAGGATAGAAATGGAAAAATGAGAGAATTTATTTCTTGAACCACTTGAAAATTAGAAGAAACTCAATCAAAATTCCAAGTTTTGTTGATCCTCTACTACAAAGGTTGGTAACTAATGTCACAAATATGATAGGTAATTTCAACATAATGGTCTAGCTCAATAATACCAAGGACTCAACATAGAAATGTTGGTACTCCAATAGGAATGACAAACTCAAACTACCCCCAGTACCTATGAGGCTTGCTTTGGAGGCATTGCCAAGGACAAATTGAATTTTTTTGGTCTTCCACAAGACAAGAGACCATGATGCACTATAAATTTTTTAGAGATGCTTTGAATGATTTAAATTATGATCAATTCCAAGTCAAATTAATAATTTTATTTCAGTAACCTTTCACATCTTTGAGATGATTTCAAGGGTGACTCTATTATGGGATATTTTTTCTATGGAATAGTTCATGCTAAAAGAGTAAATAAATTCAATGACTATATGTGTTCATGGAGTCAAAGAGTTAAGAAAGATCATGTAGCTAAAAGGAGGAAAGTAAATGAAGAGAATACATGGAGGGATCCACCAATGGTTTCCTATTTTTAGGAGCTCATATGTCCCTTGACATCAATTGATCATGGTGAATAGTTGGATTTTCCATATACCTAATAGGCATTGCTCAATTTTCAAAACAAAAAAAAAAAACCTTCTAAGTTGGACATAGAAGGAACTACACATGTATATCATTTTTTGCCTAAGGAAGACAAGGTTTCTAAGTCATTTGTAGAGCAAACTGATGATCCATCCTTTCATGCTCAGTAAAAGGACAACAAATATTCCATGAATGAAGATGTGTTCGATATTTTTTTTGCATTCAAAGGATTATTTGAAGAATTTTTATTGAATGAAAAACATAGTTGGATGAAAAAAAAGATCTTCTACCTAAAGATGATGTAGTACTAGAGGCACACACCATGTCAAAAGCATGTAGGGAATATTTGTTGCCAAATCTAGATGTTTTTGTACAACACCTTGAGAGTGGATAATCAATGGGAGATAGTGAATTTTCTCTTTTGTTTTGAATCATCCTCATCTCCAAAATCTCCCATGAACATCAATGAGGCATTAAGTGTTGAATGCTTAGTGGTTATCAATGAGTCTATGCTAGAAAATGTCACTATAGAAGAAGAATTGGTAATGAAAAGAGAAGAAAAACTATTAGAGGCTCGTGCTCTCACTCCAACTTTTTTGTCAAAAGATAGTAGTTGCACAATTGAAGATGATGAATTTAATTATTTTCTCCCTTTTATGGATGGATTCTATGAAGTAGTTTGTTAAGATGAAGTTGAAGAAATCCATTTCACTCAAAGTCCACTATCACCATATGATGATAATTTGTAGGGATTATTTCCAAATAATGGTTTTTTCTTTAAAAATGTTCATTTTAATGTGATCCAATGATCAAAAAGGAGGTTGAACTTCAAGGTTTGATAGAAAAATACTCCAATAAGTGCATATGTTGAAATTGATAATTTTGTTGACACAAGATCCACAACAATTACCAATATTTGATTTGGAGAGTCAAATGAAGGTGACGGAGGATTTCATCCAACAAATTTATCCTTTTTCAAACAATAGTGCTTCATTTGAACTTTATGGTTACTTGTCTTATTTTAGTTTTAGAAATAACAATAGGATTTTAGCAGGTGGTTAGTTGTCTTGTTTTAGTTTTAGAGATAAAGCTTGCATGTTGGAAAGTCTAGTTGTAAAAGCAAGGAGATTTTAGGGTTCCCTACTCCTTGTTTGTGTATAAATAAGGGCAGCCTTGCCCATTTATTTTTAACCATTATTGTGATAACAAAATTGCTGAGCCTACTTTTTCTTGCAACTTTGTTATTTAGTGTCTGTTCACTTTGTGTAAGAGAGTTTGCATGCCTACATTTTGCTGCAAATCATTGTTCAATTTATGTGTAATCAGTTTCAAATGTAATTTGGTTTGATTGCTAAACTGTAAGCCTGTTATTGCTACAAATTTGTTGTCCCAAAAATGTAATTGTTGTTAGAAATTTGAGGAAGGAAATCTTATGCCTACTTTGCTCTGATCTACTATCTCAGATTTTGTTTTATGTGTTTAGCTTATATATCCTTTATTTCATCTTACATCTAAAAGTATAATGAGTCTTCAAGTGTGTTTTGGAAGTGAGTTTATTTGAGTTTTTGTGTTGAATCATTCCTCATTTACTTCTACAAGCTTTGAGTTTACTTGAGTTGCTAGAAGCGTCTTTAGTTTAGGCCTAGTTGTAGTTGAAGTTTTGGAAAAGAGAAAACCTTAGCTATGACACAAAGAGTTTTATAACCTTGTGCTCTTAGCTGAGAATAAAAATATTGGCAATAGTTTAGTATTCTTTCTTTTTAAGGATCATCAACGAAGAGGGAGCTTCCCCTCCTAATTTGAAGATTAGTCTAATTGTGCATAGTTGTTTGTTTCTAATCCGCATTCCAGAGGTGCGAATTGAAACACTAACAGTTTTCTGGTGCCCACCGTGGGGCATGAGGCATAAAACTTCAAGAAAGCTTACGCTTTATGTCACGGGAATGACCATCTGTCATAAGAAGTCAAGCAAGAAGAACCTGTGATCCAGCCAGAAGCAATGGGTGATAACAACAATAATGCTTGGCAATAACCATGTTGATAGGAATTAGAGACGTCCACCCCCATTACCTTGGGGTAACAACATTGGACCTTTGGCTTTGCAGGAAAATCATGAGTTACCTAAAGGGTCAAGGAAGCACTTTCCTTGGTTCCACGATGACGGGACTCAACAACTGGATGAACATATTTTTTCCTTCACAACCACTTGCGTCGTCTTACATGTGGGACATGAAGACATTGTTGTGTGTCTCTTCATAGAGACCCTTGTGGGAAATGCTACCAACTCATTCAATCACCTAGAGCCAGGCATTATTACAAGCTGGGAAACTATGAGCGAGAAATTTTTGGTGAGATTCAAGCCCGTTGAAGACAGTCATCTATTGTTTTCCCAACTTGCAAATTCAAAGATGGAGCACAATGAGCCCATGAGGGAGTTTGTAGCAAGATTTAATCGTCTTGTTACACGACTTTCTTGTACACTTAATCCATCACCAAAGATTTTGATGAGTTGTTTCATAAATGCTCTTCCATTAGAGATAGCCTTCTTCCTAAAGATGAAAAAAGAAATAGAATTGACGAATGCGCAAGAACATGCCTTTGAGATTGAGGATAACATGATTACTTTCGGCAAGACGAAGAAGGATTCAAGCAGGCCTCTGGTTTTGAGTTCTGCAGATCCACTGCTATAGAAGGTAGCCAATGAGATTCTTGCACTACCATTGCCACAATACCAACCTCAACAACCGTACTAGCCAAAGAGAAACAATTTTCAGCTTTTCAATAATTACAGGCTGCAGTTGCCAACACCACCAGCAAGACCAACGGTTGAAGTTGCACAAAACACTGTATTTTTTTCTTTCCATGAGACCGACGCACATACCGGTACTACATGTCCTGAGAATTTAAGAATGAATCAAATCAAGGGATACATTGATGTTGCACCCAGTTCAATTTTTCTCCCTACACCAAGTTCGAATGTTGTCTTACCACAAAAAGACAACTTCAATGGAAACTTTGCTATGGGATACTTTGATCCCATTATTGAAGAAGAAGACCTCCACCACTACTCTCTTGCAGTAAATCATAGAAGACATTCAATGCCTATGTCTTCACGTGCTCAACACTTGAAAGTGCAAAAGGAAGAAGAAGAGAGGCAGAGAGCTAAAGAACAAGTTAAGGAAGCGATTGCTCAGGACCCATCTTTAGCAAATTTTGACATTGTAAGCTCCATGATGAAGACCAAGGTTAAGATTTCACAGTTGGAGTATCTTCGTGATCACCTTGAGCAGCTAGATATAATAATGCAATATGTAAAGAAAGAGGCTTCAATTCAGCCTACATTGCTTGAGTCATCTGTTCCAGTGGAAGAAAATCCCAAACCTTTCTATATATTTCTATATATAGGAGGATTCAAACTGAGCAATTGCATCATAGATTCAGGAGCCTCCAATAACATCATGCCTCTACAAGTGATGAGTGCATTAGGACTTTCGTGCACTAAGACACAAGACAAGTGTTATTCAATTGAGTCTAAGTCGGTGTCGTTGGTCGCACAATTGAAGGACGCCCAAGTAAGATTGGCGGATTGTCCGGAGAAAAAGATAATGATGACCATCCTACTGGCTGACATTCCAACCAACTACGGGATGTTGTTGAGCCGAAGCTTCTATAGAGATCTTGGTGGTGAGATAGTTAGATTGGTCATCCATGGCCATTCCTATAAAGGAGGAAAAAATCAAGATAGAACCTGAGCCCAAATCCTGATTCATAGTGGTGAAATCCCTAGACCCCCTAGCCCAAATTCTATATCAAGAAACGGGTCCTGGTAATTATGTGATGCTGTCAGAGATAGAAACTGAAGACCAAAACATTGCTTGTCCTAAAAAGAGACTGAAAGAGGATACAAAGTTATGGACAATGCAGTTTGATGGGGGTTGTGCAACTACAGGTTCAGGAGCAGGGGATATAATCATCTCCTCTAAAGGACAGGTTTACCCATTTGCACATTTCCTACAATTGGAATTCACTGAAGTTGAAAAAGAGGCGCTTGTGTTAGGCCTCAAAAATGTCGACGACATGGGAATCAAACTCCTATGTGTGTAAAGGGGATGTAGAGTTGATCGATGAGCCAATCAAAGGATATTTCCAAGTTAGAAAGGATCACCTACGGCATTATAGAAACCACGTTTGGAATGCGATCAATTGGTTTGAAGTGTTCGACATCAACGACATCCCGAGGATGGACGACAACAAATTTGATACCTCAGTGGTATCTACTTCCCTCTTTGCGCCATATTTTGACTTTTTTCAGGGTGCCTTTGCCTGGGGGTATGAAGATCTGAGAATCTTCATATATATAATATTAATTATATTTTATATTATATATATGTTGTACGCAAACCAAATTTTTTTCTTCATCAAGGTGTTTTGCATAAAATAGTCTAAACCTTGCTAAAATGATGATAAATACAATTTTTGGGCAATATCAAGCATGGAGTTTTGTTAATGTTTTGTCAGTCAAAGGCAGTGTCCATTGATCAGAACCTAAATCAGAGACTCAGAGCGAAGCATTTCACGATGGAGGAGCATTTCGCAATGATAATTATACAAGTTCATGGTCGCTTCAATGATCAAGATGAAGATTTCAGTGGTTAATTCTTGAAGATTTCTCAAGGAAAAGAAAAATTGTGCCCCTGTAGCCCAGGGGCGCCCTTCTTTTTGAAGGCCTAGATTTTGAGGTAAATTCTCATAACTACAGTCAATCTCTTCAGAATTAGTCTACCTGTCCGATGAGCTATCCTGCGAGGCTATCTGAGACTCGTAACTCCGGTAACTAGTGATAGAAGTTGAAGATTCCAAAGTTGCAGTTTGTAGAAGCTTGTCTCTCTCCAGCTTTTGTACCCCTGTAGCTCAAGGGCACATTCTTTAAAGGAGGGTTAGATCTTGGTATTTATGATGGTTGATGCAGTCAATCTCTTCATGACTAGTCTGCCTATCTGACGAGCTATCGAATGCAGTCATCTGAGTCCCAAAACTCCGGCAGTCAACGTCAAAAGATGAGATTATGAAGTGAGTTCACATCACAGGAACTTCCTCAAATGGTGAAATTGCGCCCCGTAGCTCAGGGGCGCCCTTCAAATTGACCCTTAAGATGGCAGAGTTTGCAGACAAGGTCTTCCTGAGATCTGTGCTACCCTAGTTCGGCTTCGCGATGCACCAAGTTGCCTGTTAATCCAACATTCTGAGAGATCGTGACAGACATTCTACCAGGCACGTAATTTCACGGGTAGACTGGCATATAAATTTCATTGTATTTTTGTAGGCCAGGGGCGCCTAGCCTTTAGGCCTGTCAGATGAGGTTATTGACGTTTGAAGTCTTCACGAGACTTGAGCGTAATTACTCCAACTATTCAACGAGCCCAGCCGTCAGCCTCTGAGATTTGGCAAATGCTCGTATGTGTGAGGTCTTTGAGGAAATACTGTAAAACAAAGACAACTCAGAAAATGGCTAAGTTTGGTCATCTATTCCATCTTGGGAAAGGCGCCTTTCTATTTGAGGTCTTAGAAGCAATTTTCTTGCTTTGTCGCCTCTAGAGATGTCTCTCGTAGGTCCTTCTGGCTACGCATAGAAACAGATAGTGCTCAAATTAGGCCATCCTAGCTCCAGATATCAGAGATCAAATTAGGGCATCTGGTTGAGAGTTGCACTTTCGTCAAAATGGTGTTTGTGCCTTTTCAAGATAGGGGCGCTTTTACTTTAAGGGTCCTTAATGCAGCTTTCAAATGCCTTGCGTATATTTGTTAGATGCAGAATACTCCTAGTTATGCAGTGTGTGTGGTTTCCTGTCAGCAAGGTTCACCGTTCGTTGTCAACAGCCGTTTGAAGCGTCAGATGGCAGTTTGGAGAAGTGGTTAAGTCTGGTACCTGAAAATCAATTTAATCAAGGGTGCCTAATTCTTTAAGGTGTTAAATGATGGATTTTGCAGTGACGACTCCCAGCAGACATTTCTTCCTTGCTCTGCAAACTTCGCAATGAATACGCTAGCTCGGTCATAGCCTCATCCATTCATCCAAAAATCAGTATCAAAGATGGCCAGTTGTAACTTTGTACTCAACTACAAAGTAGGAAGTTAATAAAAAATGCAATATCTTGAGCAAATGGACGCCTATGAGGTCAAATGAACACTTTTTGAAATCATTGAAGTTCACCGGTGAATCCAAGTGCTTTACTTGGTTTGTCAACTGATGTTAAATAATATTTAATATTTATTTTTGCATATTTTAAGCATTAAATGGCAATTTTCTAAAGTTGGCGCCTTTGCTATTGCATGATAAATATTTTATTATTAGTTATTTCGGGACTTCGAGTTAGTGTCAGTGTAACTGGAAGGGGTCCAATCAGAAGCCTTCTATTTTGGTTAAAGTTTTAAATCTTGCAGTGAACAATATGGTGTGAATTTTCTCTTTATTTAAGCATAGCACCATCATTAATCATTCATCCAGCTTCAAAAATTCGTATTTCTTCAAGAGTAGAGGCGAGTTTTCAAAGCAAAGGCGAATTCATCATCAGTCTCCAAAGGAAATTTCATCAAAACAATTCTTTTTGTAGGTTTTAATTCACAATTATCAGCAAGTTTGAAGAATAGGGGCGATTTTCATAGAAGAAAGAACATATAAAAAATGTCTTTCTCCTCTTTGTTTCTCAAATTTCTCTCAAAATGCAATTCGCATGTTCTTGAAGTTGACATAATTTGGCAAGTCTAAACATCTGGATCATTTCTTTATAGCTTCCTCGAATTAAAATCGTGCGCTTGATTTTTCAAGAATTTTTAACTCCAGAGCATTCGTTCTCGAGTTTCTAATTTTCTCAACTGAAAACTCTTTGCATGGTCGAGTAGAGGTCAGATTTTGGCATTTCTGACGTTCTGAGTTGTCTTAGAATTTTTTTCTGGACAAAACCCATATCTCAGATTTTTCGCCGAAAATAACTCTTCAAAAGGCTATTTTTAGCCTCAGCAAGCTATTTTTAGCTTTCCAGAAATCTTGTTAGAACATAGTCAAGTTCACAGTCAACAGGCGAGTTTTTCAGAATGCAGTACACTTAACTCGAATACAGGACTAAATCAATCCTTACTCACAACTTCATCGGGACAGTTGAGATGAATCCTCACAAAGTGTTGCCAGAAGCAGTTCTAGATCCAGTCAAGATCAGAGGTTCGATTATTCAAAACATTCAGCAGTCCGGGTTATTGGAGGCCGCTTCCATACCTATCTTCGTTCATTGTGTTGAGTTTGTGATGTCTTGTATTAAGCATTACAACTCTGCTACTCGTGAGATAGTGTCAGTAGATGGACGAGTTATTTGTAGTCTCAAGCCTTTAGACGTTGAAAGAAGTTTCGGTATACCTCAGTACCCGAACAGTCTAGTTATTTCTATGGAGCAGTGCGAGCAGGCATTCAATGCTGATGTGGACAAATGCCAGAGTAAAATGGCAGAAAGATGGTTAAAACAAGCGAAGAATAGATTGCCAAATAATGTGGGTCATGGTGAGTACAAGGATGAGTATTTGATTTTAATTACACTCTTGAATCGTGTCTCAGGTCAATCACATGCCAATGTTTTCCAGCCTTAGATGTATTACATTATTGGTCGCATCATATCTAGGCATCCTTCATCAGCGATGTTATCCACAAGCAGATCACTGGTTTCTTGGTTGCTCATGAGTTTCACATGTGTTCTTATCTCGTGTACTTGATTGCTTATCAGGGTCAGTTCCGAGGATTAAACACCGTGGGAATTCTCAGTGTTCAAAAAGTCTATCAGTATTACGATCAACTTGAGTTCACTAAGGCTGAACGTCATTTCAAGCATGTTCACGAGGATTTCCTAACTTATACAGTGAGAAATTTGGACCGGGAGTTGCACATTTGTATCTCGGCAGTTGCTAGAGTAGCGATGGATGGTTGGGCGATTTGGTTTATTCAGTTCCTGACATACACCTACATCCGAGTATATGGAATTATAGGAAATCCAGCTATGCTTCCACGTTATCCTTCGAATAAGACAGTCTTTATGGAGTTCCTGAGGAAGTTGCATGATGTTCATTGTCTTTTATGCCGCAAGCATAGACCAACTGCCAACTTTCCTTTTTAGTTTGGAATGTATTGGTGCAAGACGACAGTTGATGCCAAAGTTGCAGGACAAGAGCTTGAGAAATACCATCTCAAGTATCTTGTTGAGGCTCGTGCCTATGATCTGTGGATTCATTACACAACTCGCCTTGTTGGACGCGCATATCATGAGCCTTCTATGGAGGATTATTGGGAAAATTGCGCAGATGATTTCGAGGTTCGCAGACGTAGCTATGGCCGCTTCTCTCTCTCACAGATTTCTATTTTCTTGACAAAAGATGTGGGAGGTTTATCGGATGATGAGGGAGAAGTTCTTCCTCAATTTTTCAGAGAGCAGGTTGACACATAGCCGCTGCCAGCAGTTGATTGGTACACCAAGGAATACGCAACAGTAAAGAGGAGGTCAAGTAGAGTTATTCAAAACAGTATATTTTACCTCGACAGCAAGAGGACCAGGAGGGTAAGTGTGCCTAGAGTAGAGCTGCTAGTGGTGAATCCTTCACTACCTTCCTTGTCAAAACCTAAAGAAAAGAAGAGGAGTAACCCTCCTAAGAAAGGTCAAGTGCCAAACAATTCAAAAGGCAAGGCGCTTGCCACTAATACATGTAAAGAGCCTAACAGACAACTTATCACAGAGCCAGTTCAAAGGCCAATTCAGAGTTCGCCAGTGCCTGAGGTTCAGCCTCAAGTTCCTACACTAATTCCGGAGCAGTCACCAGCCCCAATTCACATTGAATTGGATTTAGACTCCCCATCTCACAGTGGTTCTTCTACATATTCACTCTCATCACAACCTCCTGTTGCTAGTATAGACCCTTCCAGTAGCATTAGCTGAGATCAGTCTTGGATTGAGAATCAATTGGGAAGGAAGAGGAGGCAGCCATCCTATGTTCTTAATCATTCAGATTTTGATCAAGTTTACCAGGAGTGCCAGACAAGAGGATCAAGAACATGGTCCACGTGGAGAGGAATTACTGATATGGAGATTGTCGTCGAGACTGCTATACCTCCACAAGGGAAGAGCTTGGATGAGTTGGAATCTCGGATTTTGAGGTTATCACAGTCAACCTTGGTCGTAGCACACGCCAGACTCAGGTTGATCTCCTCAGGTTGCTACAGACAGTGCTAGAGATAGAATGTTGAAAGACGGAGAGGATAAGGCAGCCCTCAAGGCTGAAATCAGACAGCTTCGTCAGTACATTTCTAGCCTTGTACACAGGCCAGATGTCATTGCCACACTCCCACCGATGCTTGAGCCTCCAACAGAACAAGGTCAACTTAATCACTTAGTTGCATATGGCAAGTGTTTGGATGAGTTCGTTGCTAGAGGTTGTTCTATGTTCAGAGTTATATCGTTGCGGTACAATGCACGAGAACTTCGTCTATGTCTCCAGGATGAGGAGTGAGACATGGCAGTTAACAGACCCTAGGATGAGATTATGATTGCTCACCTGAGTATGGCATATGAATCAGTCACAAACGCAGAAGATAGAGAAGCTATCTACTCTTGGAAAACACAGTTAGTTTTCAAGGAAAAGATAGAGGAGACTATGGCGTCAGAGTTGGCTGAGAGTAGAGAGCACATTACTAGTGCACTCCGGTTTGTGAGGACCTTAGTATCTTGCTTACCGTGTCGATATCAGATTGAGGGTGGTGTGTATGATGAGCTTACCGATGTACAGTCAGAGCTCATGGCACTCATTCATGCTATTTTCAATGGGGAGATCATTGGTTGTAAGATTAATCAGCTTACAGTCATGTCAGCATTGTTTGATGAACCAATGAGGAGTAGGGGCGAACTTCAATCCTAGATCACAGCTGGTGAGGACATGCTGCGCAGGCATAGCATTCTTCAACAGAGTATCAGAGCTCCAGATAGTGATACAGTTAACAATCTCGTTGAGGGATTGGTTGCTCGAGATCACGATCAATAGACTTCAGTTCCCACCTCTCAGAATAGACTTTATACACAGGAGTTAACTTGGTGTTACCCTTTCAAGTTAACTCATTGTCTTATCTCATGCATATATATTCTGAGATCAGATTTATTTACTTGGAGTTTTATTTAGGGTTTATGTTAACTGATGGTAGTGTTCCAGTTAACATGCTTTCAATAAGGACGTGCATGCTTGCACAATTGTCCATTTTTAGATTAGATGTTTCGGTTAACTGATGGTAGTTTTCCAGTTAACTGTATAGGTTGCTTTATTAGGGCTTAGCAATAAATCTTGCATGCATTGCAAGATTGTAGTTGACTCAAGGTGATTTTAGGGTTCCCTACACCTTTTGATGTCTATAAATAAGAGCTTTTGCTCATTTGTACATAAATTTTGCATGATAGCATACATGTTGTGCCCACCTTGCCTGTAGTATCGCTATTATTGTATCTGTTCAAGAACTTTTACACGAGAGAGAAATATATGTTGTACCTACCTTGCACTCAATATTGCTCGTTTTGTATCTGTTCATGCGTTTTTGCTATTATGATGAATTGTTATGCCACTTGGGTTTCATGCAATTATAATGGTGAATTATTTCCTTAGTTAGATCAAATCTGTTTTGTGTTCAATAAACTTGTCCAGATTGAGCTGATAGTTGTGCCACCTTGCCTTCAAGTTGAGAATCTATACTTGGTTATCGTGTGATGTGTGTGAATAATAAACTTATTCAGATTGAGCTGATAGTTGTGCCACCTTGCCTTCAAGTTGAGAATTTGTATTCAGTTTATCGTATATTGTTGTTTCCAATAAATTTGTTTAGATTGAGCTGATAGATGTGCCACCTTGCCTTCAAGTTGAGAATCTACACTTGTTTATCGTCAGATATTCATCCTTGCTCCATTTCCTCATGCTCTATTTTCTTGAGGAAACTGGATAGATTTTAAGTAATTAGCCTAGTTGTAGTTAGTAATCTGCGAAACCAGAAAATACTCAGCTGCAACGTATATAGTTTTCTAGAAAGCCTTGTACCTCTACAGCTGAAACAAAAAGAAAAGATATAGTTTAGTTTACTTTCCTTTTCAAAGCACTCTTTTCAAGCACAACGAGGGAGCTTCCCCTCCTAATTTGAAGAGCACTCATTGCGTAGTGTGCATAGCTGTCCGTACCAACTCTTACTCCAGAGGTGCTAGTTGTTACGCCAACAATATATTAATTTTTTTATGATTAAACAAATCTTAAACGTTCATCATTTTTTGTCATTTTTTTGGTTGTTTTTCACCATTTTGTGCTACTTTTCCTGCCACTATTGGTTCTTTCTCCTCCAAACTCTTCCTCGCTAGTATTGACCTTTCACTTCTCCAATTTGGCGAGTTGCAGCATGAAAATAAGGTTTAGAGCAATGGTTTTAGAGTATGTTTATTAAAATAAAATTACTGCCAAGTTCCTAATAATGTGCACATTTAGGTTTTGACATTACAACATCTTTTACCCTACACAGACTGGGGCACTTTTCTTTTACGGATGTCCATACCCTATTCCAAAGCTCCCATTTTCACGTAGGGAGGATGCTTGCAAAGGAAGAGTATATGATGGCACAGGTGGTGAATGGCATTTTTTGTATGGCGCAAATAGCCTGAAAGCAGGTTTTGACATTCGTGTTTCACCAAACATTGATGTTGAATCTTTGGAAAAACGAATTGCAGAAGAATGGGTACCTGCTTCATGCAATATGACATTTCAGGTTTGAAGATCACTATTGAATATTTCCTTCACTCTTTACTGTGTTATATGTCTAAGTTTGATGTATTTTTATGTTTAGTTCTGAGATAAAGTTATGTCAGTGAGGGTTTGATCAATCTGTTGTTAAGCTGAGACTAGTTTAATAACTAAAACCTGTAGTTTGACTGATTCACGGGCGGTTTTTGGCTTTAGAGTGGTTTTAATGATTTAAACCGATGTTTTGACTAGGTTTAGAGTGTTTTTGGTGAGTAAAATCCCATGGTTTCAAGGAGGGGTGGTTTTGGTTCAAAGCTTCATCGCTTCAACAAGCTGTGTATCATGAATTCTGATTAAACAAGATGGCTTATTCTGACTCTAAATCCCTTAATTTGGCAAATATTCTAATAAAAAAATGGTATCTCCAAGTACCCTCGTCTCCTACTTTTCAAAAATAGGCGTAATTGAATTCCATTATCACTTTCAGTCTTAGTTATTAGTAGTAGATCATGGCAATATATTGTTATAAATTGTGAGATATCAGATCCCATGGTACTGGCCACATTTTTTATGAAAAAATCTTGAGGTTTCTAGCAAAAATGTGTTGACTGATATTTTCTTGCATTTTACTAATTTAGTTTGATATTTCCTTTCCCTTATTCCCACATATTCACAAATCTTCCACGTTTTTCCATTTTAATCCAACTTTTTGAAGATAAGAGGCAGGAACCTACACTTTTTCCTTGCATTTAAGGTTTTCTAGGAACTATTTCTTTCAATAAGGGTTTGATTTGAGGGAATTAATCCAGGTATTTCAAATTTTGAAAGATTCTAGTTTCTTTTATTTTAATTTTTTATTAAAATTAAGAACTGTTATACATCTGCTTTATAACTAATAATGAAGTTTGCTAGATGTCACTTTACATACAACTGTTGTAAGAACTAAGAAGTGTGCCAGGCCTGCTTTGTTGATGAATTCTAGCTTATGTAATTTTGATTCTCATTGACTGCTCTTTGTCATTTGTGAATATCAGGATAAGACCTTTCTTTCTTTTTCACTGATCGTTATGCTTTGGGAAATGAAAGTTTAAAGAAGTTGTGTGGTTTACTTTCATAACTTTGTTCCTCACCATAAATTTTTTTCAAATTTTAATTGATTAAAGTTCATTCTTATTTGAAACACTCATTAATATATCCCTTAAGATAATGCTATGTGCTTGATATACCCTTAAGATAATGCTATGTGCTTGATATATCTTTTTGATAGTGCCTTATTTTGTGGGTTTTAGACAAGTATCGTTATGATTCATTCTTTTGAATCTTGATAATGTAATTGATTAAGTCATTTGTGTACATCTAGATAATAACTTCATTTTTATATCAATATATATGCCCTTGTAAACAACAGTTCAAAGAGTTTATACCGTTATATTGTTTTATCTGATAACATTGCGCTAAAAGTATGAAGCCATAGATTTGTTTTGAACATTTTTCATAATCAAAGTAGATTCTTGTCAAAAAATGTATTTTCACATCCTTTTAATATTCCCTTGTCTTACTTGAGAACCACCTATGAGGGAGTACATGCCTTATTGTGTAGGCTTTGAAAGAAACATCATCATGACTTAATCCTTTTCTTGACTGATAATGTCTTTCCTTTCAAGCTCACATGATATCTGTCTGTATCTCTACTTCAAAATAAAATGCTTGATGCCACAACCTAAAGGTGAACTGATTTTTGCAATGGAAAATACATACATAAACTAAAGTCATAATATTATTATCTTTGGAGGACTTATGTAAATTTTTCACAATCTATTGGTTTAATGCCATCCATGAGTTCATTTAATTTGCATATGTATAATCTATGCAGATTTGCATGGGCATTCAGGTTGGTTGGTTTCTAAACTGCTTTGATAGAGTCACCTGTTTTATGTACTTCAACCCATTTGGAGCATTTTGGTTTCTGCATTGGTTGTAACTGGTGATGTTATTGTTTCCTCTATAGAGAGATTTTTTCCTTCTAATATTGAGAATATGCCTCATATTGCAGGGTGTTGATCTCACTGATGCCAACTTATCAGGTGCTAATCTTGAAGAAGCAAATTTGAAGGTATGAGATATGACAAAAAAGCTGTAATTTTTTGTATATCTTGCATTAATGATTAATTGATATGCTAAGTTGTTGGTTTTGGTATGGGATCATGTATGGGTATAGGGTTCAGGTATGCTAGTACAACACTTTTTTTTCTTGGGTACAGTATGGCTGGGTACAACTGTATTATATATATCATACAAAATTGAAAATTTATTTGATATATCATATAATAATAATAACATTTGCATCTATGATAGTATGAGACTTCATCATTGATCAATGGTAGTGATAAAGATAATATTAACTGTCAATTGATAGTTCAAAATTTTAATATTATGTCATATATGTTCAAGACTCCAAAGTCAAGATTCAAATGAAAATCATTCCAGTTACAAAATGTGAAAATAATATAGTAGAATATTTGTATTTTGGTCTTCAATCTTCTATCAAAAGCATCTAGATAAAAGTAATCGCTTGGTTCAACATGATTTGAACCACAAGCTAATGCAATGCCACTTCCACTAGGTACATTATATGTAGGAACCTCATCATCTTTTGCACTTTGACAAACTCTACAATAGATGCATCCAAGTTGGCACATTGAGGGGTTATATCCCAATTTTTTATTGCCCTTTCCTTGTAGTCATCTTCCTTATGTGATAGGAGATGCAATTGGAATGGATATAGATTAAGTCTTCTAATTTTTTGCAGCCAACCAATTATGCTTGATTGAGTGGATAAAGGAGCATATACTTCAATTATGCTCAACCAAAGAATTTGCAACCCCTTGAAATTGGAGAGAAAGTCAATACAACTTAAAGATAAAAAATACAAAATAATGGTAAGTACTAAGAATGTAAAAAAATAAAAAATGCTTTACTTGTGATAGAATTTTGTTTGCAAAAGGCTAGAGGAACAAATAATATTGTCCATGGAGATACCACCATGTATGAGAATCTTCCTTGTATTGGTCTTGAAGAGCACAAATACTATGATCTCGTCTTGCGATGAACTTGCCAAACTCTTTCTTAACATTATCCACCACTTTTGGATTTGAGAAGATTCTTCAAAATGCTACCTTATTTCCATTAGCAACTTCACTATCTCTATATGGTGTGGTTCTCCTTGGAAAAAAGGTATCATTGTGCTATAATATTTAGGGGATAATGCATATGCAAGGAGATGCAAGGGTGTGTTCATCTTGTTCCAACAATCATGAATGACTTTTTCCACACATTGGAAAAATGTTTCTTCGGGGTCATTCTCCTTCTATGCTATTATGACCTTTATTTTTTCTATCGTGGAATTGAGGCCATCATAAATTTCTCCAAAGCATGGTCAATCTATATCAACAAGCTTGATCATATGCATTATAGGTTTGATGAAACTCAAGACAGTCCACATGAGGGCACCAATTATCATTTAGGATCAATGACTTGACCTTTTGGGCCCTCTTTGAATTTGATTGCTTTCAAATACTCCTTTGGTGACTAATGATCATGGTGCCCAATTCCACTCGCATCTTCAAAATTCATCACAAAATGATTATGTGATGCAAATCGGGTCTTAGGAATCTAATGTTGTGTAAAAATAAGTAAATAATTATGACAATTTAAATTTAAAATAAATTTTATTTACCTTCAACAACTCCAAATTTGAGAAAATCCTAAAGATGCCTTGTGACATTTGATGGTTTGTCACAAACATTTGAATCTCCTCGCCCTTAGTGTATATAGTTTTCACCCACTCTATTTGAGTACCAATCCCTTGCGTCACCAAGTTAAGGGAGTGTACGGTACATGGTGTCCAAACAATGTGTACCTTTACAAAAGCACTTGTTGCCCTACAATTTTTCACATTGTCTGTAAAAACTTGGACAACATTATGAACACCCACCATCTCTATGGACTTTGTTATGGTGTAAAATTGCACCCTAGTGCAATTTCCCATAACACCACCCCTACTCTAGCCATATAAATCAATAATGCTAAATCTTGTATCCTAGGCCTTCATTCTCATCCGTACCTTATCATTTTTTGTCAGTGCGAGAATTTTGACTAGAAGTTGAATGAAAACTGAGAGCAACTAAAATCCTTCCTAAGAAAAGTTCCCTTTCCACTATAACTATCGGTTCTAGTGCCTCCTTGTTCATTTTTTCTGGCATCTCCTCATTTTTCATTTCTTGATAGAGAGCTTCTAAAAGATGTGTAAGATGTTCTTCAATCTCAAGAATCAATGTTAAGATAAAATGGAAGCATTGCTCTTGCAAATAAGGTGCTAAATCATTTATCCTTGAAGGAGATTTATGTGCATGAAGAAAACTTAGGAGGTCTTCCAAAATATTCTTGGACCCCTCATTTATGGTATCTTTTATTTGACTAACCTCAGTTCCAAAATAAGCATTAAGGCGACCAAACCAGTCTTCATCATTTATCATCATAAATATAAAACTCAACCTAGGTAAATTGACACTTTTTAGGTCCCCTCTCTTGACAAGCCAGCCCTCACTAGTAGTTAATTTGTGCAAATGGGTTTCAACATCTTTGTAACTTGCCAGAGATGTAACTATGGCTTCAAGGCATTTACCAACCTTAACTCTCTCATGTAGATCTGCAAATCCATCAGCTATTATTTGTTTTATCCTACTAACAAACAGGCTTTCAAAAGGTTCATCCCATAGACTCTTTGAGTGCTTCAAAACAATCTCACACACGCATTTCCATGGAAACTCAACATTTGAACCAAAAACCGTTTTTAACCACTCCAAGCTCCCTTCAAATGCATCCAGATTGTCCAATGTTTCTATGATCAATGTCTCATTCTCTACAAGTTCCTTGCCACTTTTCACAAGATCAAGCAAATACTTTCCCCCAAGCCTATCTACAGAGAGACTATCATCTGCACATGTCTTAAGCCACGCTAAGCAAGACTCTGATATAAATTCACTCAGAAAAATCATCATGGCAGCTTGTAGCTTCTCTGTATGATATTTCCACGATTGCACCTCATTGTTTGGGTTTGGAATCCCACCAAACAACTATGATCCAAGTGGCATTGCCAACACAATCTTATAAAAAAGAGGCAAATCGTTTAGAACCTCCAAGAAGAGTTCCCCAGCCTGACATAATGTTACTTGTATGACTCTTACCACATTACAAAAAATGGAACTGACTACCCCCACCTTATCGATATATCGATGGAGCTATGAGGGGAGTTCCCCCAATGTAGTAATGTTAGGTCGATAGTGTTCTACCCTCGAACATATCCCAATTCGTCCAGAGTTGTCCCTGTTTAAAATGATGGAAATGGCTCACATCTCTCAGAACAATTTCTCTTGCAACAATCTTGGAGATGAATTTAGATGCAGTGTGGCAATCAGAACATACTTGAAGGTTCTTATCTTAACAACTCTAATAGTTGTACCAGGGGCCATGTTTAACAAACCAAATGCAATTGCTAACTTTTCACTATGGTGGCAGATAAATGATTCTTTATACCTTGCTGCCTTCATTTTCCAAGCCAATTTCTCCTACTTTGCATAGCTCTGCCATGTTTGTGGATGTGATATGCCTCCTACACAAAAAACATGTACCATTTTACGACCTTCAATCCAACTACATCCAAGTATCTTTTTAGTTCCTCTATCTTTCATCAATCTCTTTACTATTTGAACCTTGTACAGATGTTTTAGAGAAGAACATAAGTTGCAGCATTTTTAGGATCCAACTAAAAAAGCAGTGTTGCTGGAAATACTTAGCCTATATTCATTTATGATCCACATGTACCACAAATTTAACTAGCATCTGGTACAAGAGCACCAAATCATTTCAATCTAATCTAGGTCAAGTTTGTTCTTTGTTAGGGGTTTGAAGTATTTTTGTGTGTTCAATAAGGTCAAGATGGACCATTTTGTATGTGATTAGGTGTCATAAGGTTTATTGGTGCAATTTTTGTAAAAGTTGTCCAAGAAAGATGTAAAATTGTAAAATTGCCAAAAAGTTGCAAAATGCAATTTTTTTTTAGGAATTTCATAGGTCAAGGTAGTTTAAGGTTGGAATAAGGCCATGATGGGCCATAATGTCATATTTTCATCTTATTTGGTTTAGTGGAGTCATTAGTGCTAAAAATTGCAAAGCATGCAAAATCTTGCATTTATTGTCAAGCAAGTTGCATGTTTCAGTTATAGTTAGTGGATTTCCATAATGGATTCGATGGAGTTAGTGGATATGTGCATGGACAGGTTGGTAAATGCCTTATAAAGGCTTTGTAGACGTTTTGTATTGGAAAAAACTTGAATAATATTAAAAACTTATATGCAAAACTCTGTTCTTGCTTAAAAATTCTGTATTTTCATCAAAAATCAGCACTTTCCAGTGATGGTATGAAGCTGTACAGCTTCTATTTTCTCAAAGGTCAACTTGATATTGTGAAGGATAGAAACGAGATTGTTTTGGCTCCATTTTTGTGAAGTTTCATTGAGTTTTACGCATCAGAGGGCTAAATCATTGACTGCGGGTTTGAACCTGAAATAAGGGTTTTTTAAAGGCCTTCAACATGTAAAATGGCCATTCCAACTATTGTTGTAACTGTAGCTCGTTGGAATGGCCATGGTAGGTGTTAATAGATCTGTAATAGGTGTCTATGTGGGTTTGAGAAGCTGGAAAGGTCTGATAAGTGGTTTTGTGGGTTGCCATGCATGGCAAAAATGAGTGTTTTTAGGCTAAGTTGCCTAATCGGGTACGGGCACGGGTACAGGTATGTGGGTACGGCAAAAAAATTTGGGGGGTTGGGTACAGAATCGGGTACATCCATACAAAAATATAATAAAATATTAAAAATATATATATATGCAACCTAGAAACAAAATAAGTTTAGAATGTCATATACCAATACGTATGATAAACAATACCATGACAAATTTCAATTTTTGAAACATAATATACTAATTTAAATTCGGTTTTCAATATCAAAAGGATCAAACTTGAATGTCATGATAGATAATCATTGTTTAACATTTACAAAATACAAATAGTAACCAATTCACTAATTTCGAATTGCATCAAATGGCTCATCATCAAGACTAAGATCGTCAGCAACATTAACATTAGATGATGGAACCACATTAGCACTTGCACTAAAAGTATGTTGACTACTTGACTCCTCAAAAATTGAAGATTGTGCAATTGCAGCCAAAGAAAGATCTAGGTCAGCTCGCTCTGGTTCTACATCCCACATCTTTGCTGCCCCTTCTTTGTACTCATCCCCTTTGTGAGTAAGAAGGCGCAAGTTGGAATGAACATAAACTAGCTCCTCTGCTTTGTGTGATGCCAATCGATTGTGCTTGACTGAGTGGATGAAGGAGTATGTAATCCAATTCCACTCAGCTGAAGAAGAACTAGCAACCTATTGAAGTAAAGGGAGCTCTCATTAGAGTTGTTAAATTAAAAAAATTGTAAATTAAACCTCAAATTTGAAAATAACGCATTTTAGTTTTAAATTTTTAAATGATAAAACTTAAAACGTTAAAACTTACTTGAGATAAAACTTTTATTGCAAGAACTTGGAGGTGTGGCATCTTGCAGCCATTGAGGTACCACCAAGAGTGAGAATCTTTCTTATATTTGTCACGGATAGCAGAAGAACTTTGATTATTAGAGTCACAAAAACTAGCAAATTCACTTGAAACTACATCTTCCATCTCAGTATCAGGGAAGAGTTTAACAAGAGCTTTCCTAAACCCATCATTGACTTCTGTATCACGGTATGGTGGCAATCTATTTGGTATAGCAAGGACTTGGGGGCTGTAAAATTTGGGTGTCAACGCGAAGGCAAGAAGATGGAGTGGGGTGGTCATTTTGTTCCACCGGTCAACACAAATTGCATGCACCTCTTTGAAGAAGGTTTCTTCAGGATCTTTCTCTTTTTCACATATGATGCTTTTCATCTTCTCAAGCATTGAGTCAATGCCATCATAAACCTCCCCCATGCATGGCTTATCCATGTCAGTAAAGCGTATCATGCTCAAAATGGGCTCGGTGAAAGTAAGAAGATATTCCACTCGATCCCACCAAATGTCATCTAGAATCTTATGTTTTATATTTGCTTCCCTCTCACTGTTTGATTGCCTCCATATAGCCCATGAGTTGCTAATGACCATAGCAGCAAGCGCCTCTCGCACCTTCACAAGTCATCTCAAGACGATTGTGTTGAATGCAAATCTAGTTTCAGCCACCTATTTGAAAATAAAAAGTAAATAATTAAAATCAATATATATATATATATATATATATATATGTATTCTAAATAAATTATTGAAGTAAAACATAACATTAAAGAAATGCAATGTTTGAAGTTTGAGTTACCTTCAGCAACTCTAATCGTGAGAATGATCTAAAGATAGCTTGTGACATGTGGTGATTTGTTATGAACATTTGGATCTCTTCAGCTTCAGCATAGACTTGTTTGATCCAATCTATTTTTGTACCCAACTTTTGCAGCATGAGGTTGAGGGAATGCATAGCACAAGGTGTCCAAAATATATGTCTGAATCGTGACTCAACTATCATACTAGCAACTCTACAATTCTTTGCATTGTCCGTTACAACTTGGACAACATTTTGAGGCCCCACTTCATTAATGCACTGTATAAGGATGTCAGCAATAAATTGTGCATCCTTGACCTGCCCCTCACAATCCATAGCCTTTAGAAACATTGCCCCTTTAGGGCACACTGCAATCAAATTAATCAATGGTCTATTTCTTGCATTCTTCCATCCATCAGAAATAATAGACACGCCTGTTTCTTTCCATGAGGCTTTGATGGGATATAATGCATCTTCTATATGTTTTACCTCCTTTGACAATATAGTGGTACGCACCTTCTCATAACTTGGGCTTGTGTACCCCTTTGGAGCTTCATTTGCTTTTCTTATCATGTCTTGCCAATAAGGTGATTGAACAACATTGAAAGAGATGCCATTTGCATAGAGGCATCTTCCAATGGCTTGGTCAGCAAGTTGTCTTGCATCATTATTGAATGCCTTCTCCAATGGTCCCTTTGCTCTCTTTGAAACACTACCCTCACTGGAATTTTCATCTTCATTTACTCTCAAAAAGGGATGGCTTTCTACTACAGTGACAGGACAACCAATATGTGTCTGAGATGAAGTAGATGGCGTCTTTGAGCCCTTTCCTGTACTTGATGGAGGCATCATTTTTTTTTGAACCCTTGCATCTGCTTCCTCTTGCTCTGCAATATATTTTGCTAATTTCTCAAGTGTTATAGGTATTTCATTTTTTCCTGGACATGGTTTAATTCCCTTTCCAGTAACTCCACACAAATGCGCTTCACCCGGCTATAAGAACTAGTGTATTTCTTTTCACACCCAGGGCATATCCAAACACAAGTCCCCCCACCTGGAACTTGCTCTACTATTTCTACATGTCTCCATAGCAGTGAAGCTGGATCAAACTTGAATGAGGGATTACTATTGCTGACAGAAGTTGAATTGTTTGCCATGATATTTGGAAAATAGAAACAATCTCTAAACCTGCAATTACAAATTTTAAATTTAAAAATTGTTAAGAGAATATATAAATCTAAGCAATAAATTATAAAAAATTTAGATCTAAATTGTATAAATTATAATTTTTTAAAATCTTAAATTGTATAAATTATAAATGTTTTAAATCTAAATTTCATAAATCTAAATTCTGCAAATCTAAGATTCTAATTTCTAAACAATAAAATAATTATAATTTTTTTAAATCATATAATTATAATATATGAATATTATATTTTAAAAATTATATATATTACTATAATAAATTTATATTTTAAAAATTATACTATAACTATATTTATTTTAAGAGGTTTTCGTTTTTTGAAAACAATCCAAAAAAAGAAAGAAAAAAATTAAAAATAAAAATAAATGTTAAAAATCCTACGCCCTACCTGGTCGCGCACAGTTTCTCTAGTCATGTTTTCTCCTATCTGCGCCTGTGTCGTGGTTTCTCTTGCCCGCGCCTATGTCGTGGTTTCTCTTGCCTGCGCCTGTGTCGTGTTTTCTTTGTGCCCGCGCCTGTGTCGTCTCTGTGCATTTTTCTATGCCGTCAAACTCCTCTTTCGTGTTTCTTGTAGTCACGGAAAATATCACAACCAAAGTTAGGTAAATTCGCGTTTGCAAACTTACATGCCAAAATCTGTGTTTTTGTTAAGTGTTTCGCCCTAAAATTTGCAGAAATTGAGGAAAAAGTCAAATGGCGGATGAAAAAGGTAAAAAAAACGCGTTTGAGTTGCCACGTCATCTGAAAAACGTTGGGAATCACTTTTTAAATTTTGGAATCGAACCCACAGGGCGAAAATCGATTCTTGTCCGATTCTGCAACGATTCAATTCCGAATCAGTACCCGAAACGATTCCAAACGGGAATCGCTCAAGAAACCTAGGCGATTCGGTAACATAGTTTTTAGGTGAAAAGAGGTAGTTTAAACAAGCAAATGTCCATGAAACTTGGGGGAAGCAGAATTTAAGGCTAGATTAAGCTTTTGCAGGCTTAAGAAGGTGTGTTAGATTAGTTTTTAAGGTGTGGCAAGGTTGGAAACATTGATTTCCACAAAAACCTCATGAAAATTGCCCAAAATGAGGGTTTAGTGAAATAGTGACTTGGAAGGTGTATCTCACCAAAAAAATTGTGGATTTGGTGGTTTGGTAGGCTGTTTGGTGCTGCCCCAAAAAAATATCAGGTTTTGGAAGAGTTAAGGTATGAGCCTCTTTGTAAAATAGGCCTATTTGGGGGTCTAGGACAATGGTAGAGTGTTATTTTGAAGCTTGTGTTTCAAAGGAACCTATTGAAGTTTTGTAGTATGTTGGTGTTGGGCATAAAGGGCATTTGAAAGTGTCAAGGGTTGGCTGGTTGAGTTAGTCCTTGTGTGAAAAGTGAGCAAAATAGATCTGCAGACCTACTAGAAAGAGTAGCCGGTTGTAGTGAAGTGCACCCTAAGTTGGGTTGTGAGCCAAGTTGTTGTTTGAATCCTCTTTAGTTGTGTTTGAGTTGATCAAAACCACCTAGCTCTTGCATCATCATCTTAGTAATAATGTTTAGGGTGTCCTCAATATAGCCAACACAGGCACAAAGGTCAACCATGCACACCTAATGATAAACTATATATGTAAATTGTAATGCAATAAGGGTTATCAGATGATCGGTGGAACTAATGCTTCACTCCTACTAATAATCAATTTTCTCCCCGATATGCTTCGTTGGGCCATCGGCAGGACGAGGTCTCTTGTTCCCGCAATGGTCTGATGGGGATGTCGTCAGTGGAGTTTGTGCTTGTCGCCGGGACTTGGGTGGTGGTTCCAACAACGGGCCGATGTTCGTGTGTTTGGTGTACCATTTGGGGGGAGTGTGACCTACCGTTCTAGGGTCTCACCGATTAAATGTGTTCAGTATTAGGATCTTTGCCATAATTTTCATTTTAAAAACATGCTCTAAAACCCTTGTCGAAACCTTATTTTTAGGCTACAGCTCGCCACTTTCTGGACTCTTGATTTGATTGCCAACAATCCAGAATACCTATTTGAACAAATTTTGGTTGTGATGAAATGTGTTTTAAGAATTTCTATGTTAATCATAGACTTACTATTCTATTTTTGGAGTTGGTACATGTAGATAGGAATGAACATTGAAGACTCTAAATGCTCCTAGCTTGTAGTGCAAGCTCTTGAACGGGCAAATGAGAGCCAAATTCAAAGACTATATGTATGCAGATAAGTCCATTTTCATTTGTGACTATCTGTGTAATTTTGCGCTAGCTGCTTGTTGACTAACAGTGATTATGTTCTTTTTTACGCTAATTATGGAAAAGCAGATCCATCTTGTGTTGCAGAAGTTAAGGATTTATATAGAGAACTTGGAATTGAGGTCTGTTTATTCTTTTCTTTTCCATTATGAGATGTTAAAAGTGATATTTTCTTTTCGAAGTTTCCTTTATCAAATTCCATAGTTCACAGGAGAACTTACTTTTATCTATAAAAATTATATTAAGGGACATGTAGATTGAATTGTCTATATACAAATTTCAGAATTTGAACTCTTAAAATTAGCTTCCACTTTTTGAGGGGGCATGCAAATCATTTTTGAAGTTGAGTGTAAAAAATAGAGTAGCATGTAAAGAAAAAGGATGAACAATAATAAAGTGAAAAGTGTCTCTTCTATCAACCATGTATAGAACACAAGAGACAAACACAGAGATACCACAAACATGTGGACTTCCATCAACTCATCAACATACATACATGAAGGCCATCTTTGCCACAAGAGACAAACACATAGATACCATAACCATGCAAACTTCCATTAATGCATCAATATACATACATGAAGGCCATCCTTGCCCATGACAGGGGGCATCTCACATTCTATTGGTTCTAAGGCTTCAAGCAATGCTAGTTTTTCTATTGTTTGGCTGGAAGCTGTGTTTCCTGAACTAGTTGACTTTTTTGATGAACTAGTGGCTGAAAGACTCAAATTACTGGGCCTGAAGGCTTGTGCCTATGTTCCATTTGATGCTTCTATTTCATTACAGGTATGGTATCTACCACAAATCTTGTAGCAGATTACCTAGGTCCTATATTGATAGTCTATTATCTGCTAGTTCTGAGTTGATTTTTAATTGACTTTTTTCAGGATTTTGAAATTATGGAAAGCATTTTTTTTGGGGAAAAAGTAAATGACCCAAGACAAACAATCTGCAGACAACGCATCTACTGATTAGACCCAAGACAAACAATCTGCAAGAGTATCTAAAATCTGAGGTTTTTCTCCCAATTTCAATTTTCCACTGTTTATGGACACCCACTACACATAAAAGCTTAAAATAATCCCACCCAAATAGTTTAGCATCAGAGTACCTTTTAATATATATTCGAATTTTGCACTTCTTTTGTGTTGAACAAGAAGAATGGTGTTGAGCATATTTGTAGCAGCAACTGTATTACTCCCATTTGCAGCTTCCGCCATTTAAGGAAGGTGACACGTGATTTGTTTATTGATGTTATAACTTATTTTGTCATTTTATCTAATTTTTCGTGGCATGTGTATTTTTGTGCAAAATGATGATGGAATCGAAATAGAGTATAGAGTATGGAATCCATTTCGTTCGAAGTTGGATGCTGCCATTCTTGGTGGTGTTGATAACATTTGGATAGTGAGTGAAGTGATTTCACTTGTGATGGTTGCTGGATTTTAGAAAGTTGTATAAATTTGATATAACGAGTCATCCTTTGATTTTATTTTGGCTTGTAGAAACCAGGAACACATGTACTGTATCTAGGGGTTGCTTCTAGAACAACTGTATCTTATGTTTCGAATATTGTAGGCCCAGTAAGTTTCTTGTTATATTTTCTGCATAATCGTATTTGTGTATGGTTGCTTTGATATTTTCTTGTTATATTCTTTGATATTTTGAGGTTACTTTGTTATGCTCCCTCTTTTTATTTTTCTGTGTGAAAGGGTCTATTACACTATTGTTTATTTTTTGTTCAAAACCATTTTGGATGATTTTGATAGTCACATGCATTGTTGTTTTGTTACGTTTTTTCATGGTTTATGCTTTAGTAATTTAGGTGTTCTTTTTATAACATTCCTACATATTTTATTATGCATTGGGTGTTGGCAATGGTGGTAGGAAGTGAGGTTTTAAATTTTTCCTTGTGGTAGATTCTTGTGCATGGTGTTTGAACCAAGAGGTTGGGGTTCTTGTTATGTGCAGTTTTTATATTGAGATTTTGGAAAAGTTGAAAATCTATTTAGAGTTTTTATGAGACTATATGGTGTTTCACTTATGGTTAGGCATGGTGATTATTTATTTTGATGATTACTGTCTTGCTGGCTACTAGACTGGCATTGTGTATGCAGTTGAATTTTCACACAGAAGTGGACGAGATTTAGTAAACATGGCGAAGAAGCGAACAAATGTCATACCTATTATTGAAGATGCTTGGCATCCTACTAGTTATAGGATGATTCTTGGTATGGTTGATGTTATTTTTGCTGATGTTGCCCAGCCAGACCAGGTACTGACTTTTAGTCCATATTTAATGATTATATTCTAGTTTTCAAGAATGATATAGTGCAAATACATTTTAGCTAAATATTTATAGATCTGCTTCCTGAAGATTGTGGTCTTGGGAGTTCTTACAATGCAGCATATACAAAACATATCATGTTGCTTGCTGGATTGTATTCTTGAGTGTTTATTATGATTTCTATGCTGATCATCACTACCACCATAAAACATACAGATTAGCTTATCCTACTCACAGCTATGTTTACACTACTGCTCCTGCAAATGTGGAGTACATACTTAAAACCAATTTCACAAATTATGGCAGGGTATGTCTTCGTGTTCTAGGTAATACATGAAACAAAGCTGCAACAATTTGAAAAGAAGTAATAGGAGACACAACACAAAGTCAAGATCCTCATCCAAACACCACTATTGTCTATCCAACCCTGAGAATGCATCTTTGACCATATTTATTAATTAATTAAAAATTATAAGACAACAAACTAACACCACCACAAACACCAGCTTTAATAATTTTTGACTACAGGTCTAGAACCACTTAGTTCCAAAGTACACTGTCTACTATTAGCAACAACATTTGAACTTCCTTCAAATTCGGTCTTCCTCTATTCCAATCCACCTCAATATCAGCTGTGTTTTTTAGATTTCTAGTAATTTGACACATGCCTGATCACCTGGCATGCCACCTTTAATGAAGGGAGAACCTTATTTCCAATTTCAACCCCTAGAGGATGTGTACATTAAAACATATTTTGTTGGCACATTTTGGCAAGGTTTTATGTTCTCTGTACATTTTTTCCCCCATGCCAGGTAACTATGGTGGAAATGTCAAGTAGTAAATAGTTCAAGCTTCCATAGTCCACAATGATTGAAATGGGGAGCTTCTAAGAAAATTTTTAAAAAAATTGAGAACATCATGTGAAGTTTGCACCACCATCAGGATGATTTATCTCTTATGCAATCTACAGCTGTAGTACCCAATTTATGACTTAGACATTCCCTTGATTGGATAGAGATATTGAATATTCAGATTCCTTACAACCCCATCAAATGCAATGGTGGACCCCCTTTTATCAACAACACTAAATAAGTTGTTTTGTCAACAGTTAGTTAGGATTTAATTTTCAATTAGGAATGTTTGTGTTTAAAATAAGGTGGCTGAGTCTTCAGTTAGGTGGTAGCTGTGTCTTTATGTCTCCTGTTTCAATGACGGCTGGGACTTTCAGTTAGGAAACTTGAATGATGGAATAAGGTGCTGAATTGGTCTCACACTTGTCAAAGGTCAATTAAGGAAAAAGTTGGTATAGTAGTGAGAATTGTTAGGAATTCATTTTCAAAGCATGCTTCTGCTTTGCTTGCATTTTGAACCAAATCTCAAATGAAAACAAAGAGAACACTCCTCCAAAAGCTGCTCAAAGATCTTGACCTAATGCCAAATTGTGACAAATGATTGTGTGGAGAAAGAACAAGAGGGTCTAAAGGTGCCCTCATCATATCCAAAGAAGATAATAAAACTCCATAGGAGCTTATATCAAAGAGGAGATAAATATTATCAATAGTTTCCTTCAAGTATGTAAAATAGGACCCACAAAACAAACCTGCAATGTCTATCAAGCACTCATCCTAAGTAGTTGTATCCCAAAGATGATGAAGCCAAATATTATGATGCAATGGCAAGATTTAGAAAAGTTAAACTAATATTGTGCAACAGAAAGTAGTAAACAAAGAAAGAGAACCAGAGATTCTTCAGACTTCTATTGCTGGAGCATCCTAGTCTGCTGCAAATCTTATATTTTCTTTTCAGTTTTCATTCTATTTGTAGACTTGGTGGGCGGTGATGTCCAGTAAAATGCATAAATACATATACCAACCACATAGACTGCATTAAGAGAAAATTTATGACCTATATCTGAGATTCACTTCCCAAATTGCCACTTTTATACCACTTTCCAAGAACTGCCGTTAGAAATGCATCAAATCTACATAAACAAAGTATATGGAATCAAACAGAACTACACAAAATTGAAAGTTCAGAGCCCAAGTGTATTATATAACAGAATAAGCAAGTAGTGCTACTTCGAGGGGGCATCCTTGCTAATGTCAAAGCTAGATTCACACAACTGATGATTTCATTGAATTCTTATTATAGCCTACTTAGACAAAGGATTAGATGTGACTCATGTAAGATATTTCATTGCCCATCCATACTATGAGCATAACAAACTTCACCAAGTCACATGTCTCACCATATCACTCTCAGTTTCTGTTAAGGACCAATTGTTAGAAGTGGCTCTAAATTCTCCTCTTGATGGAATTGGGTTGGGTTTGAACTGGTGCTCCGCAAAGATATATTGAAGTTCCAAGATGGTACTTGTTATTGATATTGTAATAAATAGTTCTCCCACTTGCCCAAACCTTGCTTGGACTCCATATGCCATTACAATAGATGGAGATTACCGATGTAAATCAAATGTTTCATATACTCAGGTTAAACCTAGGTTAGAATTACACCATATGATAATCATTCTGTATGGTTATACTTATTATCTCCCAATATGAGAGCCTAATCAAAGCAATATGCCACATCATGATATTCAGACAATACAAGCTCCATGTATATATACCCTATTATGTAAAAACATCTGGTTAGGGTAAATCATTATTGATGTAGGAGCATACTACAATGTATTTGTGGTCATATTCTAGAAATATTCAGAAGATATGGTTAGTAATAAAGAAAAGCATGCTGAACTCATTCATATATACTATTTCTGATATCTATGTTATTCATGTGCAGATTGATTTTGCTTGTTGTAAGTGTAGGTTATCATTTGTTCCTCTTTATTGTAAGTGTAGTTTGTTATTTTTCTTTTTGATTGTAGATTCTAGTACAATGCTAAGGAATGGCGAAACAGGGGATTGGATTGGGACATTTGAAGGGCACAAGGGTGTCATCTGGAGTTGTTTCCTTGATAATCGTGCTATGCGTGTAGCATCAGAATTAACTAATTTTAGCGCGTAACATTCTTTTCTTATTAGCTTTCTAAATTTTTGGGTTTGCTGATCTTTCTAGGAAATGTCATTTTGTAGATGGATTTGCAGCGTGACTCATTTTTTATTTTCTTAGTACCGGTCTAGAGACTGGTTATGAATGCCATTGAAATAAAATCATAAATATAAAGAAGCATTGCAAGATTTATGTGATGACAAGCCTTTTTATTATTGAAATTTTTTATAAGGTGAAAGTACTAATTCTCCACTGTGAATGAGCCTGTTTACTTTTTTGTAGATAATGTTATTGTAGCCTAATTACATTTTCTTTTTGTAGATAATGTTGGTGTAGATATACAACTTAGGTGTAGTTTATTTAGGTTGGAATTATATTCCTAATTATTACCAAGGAATTGGATTTCATTTCTAGAAGTGTAAATTGCATCCATGTTTATTTATTAGTGTCCATCTTCTATAAATAGAACACATATATTATGTTGACATGGAAATAAGAAATGAGGAATATGGGATGAAAGAAAGAAAGTTTGAGAAGTTGTTCGAAAACTTCTTATAGAGGAGCTCATTCAAGGAGGAGGATTCTCTTAGTGCTAATTTTCCCTTGAATACGATAATTTTTGTGTGGCTTAATGCAAGCACCTTTCATACTCTTATAGATTTGTCCACAAATCATGTCAAACCTTAGGGCTTGGATGATTTATTTAATGCAGGTTACTTGAATGTTTTACAGGGGATGTTGCATTGGGACTCCCAGATTTTGTAATTGTATTTGGATTCCCTTTTAAACATCGGAATTCCTTTTGTTGCCCTGTTTTTGCATCATCTTCATTTATTTAGTTCCTTCTGTTGCCCTATTTTTTGTATCATCTTCAATATGTTAATGATTTTTTTGTTATTGTGATATTCTTGGCAGGCCACTGGAGAATATAATGTCTCCTCAGGTCACTTTGTCAATTGTCTTCGCTGCATACATATGTTTTTCATTGAAATTTACTAACATTGATTTTACAAAAATGAGAATATTTGAAGGATTGTGCTCACATGTTTTGCATAATTCACACCTGCTTTTGTTTTTGAAAGGATTGTGCTCAGATGTTTTGCATAATTCACAAATAAGCCTCCATGTCTGCTTATAGTTTCAATATAGTGAATGTTGTTGTCTTCAATCTTCAGATTAATAAGCTC
This sequence comes from Sequoia sempervirens, assembly GCA_007258455.2. Taxonomy (NCBI): domain Eukaryota; kingdom Viridiplantae; phylum Streptophyta; class Pinopsida; order Cupressales; family Cupressaceae; genus Sequoia; species Sequoia sempervirens. Next base: position 664,723,447 of record VDFB02281492.1, on the reverse strand, counting down.
AAATTTTAGAAAGACGTGTTCTTCATTTGTCATTTTTTTGACAGTATGCAATAGGTTACAACACATGCTCTTCTTGCTACACTAACTAATTTCATTTTATTTTTTCTTGTTATAGATCACTTTAAGGACGACATTGTTTTCAAAATAGTTTCGTAGTCCCCAAATCTCAAGGTAACCATTAAGAGAATGTGGGATAAGATAATTCATGCCCACAACAACTTTGGTTTTACTGGATGATGTTTGGAAAAAGCATCACATTCAAAAACTATTGTTTAAAATATTAAATTGCATTTTATTTTAATCCTCACAAATTATATGTATCTTTTCCAATGCTTGCTTCCTTGCTTATGGTTCATTCCTACTAACTGTTTGGATTTTAGTTGGATGCAAATCAAGGCCTCTCGCGCAACTCATATGTTCAAGAAACATGGTTGAATCACTCTTTTGAATAGAATTACAACATACTATTAAGTTGCTTGTTGGTTGTCTATTGCCTATTATTAAGGATGAATCTTTTCTTCAACAACATAATGTTTCTTTATTAAGGGGGTTTAAGTTTTACTTGTTGTACTCAACTCACAAGACTTCAACTTTTTATGAAATTAAGTAAAAAAAATTATTTCTACTATACAGTTGTAATTTGGTCTTCCCATTTTTTAATAAACAAAATTTACAGCAAGTTCACTATATTGTCTTCAGCATACCCATTACACTCCAAGGTGCGATTGCTAGTTATATTTTGCTTACATAGCAATATCTAATGTTATTGTTTGGTTGTAAACACCACTTCTGCTTATATTTATGTTGGCTTAGATTGATGGTAGTTTCTTTATTAGAGTTCATACCTTGATCACTTTTGTTTTAATAGCAAGGAAATATACTTTTAAGATGTTATGTTCATGATAGATATTTAACAAATGCAAGCAATTTTAACTGATAATGACCCATGGAAGTCATTATCTTGACGTAAGTCATTAATCTTTCTAGGATATGAACATGGTAGAAAATCTTAAATCTCCTTAATGCTTTGGTATTTTAGTATAGACCCATTGAATTATTTCAAATTTAAGGTTATTGTTTACACTAACCATGGATGCACTTTCTTTGCTTACATTTAGATTGGTTTTATTGATTGTAGCATTGAGGAACTCTTTTTTTCCTTGTGTAGGAGGGGAACGGGTATGATAAGTGCTTCTACAGGTTAGGGATGGGCTGGTGGAGGTGGTGGCAGAGTTTCCATAAAGAGCTACAGTAGGCAAGAGAGTTTGAATATCTTTGTGCATGGTTAGTTTGAATGAGGGCAGTCTACAGATGATTGGAACTTTATCACAATCATAGAATGAAATTTCCTTTGCAAAGATGTATCATGTACTTATGCATTACAAGGGTAAGGGATTGTAGGTTATGATATAAAAGAACAGTCATGCACAAATGACAGTTAGAGGATCAACAAACATTACAAGGGTAAGGGACTGTAGGTTATGATATAAAAGAACAATCATGTTCCTATTCTTTTGTAAGCTATTGAACAACGTAAAGGAAAGGTTTTGGAGCATATTTCAACTAGTTCTTGTCTCTCAGCAATGTATTGTAATCTTTTCAAGTTCTTTCATGTTGGGACAACAAATTGTAACTCCATTTTCAAGCTTACAGAACTGAATGTAATATCTTTTTGATTAATAAAATAAGCTATTTTTACCTTCTCATTTCTATTTTATTGTGCAAATATTTTAGATAGTTGATAAGTAATCTTTTTTATTAATGGAAACCAATAAATAAAAATGACTAAATATATGACTAAAGTAATGACTAAATTAATGACTAAATATATAACTAAATCAATGACTAAATTAATGACTAAATTAATGACTAAATATATGAATAAAGTAATGACTAAATATATGAATAAAGTAATGACTAAATTAATGACTAAATATATGACTAACTTAATGACTAAATATATGACTAAATAAATGACTACCATGACTAAATAAATGACCAGTTAACAACAATCAATGACTAAATATATGACTAAATTAATGACTAAATATATGACTAAATCAATGACCAAATAAATGACTAAATAAATGACTAAAATAGTTTAGTTATAAATTTGGTGGTGTTATAAATGACTACAAAATAACCACTAATAGTCACATGCCTAAAATTAGTCATTTATATGCAATATTTAGTAGTTTATTTAGTCATATATTGTTATTTATGTACTAGTGTAAAATATGAAATTGGATCTACAATGCAAGATGTGAGTTGGCTAAAACTGGAGAATCCTTGGGCTTTGGACAAGACAACATTTACAATCTTGTCTAGGAAGTATTATTCTAACTAGGTGATTTTTTTCTTTGTTGCATGCAAAAAAAAATTCTTGAATATATATATTTTCCTGCTAAAATCACCAATGGGAACCTACTTTGTATGCAAGAAAGTATTAAAATTCCTTGATAATAGTCACACTTGTATGATTGATTTGATAAGATCAAAACAGGGAGTGCTTGATGTTGGTGTGAATAAGGTGTTTTACCTAACTAATTCACTTAGTAGGTTCTATTCACATGTTAAGCTTACTTAGGTCATAAGAATATTTCTAGAAGTCTTAGTTATAACAATGAGATCTTATTTTATCTTATCTCATTTAGTTCTTGTGTCCTAGGTCATCGAATATCTATTATGTTAGTTGTCTCATGTTATAGGATTAAGACACATGTCATGATCTTGTCTAATCATGTCTCTCACCTTGCCTTTATAAAAAAGAATCCCCTTGCACCTTGCAAGGCATATTGTAAGGAATCTTATGAATCTTGTATCATATTGTCTTCTTATTTGGTGGAATAACATATTTTGTTGTCACTTCTCTTGTGTATGTGGAGGTTATTTGGTGTTGTATATTGATGATCTTAGTTGCATCATTGTTACTCATTTCAACATGGTATCAGAGTGTAAGTGATTCCAATGTGCTGTTCGAGCTTTGAATCGAGAAAGCCCATTTATTTTTTAGAGATTTTATGTCATCAAGCTTTTTCTATTGTAATTTTAGTTTCTTGTATGATCTTGTGAATTTCGATATGCTTTTCTCTTGCATTTTAATATGATCTAGAGAATTACAAAGGATTTGCAAAGATATGTTGATCTTATATTACGTGTGTGATTTTTGGTGAGATCTAGTGTTTGCAACTCTTTTGGCTATATTTGTAGCATTTTTGGCTATCCCATTGCATCCCAAAGGCTTAAGAAAGTAAGATTTGGTTTTTCACTCAATTTGGTCACCATTTGCAACATTAGAAAACAAGGGTTTGAAGCTCAAATATAGTGAACAACTTTTTACTAGAGCATTTTTGGTCCAAATGGACCTTACCTTTGCATCCAAGAGGTTGATTCAATAAATTTAGATATAAAACTTTCCCATATTTGATATAAGGTGTTTTTGAGGCAAATTGTTTTTTCTAGGAGGGTTGTATGGCCCACCTAGTGTAGGTCCATACAATTTTTTTGAAAAATAAAATAAATATATTAAAACAATAGTTTTTGTGCCTACTTAGCACTACAACACTAAGTATCTAGCACTAAGCACTTGGCACTAGTGCTAATCCATAAGCATAGGGGATGAAAGCCTCACAACTTTTAAGTCATTATGGTCCACTAACCGCTAAGTGACAATGACTAAGTTGCTAGCTGCTCAACTATCAGTACCTTGCCACCCATTTGTTGTTCCACCAATGACAAGGGGGACAAATAAAATTTTCAACCCTCCAGTAAACCAACCAATCATATGGGAAACCAACGCCTAACCCCTATGGGGCCAAGTTTTTTCCCCTAATGTCCTAATCAAGCATTTTTTTCTAGGAGCCATAATTTTTCGCTTGGGTATCAAAATTTTGCAAATGATATATTAAGAAAAAATTGGTTCCAAGCGCTATCCAATGGTAAAAATATTTCTCTTATATTTTTTTGCTGGTACATTTTATAGCCTATTGAAGGTACATTTTTTTCTCCTAAGCTCATAAATTTTACCTAGTTCCTCCATTTTGTGTGGCTCTTGTGACATTAGAAAGGTATTTTAGAGCTCTAGAGCTACATATGCACTTTTTTTAATTGTTCCCCAAGTATATTTTATTTATGTTTTTTAGTATTAACACTCTAGTTAATTACTTGGATATTTTGGGTTGCTTTATATGTTTATCCAACATTTTGTCCTTTGTGGGAATTCTGAGCATCTTTTGTATGTAGACACATTGAGATAAAGTGTCACACTATTGTTCATACTTTTGGGGATTTTGCACATAATATTGTGGCATATTTTGTATTTGAATTGTATTATAAAGTGTCATGTGGGTTTGTTTAGTGCCTTAGTTATTTTTCATCACACCTTTCTCAATGAGTGTCCCTATATGACAACAATGAATCCAAGTGATTCTTGCCTCCTACATGTGTGTCTTATTTTTGCACACCCTTTTTTAGTTGCAAGTACTTTCTTGTCCTATTTAAAATGTTGTTTCTTCTCCTTCATACACTAAATGGTGATACACATTTTTAATGGATTGTTCATGCCTCTCCCTAGTCAACATTATGGGGGGTATCATATTGTTTGTGCCAATGCTTCCTTGGTTTCTCTTTGGACTAAGATATATGTATAGTATTTATTCCTATGTACTAGGTGGAACAAATGCTAGTTACCCATGCATTTAATAGAGATGGAGTATTTACCATATGGAAACTCTTGCATTCCTATTTTGTGGAGGAAACCTTCCATCCTCAGTTGATCAATGTTCTTCAAACTATTATCACATGTATTTTTGACTAGCAACTTACTCTTGCATTGGTTGAGTAGTGTCAATGAGATCACTTGTGTAGATTTATATGCCATCTATATCTTTGACTATCAGATGTTATTTTGTTTTGTTTTCCATCTAATCATTGTTCAAGTAGTGTCATTGGGGGCACTCATACAAATTTTTGTCTTCTTGATCTTGGTCATCATCTTGATTTCAAAAGAGGTTCTTTAGTTATAGCACTATAGTAGTCATCTTTCAAAAATTGTTTGTAGCTTCTTCATGCTTTAGTGGTATTCTTCATGTTCCTATTTTTTTGGGACATTTTTTTTGGAGGGTTCTTATTCCTTGTATTTCTCTCTTTTGGAGAAGAGTTTTCTCTCACAAGTTTTTTCTCTTTTTATCTATTTGTGAGATATTGGTTGTACATGTGTACCTCGTCAGACCTCATTTTCGAGACCCATCTTTTGCATCTTTGCATTATTTTGTTCCTCTCTAAGTTGCACTTAAGGGGGGCATTGGTGTGAATAATGTTTTTTACCTAACTAGCTCACTTGGTAGGTCCTATTCACATGTTAAGTTTACTTAGGTCCTAAGAATATTTCTAGAAGCCTTAGTTGTCATGATGAGATCTTATCTTATCTCATATCATTTACTTCTTGTGTTCTATGTCATTTAATATTTTTTTATATTAGTTGTCACATGTTATAGGATTAAGACACATGCCATTATCTTATCTAATCTTATCTCCTACCTTGCTTTTATCATCAAGGCTCCTCTTGCATCTTGCAAGGTATATTGTAAGGAATCATGTATCATAATTTATTCTTGTTTGGTGGAATAACATCTTATGTTGTTGCTTCTCTCTTGTACATGTGGAGGTTATTTGGTGTTTCAAATTGATGGTCTTGGTTGCATCATGATTACTCACTTCAACATGGTATCAAAGCATGAGTGATTCCAACACCTAATGCAAGTATGACTAATATTACTAAGACTTAGATGTGTGTGATAAAACATGTGAATACATGAGATACCACTAATTCATCTTATGTGATAATTTGATCTCTTCTCAATGATGTATGATGATCTCTTCTAATGTGAAAGTGTCTTATAATAATTCCTCTAAATACACAACCTTATACATTTAATTTAAATTTTGACTAATATGTTCAATAAGAATAAAAATATGAAAATCAAAATCTAGAATTAGATCTTCAAATAAAATTATAAGATGACTAAAATAAGACATAATCTTATTTATGTGTTTGGGAAACAATGTGGTGCTAAAGAGCATCATTAGAAGCCTATTATGTATAAAGGAAATTATTAAGCATGCTTGAATAAATCAAGACTCTCAGATTGTTTCAACAAGAATAAAATAGAGAAACAAATATTTTTGGGTGCTAATATCCTTATGTAATTATGCTTGGTGCAATTGAGACTAATGCCAATGAAATTGATATATGTGTTAAAATATGTAAATGTGAGATGTAATACCCCAAGCCACACACCTAGGAAAAAATTGATAGAACATTTTTTTCTTTGAAAAACAACCATAGTCATTAAGATATGACAATAACATGTCACACTCACACAACAATATGCACTAAGTGTCATGTGAAACACAACAACACACGATAACTACAAAATCCACTTCACCATTACTACATGCAAGGTGACACCAATGGAAGAATTGTTGATCGTAGAATGAAGCCACCATGGTGAATCTTGAGAGGGGAAAATGACACTCAAATGAAAATTGGGTACTAACCCACAATCACATTCTCTTGAAACCCAACACAAGGGAAGGATAAGGGAATCATAAATCTCAAATCCACACCAAGACACTCTTACAAACATAAAAAACACCATAGAAACCCACACAGATAGTGGAATGACTAGGAGTTAACACCCATCAACTAGACGTCTCAAGCATTGGTTCCCGAAATGAGTAGGATGAGGGTAAAAATTGTTGACTTTGGCATTGTTTGTCATTGATTTCAATGATACTTGGTTTGTTTGTTCATCCACTCAATGCTCTATTTGGTTTGGTTTGTTATCTACTCTTTGCTCATCCTAGTGTTGTTGAAAAGGATCTTGCTATGTTGTTGGAAAGGGCATTTTACATAATGTATATATCTTAAAAGATTGTTCACATGGTGTTAATGTTAAATGATAAACTTGTCATGGATTGGTGTAGTGGTTGTGAAATGCAGAATGTTGCTTCAAGGGAGGTCTCAGTGAAGACACTTTAGTGCTTACAATGTAGTGTCAACAGTGTTGCTGAGTCAAGTGTTGATTGATAGCACATTTATCTTAAGATCCTAACCCTAGTGTTTGTGCTCCTTATTTTTCAGCTTCAAAGGAATAATATTCTACATCAAACATGGTGAAAGTTAGAATTTATGATGCAAACTCTTGATTCAAGTTTCTTGAGGTCTTGCTCCTCTTAGGGTTTCTCTTTCTTGCTTTGGAGGTCACTCAAAAACCCTACATAAGGTTTATTAAGCAAAGGGTTTTTCAATCTTGTTTCTTTTGTTTTAAGAGTTCATTGACTTACTATAGTAGGTTGGAAGTCACTTAAGTGACTATTTGAAGGGGTTAAGACCATCATTAATCGGTCCCTACTCTTGAGATTGACTGGTCGGGAAAGTTAAGGTTTTATATTAAATTACATAAAATGAAATCAATGAAATGTATTCAATTGTGAATTGGCGGTTGGAGAAGAATCAATGGTCTACATTTAAAATTATAAATGATTACTTTGTGATGCTCAACCTTTGATAGGTGTTTGGGTGTCTACGTTTTTGAATTGGTTAATTCAGTTTTGTAATTGTAAGAATGATGATGGAAGAAAGAATCAAAGACAATGCATTTTGAGAGTAGTCAAACTTGAGAGTGGTTTTGATGTAATGAAAAATAAATGCAGTGATTTGGTGTCCTTTAACATGAAAATATGTGTGGAAAGAGGATGCGGTGATCATACTACAGTAGATAGAGATTTTGATCGATTCATCAATTGAGTTTGTATCCTGTTATGGTGGGTTGTAACTCAAAGAGAAGTGGTTTGGAACAGTCTTTGTTTATATCAATGGTACAAAGAATGACTCTTTAAAAGCAAATGTTGTTCAAGTGTTGTTTCTATGTTGTTCAAGTGTTATCTCATCTTTTCACATACCTATGTGCCTTGAGAATGAGTGCAAGTGTCTTTGAATTGAGGTCTAGAATAGTGTGATATGCACTAAGCAAGAAAATGAATGTTGAGTTGTCTATTTGAATGGAGTTTGTCTCTGTAAAAAAGAGTCAATGTCATTTATTTTCTTTGTCATCCAAAGAAATAGTGATTTACCAGTAAATTATTTTGAAACAGAGTAGTTCTCTATGTTTATTCCTTTCAAGATTGAGAAAAGTGTTTTCTAATTGTCAGTGAGACAATTTGTTGTTGTAACCAGTGAGGTTCCTAGAGTTTGTTAGTGAGCTTCTTGTTTATCCAGTGAGGCATCAATAAAGCGAATCTTTCAAGAGTGGTTTTTTATCCCTTTTAGGGTTTTCCACTCATAATCGTTGTGTCTTGGTTTCTCTTGTTTGTTTTTCATTGATAAGCTATTCTTGCTCAAGTTTCTTGATCTAGTTTATGTGTTTGTGATTCACTCAACATTAAATACTTATGGTGTTTGAAGTGATCTCAAAGGATTTGTATGCATTCATTCATTTAAAGTCTTGATTTGCAATTAGACCACTAATTCACTCCCCCCTCTCAGTGGTTTTGTATTCCAACAAAAATCACTCCAACCCATTAAAAAACTAAATTAAATATCATCTAAACACAAGGTGTCACACCCCATTTTGGGCTAAGTTGATTATGCCATTTTAATTAACTATAAGTTAAAATACATTGCTATGCATTTCATATTATAATGATCAAAAATTTGATTTGTGGATATTTACATTAAGATTGTTTTTCTCTATTTTTGTTATGAAAAAACAAAATATTAGTTAGATATATATGTGATGTTAATATATTTATGATGATTGTTAGTAAATGATTCACTTTATGTTATGATACTATGGGTAATGGACTAACTACCTTGTTGGATAAATGAGGCGGATGCAGGAAATTAGTTCCCCCTCCCAAATTATGAGGGAGAGGATCACAAGAGGGAAGCACATCAGGGATAATGACCAACAAATCATGATTTTGAGAATTCTTACACACATATAATAGTGTCTTGCTGCATACATATAGTTTTTATATTCATCTTGAGTCTTAATCGTGATGGTACCTTGCATCATGAGATCATTATAATTAGATGTTTGAATTTTCTTTGTCTCTTTCTATCTTGTTATATTCATTATTTGATATCAATATTTGTCTTGTATACCTTCTTGCATGGTTGCTTCATTTATTCAATAGGATTTTGTCACAAGACAAGTACATAATTACATTTATGAAAGATGTTGAATTATGTATATGTGTATATGTATATATTTTTTCTTTCAAGATGAGAGAAATTGTAAAAGAATACATTTATATATGCATACATACATACATATGTATGTATGTATGTATATATGTGTGTGTATAACTCTCTCTATATATAAAGCATTATAAAATATAGAGATGTATATTTATAAATGTATTAAATATATATAAGGGTGGATATATATTTATAATTATTGTTATCTTGTTTTAAAGAAAGATTAAAAAAATAAAGATTGATGAGTTGTTTAGTACTCCACTTAGTGGATAACTGAATGCATTTAAGGCATTAAATAAGCATAGTACTATACAATCATGTTACAATTAAAATGCAATAATCAACATTTATCTCACCTTTAGTTGGAGAGTTGAGGGTGAAGTGGGATAAAATGTGTGAGGAAATCCAAGGTTTCATAGCCATAATAGAGAGGAAACAAGGAAGGGAGAGCAATTGTGGTGGCAATAAAAGATAGAAGGAGCTTTGAATTTTGTTGGATTATTATTGCAAATAATTTGGTATGTTGTTATTCATAATTTCTATCATTTTCTATTGAAATAGCATGAAAAGGTTTAGTATCAAATAAGTGCACCATTTACATCTTTCATTTTGAAGATAAAAATAAATTTTAGTCCTGCTATATTCTTGCATGAAAATGCATAATGATCAAAACCAATTTGTGTTTGAGTGTGCATAATTGTTGCTCTCGGCATGGAAGAAGATACTCAAACTTGCAACAACCACCAATAGTAATGGCAAGAAGAATCAAGGCCACAAACATTAACTAACATATTAATGGTTGCTAGGGTAGTAAACAAAACTCCAATAATGGTGAGAAATACACATAGGAGCACATGCTCCAATTAACTAATTTTGTCAATAAAATTGAACCCCAGATGGAGCCACATGTCAAGAATAAGCATTATGATGTCATAAAAAGCTAGGGGGTAGGTGGGATGAATAGTGTAGAGAGGTGGGAGTTTTGAACTATGGGGGTTGGGGATGATGAGGGAATCATACCTATATGGTATGCAAATGAGGATAATTTTGTCTCTAATAAGATAAGGGTCACTATTTATGATAGGAAAAGAAAGGGGAGAAAAAGGGATGGGAAGCTATAACAAGCTAGTGAAAATGGAAGGAAGAGGATGAAGGAAAATAAGGGACATTAAGTATGATATGATGGTGGAGTTTGAAATTCTAATAGATAGACACTTAGAATACCTAACTCACCCAAACACATAAAGACTTAGAAAACCTAGACTGACACAAAAAGAGGAAGCGGGGGTAACATAGACACATAATTATGGGTTAATAGAGGAGGAAGGATTCTAGAATAGGGAATTTTGACACATAACAACATTTATATAAAAATGAGACATAACAAGTCTACCCTACTCAAAATTTCTCTCCCTCAAACAATTTCAAATTAGGATGCTTCAAAATCTATGATCCTTCCCATGTGGCATCCTCAATAGGAAGGTATTTCCATCAAACGAGGTACTCAATAATCTCTTGGCCCCTTAGCTTTCTTTTTCTTACATCCATAATTGAATCTAGAACAAAAATTATTTTTAACCTTCTTTTTCCAATGAAGGAAAATCAACTAATGGAGTAATATATTTTTTAAAGGCCCATTTGAGATAGAACACATGGAAAATTCTATGAATTCTACTCTCTTCATTAAATTCTGACTTAATGTTGCTTCACCAACTCACCTAAAAAATTTATAGGGCTCGTATGACTGAGTCTTGAGAATCTATACTCTAATTTTATTTACAGTTGATGACATGTAAGACTACAGTCACATGAACACCATGTATCCAACCTAAAATGCTCTCTCTATCCTTTGGTGCTCCACATATAATTTTTTCTATTCATGAGCTTGTTGGAGATGTTCCTTGAGTTATTTCAAGAGGTCTTGGCCCTACCAGATTAAGTTACTCACCCTTGAAAAACTATTGTTAGCTAAATCAAGGTTAGAAAACCCTCAAGCTTCATACCTATATAAGGACATAAAGGGGGTAATCTAAATTGACATGTAATAGATGACATTGTAATAGTAATCTCCCAAATGGAGCCAATTTATCCATGCCTTCTACTAGCCAACCACATAATTTCCTAGGTAGCCTTCCAACCATTTATTTACCACTCTCAATTTCCCATTAATTTGGGGGTGGTAGCTAATGTTAGGGATGATTTCAATCCCTATCAATCTAAAAATTTCCTACCAAAACATACTCATGAACTAACTATCTTGATTTCTCAATATTCTTTTGGGTAGCCCATGAATCCTAAACACCTCTTTGAAGAACAATTCAACCACTTATTAAGCCTTAAATTCTAAGAAGATAGCAAACAAGTGTACATATTTCATGAGATGATTTACAACCGCATATATGCAATCTTTACCATGGACTTTGTGAATTCCCATGATAAAATCCATGAAGATGCTCTCTAATATTTTCTTAGGAATTGGTAAAGGCTGCAAAATTCCTACTAGGAAGGCTCTCTCTATTTTCTTCTATTTACAAATTGCACACTCCCTTGCATGACTAAGGATGTCATCCTTGAGTCCCTTCCACATAAATCTTCCCCTGTCCTACAAGTATATATCTTGAAATACCCAGGATGCCTTGCTTAAGGAGCTTCATGAACAACCCTTAGTATTTTTTCTTTCATCTTTTATTTTTCCACCAAGTAAAACCTGCCCTTGTAAAGAATGAGTTCATGAGATAATAAATATATCATATGATAACTTCCCTCTAAAATATTAGTGGAAAAATCATCCTTGAATTTTTTTTTTTATAATTTTGGCTTATCCCATTAGTTGAGATATGTGACACCAAGAAAAATCTTGGATTCCTATATAGGTTATCAATGACTACATTTTTATTTCCTTTAAAAAAATGATATCAAAATTAAATGCTTGCAGTTTACTCACCCATTTTTTTATGCTCATTCAAGTCCCTTTGATTAATAAAGTATTCCAGGCAGCTATTATCAATTTTTACCACAAATCAATTGCCAACTAAGTTTTTTCATAACTTAGTCAATGCATTCATAATGGCTAGAATTTTCCTATCATAGATGGAAAAATTTCTTTTAGCCTCCTTGAGTTTATGAGTCTCAAAATAAATGGGAGGCTTGTTTTTCATAAGCACAACCCCTATCCTTTCCCCAAATACATCACTCTAAGAAAAATGAAGATAAAATTCAAGAAAATCCCTTGAATTTGAAAGGGATTATACTTGTGAATATTGAAAACCTTATAAATGGAGCCTCCCAAGGTCCCTTCACCATCATTTTCTTTATCTTCTCCCTCTTTAGTTCCAAGTTTGGATTCTTCTTCCTCTTCACTTGGTAGCTCAAGTTCCTTAGCTTTTGACTCATCTTCAAATACTACTTCAATGTATTGCACCTAACCCTTTCTTAGAAACTTGTGTCCAAGCAATTGATATTTCTTGCAAGAGAAGCAAAACTTCTTCCTTCTTAATTCATTCTTTGCCTCTAGGTCTTATACCAATAGGTAACTTGTACCTTATTGTATCTTCTTATGGAGAGGCTTCTTGGGTAGGATTTTTTTTAACTTGTTTCTTGGTATGGTTGTCTCAATTTATAGGATCATCTTGATAACTTACTATAAGGAAGGTGGTTCAAATGATTTGATCAATAATTTGAGAGATTTTGTTAGGCCAAATAATGGTTATCCTTCTCTCTAAGATATTAGGTACCATGATGGATAACTTCTTAGTTTCTTTCACACAACTCTCCACTAACCAATACTATTTGAGCTAAGATAGTTCCTTGAAGTGTAGCTCTAGATCCTTCCTATCAAACCTCTAAATAATTAGCCTACACAACTCATTGTACAAGTTGATGAATCTATAGCCTTAAGTGATTAGTCCACGGTACCACCATTCATGTGCAATCTCTTCTAGATGCAAGGTTGCAAACTAATAGCCTCATCCTCTATCATAGGCTTTAGACTTAGGTGTGTATCTATTTTTTTCACCCAAGAATGATTATTAAATTTGTTAGACCCATTGTATGGGGATAATGCCAACTTACCTAAGGAATATTGGGCATCACTCTTTGGAGTTTTTTGTCTCCATTTATTTTTGGGGATGTTCTTACCATATTTCTTTAAATTTATAATTTTTGTAAGGGACATCTTGGATAAAATTTTCTTTGGTAGGGTTTGGTACTTAGCATAACAATTTGTGATATTATCAATGATTTGATTTTGGGCTATGTCTTCTAGTGTCTCTTCCTCCTTATGAATGAAGTAATTTTATAAAAAAAAAAATTGATGAGGTGAGGATAGTCCATTGTGTTATTGGGAGAAACATTACAATTATTGGCCTCTAAAGAGATACCTTCTCCATTTTGTGTTCTAAGGACATTCATATTATATCCATTTTGTGTCACATTTGCACCAACATATCCAACATTGTATCAAAATTCCTCTCCACTCAAACCTCAAGAATCTCACCTACATTAGAGGAATTTCCCTATTTTCCATGATATTCTATCCTAACCCTTCTATGCAATCATTCTAATTTTGTTCTCCCACCTATAGTACTTAACTGCTCTATCATTAAGATGCATAAAGTTGTTGCACTACAATGATTATTCCTGAAAAAGAATAGGCTTGTAGGAAAACCAATTCTAATTCATTGTAATGTCCCAAACTAAATTTAAGGAAAATATTTTTGGTAATTTAAAATTTTAGTTTAAATATATCTAAGGAAAAAATCTTTGAATATCTTAGATTATATTAATATTTGTACAACAACACAAAAATATTTGGAATATGCTTCATATTCCAATATAATCCCCTAAAATACTTCAATATTTACACAACACATTTATAGCTCAAGATTATATTTTATATTTCTTTATTTGTTCCCTAATTTGGTAAACCTTAATATTGTGGGCAAGGTTCACCATTAGAGATAGATTGCAACTTTAAATACACAAGTTAGACTTAGCAAAAAATAGGTTTAGCCATGAATCTTGATAAACCCTAATATATTTTTTTGTTTATTTAGCAAACCCCAAAAGTATACCTTATATTCATGCAAATAACATCAAACCATATTATTTCAAAGAAGGTTAACAAGGAGAATAAACTACACAGTAGAAAATTTTCTCAAATTTGATAAGCTTAGTTTAGAAATATAGATTTACATTCGTCGATACTTATTTATATTAATTTACAATTACTATGCTCTTTATGAGGCCATTTTGCATTTACAAAAAATAAGATACACATTAACAATGTTTCTTTGGTAATTTTTATGGACTAAGGAGGCTATAGTAGCCATTTTTAATCTTCTAGACGTTGGTTTGGTATATTCATGTGGACAACCACCACCATGGACATCTCTGGTGTAACCACTTCTACTATGATAATTATAAGTGTTAGTTTATCTTAATAGCCCCGATATAAACCACCATTAGTGCTCTACCATGACCTATGGGTGAGAATCATCTCTTCATCTAATAGGGTTTTCATTGTTTGTCTCTCACAACCTAGTAGGATTTTCATCCTATGGTTATTATATGTCCATGAGTTTTCATCCTTGAATCTATTAATCTAAACATGAGTGCTTGATACAATCTTGTTAGGGTTTTGTGTGGGTTTTCAAATGTTATTTTTCCTTTACAAGCTTAGAACCCAAATACCAATTGTAGAGAGGTTAAAATTGGCATGGAGACCATAAAGAACCAAGGAGACATGTATATGGAAGAACCCATAGATAGCAACACCATTTTTCCATTGAATCACCCAAAATCTATGTCCAAGTGCACAAAGAGGTATTGGGGAGGTATGTAAGAGATATTCAAATTTGCGGTAATAGAAATAAGAACTAAGGCCACAAAACGTACATATCACAACAATAGTAGCTAGGGAAGTAAACACAACTCCAACAATGGGAAATACATGTAGGACCACATTGTATAATTAAATAATGTAGCCAAAAGAATATAACCCAAGATAGAGCCACATGTCAAGAATAAAAATTGCAATGTCCTAATAGGCTAGACAATAAGTGGGATGAATAGTGCAAAGAGCTAAGAGATTTAAATTACGGGGTTGGGGATGATGGGGGACTCATACCTATATTATAGGTGAATAAGGAGAAGTTTGAATCTAATGAGACAAGTCATTATTGATAATATGACAAGAAATGATGGACTTAGGGATGGGAAACTCTAATAGCCTAATGAAAAGGAAGGGAAGAGGATGATAGGGTGGGTAACTCCAGTAGCTTGATAAAGAAGAGGACACAAGAGAAGAAGGGATGTTAAGTGTGTCAAGATGGTGAAATATAACATTCTAACTAATAGACACTTAGAACAACTAATTCACCCAAACACATAAAGAGTTGGGAAACCTAGAATGACACCAAAAGAGGAAGAGGGGGCAACATAGACACACAATTCTAGGTTAAGAGAGGAGGAAGGATTATGGAATAAGGCATTTTGACACAAAATAGCATTATACATGAACTTAACAATTAAAGAGGATTCCATTTTTGAAACATCCCTATCAAAAATAGAATCTAGAACTTGGAAGTAAAACTTATCTTTGTTTGGTTGCAAAATAAGAGTGGTTGGGGGGTTTGAATAGTCTCCTTTCTCTTTGCATTAAAATGATGCGTTCTTAAATAAGGATTTCCATTTTCTTGGATAAATACACATTGGGTTATGGTGGGGCTCATACTTCTCTAAACAAGATTTACCATTGAGGGCATCACGAGCTTTGAAATCCAAGCCCATAGAGGACTCAAAACCCCCTCTATTGACCTAAGTGGAGAGTAGGCCTCAGACTTGCTATCCATTATCCTTTTGGTTTTGGTATTTTTGCAAAGAATCTTTGTTCAAAATTTCAATTTCATTCCCACTTGTTGCTCCCTTTCTCTCTATTTTCCTAATTGATTTATTTTGTCCTAATTGATTAAATAAAATTTATTTAATCAATTATTAGTGGAATTTGGAATAAGATTAGTTGAATTAATGAAATAAATATAATTTATTTATTAATCAATGAAGGGGAATTAGCCTAGCTAACCAAATAAATGAAATTTATTTAATCAAATAGTGGATCGAAAATATTCTAATTAATTAAATAAATTATATTTAATTAATAAGTAGGGAATCAATGCAATCATGGAATAATGATGATGATTGGTTAAAATATAGTCTAAACTAAGTTATTGAGTCATTTTTGCACACATTGTAGAAGAAGTTAGGTACATATTTGAATGAAAATTTTACTTACCACCTATAGATAGATTATCAAATAAAAATAAATATAAATCTCAATAGTATCTTAAAAAGTTTGGTAGGAGACAAACCAATACAATGGAATTCCATGTCGGTGAAAACTAAATTTGTTTTCAACAACTAAGTGAATAGGTCTATAGGAAATGTATAAAAGTAGATTATTTATGGAACCTTTCCTAAATGTGTTATCGATCTAATGAGGATTTCAAATGGTAAACATATTGGTATTGCACTTCACATGAATGAGGTGCATGCACAAGTTAAGAAGTAGTTAGAGAAGAGTGGCACCATGTATACAACCAATGTACATGAGAATTAAAGGAAGAAGGATTAATTATAGGATGAGTTAGTCATGATACATTTGGGAAAGGAGAGGTTTCTGAGGAACTAACAAAAAGCTAAAACCCAAGAAGATTGGTCCTTGTAGAGTGTTGTGCATATTTTATGAGAATGCTTATGAAATTGAATTGCCTAAAGAATTGGATATCTCACTGGTATTCAATGTTGTTGATCCATAAGATTATCATGAAGTTAAATATATTATTGATAAACTACCATTATCACATGAGTTTGTTTGAAGGTAACAAGTGCCTAAGAAGTAGTAGGATGAAATAGATTAAGTCTTAAATATGTACACATGCAAGAAAACTAGAAGAAAGGAGTGCAAATAATATCTTGTTAGATTGAAAGGAAAGGGATTGGAGGGCACACAAGTTTTTGAAGAAGTAGGCTAGCTAGGGTGGTCAAAGACACCTTCCTCACTTCCTTAATTTTGAGCACTCAGCTAAAAATTATGTTACCTATGATTTCTAGTGTAGGAACATCTTAGGGGTCAAGCAATTGTGTGTTATCTAAAAACAATTATTTCTTATTTGTTTCTTTTTGCAAGTATTTTGGAATAACACAATTATTATGTTTATGCTATAAAGGAAAATTTTCACTACACGGGTTCATTCTAGTTATTGTCACAATTCAACACAACAGAGTCACACATAGTATTTTTATTGGAGGTTCATATTAGAGATATCATTGAGTTTCAAGGCTTATAGCTTTCCATATTGGACATAGTGCCAGGTTTCGTTGGTGTTGTCTTACTGTACCAAGAACTCTATACAACAAGATCATGAATACATTGAAGAGGTTGAACTGTTACTATACTACATGGAGACTTTGAATTTTTCCTCATGATGAATATTGTATTTGGTTTCCTTTTTGTAATGTGTGGTGTGTTCTTATGCCAAAAAGGGACCTAGTACTTCATGCAATATTTAAATTGTGTGTCAATTGTAACATTCTATTCATATGAGAGACATCATCGAGTTTCAAGGCTTATATCTTGCCATATTTGACATGGTGCTAGGTTTCGTTGGTGTTACCTTACTATACCAAGAACTCTATACAAAAAAGATCATGAATACATTGAAAAAGCTAAAATGAGAAGAAAGAATAGATAAGAAGATCTAAGCTTTACAACATTATAACCTTAACATGCATTATGATGACATGCACACATATTATTAAATTAAACTATTATAGACCTTTTGCATATCATAATATTATATAACATACAAATTTTACACTATATTTTTGTCATTCATTCTTTCTAAGAGTTCTAACTTCTATGCTTCAACTAGATGAAGAGACTCTCTTAATTAAACCACCTATTAATAACTCCATCACAAATAGTCTTCATACTTCAATTACTAAAGCGGTTAGTTTTTCTTTACTGAGAGATATTTCAATATACAACTTGATACGAGATGGCTTTCAAAATACATCTGTGAGATTGGGACTCAAGCAAGCATATATACTTTGCCTCATACAAGAGGGCATTTATGCCCATAAAGGAAAAGTATGTACTAGTCAAATCTATCCTGTTCCATACAAACAAAAGAGAAAAGCTCTTTCTGCACTTTGAATCTACTGAGCTTATAACGCAAACAAAACTTAAACGTACTTTGAATTTGCTATAAACTGGTTTTCCTCAGATTTCACTTAGTTTCCTTTAACGAACTAATTTGAGTCCATGCATCTCTTCCCTTTTCTTATCCATAATTCCTTAAAGCTCAAGTTTCATAGCTAACATAAAGCAGGAAAAATGTGTAGACAGCCCATAGAGTGTGTTTAGAATCTGTGCTGGCAGCTAGCCTGCACTAGTCGGTGTGTAAAATTAAGTTTAAATTGACACAGAATATTTTTTTTCCAGGTCTCTCATATATTATTTAATTCCTCCTCCTTCATGGTACAATAAGATGTGATCTGTTTTATGAAAATTAATTTGTTTAAACTTTAATAAGAATCCATCTTTTTAATGGAGAGAATAGAAGTTCCTAGTGTGCTTTTCATAGTTGTCATGCTGTTTAGGCCTGTTTCTTTACCCCTTGGCAGATTAAGCAATGGATGAAGTTGAGAGGAAAGCACTTTTTCCCAGGTAAATTGTGTTCAGCACAGTGACACTGGATGCCTATATAGAGTTGAGCTCTTTGAGAGGTTATCAAAGAGCTCCTTCCGGACAGATTTGTGTGTAACAAAGCTGCAGGCCAGCATAATGGACAGGAAAGTCTGTTTACTTCTTCTGTACATCTCTTCTGCAGCCATTGTTTTCTCTAGCACTGGTAACTATATCCTTTCTTGCTTGTCTTTAATGAATCTTGAAAACATATTGTGTTTTGTTGCAATTTCTTTAATGAATCTTAAAAACATGTATCTTTTAGTTGCAATTTTCTCTTACAATAGTTAGTTTCTAAAGTGCCCCCTTTTTTCACCATTGATCTAAAATGTCTTATGCAGAGGCTGTCAGGGAAATTGGAGCAATAACTCATAATCACCAGGGAGAAGACAAATCTGTATCAATTCCCAGAGCTGCTAAGCTGACAATTGGCTTCAAAGTAAAAAGAGTGAAGCTAGTGGAATATTTTGATCCAACATCTGGCAAGTGGTACAATGAACCTGCTTCACCATCTGATCCCTATGACTCACCTCCATACTCCTCTGCAACACCTATTGTCATACCCTCCCCTTCACAAGCTAACCCTCCTTTATATGTTACACCACCTTATACACCCATGTCTACTCCTCCAGTGAAAGCTGAGCCTCCATGCCATGACATGTCTCCTCCTGTACAAAGCAATCCTCCTCCTCTTACAATCACACCAATCCTGCCATCACCCATGCTTCCTTCTCCATCTCCAGTCATAACAGCTCCTCCTATTCCTTACACCCCTACCACTCCACCTCTCCCTTCACCTGTTATCACATACCCACCTCCTACCACACCCAGTATACAATTTCCACCTCCAACCACGCCCATTATACAAGTCCCACCTCCTGCCACGCCCATTATACAATACCCACCTCCCACCACACCCAGTATACAAAACCCACCTCCCATTCCTTATGCTTCTTCTCCTACCCCTACAATCATACCAATCATACCACCCCCTCCTTACCTAGAATACCCACCTCCTACATCTACTCCTACCACACCCACATCTCCCTTCCCCTCTACTACACCATATTCTCCTCCAATACTTCCTACATATCCTCCTCCCTATGCCTATGAAACACCTACCATCCCATCTCCTGCTACAACACTTCCACCTCCAACGTCTACTACTCCAAGCACACCTCCAACCCTAGGCTCTCCTCCTCCTCCTTATACTCCCTCCACACCACCAGGCCAAGGTCTGTGGTGTGTAGCCAAGCCCACAGTGGCAGCCTCTGTAATTGAGCAGGCCATGAACTATGCCTGTGGGGCTGGTGCTGACTGCCAGGCCATTCAGCCCAATGGTGCCTGTTACCTCCCAGACACAGTTATTTCTCATGCTTCCTATGCTTTCAACAGCTATTTTCAAGCAACCAAAGAATCTGGTGGTAATTGTGACTTCGGAGGTACAGCAATGATAGTCACCGTGGACCCAAGTAAGAATACTTGCCAGGAAAATTCAAGTTACTTATCCTTTGCTCCTTTATTAGCATAAATCTGATAGAAGGGAAAGGAAATTTATAAATTTCCTCCTGTTACTTGAGTAATGCGCTAAAAGCTATATACATTGGTAGAATTGCTTTCACTGCAGCTCATCTCTGTTAAATTCTCTAGGCATTTTTTGAACACCCAGAAAGTTATGTATTTTGAAGGCAATTCTATAGCTCGAAAGTTCCAGCACTAGTCACTGATTGATTTCCCCTCTTATAGATGAATTTTCAAGTCATAGGTTTTCTCTTGTTCTTATGTTTTTTCATCTCTTGATGAGCTTATTCATAGGGTTATTTAGTAAAACCTGTTTAAAATTTATCACTTTTAAAATTCATCATATTTATAAACTTCCAGGTATTTTTCATTATTTTGAAATTTTAGCATTTTATTTTTTATTATCATATTCTCCATCTCTGCCTTTACTTTTAGTAGAGAGATATTAGCTCATATGTAATCAAAACTGTTAGTTAACATCTTTTATATTTCTCAACTTGCAGGCTATGATGATTGTCATTTTCTCTACAATTATGATTGACATTGGGAAGTGGAATTCCAGTTCAAGATATTGAAGCGGCAAAGCATGATACTTTTTAAGTTATTGTATCAGCCATATTTATAGTATAGACGCTGAGTTTTTGGGTGAAAGTTCCCATATGAATTTGTTGAAGATTTATTCTATATTATCAATAAAGAGTCAAATCAAAATCTATTTTGAAGTGAGGCAAACTACTTTTGGTCTCATACATGTCAATAAGGTTGTTTCACTTCTTTGTCACTTCAACTCCATTGATAGGTTGAATATAATGGATTCTATCACAGAAGCAATAACATCTTTGTTTTTTCTTTTTTCCACCTTAACTTTCTTGAAACGGCAAAGCATGATAATTTTTAAGGTATTGTATCAACCATATTTATGGTATAGATGCTGATCTTTTGGGTGAAAGTTCCCATATGAATTTGTTGAAGATTTATTTTATATTATCAATAAAGAGTCAAATCAAAATCTATCTTGAAGTGAGACAAACTACTTTTGGTCTCATACATGCGGATAAGGTTGTTTCACTTCTTTGTCACTTCAACTCCATTCATAGGTTGAATATAATAGATCCTATTACAGAAGCAATAACATCTTAGTTTTTTTATTTTTTTCATCTTAACTTTCTTATCACATAAGCAATAATATTTTTGTTTTTTCTCTTTTTCCACCTTAACTTTATTCTAGAGGGTTATGGGTTGGTGGAAGGTTGCACATTATTTTATTTATTGATATTAAGTTTAAGTATGAAATAGTGAAAATTATATATTTTTTGTTTTGGGTTCATTTTAATTGGGTTATATTGTATATAGTAATTAATGGTATAAGTGGTGTAGTTATGTATTAAGAGTTGGTATACTCTTTGAATATAGTCTAATTTTGCCTCCACACAAGGAATTTGGTTTCAATCATGTGGTAAAAAATGGAACCCGGTTCAATTCAATTATCAAAATTGACAATTGCATTTTTAAAATTCAAAATTCAATTTGGGAATATGTTGCCCCTCTCCAACAAGATTTTATGTGTCAACTTGAATCTGAAACATTTCAAATTCTATTCAAGGGTGCTATATAAAATGACAAAGCACTAGTTCATGTCAACACCAAGATCATAGAGGATCCACCCAGCTCTCATTCACTAATTGTTATATCATTCAAGGAGCACATATGAGCATTCAATATTGCATCACTAACCACAAACTTAGCAATATATAGGAATATTGCATGGTTGCTTGTTATCTTCAATCTTTGTTCAAAAGTCATTAAATCAATCCATTCGAAGGTTCATCCAAATGAGAATCACATTGGCTAGCAAAATCCCAAACAATGCCTATAAACACCACTTTCCTAGCAAATTTAGTCTGTAGAAAGTATGGTGAACCACAATTATGTCTCATAGATCAATTTACTATATTTTATATAATAATTAATGTATAAATGGTGTATTTATATATTAGGAGTTGGTATATTCCTTGAATGTAGTCTAAGTTTTCCTCCACACATCTTTAGGAATTTGATTTCAATCCTTAATTTGGTTTTTGTCATGTGGTATAAAATGGAACTTGGTTCAATTCCATTATCAAAATTGACCATTGCATTTTTAAAATTCAAAAATTCAGTTTGGGATTATGTTGCTCCTCTCCAACTAGTTTTTATGTGTCTACTTGAAATGTGGAACATTTCGAACATTTCAAATTCTATTCAAGGGTGTTATATAAAATGATAAAGCACTAGTTCATGTCAACACCAAGATCATAGAGGGTCCACCTAGCTCTCATTCACTACTTGTTATATCATTCAAGGAGCACATATGAGCATTCAATATTACATTACTAACCACATACTTAGCAATAGATGGGAATATTACGCATGGTTGCTTGTTATCTTCAATCTTTGTTCAAAAGTTATTAAATCAATTCATTCAAAGGTCCATCCAAAGGAGAATCACATTAGCTAGAAAAATCCAAAACAATGTCTATAAACACCACTTTCCTTGAAAATTTAGTTTGTAGAAAGCATGGTGAACCAACTTCACAATTATAATGTCTCATAGATCAATTTTATGCACAAAAGATTGGTTTTGTGCATTTAGATTAATTTTGTACTCCACTTTTGATACATAAAAAAAAATTGAGCCATAATTTCAACCTTAATCAAAGTAGAGTTTGATTTATCATCTATTAGATTGTAGTGAAGCTAGATTTGATATCATAGAATCATTTTGGACCATAGAGTGATAATTTAAAGTCTAATTCCATCAAGCCATGCATAGATCTAAATAACCCTAATCCATCTTTTTCATTTCAAAAATGTGCTAGTCTATTTTTATTTTACTATCTCAGCTCATAAATCCTAAGGTTGAATCTTATTATTTCTTACTTTATTTATTTACCCTAGGATCATTGTATAGAGTATATTTTCCCCTTTGTTCTTTGGTGAACCCAATCAATTGTATACCCCCTTAGATTTTTCCCATATGACTATTTTTTAATTATTTGTTTATTTTGTTGATTTCAAACATTTTGATTTAATTTATATCATTACCTTTCTCTTATGTTATCCTTTATTATAACTGTAGATTGTATTTATTGTGTTTATACCAAAGCCTCGTTAATATCATTCCTCCTTTTTAGAATAAGTGTTCATTTAAATCTTAGTGTGACTTTCTCATCCACCAAGTCAAGATACTCCTATCAATTCTATGGATGATGTTCATGATGAGGAGAGTGATTTTGATCATGAGGCACATATGTATAGGAAATATCTATATGTCAATGTGCAAATGATTTATCAAGATCTTACTAATTCTATTGATCGGGAAATAATAGGTTGACCTTTTGGTGCAATGACAATCGTGGGCCAACAATTGGGTATCAAAGAGTTGGGTCACGGGTTCAAATCCCCTCAGGTAACGCTGAGAGGGAGATTGTTGGCAGATAGTCAACACCCCCCTCGAGATTCGTGACAAGGGACTAACCGCCTCCCCTGCGACCCATGTCTTTGGCGGTTGTATCGAGCATTAATAGATTGACCTTTTGGTGCAACTACAATCGTGGGCCAACAAATTCTACATCTTCTACATAGTTGGTTGGTTCTCTTCATAATGTGTTAGAGTGCACAATATATTCAAAGACCCTTCATGTTGTTAGAGCTAAGGTCTACCTCTTCTAGTTCTTTGTTACTCTCCTCCTATCCACCCTTCTCCTATGGATGTCACTCCTTCTAGTTCTAAGGCTCCTAATACACCTTTTAGAATGGCGCCTACAATAAGGCCCATCTACATTGCTTCAATTGTGACCCATTTCAAACTCCTTGTACCCATTTATATACATTGACATTGTTTTGGATTTATATAAAGGTACTCAAGTAGATATTTATGTTAGTTGATTATTTATTTCATATATTATTCTTATGTTTTCTTGATTGTGTTATGGTTTCATGCTTAGTCTAGATAGTCATTATCAATTTTATGCAATTCACTAATTTGATTTAAAATGGTTTCGATGATATATTGATGTTAACCTTGATTTACATGTTGAATGGTTATATGTGAATTTTAATGACATCTTGGATGATTGAGGTTAATAAAATTATACAGGGTAAAAATGATATCAAATTGGATGTTTGTATGAATCTTAATTTAGGACATTAATATTTTAATTTTGACTAATATGTGAATGGTATATTTATATCATAATTAACACTAATAAATAATATGATTTATGTTTGAATATAATACAAGATTTTTGTATAATGTGATTTTAATTGTTATGGATTATAAATTCATTTTTATAACTATACTTGTAATATATGATTATGTATCTAAGATCATGTTTTGAAACCATTTTTGTGTTTCCTAGTGTTACTACTTTATTTATGTTATTATTTAGATGTAATTTGTAAGGTGGGTACATTTATTTGGTTTAAATTATCCTTAAATGTGGAAACCTGGACCTTGACATTTGAAGATTTTTTGGAGGTTGTAAAAATTGTATTTATGTATGTTTATGTGGTTTTTGGGTCCCTAAGACAAGTTCCTTTGGGTGGGGAACTTGTGATTTAATATATTTGAAATTTTTAGAAGGGCATGGTGAATAGGAATCTCTTGAGAAGAGAAATTTTATTTTGGCACATGGAGCTAGAGTGAGAGTACTCAAGTCAACCCAATTGCTTCTAATATAATAAAGCCACATGCAAACCCAACAAGCCTAAGCAACAACCGTCTTACCAAAATAATTAATGAACCATGTTGGAAAGAGAAATGGTGGCATTATAGTTCGAAAGGATCTATAACCCAATATTCCTTGAGTAGTCAAATTATACCCCAAAGGATATAGGAAGACAAACAAGCATGCGGTAGGAATATATAGGGAATTCATAACATATAATAGTATACTCAACAAAAGAAATTACTTATATATCCATAACACACATGTCTTTCTTATAACTCCTTCTGGTATATATATTATATCATGACAAGTACAAAAGGGAAAGTCTAGTCTCTGCTCCATTAACTTAGTATCACTATGTCTATTACATATATCTTCTTATCTCATATATCTTCTCTTCCTATCTAGCATCTATCTCCTATCTATTACATATAGCATATATACATTCATTTCCTTGAAGGGATGTGTCTCCTTCTTCGTGGTTGTTGTCCTTTACTAGTACCACGGTATTCTACTGGTATGCTGTCAATATGCTCTGTTCTTTCCTTTGACCTAATAACATCATCCCCCCTTTTAAAATGATGTCTTGTCCTCAAGACATGCTTGCTTGGGGAAGGATGTTCTAATATTCTACCTTGATTTGTACCAATGTAGCTGTCCAGTGTGCTTGTGCATGAAGGAGGGTACCAATTTGTGCTTGGACTTGGGCTAGAGTTTGTTCGGCTTCGGGTAGAGTGTTGGGGATTGTGATACTATTGGATATCTTCTTTTCTTCTCATAGAATCAATTGGAGAAACCTCAACTCATTGTTAATTGTCTCCCTCAACTGTTGCAGTTTTTGTTTGAGCAGTTCTCTTTGTGTGTAGAGCTGTTGGAGCCAAATGTGCAAGTGCTCTATGTTGTCCCTTGTTGTGGCATTGGGATCCTATAAGGGGTCATAACTCATCTTTGCTATCTTCTCTTTTTTTTGTGTGATCTGGTCCTAAAGGTTCTTCATCGTGTTAGGCTATTGTAAGTAGAATTGGTAAATTACTCTGGCATCCTTAATGCTATTCTTCATTTGTTGGAGTTGGATTTCTAGCTAAGTTTGTGTAGAAGCCCATCTCTTGATAAACTACTGGGTGTTGTGTTTGATGAGCTCATCCTAGGCTTCCTTTCTAATGCTATCCTTCTATGAGATCAAGTCATTTTATACTCTAGTGACCAATTGTTGTAGTTGTTGTGGCAAAGGGAGGGACTGACATCTAGAAACATGTGGAATAGCCTTTTGCAATGTATCTATGGATTCCTAGAGTTCAGTTTGTTGGACATGTTCCTGTAGGAGCTCCTCTTTGGTTGTTGCATGAAATATCTCCCAACTATATTTTTTGAATAGGTGACATCCTGGAGAGTTTCATCTGTGAACTGACTAGTGGAACTTGTAGTAATTGGGAAGAATGTACTGGTTGAATTTGATGTTGTTGATCTGGGAAGTTCTTAACTATGGAGATGGTATCCGAGGGGTTGGATACCTCTCTGGAGTCATCCTTATCCTTCTTTGGTACTTCCTCAGCTTCCTCTACATTTACTTCCAGTATTTTTTGTCCTTTCTTTTTCTTCAGCTTATGGAGGAACTTTCTCCTATCCTATGATTTCTGGGAAAACATTTTCTTCTCTGACTTCTTTAGAGATATTTTCTTCATTTCTAGTTTCCTAAACAAAATTTTATTCTTGTGTTGGCCCTTGTTCTATGTTCTTCATCATTTCCTCACACAATTTCTTGGTGGCTTCCTTTGTTTCTTTTTGGAGAACTTTTATGTTATTTAGATCATCTTGCATCAATATGTCGACACATTGTTTGGTTTGAAACTCCTATGCTTTTTCCTGTTGTAGAGATTGTTTTTGTTCCTTGGTCATATTGGTGCTAACTGCTACTATGGCATGCTCTTTGATTTCTTCATCCCAAGAAAGGCTTTAGCCCTTTTTGTGCTTATAGATACAATAATTTTGTTGGGGAATCCCTCCATGGCTTCCTCAATACTTTTATTCAAATAATTGACATATCTCATTAGTCTTTGGATTATTTTGTCTTGATTTTATTTTTCATATTCCTCATACATCTTTAGGATATGTGGTAACATCCCATGGTTGATAATAGCATTAAATGTCTCAAGTACATTTATTGGCTCCACTAAAAGTGTCAAAGGTTGTCGTTATGGTGTTTCCTTCTATTTTTCTTTCTCTTGGGGCTCTAGTTTGATTGGAAAAGTCCTTGGGGCCCTTCAGGTTTGTTTCTTCCTTTGCAGAGGTTGCTCCACCTCCTCTTCTTCCTCAAAGATCTCTTCAACCTCAGGTTCCTAAAGATATGGTTTCAGTTTGTTAGCTTTTTATTTTACCCTTGCATGTCAGGTCCTTTTTAGAGTTTTTGATGATTGGCCTGGAGTAGGAACTGATGTTGCAAGTCCTACTAATTTTCTTGGAGGGGTGGCCTGAGACCTTGTGGTCCTCCTACTGGTAGATTCAGGCCACATCGTAGTTGCGGTAATAGGATGTGATCCTTCCTAATTTTGTGCTTTATTTTTCTTCTGTTCTTCATCCTCCTGAGCTTCCTCTTCCATATTTTTGTTCATCACCTCTTGGTATGTCCCAAACGTATCAACGGTGGTGTCCCTTGGGTTTCGAAGCAAGGCTTATGCATAAGAATTTATTTCTTGTGTTGTGATTTCATAAGGGAGTACTGAAATCCATATTGTGTGGGGTTCAATTGCCTCTATGTATGTAAAATATTTATCAACTAGGAATGTTATTGAGTTCTTATATTGTTTGGCCAATAGATAGGGCATTTGTTCTTATAAATTTTTGAAAGAACCCTAGTAGGCTATTTGTTGGGTTTGGAAGTTCAAGAATTGGTGGGTGTGGTCCCTAATCTAGGCTACTATGGTTTGATCTATTTACTAGATTTTCCCTTTGAACCTTGGTAATTCATTCAATAAATAAAACATTAAATAGATGATTAGAGTGTCGTAGCAAAAATGATACTCAGTTTCCTTGATCTTCTTTAGGTTCTCCACTATGCAGTGTGGATGACAATGGCAATAGTTGAGTCTTCCCAGTTAGCGTAGTATACTTTGTAAGCTATACCCATATCTGCATATTTGACTACTAGATTTGTAATTTTTTTGACGCTCAAACTCCAGCCATCAAACGTGGATCTAGTCAGCCTCTCCACTTCACTATTTTTGATAGCCTTTTTGGTCAGGATCCCTCTTACCCTTTTTATCCTAGTCACAACATGGATAGCTTCCTTTGTAATTTGGTAAGGATTGTCAAGGTACATCGGATCATCGTGTATCCATCTTAAGATGATTCAAACCCATTCCTCTTCCATCAAAAGTCTGGGAAGTCCTTCCATAAGTCTAGTATTTTTCATCCAATCTCCATATACTCCTTATATGTTTTCCCATCCTCCATTAGCAATTGTTGGCGAAGCTCTTCTAGCTTAATGTGGTTGATTTCAATAATGGTTTCATGGATGTATTTCCTCACATCCTCCAGGTGAACCACATTGTGTGGAACTGATGAGAAAGCTCTTTCTTTTTCAGTGAGCCTTTCTTTGAGTGGGAGCCATTTAAACATTTTTCTAGGTCTCTCGGAGATGTGGATGACTGTAGGAGTACCCATTCTAGGGAGTGCTTCTTGGGAGATTGCCATTTTGCTAAGA
This sequence comes from Sequoia sempervirens, assembly GCA_007258455.2. Lineage (NCBI taxonomy): Eukaryota > Viridiplantae > Streptophyta > Pinopsida > Cupressales > Cupressaceae > Sequoia > Sequoia sempervirens. Next base: position 664,694,507 of record VDFB02281492.1, on the reverse strand, counting down.
AATTTTTGGGGGAATTTGCTACCTTTGGTTGGTGGGTGCTCTAATCTCATAATGGTAGTTTGTGAAGATTATAATAGGAATTGGGGTTTTTTATAAGATTTTGGGTGGTAGGGTATGAGCTATAGTAGGTGGTAGTTGAAATTTTAATGCTCTACCCATTTTTTGGTTTTTACAAGTTAGTTTTGGTTGATTTGATGAATACATTAGTAGAATGGTAGGTTAATTTTTTTTGTTAGTTAGGCTATTGTGCAATGTATCTTTTGTGATTTTAATGTGTGTTATTTTAGTGACTTTTTATAGTGTTTCAAGAATACACCATTAATATACCCTACTATGATTGTGCCATCCAATTGTCAGAGTTTAACGACTCTAGATTCATTGATGTGGTGGATGTAGAGTGGTCCTAACCACCTAACTTTTAATTTTCCTTGTTTCTTAAATTTACTATCATATAGCAGCACTAAATATCCTATTTGGAATATTTTTAGTTGCAAGTTCTAGTCATGCCACACTTTTTTCCTTTTTCATTCCAACTGTTGATTGTATATAACAAGTTGTCAAAATTCATCCAATTTTTCTAATTCTTCTATTCGTGTCTTTAAGGATTCATCCTCCTCAAGCCACAAAGTTAGTGTGGTATGTATGTTCAAAATTATGAAGTTCATGTGTACTATTGCATCAAGGTCATACTAATTAGAAAGGTGTAAATTTGATTGTCTATTTATAGGAGGTTTGATATGCCCATAGTATTATCGGTATCTTAACATCCCAATCTGTCTAGTTTTCCTCACACATTTTTGTCAATGTTTTGCCAATGATTTTGTTCAGAGCAAGTCACTAGCTCCATTGTCTTGCAGATAACAGGGATAACTTCTTTTATGTGTTATCATGAAATTCTACAACAATTCTCTTATCATGTTGTTTATGAAATATTTGTCTTGGTTGCTAACTATGCTTAATGGGCACTCGTACCGGGTAATGATATTGTTGTATAGAAACTTGGAAAAAAAATTGGTGGTACAATCTCTAGTTGGTTTTGCCTCTACCCATTTTGTTAGGTACTCTACCCCGGTAATAATGAATCGAGCCTTCAAGTGTTTTGTCAGTGGGTTGATTGGCCCTATGAAGTTAATTGCCCATTTCTCGAATGAGTTTTGGGCCAGTACCAGTTTGAGGGGAATTTCATCCTTGGTGGTAGGCATTCCTACTCTTAGAAAAATGTCACATCCTCTTATGTAGTCCATGGCATCTTTATGTAATGTTGGCCACCATAGACCAGCTAGTTTCACCCTTCTTGCGATAGATTCTCTGAAATTGTACCCTCCGGCAATCCCGCTATGTGCTTCCTACAAAATGGATTATTTTCATTCTTGTATACTACTCTCCGAAGGATTTCATCTGTTCCTCTATGGTGTAACTCACCTTCTACTAATGTATATGGTATTGCTCTTTGGTCTAGCGACTGCCTATCTTGTGGCATTAGGTCTTTGGAGAATTCTCTGGATGATATAAAAACAACAATGTCTTTTAGTTCTTTCATTACTGTTGTAATTTTAAACAAGTGTGTGCTAGGTAATTCTTCCCCATATACGTCTGGTTCTTTGTCGGTTTCAATCTGGGATAGATAGTTTGGTCCTTAGTTTTTCTTTTCAGGTTTCACCAATATCTTAAAGTCAAATTCTTGGAATTGTAACAACCATTTGGAGATCCAGCCATGAGTTACCAATTTTTTTAATAGGCATTTCAGGGGTTCATGGTCTGTGAAGAAGGTAAAGGGAGTGGATAGTAGATAGTGTCAATAATTTTATAAAGCATATACTATTGCTAACTCTTCTCTTTCAGTTGTGATGTAGTTCTTTCTACCATAGATAGTTTCTTGCTAGAAAATACTACTGAATGATCCTTATTCCCTTTTGGTTGAGCAAGTACCACTCCTATTGCTATTCTATAGGCATCTACATGGACATGGAAATGATTATTCCAATCCATAAATATTAGGATTGACACGTCTACTATTTTCTATTTCAAAGTATCAAACTCCTTCTGGGCTTCTTCATTCCATTTGATACTTTGCCCTATTTTCTTCCTTAGGAGGTCTTCCAATGGGGTTGTAATTCCTATGTATCCCTTAATGATTTTTTAGTGGTATCTCATGTATCCTAATTTTTTTTTACTTTTAGATTGTTCCTTGGTGGTGGTGGGTTCAATATTAAAGCTACTTTTGTCAAATCTACCACAAGTCCCTCTTTGCATATAATATGGTTGAGGAGTGTCCCATATGGCACTGCAAAAGTGCATTTATTTAAGTAAGATCTACATATTTCTACATTGATTGAGAATCATCCAAAGGACCTAAACATGGTCTTTCACTAGGCCATAGACTGTCCAATCATCTAAGTAGACTTCGATAAAATCATGAATGAAATATTTGAAGGTGTTGATCATTATCCAGTTGAATACTATCAGAGAATTCTTTAATCTAAAGGACATGATTGTGTACATAAATGATCCCCATTTAGTAGAAAAAGTAGTTTTGGGTTGATCTTCTTCCTTGATTCTCACTTGGTGGTATCTAGAGAATCCATCTGTAAATGAGTAGATCTCTCTTCTGGCAACTGATTCTAATATTTCTTCTATAAATGGTGTGGGGAATGGGTCATGTATGTATGCTTTGTTTAGTTCTCAAAAGTTGACACACACTTTTATCTCTCTGGTCTTCTTGTTTTGAATCACCATTGGGCTTATCCACTTTGCATCTTCCACCAACTTGATTATTTTGGCTACCAACATTTTAACTATTTTGGTTTTCAATTTCTTCTTCATATTAGGATTTAGCCAATATGGTCTTTTTCAAACCGGTTTGGCACCTTCTCTAAGTTGAATATTCATAACTCCCACTTCTCCTTTAATTCCTTTCATTTCAGTGAAGTTTCAAGGAAATAGGTCTTGGAATTCAGTTAGAGTTTCAATAGTCCATGCAACTACTTGTTCATCCCAATAATTTCCAATTTGTGCTAGCTTAGGGTCACCTTTTGCTGCAATGTTTGTTTCTTTTATTTTGATTGGTTCATTGTAGTATTTCTGATTTGGGTTGGTATTTTCTTCTATTTCCCTCTCCCTGTGACTAATTTCTATAACTAGTAGTTATTCTTCTTCATCATTTTGTTTTTCCTTGTAGTGTTGTTCTAATTTGAATGTATCCTATTTCATCCAATCTTTTTATTTGTATGTCTGCTCTGATGGTGTGGGATGGGATTCCAGTCCTTAGGATTTTGGTGTTTGTATGTTGTCTTCGAGTGGGGAGAAGATAATCTCTTTTATTCTTTTGAGTATGGTTTATATTTGAGGGTTTTTACTGAAAAATGAAAAGGTCTCGATGAAATCACTAGTTAATTCTATCCAAGTTCTAATTTTTCCCTTCTCTCCTAGTCAATATACCAAGTTTGTGCTATTGGGCATAACTTCTAGTATAACAGTTGAATGTATTATCGATCATCATATTCATAGTTACCTTCCCAGTAATATCTACATATTTATAGGTGCTTCTATGATGGGATGTCACCTTCATATGGTGGTATTCCCTCATAATTCCCTACTTTCGATTGGAATCTCACCTTCACTAGGGTTTAAAATGTATCCCACTTCTTTATGTTTTTCTTATGGGAATTATACCAACATGTGGCAGTGCAGGTAAGAGTATGCAGTAGTCCAATTGGCCTATCTAACTCCTCCAGGAAGGTTCTCTCAATTTGGGTTATATAAGGTATTAGTTCTCCTACTCTGAAGTATTTGGGAATTTTTTCTTGAAATTTCTTTTAGGAAATGTGACAAATCATGTGAGATTCTCTTTCGCAGTCTTCTCCTTCCCTCTTAGTGGAACCACACATGTCCTGCACTACACTACCTTATTCTGGTGGTTTTTTTCTTATCATGAATATCCTTTGAGAGCCAAAGTGCTTCTAAGAATAAACATCTTTATTTTCCTATAGCCATGCTTCTAGCATTACTTTGATGTCCATGCTACCTTCAGTGTCTTTTATTTCAAGTTCTCCTTCTAAATTGGGTTCTTCCAAAATTTCATTGGTTAGTATGGTTATGGTGTTTATGGTCTGGTCATTATCTTCATCCTCTTTGGCATTCACTTCTATATAGGGTCCTCTAGGTTTTTTCCCTAGGGGAATGTGGACCACCCTTCTATCATATACAAAGGATATTTCTTCTTTCTAGACATATCTATAATTCCCTTGGATTCTATGAACCATCTGAGCCCTAGTAGTGCATCAAATGAATCAATTATTTCCTTCATAGTGACCACCTCAAAATCTATGAATTGTTTCACTCCTTTTACATTAAACTCTACATTCTTCTAGGTACCCATCATTTTCATTTCGGTACCGTCTACCAAGATTATGTTGTAGGGTGTAGGCTCTAATGTTGGTTTTCCCAGGTATTACCATATTATTTTAGGAATTAGATTGACATATGATCCTAGGTCAACCATTACTTTCAGAATTCTTTTCTGGTGTATCCAGAGTATAATCATTATTGGTCTCTTTTTCCAGTGTTTTCCTATGGTTCTAATTTGTGGTATATTTTTCTTATTCCAATATTTACCCAATTGTCTCAATTTGGTAAGTAGATCCTATTGCCTTGTCAATCTTGCAAATTATTTGAGAACCCTCAATTCCAATTCTATGAAATAACTATTCTTCATTCTTTCTCTATTTTTATCTTGCTATAAGATTCTTTTGGTTTGCTTTACCACTTGGTATATTGTTCCTTTTTGGGGAAAGACTCATGTTCTTCACCAGAGCTTTCTTCTTCTTCTAAAGTTGTTGCATCCATTCTTCCAGTATCAGTGCCTCTCCTAGTTACTACTGTAGTCTTTCCATTTTTCCTCCATCTATTTTTTTCCTGGCATTCATTCTCGATGCTATCTTCTTCCGTTGTGCAATCCTACTATCTTCATGTCTTCTAAAATTGTTTAATTCCTTCCTCCAGGTCCTTGGGTAATTTGCAGAGGATTCTAGCTCCTTTTGTATTACTTGAATATGATTGCTTTTCCTTTTAGGGTTTTGCATAATTTTGACATGCTTTCTCACAGTGAAATGTGTCATGGTCTTCTTCTCCACAAAATCCACATTGTTTCTTCTTTTCTTCCTAACATTCCATGACAAAGTGTCCCAGTTTCCCATAGTTGGAACAAGTAGCATTTGATCTTCTTGCTCTCCCTCGATCGCGACATCTTCCTCCTTGGTATGGGCCATTATCACCAGATGTTCCCAATCCTTGGATGGCATTTTCCGTTCTCTGGTTCAACCATGGTGGGACCTTGTAGCCATGGTCCTATGTGTATAATGGACCTTCTGCTAGTCCTTTTACATATGTTATTTGATGAGGGCGCAGCCCGAGACTTAGAAAATAACCCACAAACAAGAGAATAATTTTATTATTCAGAAAATGGAGCTTCTTACATGCAGAGGATCTCAAATCCCCAAGTTCTACAACACATGCAAGTTACAGAAAGCTACAGAATCACCCTTTCGCAATATGCGAGCTTGTCCCCAAAAAGTTACCCAAAAATTAGAAACCCGCCCATAAATAGAGATCCTCTTTAGTTTGGAGCCAAAACAACATTCAAATTTGAGTTTAGGCGGTTTGGCACCGAAAAATTACAACTTGAAGTTCAAATTTCAAAAGAACATTTGCAATCGTATCTTCTAGAAAGTGCGCCAACTTCCCGGGGCCATAACTTTTGATCCAGGACTCCGATTCGCGAACCGTTTGAACTGTTGGAAAGGTCTCGAAGTCAATAACGCACTCAAAATCCACTACGTCTATTTTGGAAAGTTTCAAGGCCATTCCAAGAACTCTAAGTGCCTCAAATCTAACTCAAAAGATTTTCAGGTGCAAATCTGGGAAACTAAAACTGCAATATCTTTCAACCCAGGAATAGAAAATAAAAACCGTAAATTGGGAATTTCATTATGAAAAAAAGGGTATCCTAAAATGTAAAAATATCTAAAAACCAAGAAACTTGAAATTTAAATTTTTGGGTGATGCAAGATTGCCCTTACACCACTGGATGCTCTTGCATCAGACACCCAAGGTTTGTGAAGCATGTCTTAGATGGTTGGGGAAAACCCAACCAGGTCAAGCGCCTTAGATAGCCAAGATGAATCTTCACATGCCTTCCTCTCCATTTCACTAGATATTCTTCATACGCCTATTTTGGTACTCCTTCCCACACAACTATCCAAGATTGCTTCAATCTCCTCCCTTTCTGAAGTAGGTGCTGGAATGCCATACTACCCTATTGTTGGTGCTTCCCGTTCCACCTTCATGATACTCTGTCAAATCTGAAATGTTGAACACAGGAAATGTTGATTCCATCAGGCAACTCTACCTCATATGCATTCCCTGAATCATGCTTCTTCAAAATCTTATAGGGACCGAATTTCTTCATCTTCAATTTGTTATAGGTTCCCACGGGAAACCTTTCTTTCCTCAAGTGGACCATTACTTCATCGCCAGTCTGAAACTCCTTATTCCTCCTTTTTTGATGCCTTAGCCTTATATTGCATATTCATCTTATTAATGTGTGTTCTGTACCTTCTCATGTATATTCTTGATGTGCTCTACAAAATCTTTGGCTTCAACACTTATTTTCTTCTCTTGGTCCATCTTCCTCAATTTGGAGTTTTAGGGCTACTCCATACACAATCTGGAACGGTGATCTACCGGTGCTTCTATTGACAGAATTGTTGTAAGAAAATTCTGCAGGGTAAGAGCAAGTCCATCCCTTGGGTTTATCTCCTACCAAACATCTCGTAGGTTACCCGGACTCTTGTTAACAACCTGCAATGCCCATCTGTTTGTAGATGGTGTGTGAGAACTGAACTTCAACTCTGTCTTTAGCTTCTTCCACAAGGTCCTCAAAAGTACCCCACAAATTTGGTGTCACGATCTGAAACAATACTCTTTGGCAGACCATGTAGCCTCACCACCTCTTTGAAGAACAAAGTCAGCAATGTGGTGCATCATGGGTCTTCTGACATGGAATGAAATGTGCCATCTTGAAAACCTATCAACCACCACAAAGGCGAATCATTCCCTCGTTGTGTCCTTGGAAAACCAAGAACAAAGTCCATACTTATATCCTCCATGGCCTCTGGTATAGGTAGGGTTGATATAAGCACTATTCTAAGCTCCTCCTTTAGCCATCTAACATACCTGACTTTGTACAAACTTCTTCACATCCTGTGACCGAGGCCAATAATAATGCTCACTGATAATGGCAATGGTCTTATCCAGACCAAAATGTCCTGCCATTCCTCCACTATGCTTCTCCTTTATCAGGTTCTCCCTCATGGAACTCCTCGGGATACACAATTGACTTCCCTTAAATAACATGCCATCACTGGATTATGAAATCCAGCCACCTTGTCTGTCCACTATAACAGGTTCCTTGCAAGTTTTCCAAGCCTCTGCAAAATCAGGATCTTCTGCATACAGTGTCTTGAGTTCATTGAACCCAACCACTTCAATCTGCATCTTTTTCATCAATGTATGCCTCCTACTTAAGGCATCACAACCCTATTTGACTTCCCACTCCTATGTTTCAAAACAAAGGTATAACTCTCTGCAAAAGTCTACCATTTCATGCCTCTCGATTTAATTTTCCCACGACTATTTAGGTACTACAAGGCACGATGATCGATATATAGAACAAATTCCTTGACAACAAATAATGTCTCCAATTCTTTAATGCTTGAACTATTGCATAAAACTCCACGATCATATACATAATACTTTCTCTTGGCATCATTTAACTTTTCACTGAAATAGGCAATGGGGCTTACCTTCTTGGCTCAACACTGCTCCAATGGCACAACCAGCGGCATCACATTCCACCGAAACACCTTGTTGAAATCTAGGAGGGCAGGGTTGTCTGTTACCTTCTGCTTCAGTTCAAAACTCTTTGCCGCTCGAGTGCTCCACTTGAATTCTTTTCTATCCCCTCTCATTGTTTCAGTCAGGGGTCCACAAATACTATTGAAGTTTCTAATGAACTTTCTATAAAAACTAGCCAAACCATGGAAAGGATCTCACCTCGGTAGCAGTTCTTGGGGTAGGCCATTCCAGAATAGCCTTCACCTTCTTTGGGTCCATCTTGAGACCTTCTGCTGAGACAACAAACCCCAAGTACACTAACTCCCTCTTCACAAAACTGCACTTCCTTAGATTAATCAACAGTTTTCTCTTAACTTCTCAAAGGCTCTCCGAATATGCATTAAATGCTCATCCAATGTCACTAAATCAAAATATCATCTAAATACACAATAACAAAACTTAGAAATTCTTTTAGTACCTCGTTCATGAGCCGCATGAATGTGCTCGGTGCATTGGTTAGCCCAAAAGGCATGACTAACCACTCATACAGGCCCTCTTTGGTCTTGAAGGCATCTTCCATTCATCTCCCTCTCGAATCACGGATCGGTGATATCCACTCTTTAGATCAATATTTGTGAAATTGAGCTCCCTCAAGCAGTCCATCGGTCATCCATCCTTGACGGAAATCGTACTTGATTGTTATCTTGTTTATGGCTCAGGAATCTGTACACATCCTCCACTCCCCATCCTTCTTTGGTGCTAGTACTATGCAGTCGCACATGGACTCAAACTCTCAGTATCAAACCCTTTCTCAACAACTCTTGAACTTGTCTGTTCAACTCCTCATTTTCTGTTGGAGTCATTCTATGAGCTACCTTATTTGGAAAATTGGCTCCAGGAATCAAGTCAATCTGATGACTGATCTTCCTTATTAGTGGTAAACCCTCAGGTACATTATCAGAAACAATATCTTGAAACTCATCCAACATCCCAGAAAATTCTTTTGGAACCTTCTCGCTATCCTCCTTACTCACTCTAGGAATCAATGCATAACACACACTCATGCTTCATACCTTCTAAAAAAATTCTTCCATCTACATAACAAATTATAGCACTACTGCATACCTTTTCTTTGGTCTCCTTCAGGGGTTTCAACTTGTGACGAACCCCATCCTTTATCAAGGAATAAGTGTTTGCATGGCCATCATGTATAGCTCACCTATCGAACTTCCACGGCCTCCCCAACAACATGTGACATGCATCCATGGGGATGATATCACAGAGTACCTCATCATGGTAGCTCCTGATCTTGAACTTTACTAGGCACTGCTCATTGACCAAAACTTTGTGGTCTTTCGCACAGGCAATCCGATATGAATGCGGGTTTCCCTCTTCGCTTCAACTTTGTGACCATCTCTTCGACACCAGATTATTGGTGCTCCCGTCGATAATGACATCACAACATTTTCCTTCACACTTGCACCTTGTGCAAAATGGATTCTTCCACGTTCTGGTTCCTTTTCCCCAGTCACGGGGCTCTCCTAATCACTAGGGCTTCTCCCCTTTTAGCATCATTTGAATGTTCAGATTGGGCCTCCTCATCTGCATGCGCAACCCTTCCATGACCTTCTGGCCTTTTGTTTGCCCTTCCTTGTGTTGTGGACATTCATAGGCTCGATGCCCTTCTTCACCACACTGGAAACACATTCCTTTGAAACCACCTCTTCCAGATCCTTGTCCATATCTCCCTCATCCTCTACCTCTTTGATCACCACTTTTTTGATCACGAGGGCGGTAGAAGTTGTCATTCCTTTGGCTTCGGCTGGTACCCACATCTTCACTTTTCTTTTCATCATCATTTTGGCTTCCTGAAGGTCTTCCACTTCCCCTTCCACTTTGACCTCCTTGTCCTTTTTGCTTGCCATCAAATCTTTTGTTTAGCTTCTCTTCCACCTTCAGAGCAAACTTACACATCCTCAATGGTGGTCATTCTGACTAGGCTTAACTCCTCCTGAATGCTCGGTCGTAACCCATTAAGATATCGGGCTACCTTCTCCTTATTGGCCTCTGTGTGGCCTGTTCTGATGATTATCTTGTGAAAATATTCAGTATATTCTTTCACAGATCTGCTTCCTTACTTCAACCCTTGCAATTTCTTCAACAGATCTAACTCGTAGTCCCTTTGGTATGAACGCTTCTTCCTTCTCTACCATGCGATCCCATCTAGTGATATTTCCTTTTCCTCTTCGATTTCTTTCCAATTTGGACCTCTTTCCACCAAATACTAGCATGGCCCTTCAGCTTCATTTTTGCAAACTTAACCAGATCTGGGTCCTCTATTTCCTCATACTCAAAATATTCTTCTAGCTCATTGATCCAGTCGATCAACTCTTCAGGTTCAGACTTCCGGAATAATTGGGGACTTCTACTCTGGGTCTTTTCCCGATCTTTGAAATGGCCCTTATTAGCCGCATTTGGTCTTGATCAATTGCTTCTTCTTCCTCTTCTACATTTGAACCTTCTTCCTCTCCTTCATCCTCACTTTCCTCCCTCAGGTTTAACCCTCTTCTCAACTGCTTGTAATGCATCAATTTGTCTTTGGAGGGCTGCCAATGCATCTCTTCCACAGCATTTCTGCCTCGACCACCTCTTGCACCACCACGCCTACCAAGCATCACTCTTGGAGGCATCTTTCTTGACCTCAACCCACAACCACAGTCTGGTGCGAACTACCTCACGATCGGCGATTTGTCCACACGCTCAAGAAAACCCGCTCTGATACCACTTGATGAGGGCGCAGCCCGAGACTTAGAAAATAACCCACAAACAAGAGAATAATTTTATTATTCAGAAAATGGAGCTTCTTACATGCAGAGGATCTCGAATCCCCAAGTTCTACAACACATGCAAGTTACAGAAAGCTACAGAATCACCCTTTCGCAATATGCGAGCTTGTCCCCAAAAAGTTACCCAAAAATTAGAAACCTACCCATAAATAGAGATCCTCTTTAGTTTGGAGCCAAAACAACATTCAAATTTGAGTTTAGGCGGTTTGGCACCAAAAAATTACAACTTGAAGTTCAAATTTCAAAAGAACATTTGCAATTGTATCTTCTAGAAAATGCGCCAACTTCCCGGGGCCATAACTTTTGATCTGGGACTCCGATTCGCAAACCGTTTGAACCATTGGAAAGGTATCAAAGTCAATAACATGCTCAGGATCTGCTACGCCAATTTTGGCAAGTTTCGGGGCCGTTTCGGGAACTCTTAGTGCCTCAAATCTAACTTAGAAGATTTTTAGGTGCAAATTTGGGAAACTAAAACTGCAATATCTTTCAACCCAGGAATAGAAAATAAAAACCCTAAATTGGGAATTTCATTATGATGAAAAGGGTATCCAAAAATGTAAAAACATCTAAAAACTAAGAAACTTGAAATTTAACTATTTTTGGGTGATGCAAGATTTCCCTACACCACTGGATGCTCCTGCATCATTATTTCCCTTCTAATGTTTCATGGTTGTCCCATTCTCAACATACCCCACAATAGACTGAGTTGGGATTTCTAATAGTGTGGAGGTTTACCCTTAAGGAATTCTCCTTCTTTTCTCCTATTTCCATTAGACATTCATTCTAGATATGGTTTTCTCTGCCGCAATAGGAACACCAAATGTTAGGTATTTGTAAACCAATTTCCTACTTCATGAGTTCTTGTGTTAGTCATAGCTAGTCCATTTGCAACTACAACCTTTCCATTTTCCTATTTCCTTTTTCCTTTTCCATTTTTCTCTAGGACTATCCTTCTATCTGACATGCCAATGCCACTAATTCCAAGTATAAACTGGAATTTCTTTCATCCAAAGCCATTCTAAGTTCTAGAGTTATAGTTGAAAGGAACCATTCCCTTTTTTGTTTATTATTTAATGGTTCATCTAGTCACCTAACCACCTCCTTGAACCTTTTATCAAACTCTAAAATAGACTCATCGTCCCTCTAGGATAATTCTCTTAACTTGCTTACTCTCTCTATTGGGGGTTCTGGACTATCAAATTTTTCTAAGAAAGCTTTCTTTACTTCATCCCAAGATTTTTTTTTTTGAGGGTAGGATTTTTGGTACCATTTTAGCGGTTCTTCTCTTAAGGAGTTGATAATGTCAAACAAATTTATACTATCTCTTTGTTCATTCTAGCTCTACCATATAGTTTCTAACAAGAAGATATGTTTTGTGGAATAATAGTGTCCCTCTTAAAGATTGGCATTTTCTTCATCATGGCCATATCTTCTCCTAATGAAATTCCTTATGAGCTTGCACCACTACTTCCCAGATTGTTGAATATAGAACTAGTTTTGATGTTGCTTTCTACTCTTTAACAGTTGTTTTGTTCTTGTGTAGTTCCCCACTCAATAGATTGGTTTTTTCCTTCTAGTATGTCCCAATTCACTATATACACCATCCATAGTTCTAGTCTCTTCCTTTCTTCCCTTTATTCACCTGTCTCTATATGTGTTATATCTAGCTTAAGGGGTGACTCCTGATCTGAGGGTGATGTATGATCTTCATACCTTTTCATTTGTGACTCTATCTTTTCATTAGTGATTGAGATTATCTTATGTTTAGTTAACAAACCATCAAGATTAGGTTACATCACTTACCCCTTCTATTCCTTCATAGTATCTTTGGGTTCTGGTTTTTTCCCTTTTTCTATCTTTCCTTCAGCTACACCCACATCAGCACGCTTAGTAGTACCTTTATTAACACACTCCATCTATGTTCTTAAGATTTCCTCCACCATTTTCAATATTTTTCTTTCTCTCTTCTTTATGTTTCCCTCTTGTGGTACCTTTCTTCCCTTTCCTGGATTTTTTTAGTTTTCTTTCTTTTGCGTTCATCTCCATTACTAATTCAATGATCTCAGTTACCTCTCTTTCCCTTTTGGTTTTCCCTTTTCCCATACGTAATCTTAGGCTGGTCTTTTCTCTTCCCTCTATATCATGATTCTAGAAGGTTTCTTATGAATATTCACATCTTTTCAAGGATCTCTAGGATCCTTCCCCATTTCCATTCATCATCCCCTAATGGCCTACCCCCCTCTCACAAATGTGGCCCTTAGGGTTTGATGATATTTTTTTTAATTTTCTGCCAACTTCCTATTTCTTATATGCCTCTAATTTATTTAATGTTCTCTTCAAGGTCCCAACAACAGAACCAATGTTGGAAAGAGAAATGGGGATAGTACAGTTTGGAAAGATATGTGACCTAGTATTACTTGAGTAATCAATTTATACCCCAGAGGAAACAATAAGAGAAGCAAGCATGCAGTAGGAATCTATAGGGCATTCATATCATATAATAGTATACTCTACAAAATAAATTACTCAGATATCCATAACACACATGTATTCCTTATAACTCCTTTCGGTATTATATCATGATGGATGAAAAAGGGCAGGTCTATTCTCTGCCCCATTAACTTACTATCACTATGTCTATTACATATATATTCTTATCTCATATATATTCTCTTCCTTTCTATCCTATGTCTCCTATCTATTACATATAACATATATACATTCATTTCCTTGAAGGGACGTGTCTCCTTCTTCGTGGCTACTGTCCTTTATCAGAAACATGGTATGCTTTGTTTTGTCCTTTGACATGCTAACAAACCATGCACTTCCATGTGAATATATAAGTGCCCAGAATTTTATGGGCCAACATGGTAGTTCAATGATGATTAGATATTCCAACTCACAACCCATGAGGTGTGAATTACACATATTATCAATATTTCCATCTTGATGATAGCTCCACCATCCCTCTTATTCCCTTATCTATCTTTTTTATCCCTAAAATTGGATTCCAAGTACTTGTGCAACACCAAAAAACTTTTTATTACCTTTGGTTGAAGTGTAGCTCAAGATATTGTATGGTCACCTAGGAAACTTTTCTTAAGTTTTAGGGCCATGTGAGTGACCTACCCTAGCAAAAGAGGTGACGCAGACCCATGAAAGGGGTGACCCTATAATTTTTGGAAGACACATAATTACTTCAGTTTTGGTCATTTTTCCACTATTTTTGCTCATGATTGAGATTTATTTCCAATTATTATTGAGACTTCACTCCCCATAATTAATTTTCTTCCCCTCTTAAATATTAATATATTCTTTAGTATTTTATCCATTAGCTCTCCAACATTCTCCCAATCACTTCCCCATAATTAGGAAGATTTGAGCCTATAAATACTCCCATTGCATTTGGCATCTAGGAGGTTGATTCTTTAAGCATTTTTTCCAAGTTCTTGCTAATATATCTTAATCCCTACCCCCTTCATCACAACACAAGGATAGTGAATCATTGATACAGATCTAAGCCATTTTTCATAGCATCCTCTATTATAACATTCTTATGCTCTTACAAGACTCTATGATCCTTTTCCCTTTTTCATAGAAAATTCAAAGCTTCCTATACTTTCCAAGAAATCTCCAATTTCCAAAATTTTGAGCTTCCTGATAGGACTTTGAAAAATTTATTGGCTTCCTATTTTCACTTGTTGAAAGCTTCATTATGGTTTGTTTTATGCTAGGTTTTGTTTAAAATTTTGCTAAATTCTTATTTGGTCTTAAAACCTAGGCCCTAATATTTTATGCAAGCATTGAAGTTACTTTTGTTTTAATTTTATAGTGATCTCTTGCTACTTTTTGCATGTCTTTTAAGTCATAATATTATGTCTTAGGGTGTCATTCTCTTACAGGCCCCTTATTTCCAATATTGTCTCTTGAACCCGTGCAGTGAAATAATTCACTATATTCCTAAGTCTATTTCCCATGTCCTTAATAAAAGTTTCCCCTCATTTACCTAGTCACACAAATTTTTCTTAAATGCATGTGCCTTAATATTACCCTTGAGTTGTTCACGCTCATCCCCACAAGGATTAAAATATCAGTTTAAAGCCTACAGATGTAGTCAAAAGGTGCTAAGTGTCATCTTTGTATTGGTTTCTGCTATTTCACGAAAGGATTTTCACTAAGGAAAATGTTTCCTATGGAACCACAGGAAAGGCGATAGGTGGCAAGTCTTTGGCTGAGTATTGTAGCAGGGCTCATTGGTAGGTCCCACTAAGTCTACATGGCAATATTTGAGAGAGTCTTCCATTCCGGTGAGCCTTTTTAAGCTAGTCCACATTCATCTCGTGAAAGCGCAAAAAAGATGCCATGTTGTCGATCAAGTAAATTGTCAGTAGTAGTAGAACCACTTATGGACCCCATAGCACCACATGGCATTGATCTAATGACATTTTTTCATTCCATGAAGCCCCTTTGGGAAAGTTCACAGGTGTCTTGTGAAATCATGAGATGAGTACATGTGGCAAAGTTTCAATGATGTATCTAAGTGGCTTAATGGGTGCCACATGGCATTGTCCTATGGCTTTTCCTCCATTCTATGAAGTTTTTGTATAAAGGCTTGTTTGGAGTTGTGAAAGAGCGAGAAGTTGCCAAGTGTTCTAATCTGAGCCGTTAAAATGAACATGTGCTAATTGTCGATTAAGCTTGGCATATTTTTATAAGTATAAAGAGGACTTAACAAGAGACTATCTTGTGCCACGTGGTACAATCTAATGACTTTTTGATGTTCTGCGAGCCTCTCTCTATTGTTTAATTTCATGATCACGGAAGCGTGGGAAGCCACCACATGGATAAAGCTGACTCATCCGCTCAATGACATGTCATATAAAAGTGATCCCAAGTGGGATTTTTCAATTTTTTTGAGATCTTTTCAATGTAGGAAATATTTTCAAATCATTCAAACCAATTGATGTTGTCAGATCAAAACTCTTGCTTGAGGATCAACAACCCACATTCAAACTCAGATAACAAGTAGTTGCATGTTATGGCTCATGCAAGATGGGAGTAATGGTGGATAAGATGGTTTTTAGACAAAAAATTAATGCATTTTTGGAGTGTCATAACCAGTAAGTTCACTTGTGACCTCAAAATTCTCAATTTCTCTGTCATACCAAGTTTACTATTACATTGAATTATGTTCTAGGATTATGAATTAAGCTAGGGTATCCAATTGCTTCTTGAATTAATTTGAGCCTGCCCTAGTTAGTCATCTAAATTATCATAAAACCCTAGAACCTTCCATAAAACCCTCATCTCCCAAATTCACATTGCAAAAGTGAGTCCACCTAGAATTTAAGCTACTTCTTCCCAAAATTGAGCCATGCATGATGACCTTGTTTCCAAAATTCCTGGTTCGACCACTCAGAAAATTAAGGTTCAGGGCCCTAGTGCCATAGATGGTTTAGTTGATTGGGCCCATGATTGTAGAGATACAAAACTTCCTATGGGAGGGTGGCAATTTTTTTGCCACTAGTATGGTAAGAGGAACTCACCAATTCCCATTCCAAATGTATGGAAATATGACCTTGGAAAAGTGGTGGTGTTGAATGTTTTTATGGATGTTGACCTACTCAAAGCTAGGGTGTGGCTAATATCCTAACAAAATGACATGGTGGAACATAGAATATACATCAAAGCCACATAAACATGCATGCCCCATCGTGCATAGGGGCCACAAATGAAGGGAAGTAGAAGTAACAGAGGGGGTAACAATGAAAACAACAAAGAACGGGTTAACACCCACGCTACTTTTTGCAATGTACTATTGTATTTAAATTTAAATTTTGTCACCTTTTACTTTTTCAATATATTATTGTATTTAAATTTATTATATATGTTTATAATGTACTACTCAGAAGCACCCCTAATGGAACACTCTAATCTTAACTTTTTTGTTAATTCCATTCTTCTTCTATGTCTTTCTTCTCTTTCTGAAACTTGTCTCTATCTCCTCCTCTCCATCAGGGCTGGCCATTTATTCTTTTTTGTGTGAGTCAATTCACTCCTTAATCTCTTGTAAATTTATTTTACCTATTTTGGCCATGGGTGTTTAAGATTTGGGATTGCATTACTCCTTTATTGTGTCCCATGGTAGTTATTCAATAGTTTTTATTAATAGTCGCATCTTTCATAGGTCTCTATGGACCTCTCATCCCCTTGGTGCCTAATTACCTCTCACAGGGTAGACTTCAAGAACATATTTTGATTGATTATGTATGTTTTGTCATCTGTTGTTTGTGTCTTATTCTGGTAAAAGTTTTAGAATTTGATTTTTTTTAGTAAGCCTCAACAAAGCCTAATTGGGATCCAATGTAACCAATGTTAGCAAGAAATCTGAGGGATACAGACTAGAGTTTTATTCCTAAAATATCTTTGCTAGTTATAGTTTGTAACCCCAAAGTCGGTCCTATTTCAAGGTGATA
The DNA here is from genome assembly GCA_007258455.2 of Sequoia sempervirens. Taxonomy (NCBI): domain Eukaryota; kingdom Viridiplantae; phylum Streptophyta; class Pinopsida; order Cupressales; family Cupressaceae; genus Sequoia; species Sequoia sempervirens. The sequence goes on along the minus strand of VDFB02281492.1, from coordinate 664,677,289 downwards.
CAAGAAGGTATTCTAAATCCAAGGTCAATTGTAAATCTGAATAAAATAATATACACACATAAGATAGATCAAAATTTAGAGTTCTTTATATTTATTATATCAATAATCATCTATTACATTCCTTATATCTCTGTTATAGTCAATCTCCTATACTATACTATGTTATCCACTACTACTTTCTATTACCATGTACTCTCTTCTACTGTCGGTGAATTGATCTTTCTACATACGTATATTTATAATATGGGACGTGGCCCTTAGATATTAACCCTAGATTGCATTCTACCTTCCTAAACTCATGCTCTAGAATATTATTTCTGATTAGCTATTACATATCTTCATACCAATGTCTATACATTATTTTCTGGCTAACAAGGGGACCCCAAAAATTGATGATGTCAACAAAGGTGGATTAGCTCACAGATCTTATGGAAGTGTGACATAATTATGATGTCAACATCAAATAATTGGAATTGAAAGGAAGGTACAAAAATGTAGCATGGAGTTTAGAACTTTGACTGGACAGAGAAATTCTTAACCAAGTGGAGAATTAGGAAGGAAATTTTTAGGGGGAAGAGGTATTTAGGGATAGGAAAGTTTGAAGGATTGGTGAAAAGACAAGGGGGAAACTCTAATATAAAAGGACCATGGATCGAGGGTCAAACATGCAAGGTAAATGACATGAGTAGAGAGATAATTCTAATACCCCAATGATAGAAAATTTTCCAAGGCAAAAGAAAACACTTCAAACTTGGGATGGATGGAGTGACATCACAAATAACCCAAAAGAATGAAAAAACCAACATTTAGAAATTTTTCAAAAAGCTAAGAGTGGGTTTTTGGGATTGATAGAAATGATATAATAGTGTGAACACCTTTAACAACATATAGAACACAAGGAAAATGCCCCTATAGCTTCAAAACTTAGATTTTTTGGACTTCTTGAGGACATTGAAGCTCAAAAACACATAAGGAACACCACACAACAAACTTGAGTAGAACGTTGATAAAAGGAAAACCCATTTATGCTTTCTTAAATAAGTTATTATCAATCAATCAAATAGGTTTGTGGCACATAGATAAGTGAAGGATTCAAGAAAAAATAGGCATGGCAAGATTGAGTCTCAATAGGCTTTGATTAGGGACATGTTTCACTTGCTAGCATAGTGATGATCTAGCTATCTCTAGGTAGAGAAAAAATGGGGGGACTAACTTAGACTTTGCTATGGTAAACAAATGGTTATATAGACACAATAGGGTATTTATAAAATTAGAATCAAATAAACACACGAACATGTACATATTATATATAGTATTATTCACATGAAATAATTCTTCAAGTGGTAGCCATGGATGGCCAACTCCAACAAGTTACAAGTTTAGGGATAGGAAAGTTTAAAGGATTGGTGAAAAGACAAGGGGGAAACTCTAAAATAAAAGGACCATGGATCGAGGGTTAGACATGAAGGGAAATGACATGAGTAGAGAGACAAGTCTAATACCCCAATGATAGAAAATTTTATAAGGCAAAAGACAACACTTCAAACTTGGGATGGATGGAGTGACATCATAGATAACCCAAAAGAATGACAAAACTAACATTTGAATTTTTTTTTAAAAAGGTAAGAGTGGGTTTTTGGGATTGATAGAAAGGACATAATATTGTGAACGCCTTTAACAACATATAGAACACAAGGAAAATTCCCCTATAGCTTCAACACTTAGAATTTTTGGAATTCTTAAGGACATTGAAGCTCAAAAACACATAAGGAACACCACATAACAAACTTGAGTAGAAATTTAATAAAAGGAAACCCATTTATAATTTATTAAATAATTTATTATCAATCAATCAAATAGGGTTGTGGCACATAGATAAGTGAAGGACTCAAGAAAAAATAGGCATGGCAGGATTGAGTCTCAATAGGATTTGATTAGGGACATGTGTCACTTGCTAGCATAGTGACGATCTATCTATCTCTAGGTAGACCAAAAATGGGGGGACTAACTTAGACTTCACTATGGTAAACAAATGGTTACATAGACACAATAGGGTATTATAAAATAAGAATCAAATTATAGACATGTAAAAATGACCTAACACTTATCACACATCCTAAATGACATTTTCTCATTATCGACATAATTATCAACTAATATCACTACATTTTGCATCAATTACATCAAAAACTCTAATTTCCTCTATTAATTGAATAATTTTACATTATTTAATTAATTCACTTTTTCATCATTTTTGAATAATTAAATAAATTTCATTTATATAATAAAGTCCTAATCTAACTTTATTCCTCCTGATTAATTAAATAACATTAATTATTTAATTATGTCGCTAATTTACCCTATTCCCCTAAATCAATTAAATTATTAAAACTTAATAGTTTAATTAAATCATTTTCCCCTAAACTTGAATAATTAATTTAATTATTCAAATATCATTCAAAAAGGTTAAAACAAAAAAATACAACTTTGTTTGCAAAAGTCAAACATGATTTGCACGTTCAACTCAAAAAGCTTAATTAATTAATTACCCTCACCCACTTTTATGATTGAGCAAATTGTGATCCCTCGATTGCTCACTTTGATTGGCTGACTGATTCATCTATTTCCTAACTGATTCATCTATTTCCTAACTGATTCATCTATTTCCTAACTAATTCATCTATTCTTCAATCCCACTGAAGGGTCAACATGATTCCCTCAATTCCACTGATTAGGCAATCTATTTCCTCTAATTGATCAATTAACATCCTTAATTGATTTGATCACATAAGCTAACTGAACAATCTAATTCTTCTCAACATCTTTCAACCATTGATCAAGATTTTCTACTGCGTGATCTCGATCGTTCATCTCAAATCGTAAAATCTATATAACAATCATCTTCATCCTAAAAAATGATCAAAAAATTGACATCTTTTACACAATGAAGTAATGCCAAATTAATCATTGATGTCTTGGAAGATTTTACATATATCTTTGACTAACATCACACAACTTTGAAGCTTTTTCCACACACAAATGGAGGCTTCACATTGATACAACAACAATCCAACATCATTGCGAATACACTTCAACATGAGATGGGTAATGACATTAGTTAATTGAATTCTTTGTATGTTCTTTGATTGCATTGCCTTTTGTTCATTGAATTCATTAATCTCATATCATTCATTTCATGAGTAATGTGCATGAATCTAAATCCTTTGTTTGAATTAGATTAGTTTAATTCATTCATGTTTGATTTCCTCACGCTTATCGATTTCCCCCTTACAACATCTGGCACGCTCGGTGGGACCTCGGTCCTTGACATTAACATTTTCCTGAGTTTTCTTAAATAGTTATAGGTTTTAGAACGTGGATGTATTTTCCATAAACGCTTTTGATTTTCAAAATGTGGAAGTCCTAGAAATAGGTATGCTATTGCAAAAATGGGTCGTTATCATTTTTTGAAGAACGATCACTACTATAAAAATAGGCCGCTATAGTTTTCTTAAGAATGACTCCTACTGCAAAAACAAGCCACTATCATTTTTTAAAGAATGACCGCTACTACAAAAATGGGCCGCTATTGTTTTTTGAAGAATGATCACAACTGTAAAAATAGGTTACTATCATTTTCTGAAGAACGACTGCTACTGCAAGAACGAGACACTATCATTTTTTGAAGAATGATCGCTACTGCAAAAATGTGTCGCTATTGTCATATCTTCAAACAACCATATCTTTATCATACGAAAGTATTTTTTAGTGCTTTTTTAAAACTGGGGTAGAATTTCATTCTCTTTTCAATGGTGCAGGTGGTTTTTGGTTTTTGTATAGTTAAATTTTCCATTGGTGCACCTAAAGTTAACTTACATTGCAATTTGGTTTACCTAACACTAACGTTTGACTGTTCAGTGTGTTTTGCAAGTTGCTAAATTTGTTTGTGCAGCCCTTGCAATAATATGGTACATATTATATGAAAATGAAACTAACACTTTGATTACAGAGAAGGAAAATGGTCCAAGTCACATTCCAAATTAAAAGCTTTCTAGTTTAGGGAAACCATTTTGATTTGGTGCTATAAAATTGAACCCCACAACTTGCACATTTCGATTTGGTGTCTTAAAATGAACTTTTCAAAAGATTTTGTAGTTTAGGAAAACACTTTGAATTGGTACTTAACAATTGAACCCCAAAACTTGCATGCTTTCAATTTGGTGTCTTAAAATGAACTTTTTAAAAGCTTTATAGTTTAGGAAAATCTTTTGAATTGGTGCTTAACAATTGAACCCCACAACTTGCACACTTTCAATTTGGTGTCCTAAAATGAACTTTCAAAATATTTCATAGATTAGAACAACACTTCATTTTGGTGCACATAAAATGGAATGCTTTCTTTTGACCAAGCACTTTTATTTTTGTTGACGAATGAACGATCTTTTTTTGTTGACAACATTAAGAAAAGGTTATTAGAAACACTCAAGTTGGTGCTTAAAATTAGACAAATACATTATGATTTTATCTATTGCTATCTACTTGCTTGAAATCTAGAACACTTCATTTTAGTGCACATAAGAAACAAATTTCTATCTTGTTCACACTTCATTCATTTTTCCTTTTTTGGATAGTGTCGCTTGAGGGGCTTAAAAAGAATATTACGATGAATTGTATGTTATTTTTTCCATGTTTGGAAAAATAGGTTTCTATCCTCTCCCCTCGCATCTTTTGGCGATCTTGGGTGATGAAAAGCACTTTGAGTTTTGCACTTGTTTCATTTCAAACATTACCTTAAAGAGGGGGCTTGCTATGTGATACTTCCTATGTGTGTGTGAAATGTGCAAAGTTAGTATCAACACAAATCTTAATGAAACAATTTATATTGAAAGATTCAAAGCGAAGTAAACTATTATAAGTTGCAATAAAGATAAATCTTCCAAGAATGTCTCATTGTCCTCTATTCTTAAATGATTCTTTTTACCTTTTTGGCCCTTCTATGTGCACAAAGGATATTAGAATGACACTTAAGAAATGAGATTAACATTCAACATGCAATCTAGCTATATGCCTACATGAAACTATGTGCAAACAATGATGATGAATGCTATGATGAGTGAAGGATGATGTTGACGATAAATACACAAACAGAGGTGGATACCATGGTAGTGATCTATATGATTCTATGCATGATTCTACGTATGCTCAAATGAAAAATTAAAATGAACTAATCTAAAATGAAACTATGATGCAAGATGGATGATAAAATGCAACTATGATGCAATATATATTAATCTAAGATCTAAACATGATGCAAAACATGATATAAAAACTATCTATAAGACTCCAAGAATGCTCCAAGATCCAATGATAAACCTAAATGATAACTTTAATTCAAATGTTGATATAAAATAGAAGGCCCAAGGGTTGTATTTATATTCTTTTCCAAGCATATAGTGAGGTGGCAATAATCAACGGTCCAGATTCAAATAAGAAGAATGGATGGTGAGGATGAAGAGAATCAAGATGTTGTCCCCTTGACCAAAGACAACATGCCATGTGTGTGGAATAATCTCTTGACCAATGGGCAGCATGCCATTTGGATGGAAGATTCAAGTGTGGGAAGAGAAGACCATGTGCTTCCAAAATTGGTGGAAGTGTGGGAAGAATAAGTCATTTGCTCCAAAATTAGTGGAAGTGTGGGCAAAATAAGTCATGTGCTTTTTGAAATTGGTGGAAGTGTGGGAAGAGAACACCATGTGCTCCAAAGTTGGTAGAAGTGTGGGAGGAAATGAGCCATGTGCTTTTTGAAATGAGTTGAGGATAATTCTAATTAAAAATTAGAGTTATTTATTTTCATGTGACCTTGGTGAGGTGGCACAAAAAGTTGCAGAAATGTGCTCTAATTCCTAATTGGATTTAGTGAAGATTAATCAAATAAAATAAGTTCAGGGAACCTTGTTTATTTAATTAATTTAGAAGAATATGTTTTAGATTTGGAGAATTAGAGAAGGGTGAACAATATAAATAAATTGAGAATTTATTTATACGTAGTTGGAATATTAATCAAATAACTAGTATTTAATTAATTAAAGGTGATGACCGGTTTTAGGTGTATACACTTCCCACGATGGAGAACTCATAGGCAAGGTCTCAAAGCATGTTTACTGGCAGGCTATATTAAAAGTTGTGAAATCATAAGAAAGTATCTTCAATCTCGGGCAACAACATACCGCACTGAATCCCATGCCTTAAGTGGAATGAGAATGGTTAAAGAGTCTTAAGTGACTAGCAAATGGTAGTGTATGTACGGTGTTCACAGTTTGTGACTAAGAACCTTATTTTAGAATCCATCCATATTTTCCAAAACATTCTTTGAAAGTGGTGCATCGAAACTTTGCTTTCGAGAAGTTAATTACCAAGTCCAATTTTTGGTTGAAGTGTAGAGCTTAAGAGTTCATTCTTAACATACCTCTACACTCCTCCATAAATTGCATGTAAAATCATCCCTTCGAGGCATGAGGTAAGCCTACCTAAAAGAGTGTACCTACTTAGGGTGACTTGACTAATGCATGCCAAGGTTACTTTATTGACATCAAACACTTTGCTTGATCTTAAAAAGAACACATCAAAACAAACATTGAACTTTGTTATCAAATCTCAAACCCTTTGGACTTAGTGTGAATACCTTGAAAAGAGCCCTATATTTTAACTCCTTAAGGATATCTTAAAACAATATCCCTAAAGGTTTCTTAATATTTAGGCTTACATTTCAAGTCAAATTAAATCTAAAGTTAAAATTGGGAACTATAGCTTTGGTATCTTGGTTTTCACTTTGTGAAAAGAAACTTGCTTAAAGCTATAGATATTTAGATCAAAACAAGTGTTTGTGGTAAAAGCTTCATGTCAGCCCATACACTTTTGATTTATGTACCATTTTCCATATCTCAAACACAAAAATATTGAGAAACCAAATAAAAAAAATTGCAAACATTTGGAGAAAAACTTTTAGAATTGGAAACAACTTGAAAAAGAGTCGCTTGTAGAGAATTTGATGCTATTGACCTAAAGATAGCCGCTATCGACCTAAGAATTGTTGCAGTTGAAAAAATCTTGCCGCTATTGCTCTCTAGATTTTTTACAGTCACTGTCAAAACTTTAACACTTTTGCAAAATAGAACCACAGTTGACCTAAATGGGCACGATTTTGATATCATTGCCGCAATTGATCTGATCTTTACCGCAATTCACAAAAATCTTGTCGCTATTGCCTAATTTTTTCACTATTGTTGTCTTTGGTTTATGATAGTCATTGTCAGAACAAAGTTGCTTTTAAAAAAAAGGCCATAGTTGCATTTACACAGAGCCACTATCGACTAAAACATTTCCGCTATTGCTGAAAATAGATACCGCTATCGACCTACTTACAGGGTTACCTAGGATTCTCCAAAAATAGTTGATTTACATTGGCCTCAAAATACATTAAGTTATTAGAGAACATTACCATACCTCACCATCCTTCAAAATTGAATATTGGTTTACATAGAACTTGGAAATATTATCTTTTTAACATAAAAATTCATGCCATATCTTATCAAACCTTCACCCAACATTCACCAAATCAGCACATCAAAACATCAAACCTAGTTTTAGGATACTTATCAAAACACAATACTTTTGGATTATTCCACTTGCTATCACTATTGTTAGGATATTGAACCTCAACCTTTGCTTGTCACCTCACAACTAGTGCAAGTAGAAGCAACAACATATCCTCCAAAAATGAAGCAAAATATCATTCCAAGTATTGTGCCACATTTGTATCCAAAAGATTAGTATCATCCTTCAAAACATCACTCATAATATTAGGGTCCATAGCAACGGAAATAGTACTTCCCAACTTTGAGGAATGAAGCACAAGGGTAAGATTCTTATTTCACACTTGCTACACTTAAGGAAAACTTAGAGATCTCAATCCAATGAAGAACGAAGGAAGAGATCTGACAATAGGGTATCCTAGGGTATGTTTAGAGATTAATGAGGAGTTCACCACCAAGCTAGGGCTTGGAAAAATGTATGAAATGCAAGATCTAATGATTGAACTCAATGATGCAAGAAACTTCACTAAATGAACTATAAATGCAAATAAATCAAAATAGAAAACTGGAAAAGTACAGAGGAGCACTTGGAAACTTGAGAGAGCTTGAATGGAGGCATGAAATGTTGAATAACTTGAAAGTTAGGCCTACTAGGACTCATACACTAGTCTAGGCATATGAGTCCCAAATATGGGTTTTTGTGTAGGAACTGTTTTCTAGCAAAAGGGTATCTGAAATTGCAAAGATCCAAAAAATGACCTAAACTGGGACTCATATTCCAAGACTAGCATATGAGTCCAGTTAGGGTTTTCTAAAATTTTAAAGTCAGAATCTAGTCTTCAATGTCTGCTCTTTCTATTCCACTTTGTTTTTAGATCTGAAAACCCTGATTTCGGATCTATAGATGACCTTTTAGTGAAGATTACAACCTTTCCAATGAGGAGACAATCCCAAAAAATTTCTACAAGCTTGTAACCTAATCTTCAATGATCCTTCATGCTCCAAGACACATAGATCTGCAATCATACATGTAAAGAGGAGAAAAACTTGTTGATTGTTAGAGAATAGGGGCTTGCCTTGGTCAAACCTCGTTTAGGTAATTAAAACAAATAAAATAATGAAACAAGGACATGAAACATGAAACATAGGGCATGAAACATGAACAATGATACCTTGAATGATTCCTTGTAAATGATTTCTTGTAAATCTGCAACTCAACATGAAATGGTCATGAAGGATGTAGATCTTGATCTTGACAATAGTTGTAGAACAATGCTTGATCTTGGATCTTCAATGCTAAATCACAACACTAGCTCAATAACATTTTTAATGCTTGATAATATTGACATGATGATGAATCTTGAATTTTTGCAACAATTGATGAAGTATTTTTCTCTTAAATTCCTTAAAAATGATCTTGCAAATTCTCCTAACAATCTTGTGAAGTCTTTGAATGCTTGACTTGATAACATGTAGGCCTTTTTGAAATAGTGGTTCGAAATCTTATTTATATAGGCAATCCATCCCAATGATTTTTTATTAGATCCCGAAGGCCAACATAGAAGAAAATTGAATTTAAAACCTTTTTTTCCCACTTAAATCCTTAAAAATAGGCCAAATGGGACTCATATGCCATATGTGGTGTATGGGTCCCACCTATGTGGGACTCATACACCTAAGGTGGCGTATGGGTCCCATAGGGCCTATTTGGAGAGAGAAAGTGTTGGGGAGATGAGAAATTAAGCTTATTTAAGGTCTATGTCAGGATTTTGGTTAAAACATGCCTCAAGATGCACAATATAGGGTCATATGGACCTATTAATGATGATATAAAGGTCATAAATGTAAGAGGTCCCAAAAATCAATGTGAAAATGTAAATAAATATACTTTACAACATCAAATTAAGTTAAAATTAGGTCAATTTAGCTTAAAAGGGCCCAAAATCCCATGTGTTACACATTACAAGACTAGATTAGGTCCACTTAGTTTACAAGCCTCTTACATTTAATGTGAAGGTGTAAATAAATACAATTTACAACACTAAATTAAGGAAAAGTTAGGTTTATTTAGCTTTAAAAGGGCCCAAAACCTAATGTTTCCATGTGTGAAACTCATCACAACACTAGATCAAGGTGATATCAAGTCCAATTTATCATTAATTATTCAAAAATTAGGTGAAATTGTACCATTTCCAAGGGGTACAATTTTCGTCATTACATCTAGCCCCCACTTTAGTGAGAGGATGAACTTGCTTCAAACTCACACTAAAGTAGACATTCAAGAGGGGTCCAGGTGTACCAATGCGAATGAAAAAGGATAAAGAAGATCAAAGGAGGTGGCCAAGCCCCCAAAATACAAGATCCTTCATCAAGCCAATATGAGCACAAAAGGACACACACAAGGTGTATGATTTGCAGCAAAACAAGATACACAAACATACAATGCCAAAGACATAAAGAAGAAAGAAAAGAATAAGGTGGGTGGATCTAGCTTCGACAAAAATGCACTTACTCTGGGGCCACAAAACTTCAGGTTGTTTGCAAGGTGAGTATCCATAATACACTCACTCTGGGGCCACATAACTTCAGTTCATCTGCGAGGTGAGTATCCGAAAGGGTGAGACACACGACTGGTATGTTCCCACATATGTGAGTGGCTAAGGGAAGTCATGCCTTTGTTTGGCTGCCATACAACCAGACCAAAGCTACACCTAATAACTTTGATAGGGCTACTCAGTTTCAAATGTGCGAACATTGGTTTTTTTCCCGATCTTTCTCCTCAACGCTCTGGTAATGACATTGGCTCTACAAAAGGAAATGTGATTATGTAGGTTATTAGTGTTTTGTGCACAAACAGTTGTAATTAGTATTATTTGCTTATGGGAAAAGGGTGTGTAGGCGAGTGTATCAAAATGGAGCAGTAATATGGAATTATAGGGTCAAGTTTGCAGTCCACCCAAGGGAGAAGTCATTTTTAGGGTGTATAGAAGAAGAACAACTACAACAAGTTTTTAAGGTAAACTGATCCACTGTCTTAAATTGTGTAAAGACATTGATAGGGGAGGAAGTGTTGCATACAAAATCTTAGAGATTAATTTTCTTTCCAACCTTCTTTCCATTTTCAGATCTAATGTTGTGGGCCTAGTAGAAAGTATACAAATAGTGCAAGATATTGCAGTAAAGGTGTTGAAAGATATATATTTGGAGAAAAATTCATTGCTCCATAATTTGCAGTAGTATGAATTTAGTCAGGGGGAGGGTTATGTAGGTGGGTTGTTTCCAAAACACTGTCTTTATAGGTAGTGTTATGCGGACATGTATGAGAATTTCAAGAAATCTGTATTGAATGAATCCTTGAGCTACCTCTACATGTCTCTCTACCATTATTAGTTCAAAATAGGAGAGGAGACAGTGAACAAGTTTGAGAAGAAATTTCATGCCATTTCATACTTGAGGTCACATGTATGCCACCAAAGATCAAACCCAAGGGAGCCAGTACTAGGCCAAAGAGAAAATAGGGCACATGACCAAGTTCCAGACATGAACATAGATTTGTAAGAGGATCAAGGGGAGAATTTAGTTCAGGGCCCATCTAGGGGTGTATAGGTGCAATTATCCCATGGTTATGCAGTTCCACCTATGTGTACAATTTTTTTTGAAGACAATGCAAGTGTTGTTTCATCATCATTTTGCTTCTTTTCCAATTGCGATTTTGGTTTCTTTAGCAAGATCTGAAGATGGTGAAATGCAAGAGCAATAAGGTATTAACATTCAGGCAAATTAAATGGAGGTATGCTCATGCTTGCACTTTTTTTTGTTATCTATGTCAGGTTGGGATTTTTTTCATGAAAGCACAATATCTAGTCTACTTTTTGGCATCCCATATTGCATGTTTAGTTGGGTTCTAAGTTTAGTTGAATCTGGGATGAAATTTTGTCTATGGGGGTCTGAATTTAGTGTGTCAAAGCAGTCATATGGGAGTATAATTTCAACCATCTTCTCAAATTGGAAAATGTAATATTTTGACTATGAAGAGCCTTTGAAGTGGATGGAGATAGACTATATCTTGTAAATTTTATCTTATCTTATATTTTATATGTATGAGCTATATTCTCTTTGCTTAAAAAAAAAAATTGATAAGGTGGAATGCAATAATGATCTTCAAGCTTCATGAGACAAGCAAAACTTCATATGCTTGGAGCTCATGAACAAATAATGAACTTCAAGCTTCATGAGGCAAGCAAAACTTCGTATGTTTGGTGTTGGTATGTGGTGACTGATCATGTTATACTATACACTCTTCATGTATGCTCGCCAAGGTTCAGGGCCGAGTCAGGCCTCGAGTGGGGGTTCGGGGGTGGTAGCCTTCGAGAAAAAAAAATTCCCATTTTTTCGCCTTTGTCACCGACAAAACAAAAAATTGACTTTGTAGAACCCTAATTCTGGAAGCTTCTAAAAAGCTTGTTATAAGCGGTTTGGATGGGGGTTGTAGTGGGACATTATTAGTGAGATTGTAATATGTTTTACACTGGATAATTAAATCATTGGATGGTTGCAGTTTTGTGGATGTAGCCCATATTTGGTGAACCACGTTAAATTCTTTGTGTTGTCTTGTTTCTGCTATAATTTTGTGTTCTATTTCTCTATTTTATTGATCAAATCTACATTTAACTATTATATATTTTCCTCCTAACCCTAACAAGTGGTATCAAAGTGGGTTGTGTTTGATTATCGTTTGTAGGAAATTCTCATGGATGAGTGGGAGTCTCATGGTTAAGTGGGAGCAATGGCAGACAAGGGTAAATTGAAGATAGATAAATTCAATGGGAAAAACTATTAGTTATGGAAGATGTAGATGGAGTATTATCTCTATTAGAAGGATTTATGGAAGTCATTGGAAGGAATAGCCAAGAAACTGACAACAATGAGTGATGAGGATTGGAATATTTTAGACAGAAAGGCACTAGGAGCCATTTGTTTATGCCTGGAACAATCAATGGCAATCAATATTACAATAGCAAAGACAACTCAAGAGTTGATGGAAACCCTAGCGAAGTTATATGAAAAGCCTTCCACTTCGAATAAGGTATTTCTTATGAAGTTTTTATTTAATATGAAAATGGTAGAAGGTGGGTCAGTTGCTGATCATTTAAATGAGTTTAATATGGTTACTAGTCAAATAACTTCTGTAAATGTAAACTTTGATGAAGAAGTTAGGGCTCTTTTGATTTTGTATTCTTTGCCTGAAAGTTGGAATAGTTTGGTAATGGCTATTAGCAATTATGTTTCTGGTTTGAATACACTGAAATTTGATGATGTTGTTGGTGTTATTTTGAGCGAGGAAATCCATAGGAAAAGCTCAGGTAGAACATCCACATCAGGCAATTTTTTGAATGCAAAAAGCAGGGGTAGAACAAAGGAGAGAGGAAACAAGTCTAGAAGTCATGGGAAGTCACGAGTAAAATCAAAGGACAAAAGGTCCCAATCTAGAGACAAGAGGGATTGTTGGTACTGTGGTAAGTCGGGTCATTTAAAGAAATATTGCTAGTCTCAGAAAAATAAATGAGACAAAAACGAAGGAAATAAAGAGGAAAATGTGGTGAGTAATAAATCTGATGAGGATGCTTTGATTCTTTCCCTTGATAATGCTAATGATTCTTGGGTGTTAGATTCAGGGGCTTCATTTCATGCTATGCCCCATATAAATTTTCTTGATTATGTCTAAGGGGATTTTGGGCTGGTTTATTTGGGAGATAACGAACCCTGTCAAATTGTTGGAAAGAGAAGAATCAAGATTAAGTTGCAAAATGGGAATCATTGGCTACTACATGAGGTAAGACACGTTCCAAAGTTAAAAAGAAATTTAATTTCAATCGGGCAACTAGATGATGAAGGTTGTGTTGTTACATTTAGTGATAAAAATTGGAAGGTTACAAAAGGTGCCTTAGTGGTAGAAAAAGGTGTGAAAGTAGGCACCTTAGATCTTTGTACATGTCATATTGTTCCTTCTACTTTAGCTATTGCAGATAAAAATCAATGTTCAAGAATAGTTGTTATAGTTCAGCAGGCAAAAAATCAGGAAGTTGCTATGGATTTTGAATCAGCACTATGGCATAATACACTTGGGCATATGAGTGCAAAAGGTATGCAAGTACTTCATTCAAAGAATTTTTTACCAGGTCTGAAATGTGTTAATATGGATTTCTATGAAAGTTGTGTGTATGGAAAACAAAAGAGAGTTAGTTTTCTCAAGGATGGGAAGCAAAAGAAATATGAGAAATTGGAGCTTGTGCATACAGATGTATGGGGACTAGCTCAAGTATCTTCTCTCGGCGGCTCTCAGTAATTTGCCACTTTTATTGATGATGCAACAAGGAAGGTATGGATTTATTTACTTAGGGAAAAATCTGATGTATTTGAAACTTTTAAGAAATGGAGAAGCTTGGTTGAGAATGAGACAGGTAAAAAGTTAAAATGTCTCAGATCTGATAATGGTGGTGAGTATTGTAGCAAAGAGTTTTAAGATTATTGTTCCTCTAATGGTATTCGTAGGTAGAAAATGGTTCCAAGGACTCCACAGGAAAATGGAGTGGCTGAGTGCATGAACAAAACAATAATGGAGCGTGCATGGACTATGAGATTGCATGTTGGGTTGCCTTTAAACATGTGGGTAGAGGTTGTAAACATTGTTGTTTATTTAATCAATAGAGGTCCCTCTAATCCTTTGGGTTGTGTTATTTTTAAGGAAGCATGGACAGGTAAGAAGGTGAGTTATTCTTTTCTCAAGACCTTTAGTTGTGAAGCATTTGCACATGTAGATTCTGAAAATAGAACCAAGCTTGATGCAAAATCAATGAAATGTATATTTTTTGGATATGGCATTGATGAATTTGGTTATAGGCTTTGGGATTTTGAAAATAAAAAAATTGTGAGAAGCAGGGATGTCATATTCAATGAGAAAGTGTTGCACAAAGATCAGTTGTAGCAACATGAGAAGAAAGAAAATGATTATGTACTACTGGATGATACACCAAACAATGATGTTCCAATGGTTCCTCATGCTCCACAACAACAACAACAAATACCACAAACTCCAATGAATGTTAGATGATCTTCAAGGATAAGTAAACCTCCAGAAAGATTTTCTCCCTCCTTGTATTCTATTTTATTAACTGATGCTGGTGAACCGGAATGTTATGATGAAGCTATGCAAGTGGATACCAAGGTTCAGTGGGAGCATGGAATGGAAGAAGAAATGGACTCCTTGCTGAAAAATCAGACTTGGGAATTATGCAAGTTTCATGGAGGTAAAAAGGTTTTACCAAATAAATGGGTTTATAGGCTGAAAGAGGAGGATGGAGGTAAGAAAAGATTTAAATCTAGATTAGTTGTAAAGGGATTTGCACAAAAAAAGGGTATTGATTTTGATGAAATCGTTTCTCCAGTTGTTAAAATGACTTATAATCGTATTGTTTTAAGTATTGTGGCTGTTGAAGATTTGCATTTAGAACATCTTGATGTTACAACAACCTTTCTCCATGATGATTTGAAAGAGGAAATATACATGGAACAACCATAAGGATTTGAGGTTAAGGGTCAGGAGAAATTGGTGTGCAAATTGAAGAAAAATTTATATGGCTTGAAGCAAGCACCTCGACAATGGTATATTAAATTTGATAGCTTTATGGTTGAGCATGGCTATAGTCGATGTAATTCAGACCATTGTGTTTATTTTAAGAGGTTGGATGATGATAGCTACATTATTTTATGTTTATATGTTGATGATATGCTTGTAGCGGGGTCTAACATGGATCACATAAAGGAGTTAAAACAGTAGTTAGCAAATTCATTTTCTATGAAGGATTTGGGGGCAGCAAAGTAAATCCTTAGTATGAAGGTTACACAAGAAAGGAAAAATAGAAAATTGTTTTTATCTCAATTTGATTATGTTGAAAAGGTGTTGCAAATATTTCATATGGAGAACGCAAAAGTTGTCAGCACACCTTTGCCCAGTCGTGTTAAATTGACTAAGGATATGTGTCCAAAGACACAAGAGGAGGAAAAAAAAATGTCTAAGGTACCATATGCTTTAGCTATAGGCAGTTTAATGTATTCCATGGTATGCACAAGACCAGATATTGCATATGTTGTAGGAGTTGTTAGTAGGTATATGAGTCATCCCAGAGTTAAGCATTGGAATGTGGTAAAATGGATTCTCAAGAATTTGCGAGGCACATCCAATAAATGTTTATGTTTTGGGGGCTCTAATATTGATTTAAAAGGCTATGCTGACTCAGATTTGGCAAGGGATGTAGATACCCAGTGGAGTACCATAGGTTATGTATTTATAGTTGGTGGGATAGCAGTGAGTTGGATTTCTTGATTGCAAAAGGTGGTTGCTTTATCCACCACGGAGGTAGAGTATGTTGCTACAACAGAGGCGAAAAAGGAGATGGTATGGTTTCAAATTTTCATGCAAGAGTTGGGAAAACAACAAGTTGACAATCACTTGTTTATAGATAGCCAAAGCGCTATACATCTTGCAAATAATTTTTCCTTGCACTCTAAAACCAAACACATACAGTTGAGATATCATTTCATTCGATCAATGTTGGAGGATGGATAGGTAAAGCTGGAAAAGATACATATAGATGCCAATCCAGTGGATATTTTTACAAAGGAAGTGACAAGGGAGAAGCTAAGTTCCTCTTCAGCTTCAATTGGTCTTCATGATTAAAAATATAATAGAGCAACAGGGTCCAAGGTGCTTATTTCTAGGGGGAGTTGTAAGTGCAACGATGTCGTCTAGGATCAATCTCCAAGTGGGAGATTGTTTGGTGTGGAGCCTAATCAGTGTCCAAGTGGGAGATTGTTGGTATGTGTCGACTGATCATGATATATTGTACACTCTTTTTTTTGCTATAAAGAATTTTTTTTGTAGAACCCTAATTCTGGAAGCTTCTAAAAAGCTTGTTATAAGTGGTTTGGATGGGGGTTGTAGTGGGACATTATTAGTGAGATTGTAATATGTTTTACATTGGCTAATAAAATCATTGGATGGCTATGGTTTTGTGTATGTAGCCCAGATTGGGTGAACCACGTTAAATTCTTTGTGTTGTCTTGTTTCTACTATAATTTTTTGTGTTTTATTTCTCTGTTTTACTAATCAAATCTGCATTTAACTGTTAGATATCTTCCTTCTAACCCTAACACTTGGAACTCATGAACAAGAAAGATGGATCCATAGGCATGCAAGATGTGTTATTTAAGGTGGTCATATAATAGATATTGTAAATCCGAAATAGTCTACGGTACGTTCAAAGGGATTTTGTAAGGTCTCTTCTTAGGGAGAATCGTTCCTAATGTCTCAAAGAGAGGAAAAGTCAAAGAAATATCACGCTCTCAGAGGAAATCAAGCCCCATGATACCACCAAGAAAAGGACGTATCACAAGAATGAAGAAAACTACATAGTGAAACATGAGTGTCGATGTATGCTCCCACTTTAAAGCAGTTGCTAACACCATTACTGTGAGCAATTTCTTTAAAGTAAAAGAAGACATGAGAGCTTATTCGGAAAGCCCTATGCCAAGTCATATGTTTCTAATAAGCTACGCCATGAATAAGTATGTCACATGTGAGTCACCTTAAGGCATTTCATCCACATCCCAAGCTTGCTCTTATATATACATGAAAGGTGGTCAACTAACCAAAAGAGACATCAACAAGTGACATACAAAGACAAGGCTACTTAACCCCTTTCCCCCACTTAGTGCAAGATAAGGATGACTCGAATAGGATGAAAATAAGTGTCAATTAGAGGAACTAGGTGCTTCAATACAAGGAAGAGCACCACAGTCCCTAAGATGTTGAATTTTGTTACTTAAAGCCTTACATTCATTAGTAGAATGACCATGAACTCTATGATATGCACAAAATGAATTATTGTAGTAAAATTTCTTTCGTGATCATGGAGAGAGATATCAAACAATCTTGGAGGATTCTCGACAAGATACTCTCTTGATCTATAGTTGAAGATGTTCCTTTATTTTGCAACAAAGATATCTCTTGCTTAGTACAAGGTGTCATACCTACACAAGATGCTTTAGATTGCGAGATTTTATACTCTTCTATAAAGGAAGGTGTAAAATCTATCGAACTCAAATCATTGATGTTTTGTGTGATGACATTGACATTAAGCGAACATTTATTTTTTTGTTTTCTTTCTTGCAAAGGATGACAATCAAGACCACTAGTGTCTATCAGTTCAGGATGAACTACTGTTAAATTCGGCTTAGAAGAATCTTTTGTGATAGTGTTGATATTAAGTGAAGGCTTGTTTGTTTCTTTTGAAGGGAAATAACCAAGACCACTAGTCTTTTCTTGCGTGTGAGGATCTATAGGGTCGTGGATACCTTGTTCTCTAGCATCACATCCTTTTCCATTATAACCAATTTGTTTCATAAGCTCATAACCTCTTCCATAAAGTTTTTTCATCTCTTTTGGATTCAGTGGTTGCTCGTAATTAAGTTCATCAAAGTTTGTTGTGTAATTTTTTGTTGTTTGTTCTAAAGTGGTTGAGGTGGATGCTTTCAAAGGGTCTTCTGAATTTTGTGTTGACATTACCGCTTTTTCCTTTCTCTTTTTAGAGTCTTTGTTTATGATCTTGTATTCTTCTATGAATGTTGGTTTGAAATCCAAGGAATCCCAATCATCTTCTAATAGCTTCATGACTTCTTCAATGTGTTTTTCTTTATATTTTTGTTGCACGGGTTCTACTTGTGTAGTTGGTGTTAATTTTTTCAATGGATTCTCCTTGTTTTCCTCAATATTCAAACAACAGTTTGGTTTGGGATCGTCTTCAAGTATGTGCACTTTGTTGTTGTGGACATATTTCATGATACAATGCAAAGTAGAAGGCACACCATTCATTTCGTGAATCCATGGTCTTCATAAAAAGAGGTTATATGAAAGATCGTGAGGAATAACATGGATTGGTGTTTCTAATGTGGCCTCTCCAACTGTAATAGGTAAAGTGATTACACCAAGCGGTTGTTTTCCTACATTGTCAAATCCATTAATGGATAAAGAGGTAGGTTGAATTTTTGATCTATCCACACCAAGTCTATCCAAAAGGGTCACACTACACACATTAAGGGCTGATCCATTATCGACAAGGGTTTACTTTATACCTCTTCCCTTGTATTGAACTATTACCATGAAAGCATCATTTTGTTTTTGCACTTCCAAAGGAGGGAGCTCACTTTGGTGGAAAAAAATGTCAACATTTATTCCTTGAATCATGGCCACTATGTCATTTGGGTTTGCACTAGAGGGAACCACATTTTGTTGCAAGGAACTTTGAATCATGTTATGGTAGTGAGAGGATGCTTGAATAATGTCCCATAATGATATCTTAGCAGGAGTATTCTTTAGTTGTTCGAAAAGATCATACTTCTTTCCACTCTGTGGAGGAAAACGAAGAGGACCTAGTAAGATAGGGTTAGGCAATGGGAGGGATGTTGAAGGTGTTTGTCTTGGCTATGGATTATTTCTAGTGTTATATGCATGAGCAATGATATTAGAACTTGATTGTTGCAAAACATTATTGTTAGGTGGGTAGAGGATAAGTTAAGGTTTGTTTTGAGTTTGCAGTTTGTGTGAAGGTGGATAAAGAATTAGAGGATTCTTAGGATGTCCCATGGGGTATGTAGGAGGTCCATTAATCAAGGGGGATCTAATGGACTCTTGTGCATTGATAACCTCAACGGTATTGGTTTGATGTATTTCTAGTAAAGGGAAATCTAGTGTCCTCTTTTCACCATTATCTAAGGGAGCCAAAATGTCGTCATTTTCTTTTGCCATGATATCTTCCCTATTAGGAGAGTTTTTAGGAGAAATACAAACTAGATGTTTATGAAATTCAAAGGTTGGTTCTTCTAAAATGACTTCATCACAGGTAGGGGAATGATCAAGGGTTGAATTTCCTTTCTCAATAAGGGTTTCCCTAGGTGAAGGGGGGCAACTAAGATTCTCATGACTTTCATTGATCAAAGTATCTTATTCACAACTAGGAGGAGAAAAAATGTGATTTTCATGATCATTTATGATTTAATTCCTTTGTTCCCTAATGTCTTCCAAAATAGGATAGGTAGGGGAAGGATCATAAAGAGGGTTGTTATAGACCTTAAAGATTTTATCATCTAACATCAACATATCCTCATCATTTACAATCTCATCCTCTTCTAAATCATTCTCACAAGCAAAGGGAGAATGGAAGTTAGGTAAGGTGATGTTTAGAAATGTGTCTATGATTCCATTCTCTTGTGCTAAAATATCTTTCGATGTAGGATATTTTATAGAAGAGGAGCTTTCAACAATGTCATGATTCTCAATGAGTGCATCTTCCAACACAAAAATACCTTCGTCACATGTAGGAGAGGCATTAGGAGAAGAGAAACTATGATAATTAGGATTGTCTATATTTTCATCTCCTTCTAACACATCATTCCCAAACATAGGAGAGATAAGAGGGGGTGTAGGTTTAAGGAAAGCATCAACATTTTCACTCTCTTGCACTAAGAGACTCTCATAACTAGGGAATGTATTGAATGAATGACTAACATGCTTATTAACTAAATTTTTCTTTGAAAACTTGGAAAAGATAGATACCAACATTTGTGTAAAGTAATCTATGCAAACTTAAAATGGAAAGAGACTTAAAATTCAATGTAAAGACCTAGAATGAGATGTGTAGATTCAATTTTCAGATTTCAGACAAGGTAATTTGCTGATTACACTATGCAACAAATTGAAAGATGAAATGTTGTAAATGAAAATTTGGAATTGAGCAATGCATGAAATGAACCTAATTAAGCTATATCTAATGAAATGAATGTAACACAAACTCAACCAACTAAAACATATAACTAATGGCAGCAAATAGAAGTGCAGAAACAAGGTTTTAAATGTTGTAAAAGGCAGTTTTAGATGTACACTACGACTAATTCGCCTAGAGGGGCGTATGAGTCCCAGTGAGGGTTTTTTTTCAATTTTTTTAGAGAATTTTAAGTGATTTTTATGTTTTTAAGTTTGTATAATATGTAGACTAAATGTAAATGCAATTTTTAGATGATTTTCAATGATTTGAGATGCAAAAATATAGCCTATATGCACTTTCACTAATGCAAAATTAAAAAACCATAGAATGCCAATTAACTAGTACAAAATGCAATGCAATGTTAATGCAAGCAAGATCTAGGATGATGATGGACTCCAAATTAAAAAATAAAATGTTCTAAATGTAGGTTCACCAAAATGCAATATAGAAAACTGTCACCCCAAGGGTTTTAGGACCTAGGGCAACAAGCTTTCTATACTCCACATTCAAGGATGCCCTAGAGATCTCAATCAAATGATGGTAATGAGAGAAAGATATCTACTAAGGGACTATCCTAGGGGTTTTTTAGAGATTAATGAGGGGTTCACCACCAAGCTAGGGCTTGGAAAAATGTATGAAATGCAAGATCTAATGATTGAACTCAATGAAGCAAGAAACTTCACTAAATGAACTATAAATGCAAATAAATCAAAATAACAAATTGGAAAAGTACAAAGGAGCACTTGGAAACTTGAGAGAGCTTGAATGGAGGCATGAAATGTTGAATAACTTGAAATTTAGGCCTACTGGGACTCATACGCTAGTTTGGGCATATGAGTCCCAAATATGGGTTTCTGTGCAGAAACTATTTTCTAGAAAAAGGGTATCTGAAATTGTAAAGATCTTAAAAATGACCTAAACTAGGACTCATACGCTAGGACTAGCGTATGAGTCCAGTTAGGGATTTCTAGAATTTCAAAGTCTGAATCTAGTCTTCAATGTCTGCTCTTTCTGCTCCACTTTGTTTCTGGATCTGAAAACCCTGATTTTGGATCTATAGATGACTTTTAGTGAAGATTACAACCTTTCCAATGAGGAGACAATCCTAACAAATTTCTCCAAGCTTGTAACCTAATTTTCAATGATCCTTCATGCTTCAAGACACATAGATTGGCAATCATACGTGTAAAGAGGGGAAAAACTTGTTGATTGTTAGAGAATAGGGGTTTTCCTTGGTCAAACCCTATTTAGGTAATTAAACCAAATTAAAAAAAATGAAATGAGGACATGAAACATGAAACATGAACAATGATATCTTGAATGATGCCTTGTAAATGATGTCTTGTAAATTTGCAACTCAACATGAAATGGCCATGAAGGATGTAGATTTTGATCTTGACAATAGGTGTAGAACAATGCTTGATCTTGGATCTTCAATGCTACATCACAACACTAGCTCAATAACATGTTTGATGCTTGATAATATTGACATGATTATGAATCTTGAATTGATGCAACAATTGATGAAGTATTCTACTCTTGAATGCCTTAGAAATGATCTTGCAAATTCTCCTAACAATCTTGTGAAGTCTTGGAATGCTTAACTCTTGAATGCTTGACTTGATAACATGTAGGCCTTTTTGAAATAGTCATTTCAAAGCTCATTTATATAGGAAATCCATCCCAATGACCGTTTATTAGATCCCAAAGGCCGACATAGAAGAAAATTGAATTTAAAACCCTGTTTTCTTATTTAAATCCTTAAAAATAGGCCAAATGGGACTCATACACCATTTGTGGTGTATGGGTCCCACCTGGATGGGACTCATACACCTAAGGTGGCATATGGGTCCCACATGGCCTATTTGGAGAGAGAAAGTGTTGGGGAGATGAGAAATTAAGCCTATTTGAGGTCTATGTCATGATTTTGGTTAAAATATGCCTCGAGATGCACAATATAGGGTCATAGGGGCCTATTAATGATGATATAAAGGTCATAAATGCAAGAGGGCCCAAAAATCAATGTGAAAGTGTAAATAAATATACTTTATAACATCAAATTAAGGAAAATTAGGTCAATTTAGCTTAAAAGGGCCAAAAATCCCATGTGAATGTGTAAAAAACATTACAACACCAGATTAGGTCCACTTAGTTTACAAGCCTCTTAAATTTAATGTGAAGGTGTAAATAAATACACTTTACAACACTAAATTAAGGAAAATTTAGGTTTGTTTAGCTTTAAAAGGGCCCAAAACCTAATGTGGATGTATGAAACTCATAACAACAGTAGATCAAGGTGATATCAAGTCCAATTTATCATTAATTATTCCCAAATTAGGTGAAATTGTACCATTTCCAAGGGGTACAATTTTCGTCATTATAGGGTCTTGAGCATCAAAACAACAAACCATAGCAAACAATCTACAAACATTTGTCTCAAAGGTTGACACACATCTCAACAACATGTCAACATCAATCTATTACCCAAATCACTCTTATCAAGGGTCACAACATTAAGGGTTTCAAAAGCACCATCAAGATCAAAATCTACAACATCAAATTGCCCTAAATGCACTTGAAAAAGAAGTTGAAATTTTTTATCAAAAACACTTTGGCCACCATAAAAAGAGTGAGTCAAAATATCGACAACATCGTGACAATCATCAAAACACAAATTCATATCATCAACATGTTCAACATCAAGACACCTCATACCAACAACCCCCATACTATGACCCTTCATACAATACACAATATCAACAAGGGTTACAACAACAAAATTAGGATTCTAATGTTATGCAAAATCAATATGGATCTTCCTTCATTCAAAACCCCCCAATAACAAAAAAACACACACCCACAAACACCTCAATATCCACATCAACAACACTGCCAACATCATCAAAACATTGATTTCTATTAGCAACAAAATCAATGGTTACAAAATCAAAATTAGATCACCCAACATCAAAATCAAATCAAACAACAAAATCAACCTCCAAATCAGCAATATCCACATCAAAATCATCAACTACAACATCATCAAAATCATCAATCTCAAAACAAGCAAGAAATTCAATCTCAAAATCCACCCCCACCACAACAAGCCTTACAATCCAACCACATTACTATACGTAAATACACTCCTTTAGGGGAGCCAATTGAGGGGGTGTTAAAAAAATTAGTCAATGAAAAACTTATCACACTTCCAAAACCATCACGAAGTGGCAAACCTATCATCAAATTCCCATGGTATGATGACAAGGCCTATTGTAAATACCATGGAGTAAAAGGTCATGATGCATCAAAATGTGTTACGCTCAAGAAACTCATCCAAGACCTTATTAATCAAAGAGAAATAGCTATTGAAGACAACATTCAAAGTTCAACTACTAATTCAATTATAGTGATATTGTCTCAAACTCAAATGTTGAAAATAATGATCAAGATCTATTGTAATGCCCCTCCACACTTCGTCCTGACAGTGTTGTTGTATGCGGCTTGGTCTGTCTTTGTTGATGTTGCTTTGTATTTGGCTTCGCAGTTTGGTGTAGTATTGCATGACAACATGTTTATTGAGTATGTACATGATTGTGCTTTGTTTGATTATTTCATTAAAATAGAAAACATCAAATTAAAAGGCTTTGGAATAATTAAATAAAAGCCTTTATTAAATCAAAAGAATTAGATTTATAACGAATATTGTGAAAGTATTTATTTAATTTTAATAAATTAGGATTTATTGTTTAAAAACAAAATATTTAAATATAATATATATATATTATTATTACTATTGTGTTTGTGCAAACAAACTTTATGAGAAATTAAAGCAATAAATTAATATTGTTTGATTATTGTGTGTAAATTTTGAAATATGGTTAAAATCGTTAAATAAAACAAATTGAAGAAGTGTGAATAGTGGAAAGATGAAAATAAATTAATTAATAAATTTAATAGAGTGGATTGCAATTACGGATAGTGGAGGTTAATAAATAAGTAGTGGAGTTAACTGAAGAGGGGCAATGGGATTATTTTTGGGAAAATTATTGCATTCTGTTATACAGAGTTTTCTAGTTCTGGAATTGATTTTCTCTGGTTTTTGAAATCTTCTGGGGTTTTGAACACTCTGAATTTGGGGGCTTGCACTGATGGGAAAATTCTGAATTAATTTGTGGCTGCAAATTGGAGAAGCAACCTCTCCAATAATTTCCAGCCCAGTTAGTCGTCTTAATCAGGTTCCTTTGCTCCTAATTTACTCCTCTGTTTATAAAAGAAAGTTTTCAATTAACTGGTATATATATATATATTTGAATTAGCCATTATCAAGTAGCCAAATCTTGGCATTGAAATTATTTGAGAAAGACCCCTTTTGGCTCTGGCATTTGAAGTAATGACTCTGTATTCTGTATTAAGCTCTTACCTCTGCATGATTCCATTTGGGATAATGGCTCTATTTGTCTCTGTTTTACTCCATGTTTTTTCAGCATGCATTGACTTTGAAAGCTGAAGTTTCTCCTAAGTCACCGGCGTAGCTCCCTCTGCTTTTTCAGAATCTATCTTGCTATAGACCATTCATGAGATTTAACCCTTGTACCGCATGGTTGAGGTGCTTTGAATTCTTGAAACTAAAGAAATTTCCTTTACATAAATACTGTAAGGGAATTTCGATGTTGGCATGTAGTTGGCATTAAAGCCAGTGCAAGGATTACCGAAATTATCCTTATAAGAATTCCCTCCACCTTGCTGGCTTGTAACACTCTTGATGGCGACTGCATGAGATGGAACCATGATGCCATATATGGTTATGCACCAAAAAATGCCAAAACTCTTAATGTCATTAGTTGAATGTTTAGGCATATCGAAATTAGCAAGTGGGAAAATCATATGAGTCGGCCAATAAACATATGTTAGACTACGACAAACTTCAGTTTTGATTGCTTAGAAATTGACATGAAATCCCATACAGTGTTATTTGTACTTGAATTTTGAGGGTTTGGGATTCATATTGTATCCCACACTCTGTTTGCTGCCATAAACTGTAGCTAAATTTCTTGTGTGAATCTCCTCTTATGCATCGAGTCTTTCATCCCTTTTGTGGTACTGCGCACTATTCCTTCATGCTCTATTTGTATAAGCTGTATTTAATATGTGTTGTGCGCTTTTATTATAGCACTGTACAATCATTTAGTTTATTCTGATATACTTGCAGACTATATTAAATAGATATATATTTTAGTTGTTTTAAAGAACATGTTGGAGAAAGAGGGAAACTCTATCTTAGGATATAGTCGATGGGATTTTTGTTTCTTTCATACCAACGTTAAATGGTGAAACTTTTTATCTGTAGCCAGTGAAGAATATGATCTTAAGGAAGAATGCAAAATATCTCTCCATCTATAGCTCATTGTTTGGTGGTAATGCGTGATATTTGGTCATGCTGTTATTGCACATATGAACCTTTATTGTTTATGTTATAACACAAACTTACTGTCGATACTCTTAGACAATTATATACTCTATCAACGATATATTTAGCATAGGATGTGATATATTGGCCTTGGGAAAGTAGTCGTTTAATACTCTGCATGAAATATATTTTAGATCACTAAACTTAAACATATGTTGTAAATGGCCTTTGTAAGAGATTTGTATATTGGCCTTTACTTAATGTGCTTATCGACCCTTCTTTGATATTTACATATCGATGCAAATATATATATAGATATAAATATATACTTATACAAGATGTGAATATATGGCTTGAATATAAATGTTGGATGTAGATATTATTAAATCATCGCGGTACTTCAATTTAACATTCAGTAATCACATTATGTATATATATATATATATATATATAGGTGTGTGTAGGAGTGAATGTGTATGAGTGAGTGAGTTTATGTATGCACGAGTATGTGTCATGTTTTCTTGAAAAGAACCCTTTTGCCTTTATGTATTTCTGATTAAACAGATGATACAAATGAATAAGTGGGTTAGGAAATTGGATATTTTTGTAATTCAAATAATTGAAGTTGGTTATAAGAAAAGAGATTATTCTTGAAAAGTATTTAGTTAACGTGGATTGATTTCTTTGTAAGCTATTCGAGTAATGGATGCTTCTTATTATTGTGGTTTGGTGTGTTGCAAGCTTTTATTCATTTGTGTAAGTCGTTGTGGAAGGTAGTCATTGGTAGTCTTCTAGAGGCTTGGGAGCAAACTATGTTATTGGTCTAATGTTTTTGTCGATTCTTGAACTTGGTTTTTGTGTTAATTGCCTTGTGATATTGTGGAGAATCCTAGCCATGCCTTGTTTACCGGATTCTTGATTGATTCTTGTGCGGGATGGTTCATGCCTCATCTTCGTGTATGATATTTCGGTTATGGGCTTTATGCATGTTTTGCCCTGATGATTTCAGTTGAGTTCTTGTTGTAGAAGGGGAAGTGGCTCTCAATGGGGGCCGGCACACAAAGTGGTGTCTAGTACAACCCATGTGGGAGTTTCCTAATCAAGTGAAAACCTAATTAATTAACTAGGGGGTTGGGTAGAATTTAACTCAACTAAGATGATTAGATGCCTCACCCATTCCTGTAGTGCTCGTTTAGGCTAAGGATGGGTTGGGAAGGCTTGGTTGAAAAGACCAATATCCTTGTCCCCATGAGAGAATAATTGGTCTCGCATGTGTCACCCTATGGGGCCAACATCGAAGGTGAGACTGTCAGGACAACCGTAGATGGGGTCTAATTTCTAGTGAAAGATTGTTAGGACAACCCATACTACGACCATGCAATGACACTCTCCCCTGCTACTGCTTTGCATTTACTTGGTTTGTATTTCCTCTTTTATGTTTATGTGCCTCTAGAAGTAAGGTTACTGTTGTTTAATGTTGTTAGTACTTGTTTATGGTTGTCATGTCAACCTTGTGTTGTCTATTGCCCTTGTTTGATTGTGATGGTGAGATCCTTTGCTATCTCCTAGCATGGGGGGTGGGTCATCCCACAATAATGGGTTACACTTTTTGGCCAAACTTGACATTGAAATCAACATTTTCAGAGAAAAGTTCACTTTCTGACACTTATAGTAGGTAAACTATTAGGAATTTGAAAATGATGTAAACTAGTGATTTGTGAGATTTTGTCTGTAGATTTTAAATGTATTTTTTTTAGAAAAAATTGAAATTAAATTATATTTTTTTTGCGTCTCCTTTGATAACTAGTTTTTAATAGTAAACAACATTTTAAAAAAGTGGTGTGTACTTCGACTCGCATAACTTTTTTTCTACAAAGGATAAATTATAATTCTTTTGAATTTAGGTTGGTAACACAAGTATCTAGTGCTTTCATTTTGTTTCATAGCATTTTGTTGAATATTTTTCTTTTAATTAAGTTTTGAAGTCAAAACATTTATAATTTAGACATAGGTGCACTTCGGCTCGCATAACTTTTTTGATATGTATTGAAATTCAAATTTTCTTTTTTTGTTAGAACGAGGACATCAATACCTAGTGGATATATATTTTTCATTTTTTTTCCTCAAATTTACTATTTTTCCACAATGATTTTTCATCGAACTTGACGTTCGGTGAAAAACCTATGTACAATAAAATTAAAAATTAAAATATAAAATAAAAACAAAATATATTAAATTTATAGTTGTTGGAAAGCATGTTTCGATCACTACAATCATCCAAATTGGTTTATCAAGTTGACTCCATTTGCACCTCCTTCCCAAGCTTCGATAGTCAAAAAATGCATAAATTTTGAAATGGTGGAGGGGAAGGTGAAAAAAGGGGGTTCATTAGAACCTCGCTTCTAATGAAGGGGGTTCATTTGAACCCTGCTTCTAATGAAGGGGGTTCATTCGAACCCCCTTCATTACAAGGGGTAAACCATTTAAAATTTTTTGATGAGCATTTCTAATTTTTCTTCGTTCGAAAAATTGTAACCCACTATTGTGGGTTTACCCAGGTGGACCTTTGGGTTCCACATGGTCGGGTGGAAAGTTTTTTCTTCTCCATTGGGTTTCCTTCCCTTGTTCGTGTTGTGGCGATTTCTCTTGATCTGAAGGCTTTTACATTGTACCTGCTCTTGGGATTTGTTACCCTATGTATTCATATTTGTATTGTATCTCAATTGAAGTATCATGTACCATGTTTGATGTACACTCCTCATATGTAACAAGGAGATAGTATTGTTCAAAACGTAAATGTAAAGATGAAAACTGATGTAAACTCTATTATGTGATAGAATATGTATATGATGTTATTGTACATGTAAATTGAATCAATTAATCTCTATGTACTCTTATTATGGTTGTTTCTCATGTATTTCTTGATTATATGAAATGAGTAGATGTGATTCCTAGTTGATGTTAGCTTTTAATTAATGCAATATCTTATAGTTCTTGTACATTAGATGATGGGTATCATGTAGCGTAACCATGAACCTTAGAGGACATAGGTTGAATTGTGTTAATGTTTCATTTCTAATGGTATGTTAGATGCACTCTTTAAAAAAAAATGGTACCATGGTTGGCTTTAGTTTGTTGTTCTCTAGGGTCATGTGGCAGGGGTGTTACATCTATCTACCACTAATCACATTGAAGATGTCTCTACATAATCCAATGAGCAAGAGGACATACATCAAGACTCTTTCCCAAAGCATGATCAAAATCAATCACCAAAGTCTAGCAATGATCCAATCCAAGATATATTGACATCATCCAACCTCATGGTAGTACATTCTAAGCGAAGAGCTATCACCCATATGTCCACATTTCAAGGAAATCCAAGGATCCTTTACAATAAATCCCTTCTTTGAAATTGATTCATGTCAATAGCACGAACAAAAGAATATCAAACATAATACCACACAAAGTCAAGATCAAGGATCCCTACCATCAAAATACTATAATGACTTGGCAGATCTATCTTCCAAGATGTCCAATATTTTTCAAAATAAGAAAAAATTTGTATGCCAAATGCACATACATCTACCCATGAGATTCTTACTCCTAATGGAAATGTAGATGATCTTCATTCAAAACAAGAGTCTCATACTCTTGATATCATTACTAAGGAACAAGAGTCTTCTACTCTTAACATCTTTACACATGATCAAGACATAGCATAATCTAAAGACATCATAAATGGATCATGAAGAAGACTTCTACATAAGTTGTGAATCAAAAACATCATGTGAAGGAATGCAAAAAGTTTCAAATAATGAGGAAGACATTTGCATGGGTTGTGAATCGTCAACACCTCTTGAAGAAACATTAAAATATGATATTTCATAGGATCAAGCCGAAGATATCAATCAGGAAGTTATCCCACATATGGAGGATCCTATCACTTATAAACTTGGATGACTTACCTTTGTCAAAGAAAGCTATCCTACTAGTGAAGAAGCTATCACCTTTGAAGATCCACGATAGAGTAGAGAAGGATTGGCACCTTGTTTCCAAGGTAAATCATATCCTATTGAAAATATTTTTTTTCAATAGATGCATTATTAAGGCAGAGGATTAGGAAAACATGAACATGGTATCCTAGAACTAGTGCATATTAAACTAAATCCTAAGCATCAAGGTCTTGGTTATTCAACAATTAAGGAATCTAAACATATAAGTGATACCTCTATAATATTGGGGGAAACTTTATCTAATACAAACATCAACATAGAGAGCATGAAGGGTCCTTATGATGAAACTGCTACCAATGCTACAACTAGCCATATCATGAATTGTCATCCACATATATTTCAACCCTCTCATTGGGAAAAACAACAAGAGAAAAAGTTATATCAAAGAAATGAACAAGTCATTGAAGCAAAAGAATCAGTAAAACAAAATGGACAAAGCAAATACAAATGGATACCAAAGCAAAATCAAGAAAATCATCCCCATAAAACTCCATTAGTCAAAGAAACTATGGGGAAAAATAAAAAAGGGAAGTTCATCCATAAAAAAATTCCAACGATGCAAAAGAAAGCTTCAAGAGTGACCTACAAAGTATATCAAGAAGTTGGTCCCAATTGAATCTCCATATCCACCCATCATTGCTCATCATCCCAAGTTTGGAGAGTCAAATATTCTAAACTGTCAACCAATCCATCTGAATCTTGTATCCCTCAACGCATTTCGCCATCCATGATATCCAAATCTCACATTGAGCATGTATTGGTAGCGACTCTTTATCACAAGGACTCTAAGGGAACTCTATCGCGGGGTGATCCCACAATAGTGGTTTACACTTTTTGGCCAAACTTGACATTGAACTAATTTTTTTAACTAAATCTTCACTTTAGGTACCTATAGTTGCTAAACCATGAGGAATTTGAAGATGATACAAACTAGTGATTTGTAACATTTTTTCTATAGATTTTAAATACATATTTTTTTTAATTCTTGGAATCATATTGTATTTCTTTTTCCATCTCCTTCGAAAACTAGTTTTTAATAGTAAACACCATTTTTAAAGAGTGATGTTCACCGTAAACAACATAATTTTTTTTCTATGAAGCATAATTTTATTTTTTTTAATTTAGATTTATAACTATGATATCTAGCATGTTTATTTGGTTTCATAGTGTTTTATTGAATTTTTTTTTAATTAAGTTTTAAAGTCAAACCAATTACAATTTAGACATAGGCGGACCATATACAACATAACTTTTTTTTGTATATTTTTTTTGCTAGATCAAGGACATCAATGCCTAACACAAACATATTTTTTATATATTTTTGATAATCTACTATTTTTTCGCATGTACAAAACAGAGAGCTGGATTTTCAATGAAAAACTTACATTCACAAGAAATAAAAAATAAATATAATAATCAAATTAAATATATTTAAAATTATACTTTTTTGGAAGCTTATAATAAGGACTACATACTTACAAAAAATAAATTTTAAATGAATTCATTTGATCCCCCAAAAGGTAAATCAAAAGTGGTTTTTTATTAGCATTTTGATAGGTGTAAAGGAGACTCTATTATAGGCGTGGTTTAAAACCAGTAGGGTTCTGTCCAAGGGGGTTTGATCTAAGGTGGTTTGATCAAACCCTCTTCAATTGGAATCCTTTAAATGGAACTTTTCAAGGCTTAAATCATTATATTTTCTAAAAATATGTGATTTCAACAAAAAATAGGATATCCCAGAAAGTGTAAACCACTATTGTGGGATCACCCCATGATGTACACATCTAGGTAAGGTTAACTTCAGTATCGACAAAGAAGACAATAATTATCAGGGGTTACACTCAAGCACTTGTACCTTAGCAAAACAACTCCTCCAAGAAAGATATTGTTGGCACATCATGACAGCAACGAAACCCATATTAGCACCAATAGTATCTACATCAGCACCACTAGGTGGTTCAACATGAGCAAAAAAATGTCACCATGATGAAAACCTAGTAAATAGGCATATTGTGTGACATCCAAAAAAAATAAAGAAAATAGTCAAGAGAAAAATCGTCCTCCAATGAAAATCACTATGGTGGTGCTTTGGACAAGTACCATGATGAAAACCTGGCAAATATGTGTCATGTGTAGAATTGAGCATCTATGTGCACCATTTCAGGTGGAAGCATCTCAACTTATCCATAATAAATCCAATCCATTTTTTTATCCAAATCTAACTTATCTTGATCTTAACAAATGTTTGGTGTACACTTTACACTTGCTTATGGAAAAAATATTGACATGGGTCACTATCATTGATCCTATCCTATCCAACATTATTTGAGCCACGAGGCATTGTCCAAGCAATTCAACCAAACCATATTAGTTGCATCTTGTTGATGCTTCAACATGGTATCAAAACGTTCAACAATCTTATTCCTAGCCTGACTACAAAATCTTGATCAATCATTATCCAATAAATCAATCATCATCTTGGGATGAATCCTTCCCAATCCTTGTGTTGTTCTTATCTTGAAAACACCATCCTTGCATTGTTGTGTATCCTCAACAATGTTATCATTATTGGAAATTCCTCAATTAGATCAATCAATTTTACCTCAGCTATCAACAGGAACTCAAAAGACTATTGATATCCCTACATACTAATATCTCAAAAATAAAAACATTCAGAAAACAAACAAAACCAAAAACAAAGTCAAAACATCAAACATCCCAAACACATGTTATGCTTTTGAGTCAACACCAAGCGAACTACGAGCCTTTGCGTGTATAACGTAGGCAAAGCCATCATCGATGAGCCCCCGAGGCCCTAGGTTAGTCCCCTTAAGTGTCCCTTTTGGTCTTTAAACTTGGTCAAAAAATTCAAACAAAAACATTCAAATATCTTGAAAACACCAAAAACAACATCAAATAACATCAAAAAGCACAAAAACATATAGAAAAATATCAAAAATCCTATTTCTTTCGTTTCCTATTTGCAATAAAACACCATCCATAAGGAACAAATTGTCATCCTCACCCTTTGACAAAACAAACAACAAACAAAGCAACATCAAAAGCTAGAACTTTCAAGCAAACAATCACAAATATTTTATCGCAAACAGACTAAACAAATGCCAAAGTGTTAACTACCTATCTATTGACAATTCACCATCAACATCTTGAGATATGTCTTAATGGATAAATCGTTCCTACAATAGACATTGTCAATACCAGATAACAACCTGGAACCTCAAAACAGATATGGCAAATGATACAACAACATTGTTTATCTTTTTGATTTATCTTATTGACTCATTCCCAGAATCTCTCAAGGATGTCCATAAGGATTTAGAGAGGAAGGAATGGGGCAATTGAGCATCATTTTTGTTTGCTTAGTTTGTTGGAATTTTTTTGTGATACTACCACATTGAATACTTGCTTTATTTTGTGTATGAAAGTTGTTTTGAGGTATTTCGTGTAGTGGTTACTTGTTAGGTACTTCATACCTCTCTATGTAGTTGGTCTAAAATATGTTAAAACTTCTCACCCATACATTCTAACAGGGTTTTAGTAAGTCTGGTATGAGCAAGAATACTTCTTGTTTATAGATTCAAAGTCCACACAATAGATAAAAAGTTGCCTTGGTCATTAATACCTTGGTGCATCGTATCTATTTGCTACATCAATAAGGATTATGAAAGATACAAAGCCTCAATGAAAGCTAAAGAAAACTCATCAATGACTAACAACATCAATTTTATTCTAAATCTTACT
This sequence comes from Sequoia sempervirens, assembly GCA_007258455.2. Lineage (NCBI taxonomy): Eukaryota > Viridiplantae > Streptophyta > Pinopsida > Cupressales > Cupressaceae > Sequoia > Sequoia sempervirens. Next base: position 664,643,634 of record VDFB02281492.1, on the reverse strand, counting down.
AACATTTTCTTCTATTTAACATTTCTTCTGTCAGTCCTTGCACTTGAACACATCACATCAGCTTATCAAAAAAATGGTTCATTATCCAAAATTTTCACCAAATTTCCCAAGGGGGCACCAAGCTATCCCGCCTAGGGCACAGTGGGGCATATAAAAACTTTCAAATCTTGATCTTAACATTGAATTCTTTGAAACAAAGCAACCAATACTTTGTCTTAAAGAGGGGAAAAATGTAGACATGTAAAAATGACCCAACACTTATCACACATCTTGAATAACATTTTCTCATCATCGACATCATTATCATCTAATATCACTACATTTCACATCAATTACATCAAAAACCCTAATTTCCTCTATTAATGGAATAATATTACATTATTTAATTAATTCACTTTTTCATCATTTTTGACTAATTAAATAAATTTCATTTTTTTAATAAAGTCCTAATCTAACTTTATTCCTCCCGATTAATTAAATAACATCAATTATTTAATTATGTCGCTAATTTACCCTATTATCCTAAATCAAATAAATTATTAAAACTTAATAGTTTAATTAAATCATTTTCCCCTAAACTTGAATAATTAATTTAATTATTCAAACATTATTCAAAAAGGTCAAAACAAACAAATACAACTTTTTTTGCAAAAGTCAAACATGATTTGCACATTCAACTCAAAAAGCTTAATTAATTAATTCAATTAATTAATTACCCTTACACACTTTTATGATTGAGAAAATTACGATCCCCTGATTGCTCACTCTAATTGGCTGAATGATTCATCTATTTCCTAACTAATTCATCTATTCTTCAATCCCATTGAAGGCTCAACATGATTTCCTCAATTCCACTGATTAGGCATTCTATTTCCTTTGATTGATCAATTAACATTCTTAATTGATTCGATCATAGAAGCTAACTGAGCAATCTAATTCCTCTCAACGGCTTTCAATTATTGATCAAGATTTTCTACTATGCGATCTTGATCATTCATCTCAAAATGTAAAATCTATATAACAATCATCTTCATCCTCAAAAACGATCAGAGAATTGACATCTTTTGCACAACAAAGTAATGTCAAATTAATCATTGGTTTCTTGGAAGCTTTTACATATATCTTCAATCAACATCACACAACTTTGAAGCTTTTGCTACGCACAAATGGAGGCTTTGCATTGATACAACAATGATCCAACATCATTGTGAATACACTTCAACACGAGATGGGTAACTATATTAGTTAATTGAATTCTTTGTATGTTCTTTGATTGCATTGCTTTTAGTTCATTGAATTTATTAATCTCATATCGTTCATTTCGTGAGTAAGAGGTATGGATCTAAATCCTTTGTTTGAATTAGATTAGTTTAATTCACTCATGTTTGATTTCCTCACGCTTATCAATTTCCCCCTTACAACACAAATAAATACACAAACATGTACATATTATATATAGTATTATTCACATGAATTAATGCTTCAAGTGCTAGCCATGGATGGTCAAATCCAACAAGTTACTTGTCAAATATTTCAAGTGGTAGACACTACCTCCACAAATTGTTGTAAGTACATATGGCCCTAGCCACAAAGGGTCAAACTTGCACCATTCTTTCCTTTTTCCTTAGATCTTGCATTGCACATGAGGACTAAATCTCCCGATTGAAATTTTTTTGAACTGCCTTCTTATCAAATAAATTCTTTCATATGCTTATTTGATAGGGTTCTCTCATTTTCAACCTTTATATTTTCATCTAATTCAACTAGTTCTAGCACTCTAATTAATATAGAGAAGTTTCACTATCATCAACATCTTTCAACATTTGATACATAGGCTTCCCCAATCTAATAGATATTTTTACATCTCCTATATATCATATTCAAATGGGCTCATTCCAATAACAACCTTATATGTTACCCTATCTATGCACAATGCAAGCTTTAGTTTATCATCTCATCTTTTCTTATGAGGAACAACTCCTCTTGATTATCTTTATGAGACTCTTGTTCTTGGACTTAGCCTATCAATTTTCTTAGGGATGATAAGGAAATGAAAAACAAAGACTAATTTCATGTTATATATATAATTTTAAATTTAATATGATCTAAAGTACATGGCATTATCTACTATGATTGTAGAAAGTAATCAAACCTAGTTATAACATTTCTCAACAAAATATTGATTACTACCTTTGATGTTATATTATGATTTGGGATTCTCTCAACCCACTTGGTAAAGTAATTAGATACAACTAGCACCCACTTGTATCTATTTTTATATTTCTCCTAGATCTCATGTATAAAATCAACTCCCCATTGTTGACAAGGAGCATCAATAGTCATAGGTAAAAGAGGAAGATCACTTGTAAATTTTAGTTTACCAATAAACCTTTAACACACATCACATTTCTTCACTTTTTGATCTACATCCCCGAGTAATGTAGGCCACCAAAAATCAGCCCTAAGGAATTTATCTGTAGTCATTTTGGCTTTGAAGTGACCTCCACAAATGCCCTGATGGAATCCATCAATCATTCTTTTGGGATCCTCTTGATTCAAGCACTTGAGTAGCAATCCACTCGAGTCTTTCCATGTCAAATATTAATGGACCACATACCTTTGGGAATATAAATGCAAGGTCCTTTGTTGGCGTCTATTCTTTCCAATAGGGAAATTCATATTAAACAAGTAGAAAATAATATCCTTGTTCTAAGGATCATTTTCTAGTGGACAACAAACAAGCACATAATTATCATCATTTTTATTTATCATTATAGCTTCAAGGTTAGTGTTTTCCATCAATTTTACTAGACCTTGGCCTCTCACTTGCTTTATAGTTTGAACTTCAATATCATATTCTTGGATTTTACTTACCCAATTGTATCTTTTCCCTAAATCCTCCTACAAATTTAGAATATCCTTAGCAACTATATGTGGCACATAAGTGATAACTCTTGCACCAATAAGATATGGTCTATAATTTTTAATAGCTTTAACTAGGGAATATATATGATTTTTCATCATTGAATACTTTAATTCTACCCCTTGAAAGGATTTACTAAATAATTATATGGGCTATTCATAACATTCTTTATTCTTTGGGAGTAATACATCAACCACAATATGAAATGAAGCAAAAGATAATAGCTAGAATTTTTTGGATTAATTTGGACTTGCCAAGATAGGAGCGTATTTGATGGCTTCCTTGATATACAAAAACACTTTAGCAAGTTATTTAATCCATTTAATTTTCTATCCTTTCTTTAGCATGTTAGAGATAGGCTTAGTCTTTTCAATAAAGTTTGGCATAAATATCCTCAAGAAACTAATCTACCTAAAAAAGGACAACACACCTTTTCCATTTTTGGGCTTGGGGATGAGGTATATTTCTTTGACCCTTTCAAGATCAATCTTTATTCCATCCTTGTACATAATGTGTCTTAGCAACTTTTTTTCTTCTACACCAAAAAATATAATTTTGGGGATCAAAGAGATCCTATAATCAAGGCACCTATTAAAAATATGCTAGATAAATGTTTATGATGGTCCCTTCTATCCTTGTAAAAGTTAGTTGGGTAATCTTTAAAAATAACCATGATCTCATCTATTAGACCTACAAATTCCACATCCATAGCCCTTTGAAATGTTAACCTAGCATTCTTAAATCCAAATGGAATTCTAACATACACATATGTGCCCCAAGGAGTTGTAAATATTGTCTTGTATCACTCAAACTCATTGAACACAACTTGATTATACCTAGAGAAGCCATCCATCATTGACATCAATTATGATTTGGTCATATTTTGTAGTAAATGATCCATGTTTTGGAGAGGGTAGTTATATTTAAGTAATTTGACATTCAATTTTGTAAAGTCAACACGTAGCTTATTTTCCCCATTATTATTCCTAATTAGAATTGTAGAAAGCTAAAGTTGTCCTAAGCATATCACACATCTTGATTTCACTAAAAATAACATCATTTTCTCTCATAATCACCCTAATTCCTCCATTTAATTAAATAAGATTCAATTATTTAGTTAAATTCACTGTATTCTCCTATTAATCGAATAATTAAGGAACTATTTGATTAATTCATCATTTTTATGCTAATAATCCCTCTTGATTAAATAATTCCTAATTATTTAATTAAAAGTCTCAATGCCTCAATCCTCACAATTAAATGATTTTTATAATTGTTTAATTGACTAATTTTCCTCCAACTCCCCAACTTGCACAAAGAATATTCCTAAATAACATTCCCTTTTCAAATTCTTCTCTCCAATTCAAAATATCTCCAACCTATTTCCATGAAATTAGGGATATTTTGAGCTCTCATTGGTCCTCAACCATTGATCCTTCTTGATCCACACTCACCTCCGTGTTTTCCTCTCATCCATTTATTGTGAGAACAAATCTTGACCATTGATCAAAATTCCTAAAACCTATAAAACAAAGCCTCTCAAACATAAATTTCAATTCATAATCTTCATGTAGCATCCTTACTCTCTCAAACTCTTGATTTGACCTTAAGCAATTTCAAAACCTTTTTTGTGAATCATCCCTCTTCAACAAAGCTTTTGCAAATGGATTATGCATTCAATTGAGCAATCCACATCACAATTATGCATCATTCCACAATGATATTGAGGGTTTACACTTTCAATTTTTTTAATAGCTTTGAATTATGTTCAATTTTTTAGATTAAACTCTTTTGAATGTTTTGCAAATGAATTTCATTGAGTATCACTTTTATTTGATCATTATCTTGTAGATTCTTAATGTTTTAGGATCTAATTTCTTTTTTCGGTTCTTAATTGATCATTTAAGCTAACCATACAACATGAACGAAATTTGACACCCATTTTGAATGCCTAACTGATTTGATGATACCCCTTCTTTTAATTTCATCAACTCCTTTAAGATTTTTGGGGGCAAGGGTAGGATTGAAAGGTTTTGTTTTTTGAAAAATGATTTGGAATTAGGATAAAGTGAAATGGTGTGTTGGAGGAGATCTTCTATGTATTCCTTCAACTTGTCACATGAGCAAGACTTTTTTAAATTTTTTTTTTAATAGTTCTTTTAGTATGTTTTTCTTAGCTCTGTTTAACCTCTTACCAATCTAGACCATTTTAGGATCAACATATGTGACTAGGTTTACACCTACATTTTTGTCATCAATTTGTTGGCCTTTGTTCTTGTAATAATTTGTATTATCAAATATTTTATCTAGTTCAACTAGCCCTCTGGGGATTTCATTGGTATTCATCTGCATTATTTCATTCCATAAAAAAATTAATTTTTATCTTCAAATTCTACCATAGAGTTTTAGTCAATTTCTTGACTATCAAACTCCTCCATGCAGTTTATAAACCTATAAATTTGTTGGTTGTCAATGAATATTTACTATCTATAAATATTTTCAAGTGTGCTAGGTCTTGTTAATACCTCAATGCTAAGTTGATATTGAGAAGAAACCAAATTCAAATCAAATTTGGATAGCTCAACATCAAGAGCATCTGATGTTTCATTTTTTAACACGTCAACCCATTCAATATTAAATGCATCAAATAATTCAATTGTGTCCCTTGAAATAACATACATGTACCTTTTCAAGGTATTATCCTTTGTTGCATAAACTTTCCTTATTTGCATCATGATGAGCTCTAAATATACTATGACTTTCATACATTTTACATGTTCATGTGCAATGCCTAGGCCAATAATTAATTTGCCTCATACTCAAATATTATTTGTGTATTTGAACATCAACTTGAAAGCATTCTTGAATGCTTCACCATCAGGTGAAATGAGGACAACTCCAACTCCAAATCCTTCTTTGGAACATGCACCATCAAAGTGCATGGTCTACAAATCATTATTACCTTCATTCAAGTTAGAAACATAGGGGAGCTATGAAATCTCATAATTTTCATTATAGTGCCTAGTGAAGTGGTCTAGTTTTTTATCTATGTATCAAACATTGTTAGATGCTTTGAATATATCTTCAAAATTGTTCTTCATCTTCTATTCTATGTTTAATTTGACAACTTCATCATGCAATGGTATAGTGGCTTATGATAGGTCAATTTGTATACTTGCACCTATAGAAGCAACCCATTTCCTAGACAACTACATTTCCCACTTAGCTAGGCATTCTACCATAAATATATCCATCATGAATGATTTATTAGGTTGTGTAGCTATCTATACCTCTATAGTGTTGACCATGACTAAAACATTGACCTCCCTTGAATCCATGAAAAAATACTTTCTATATTATTTAGATACCTTTAGATCTAGGTCATTCATCAGTGTTAAACGAATTACATTGCTCGAAGTACTAGAGTCCAACATACAATTATGTACCAACCAATTATCAATTATCAAAGTGGTATAAAAAAGATCAACATTGGAATGACTATTGGATAGAGAATTTCCTAAGTAAAGTTCAATGGTTTCTTCATTTTATTTCAGGACAATAGTTGCAACAAGGTTTATAACATGTTGGTCACTCTCATTAACAATAAAAAAGTAATATAAAACCATTTCCCTATGCTCAGGGATTCTACACAATTCATTAACTAACACTAAAATTTTAATTTGACTTAACATATGTGTCATATCAATAGGGTTGTAAATAGGTAGAGGTGTATCTTGTGGATTGTTACATAATTTTATTAAGGAGTGAAATGCATTGGAAAACCACAAGAAATAAGGGGATTTACCTTTTTTTATTTGCAACTCCATTTAGCAATTGAGAAGGAAGATCTCGCTACTTCATAATAGGATTTTTTCCTTCTAAATTATTATTCATAGTTGTTGGTGTCTCAATTTTGTTGGTTTTAGTGACAAACCTCCTCTTGTTCAATAAATTTTGTGTTGAATATTCACTCTATTTCATTGTTGTCTCTTTGGATTTGTCATTCCTTATGCTATTCTTTGTAGAAGGCTCAAGTCTTTTTTTCAAAACCCGACTCTTCTATCCTTGGGATTGTAGTATTATTCTCTCTTGGATGGATTTTTCTATTCCTCATTTGGTAATCATTATGTGTATGAATGTAACCTCAATAAGGATTTTCTTATCTTCATCTAAGGGTGTTCTTCCTTGATACTTGTGCCTCATCATCTCCCTCAAAAATTCAAAATCATTAAGAATAAAATCATATTTCCCAAGAGTAGTATCATGATCATTTTGAAATAGGTAATCTACACCTTCATGGTCAAAATAATATTCCTCTCCATTATTGAACTAGTATTAAAAATCATCAAATTGACCAATCTCTTCATCATGAAACTATGCATTTTCATCCTCATAAAATTTAACTTTACCTATGTCCTCGAATAGATTATCTATATAGCTTACAAGAACATAGGGAATATAGTAGACTTCACACCACAGAGATGCATCTTGGAAATGCTAATTATCTTTTGTAAGAGGTTTAGGGGAAACCATACCTTGTTTAAATTTTTTGTTACCTACATTTTTATTTATCATATTATTTTTTTCCTTTTGGATCAATCATAATTATATGTGAGCATTGAACCTCATTGAAGTGAGTTGGAACATTGGGAGGTGGAAACCCCTTTCATTTCTTGCAACCTTATAGGATAGGTCCTTCACAACCCCCAATAATTTGTCTATCTTTTATTAGAAATTAAAGGTTTAGACAATCCTTTTCTCTTAGGTTGAGCTAGCTTGAGATCTCTTATTTTGAGGTGTTTACATGAAAGCATCATTTTACTCTATATATTAATTACAATACTATAAGCCTCCCTAAGAGTCTATGGATTCTTGTCCTTGAGATAATATCCAATATTGACATCAAAAGCTCCACTATATAACACAAGACACATAGATTAATTTGGTCTTAGATGTGGTGGCACTTTCCTCATTGACATAATAAGTCTACTCTTAAAATCAACCATTGTATCATTCACTCCCTTTTTAATGGTTGTGATCTCATGAATTGGAAATTTAGGGTTCACCCTATCACCCTATTGTATTAAGGAGGCTCCTATGCACTCTCTTCTAGGGATTAGAAAAAAAGATTCATCATTACATCCTCATCTTCAACTTCATACTCATTAATGACACTAATAAAATTCTTTATATGTTCCTCACCTGATACTGCATTATTACCTTGAACCTTGGGATCTTTCCCTTGATTTTCTTAGGGATATGATATTAGGGTGAATGAAGTCCAATTGCTTGTACTTATCAATTCCCAAAGGCTATCTCATTGGAGAAAATATTTGATTCAATCTCCTTGGGTTCACATTAATATTCTACCCTGATTCAAATTATTATTTCCCTAGAATCTAGCTTATTGTTTTCAGATGTTCTAATGTTGAATATTAGGTCGAATCTTTGGATTGACATGAAGAATTTTTTGAGTATTCTAAACCTATTGATTATGATTCCTTAGTTTGGCATTCAAAGCAAGTTGCATGTCAAGTTGTACCTACATTTCATGTTGCTTCTATACAAGTTGATTAATTAGGTCTTCATGATGACTAGTTCCTCTTCCTTGCATTCAATTTCTAATTGTATGATACATTAATGCCATAGAAAGAGAGCTCTTATTCTTGTTTAATTTTGGCTTCACAAGATGTAGTGACAAGAGAAGGATGAGGGATATCCCTCATATTCTTAATACATGGGGATGGAGGCACTTTAAGGTTCACATCCTCATGCTGGGATGTTCTTCTATTTCTCCTTCCCTCATTATGGATGTATTAAAAGGAGATAAAAAGTAAAGGATAATATGATCCTTTGATTAAAATAGAGATCAATGAAGAATATTTATGAAAAACTCTTTTAAGAGAGATGAATAATTATATTTATTAACTAATAATTAAAGACAACCTTTGTGAAAAGATTTGATGGTTTGAAAATCAACCTTTAAAGCTTATATAAAGCTTTTATGTGAGACTTGGAAGGAGGCATGAAGCTCACTCAAGGAAGAAGAAGATGGCTTGATGGGACTATGCGCATTTAAGGGGCACACGAGAGTGTCCAACTTGAGATACAAAGTACACCCAAGATTGTCTTGGCTAGGGCTTTGTGCGAGTAGGCACACTTTTTTGTGTGAGTAGGCACAATCTGTGATTTTATATAGGTTCTTCAAAGTGTGCCATAACAAGAACCAATCCCACTGCCATCTTTGTAGGGTGAAAGCGACTTTTCCAAATGTTGTAATTCAAATAAGTACTAAACTTATTATTTTTCAAAAATATTTTTAATTATATGAGATGAAGTTGATTTAATTAAATTATTTAAAGATGCTATTTTTTCTTTTTTTAATTGTATTCATATTATTGAATGCCACTTTATATATGAATGACTGTGCTCTTAATATGCTTAAGTCTTAATCTAGTTAATATTGATAAATGCATATTTTGTATCTAACTTAGATAGATACCTTATAATATTTAAACTTAAATAATAACACTATTAAATCCACTTTCATATAATATTAACCATTTTATTAAATCCATCCAAATTTGTACTAAAAGAAAAAGTAACGTTATACTTATCAATTGAAAATCTTGCTACCATTCCCTTCCTTATTAGAAGAATTAACATCATTTTTTTATTTTGATGTATTATCTAAATCATCTTTACTACTTCACATTGATGAGAAAAACATGAATATTATGAAATTGGATCTCTATCATATTATTACAATCTAATTTAATTACACCCTCAAATCGTAATACATGTAAAATACAAATAATTTCACATAATATAAACATATAAGATATAGATTTATTGAATGAAGTTTAAAATACATAAAAAAAAACTTAAAATACAAGTACACCCACTACCAAATCCAAAATATTCTCTAAATTCTTCTATCCACCATTCCTAATGGTACAGTACTAGTGCAAGACTATAGAATATAATAGAAGACTTTTCATGAGATCAAAGAAACCTATAAGACAATAGACCCTACTATTTTAATATTATAAAATGCTGATCTTCTAGATGCAATTTAATTAATAAAGAACTCTCCATTACATATGACTATCGGCAAACGCTCTTGGCTTGAGATATGTCACAAAGTTTAGGCACCACCGTCCAACTGTTGGCAACAAAACAAAGTACGGGAAGCATCCAACGAACGTCGTGAGGCTATATAAACCGAACACGGTGGCCGGGCAAAACAAAATAACGAAAAGGCCCTGTGCCAAATACCTGCTTAAACCAAATTACAACCCTCATTGGAAACTGCTTACACTGACAGCAATCTGATGTCCGTATGGTTGTCCTGTATTCTGTTCAATCCAGGGTCATATTTTCTTGATTTGTTTCTATAGATATGCTTCAGAGGAGGCTTCTTGAGTGCTTCTCTTGCCTATGAGCATGGAGGCAGAGCATCATCAACCCCAACAACAGCAACAACACTTTCTCCATCCCCCTCGTACCCATCTCACACTTCTCCATCCTTCCCATTCTCAACCTCCATTTCTTGCTCATCCCCTGCTTTTTCCATCCCCTTTACACCACACCCATTTTATCCATTTCCATCAATTACAGCAACAGCAGCAACATCAGCATCAACAGCAACAATGTCCTTATCAGCAAAGACAACTGCAGAGACAGGAGGAGCAAGAACAGGTACCATCAGAGAGAGGACCTGATCAGATTCATCACCCAATTGGGTTGCACCCCTTACAGGTCAGACATACTGTACACCAACCTCAACCCCATCAAGGCCATTCTCTCCTCCCTCATCATCGCAACCAAACCCATTTTCAACTTATTCAATTTGATCAACCTCAACTTCCAGGGGAACAACAGCAGGACAGAGAACCCACTTCAGAAAACAACCATGATGAGGAAACTCGCGAAGATCCAGAAGAAGTCAACGGAACAGATAACTACATTGAGAAAAACTATGATGGGTCTCAAATTCAAGGCAGGGATAATTCTTCTGTGGAGGCTAAGAGACCTTTAGCTCCCATTGCAACTAGTTTGGGGGACCCTGGTTTTGGAGGGGCGTTGGCTTCCATCCAAATTGCAGTTACTAACCAGGCACTTCAGAATCAGACCACCTTAGCACAAATAGAGCAACAGGCTTCTGACCCAAGAGCCACTACTGTCGAAGATATACCAGAATCACATGAACAGGGTGGTCTCCAGGAAGAAGCTCACCTGGAGCAAACCAGTTCTCCTTGTGTTCATAACTTGGATCAGACAAAGGAGAAGAAGAAAAGGAAAAGAATAAAGCAGGTCCAATTCCAATTAGACCCTCTTGGTGAGCATGAGTTTTGGGCTCTATATTTTGATGGGATTGCTAACTGATTGAACTAGACCAACAAATTACTTTGGATTTGAACGACACATCTCAATCAGATATCTGCGTTTCTTGTTGGTATCATCCTCTAATTCTTTTTATCGATTAATTGATAAACATTTACATATATTGTTCTGGGACTTGCATCCTGTCCGTCCATAAGCTGAGGAATCTAGGCTATTGAATGTTGGCCCTTATCATGGCATTTGCTGTGCCTTATCTCTCTACAATGTCTTTCTGGACTTCGGGTTATTGCCTAATTGATGTTTTTTAAGTTGCTATGGAATCATTGTTTGATTGGAAGAACTACAATCAAGAACCAACCAACTGTCCAAGAGTCGAATGCACACTCAGCCTAGTAGCCACAACAGGCCTATCTGGTCCTCCAAATTCTCCCAGGACTTGCACTCGGCCCTAACCTCGTGCCTTTTCCTAACTGTAAAATACTTATGCAGCGGGCAAACTATCCAAGATAGGAATCTTGGGGAAGAACTTAACAGGACACCCGAAACTCCCCAAAGGCATTTCCTATTGGTCTTTTATTTGGGCATTTCAAATTTGAATTGACATCCGAACATGTTTTTGGAGTTTATTTTTGATATCAACCAAGACCAATAAGGTCTATCGGATAGATGAAATTCATCTCCTCAAGAAGAAGCTGCCATAATCGAATTCTGATAGTGGTAAAAGTAGGTGTCAAATTTCATGCTACACAAGCGGATATGTATTTTTCTGCCTCATGGTATTTATTTATATGAGTAACTGGTTTGCAGGGATGTATTTATTGTATTTCTAAACTTTTCTCATCATCATATTTTCAGTTGATAACATTTTGGAAAACATTAACAAATATTCAATATAAAATAACATAGATTTACTAAAATCTCCCAAACTTCACACATACGAATCGTTGTCTTTTCTCCAATACTAGTACAGGTATTTATTTTTATTATTTGATGAAATAGAAGCATTCATCAACTATACTCTAGTCAAATTTGTACCTGTTTGAGTGGTGTTAAAAGGTTTTGGTTTCTAACTTTGTATAGTGTTCTGGTTTACCTGTAGACAGAATACTTCTTACATGTAGTGGTATAAGTTGGTCTTAGGTGTCCCCATGTGATCTGCTATTCTGGCATTTAGGTGGAAATGTCCATCATTTATTCCAAATTTCCAACTTTTGTTGGTGTGTCATGACGAGTTGAATGACAATCTATTCTTCAAAAATCAATAATGCACTTTAATTGTGATTAAAACAGCTGATCTAGTAGCCCAGAGCAAAGTTCTACTCTATTAATTTCATAAAAGATCTGTGGCATATAATATCTATTACTATTTTAGCCAACTTATTGAGTTTCCCTAATGTTAATTGGATGCCATTCTGTCCTGCTCATTGTAGGATGCCATTTTATCCACTCGTATTTGGATGCCATTTTGTGTTGCTTATATTTTTGAATTTGAAGGAATTTCCAGAAGAATTTGTTGGTTGGGTAGATTTATTTTTGAATTGCGCCAAGGACTTTTACTGTACTTGCATGCACCTCCAGTTCCAGAGGACACCCTTTTCTTTCCATTTCATAAATTTTAGATTTATATTGATATCTCATTAGGGAAAATCAGGAATGAAGAATTGAAATTTCAATACTAGTGCGATTTGTGGGGTTAACTGTTGGTATTTTGTTTCCATAGAGCTGATCAAAGTAAAAGATATTCTTCTATATCAAATCTTTATAGGAAAAATTGATTTTCCAAAAAATGCTTGAGAATAGCCAACTTGTGATGAATAATAGTAAACAATCTTCCTTGTCTCTTATGTTACAATGTGCTAGCATATTGAACTTTTTTTGGAAATTTTGTTACCCAACCAATTTCTTTCCCTTCTTGCAGTGCATCAAAAATTAATGAGAATTGTTTATGAGCAACACAATGGGAGTGTTGAGAAATTTGTCACTACTACTTTGAATTCCTCTGAAGTATTTGAAAAGCCAGGGAAGAAAACAGTGACAAGAAAACCCACACTTTCAAAGTGGAAACGGACTAGGTAAGTTTGTTAACTCTCTTATACCATTTCTTTTAGCTTGTTCAAATGTAATATTTCAGAAAGAAACAATTCTCAGATTTACTCTCTGAAGGTGATATAGGTCTCTGGTTTTCTATCTATTTTTTTGAGCTTTCATTGAGTTTATTTATGTGTTTGTATGATTGCATCCGATCTGAATAAGCAACTTTTGAAAATTTGAGAAGTGTCATTTCTAACAGAATCTCTCTATGTTTTTTGGAATATTTGATGCCTTTCTGTAAAATTAAGAAAATAGTGAAAAATCATGAGATTTCAAATTGATACAGTTGGCTGGAGGACTATAAGGAGGTTGTACATGTGTTTGGATAGTTAATTGGCATGTATTAACGTTGCCTTTAGGCTCAGAATTTGCTTGGTTTTAAGCAGGGCTATTCTGACAAGCTTTATAATGTCATAAAGGTTTGAACAGATGAAGGGAAGTGAAACCCAGGAACTAGCCATGGCATTCAGATCACTTGCCGAATCAACACCCAGGTCAGAAACAGTACTTGAACTTTTATCAATCCCATGGCAGGAGTTGACGATGTCACAAATAGAGAAGGTTAGTTTTATTGTACTGCAAATAGCTTTGTAAGCAATAATTTTTCTCGTAGTTCTACAATTCAGTTCAATACTGAAAATGTTTCCATCTGTTCAGATGCTAGAAGAAACAAAAAGAATGCTTTTTCTCAATGAAAAAGTACATGACTGTCCAGAGTGTGGCAAAAGGTTTGCAACGCCAAGCAGCTTGAAGGACCACATGAATGAGCATAGGTTTATAGTTGTCACCTTTTCTTTTGAAATTTTACATTTCATTCTGCAACTATTTTTATTTATCTGCCATTCAATTCTACCATTAACACTTTCTTTTTCCCCTCTGCACTGAAAGCTATGATGGTGTATGTATTATTTTTATTTGAAATCTAAAATATTTTTCTTTTCATGTAATATTTTCTCATCTGTTTCTAGTGGGGTTAAACCATACAAGTGTAAATTTAAAGATTGTGCCATGCACTTTAAGAGCAAACAGTTGCTTTGTCGACACTTGAAAAAGCATGAATGTGCACATAGATGCACATTTGAAGGTTGTGGCAAACGTTTTGCATTCAGGGAACGCTTGGTAATATTCTCTTCCTCTGATATATATATAGGTTTCTGAGATTGTTCTTTGGTTTTCTGCAAATTGTTTCTGGGATTTCTAGGATCACCAGATAAAATGTATCTTTCTATTTTTTCCTGTGATTAGATTGTGCATCAGAAAATACATAGCAGTGAAAGACCGCTAGTTTGTCCATGGGAGGGTTGTGGAAAGAGATTCAAATGGACAAATTCTCTTCAAGGGCATAAGCGCACACACACAGGCGAAAAACCTTTTCAATGCACGTGAGTAAGCAAGTGAACCATGGTATCAGTAATTTTGTTTAACTTGCTTGTGCTGGTTGTTTTCTTATAAGGAATGTGAATTATATGATTTAGTTTGCACTATTAATGGGATATAACTATAAGAAATGACAATGACATAATATTTGCTAGTTACTAACTATAAGAATGGCATGTATTCTAATGTTATTTGTATCCTGTATTAGATGTGATTGCCCTTTGTATAAAGATTCAAGGTAAATGTGCTTTTATTACAGGTTTCAAGATTGTGGCCGTCATTTTGGTTACAAAGTTGATTTAACAAGGCATGTACGAACTCATTATGGTGAACCAGCTCGTGCTAGCCATTAACAGTGTTTGGGATACATAATTGCAGACAAGTAGATGGGTTTATTGTGCTTGACTTCGACTTGCATTTAGTGGGTGGTAGTTTCTAATTGAGGACTTCAATTGTCAGTGATTTATCAAAGTGGGACATTTTGGAACAGCCAAATGCAGTGAAAATATGGTACAGGGGACCATGCATACCAGAGAATAAAACTCCCAGGATGCAGTCTTTTTCACATAGTAGAATAATTGGCACACTGTAAGAGAATTGAAAGGATGCATGAAGAAAAGCTTAACTTAATCAGTTTGTTATTAAACAAGTCTTCACAAATTGTATATGGTCTGTGTATAAATGGGAGTATATTGGTTTAGCTGATTTCCTGTTTTTAAGCCATTTTATTCTTGCCAAAAAAGAGTAAGCTGAAGGTTGTATATGAAGGCATTCAGTTTTAAGCAAATGCATTCATAATTGAGTTATTTCTACACACCATGATCCCAATATGTATTGTTTGCAACATTGTGTCTTTATATATAGGAAAAACTCAACTGGAGTATGCCACATTCATACAGGTTCAGATCCTCACTGGTGTCTTATTCTGTGTTGGATGATGAGTGGTGTCTACTTGAAAAACTGGCTGTCATACCCATTGAAGCAAACTTCAGCCCAATTTTTATTTAAAAATAATTATAATTTAAAGTATTTCTTTGTACATACATGGACCTATGTTGGCTGCCATTTCCATGGTTTGATGTCTGGTATAGGCAAAGGCCGCCGCTTCATTACTCGGACATTATTTATAAAAAACTACATGGTACAATTTGATTTGATTTGATTTGTTCTTGTAATCAATGTCAGTGGGGCGTAGGAATTATAGTTTTTTTCAGTAACCTTGTTTAAATTTGAGGAATGTAATAACGCACTCTATTGTCAAAGAGCAAGGATCCTTTTGATTGGTTCAACGAATTATACCAGCATAGCACATGAGAGGCAAGCATACTTTTATTGGCAAATTGATACGTCAGAAAGAACTTGCCTGTGATGCATAATACAGTGAAATAAATACTTCCTTCTATGCTGTGGTATTTGTCAAACTTTTAGAATTGGTTCTGTTTTAAATTTATATCTGATCCAGATTGAGATTCTCAGATGAAATTTCATGGACATGCTGTTTCAATTTGACTGGTAATCTCTTACATGGTCAAATGCTTATTTTCTGTTCTTCTGGATACCGTATCCATCTCTTATATTGTGATATGATAAGTGGATTTGACATATCAAGATCCATGTGATCATTTTAGTGAGTTTTGGCTACTGCGGAAACAATGGCAACTTGCGCCCGAGCGATATCCAACCTGGTCTTCCCGATTGAGTGGTAGACGAGAGATAAAAGAGTGTAAGGAAGAAAAAGAATACACAGAATCGAGGGGATCAAAGCGGAGATGAAATTTGTTTCTATGGAGATATAGTTTCTGGATGTTCCCAAAACTTTGCATTTCCTTTTTCCTCGTTTTGCATCCCTACTTTGCTTTTCTATAACGTTCATGTTCCCTGTGTGATGGTTGGTTGATTTTGTGCCATTTTCTTTTTTGCTGACAGTTGGAAAAGAGGAACTAGAAATAACTAAGTTATAGTGTGCCACGCCAATATTTATTATTATCATTTTTCAACCTAGAAGCTTCCAACAAAAGCAGCTCCTAAATGCTTGAAGTGCCATGTGAAGGCAAATAAACTAATAATAGTGATCTGCTAATTGCAAAATAAACAAATATGCAAAAACCTCAAATTGTCTTGATAGAAGAAAAGATGAGGATTAATACACTTTCAAATCATGACACAACCATATTTATGAGTATCACAACTACAATATTTTTTATATACAAGAAGACAAACAATAAAGTCAAGAAATACAGCCTAATAGTCATTATTGTTGTCTTTCTCCCTCATAATGACTATTGGGAATACCTAGTAGTAGATCTTTGAGTGTCTAGCTAGAGGTTTTGTGAAGATATTTGCCACTTGATCTTCCATATTGTAGCACACAATCTTGATCAAAATCCCTATTGAACATCTCTCCAATGTAGTGATGTTGAATCTCAATATGTATTGTCTTACTATGAATCATTGAATTCTTTGTCGTTTGTATAACACACTTGTTGTCACAATAAAACAAGGTAGATTCATTCTATATTTGGTGCAAATCCTCCAATAGTCTTTCTCAACCACACTATTTGGCAAGTTGTTGTAGCTTTGTATTTTGCCTCTATTGTAGAAAGTGATATAGTTGGTTGTTTATTGGAGTTCCAAGAGAATGGTGTAGAACCACGATTAAAAATGTAATCAGAAATGGACTTTCGGTTGTTGATGGAAGTTGCCCAATCTAAATTTGTATATCCAATCAACCTATTATCCTTTGAATACTAAAATATGAGACCATAATTCAATGTCCCTTTAATATATTTGGGAATCCTCTTATTTGTGCTCTACTGTGTTTTCTTAGGTTCTAACATGAACCTAGATACCAAATTCATCGCATATGTTATATTTGGTCAAGTAGTAGTTAAATACATCAAATTTCCAACCAACTGTCTATATAGAGTGGGGTTTACTAAACTTGACATATCTAAGTTAGACAACTTAAGTCCATCTTCAATGAGTGTTAAGGTGATTTTTTACAAAGGCTCATTGCCAAAAATGCTCACTATAGGTAAGACTCACTGCCGGTTGGGCTCACTGCCAAAAGAGAAAAACTTGTTGCCAACAGAAAAGGGCTCACTGCTAGAAGAATGATGAAAGGGAATCCATCGCTGAAATAATTGTCACCAACAATGGCATCAGATAGAATCTCACTGTTTGCTGTCTTCGGTCGTATACTTTTGCATACTTCACAATGTCTAGTTTTTCAGATTCACATTCATCACACTTACTTTCATCGAACAGAATCAACTTTTACTTATACCATTCCATGCTTCCATAAACTCCTAAGTTGGCCAAACACAATTTGAATTAGGTCACCACAAAAACATTCCCGCGATGGAAAGGAATGAAACGTGGACCATACAAAACCTCCTTGCTCAAATCAACATGCTACATATTTACCATGATATATGGGACCAAAGAATAGGATATACACGTTACAATGCAAACAATGTTCCAGAGCACATTAACCAATTTTCAGATTGGTCCAGACCCATAAGAGTGTACCTCATTATGTTGCAAAAAAAATGATACCAGGACAGACACGATCAAAGATAGATCATTACAACACAACATCTAGAACCATGCCAATCGGATCACCAAAGCATTAAAACCGAACCTCAGTCAATCAACCAAGATATGTTGACATCAATGACAACCATTAATGACAATAATCAACATCACATTTCAACAATATCCTCCTTTGTCATTGATGGCAACATTCATCAACAACAAACCAAACAACTCCATGTCAGCATCAACAACATCAAGGACCTTCTTTTCTTCTCCCCCTTTGACATCAAGGACAAAAGGAAAAAACTCCCCTTGAAAAACTTACTCTGCTCCCCCTATGAGGAAGCCACCAAGCATTGATCCAGATAAGGATGAGCATATAATACTCTGGACCAATGCACACCCTAGTGCAAATTATTGTAGACTAGGAGGGGGCAGAACCCCTAACTTTTGTCGGAGATACTCAAAAGTATTTTTGCTCAAAGGTTTTGTGAAAATGTTTGCAATTTGCTCTTTTGTAGGTACATATTCAAGTCTTACCTCATTGTCCAATACCTTCTCCCTCAAGAAGTGATATCTAATGGATATATGTTTCATTTTGGAGTGTTGTACCATATTCTTGAAAATGTTTATTGCACTGGTATTATCACACATAATTGAGATCGATTCATCAAATGATATGCCAATGTCCTTCAACGTTTGTTTCATCCATAGTTCCTTAGTGCAACATGAGGATGCTGCAATGTATTCAACTTCAGCAGTAGATAAAGATACATAATCTTGTTTCTTACTTGACCAAGCAACCAACCAAGAGCCAAGGAAATAAGCTCGGCCACTTGTGCTCCGCCTGTTATCAACACACCCAACCCAATCAACATCAGTATAAGCTGTCAAAGTGAAATCTGAATCCTTTGGATACCATAACCCCATATCTTCTATGCCCTTCAAATATCTAAAGATCCTTTTTACTGCAACATGTGATTCGTTTGGTTCTTGCTGAAATCTAGTTACTAAACAATAGCATACATAATGTATGGTCTAGTAGCATTCAAATATAACAATCCTCCAATCATTGACCTATACATACTTGCATCAGCTTTAGGTGAATCATCTTCTTTTGTCAACTTGCATCCAGTAACAATAGGTGTACAAACCGGTTTGGAGTTCTCCAATCCAAACTTCTTCAATAATTCTTTGGTATACTTGGACTGAGAGATGAAAATTCCTTTGTTCTAATTTACTTGTAGTCCAAGGAAGAAATTTAACTCACCTATCATAGACATTTCAAATTCCTTTTCCATTTCATCTACAATTTTTTTGCACATATCATCATTTCCTCTAAAGATTATATCATCAACATAAACCACAACAATCAACATTTGATTTGAGTGAATTCTCTAGTATAAATTATTGTCAGTAGATCCCTTCTGAAGTCCTTGTCCAATCAAGCGCTTGTCTAATCTACCATACTAGGTTCTAGGTGCTTGCTTCAATCTGTCTAAAGCTTTCTTCAACCTGCAAACAACATTTAGGTTACTTCCAGACTTAAATCCCTCCAGTTGCTCAATGTAGACTTCTTCCTTCAATTCTCAATTCAAGAACGTTGATTTTACATCCATTTGATAGACTTTGAAATCCTTAAAAGTTGCAAAAGCTAAGAACATTTGGATCTCTTCTATCCGAACAATAGGGACATATGTCTCTTCAAAATCAATACCTTCGATCTGAGTGTAACCTTTGCAAACTAGCCTTGCCTTGTTTCTCATTACCTTTCTGTTTTCATCCAGTTTGTTCAGGAATACCCACTTTGTTCCAATTACATTTTTGTTTGCCGATTTGGGCACAAGTTCCCAAGTTTGATTTTTCTCTTCTAATCAAGCTCTTCTTTCATTTCCTTCACCCAATTCTGATCATTGCATGCTTCTTCCACGATCTTTGGCTCAGTTTTTGAGAGTATACACAATAATACTTGCTCTTGAGTTGCTTTGCTTCTTGTGATGATTCCCTTATTCTTATCTCCAATAATCTGGTTTTTTGAGTGGTTTCTCTGTACATACCTTGGGGTTTTAGTTGTAGTTGCCGGAGAATCCACCACCAAAATAATTGTCACCAACAATGACACTGGATAGAATCTCATTGTTTGTTGCCTCCGGTCGTATCCTTTTACATACTTCACAATGTTTGGATTTTCAGATTCACATTCATCACTCACTTTCATCGAACATAATCAACTTTTACTTATACTATTCCCTGCTTCCATAAACTCCTAAGTCGACCAAACACAATTTGAATTAGGTCACCACAAAAAAACATTCCCGCGATGGAAAGGAATGAAACGTGGACCATACAAAACCTCCTTGCTCAAATCAACACACTACATATTTACCATGATATATGGGACCAAAGAATAGAATATACACGTTACAATGCAAACAATGTTCCAGAGCACATTAACCAATTTCCAGATCGGTTTGAACCCATAAGAGTGTATCTCATTATGTTGCAAAAAGAATGAGACCAGGACAATCATGATCAAAGATAGATCATTACAACACAATATCCACAACCACACCAATCGGATCACCAAAGCATTAAAACCGAACCTCAGTCAATCAACCGAGATATGTTGACATCAATGACAACCATTAATGACAACAATCAATAGCATCACATTCCAACATATTTGAAGCATAATTTTTCTTAGACATAAAAATTATATCGTATTTAAGAAAATAGTGTATTTGTCCTAAACCTAGCATCTCAAATTCAGCAATCATGGTTGCTCGGAATTATGCAAAGAAGGTTGAATTATTCATAGTGTAGATAAGATCATCATCATAAAGAACTAGGATAAAAATATCATTATCTGAGCTCCTAATATAAACATTTGGATTTGAATGACTCCTTAAATTTTTGTTGTTGTTGTAGGTATTAGTCTATCCTTAAATACAATGCCCTTGGTGTTTGCTTAAGACCATACAAAGCCTTGTTTAATTTGTAAATATAATGTTCTTTAGAAGGTATTTCAAAACCTCTAGTTTATGAAACATACATTTCTTCATCACTATATCCATTCAAAAGGACTTTTTACATCCATTTGATAAATTGTCTTTGCTAAGCTACGAAAGCTAGAACCAATTTGATAGTACACATGTTTTAGTGTAATCAATATCTTCCTATTGAGCGTACCTTTTGGTTACCAATCTAGCATAATGTTTATCAATGCTTCCATCATATTTATACTTAGTTTTGTACATATACCTTGTAAAAATAGCTTCCTTACTGAGAGGTAGTTGAATCAAATCCTATGTCATTCCTTTCAATTGTTTCTATCCCACTATTCATTGCTTCATACCAGTCATTTTTTCTTAATTTTGTTCAAAGGTGTGTTGCTCATTATTATATATGATTTGAGTCATCAATGCATGTCATTTTTTCTTTTGACCTTCTTGTCATTTTCTCAAAATTTGAATCCAACACAAGAGTTGAAGGATGATTTTTTTTATTCTCCTTTGATATTTTTGATACTTTCTTGTTCCTACACTTGATGATTCAAGTGCATTTTCTTCTTCTTCAACTTCATCAATCACTATCTCTTTTCCCTTTGTTTCATTTCCTTTGATATATCATGTTGCTTCATTAAATACCACATCTCTACTCATCACAAGCTTTTTTTCTATTGGATCATACAAATTGTATACTTTATTTTCAAATCCATAACCAATAAAAATGCATTCTAGGATTTATCATCTAACTTGACATTTTTCCTTTTGGTATGTGTGCATAAGCAACACACCCAAATACCCTTAAATGATCAACACTTGTTTAGCAGCCATTCCTTTAATTATTTTTGTAGGACTTCTATTTAAAAGATAATTGTTGCTTGATTTCAAATTCTTCTCTTTCATCATTCTCATTACCATTTCAACAATTGTCTTATTCTTCCTTTCAACAACTCCATTTTGTTGTAAAGTGTAGGAAATAGTGAGCTTTTTCTTGATTCCATGATTTTTGCAAAAAACTAGAACATGATTTGATTTTTACTCACCTCTTTATCTAACCTTATCACTTTGATATGCATATCACTTTATGTTTTCAACTAATTGCTTGAATCCTACAAATTTGTCAAAGGCACGATTTTACAATCAAGCAATATACTTAATTTTTTTTTTTCAGTAATCATAAATGAAAGTTAGAAAATACTTTGATTTATTCAATGAAGGTGTTTACATAGGACCACACAAATCTATATAGATCATATTAAGATGTTGCTTAGCTTTGATGGATTTACCAATTGGAAAGCTAGCTCAATATTGCTTTCCAATAATACATTCTTCACACACTTCTTTTGTATCTTTAATGAAAGGTATACCTTCAATTATTTTTAATCTTTTGAGCAAAGTTAACCCAAAAAATAAGATGACCATATATCTAGCGCCAAATACGACTATCATCATTTCATTAGTCATTAATGCTTGGTTTCCTTAAGTGGAATAGAGATAAACCATCACATCACCTATCATTTGTGCTCTTGCAATAATTGCATTCCTTTTTACTTTCTTTTATTATGCATTTATCTTTATTAAAAATTTATTTGATGATTTTATTCTAACATTTATCCAATAGACAACAAATTCTTCTTGAATGTTATAACTAATAATATTTCTTTGATATGCTTTACCTCACCATATTATTGTAACTACAATAATACCCTTGCATTTTCTCCCATGAGACTAATTGTCTCCTAATATCAATGTACTATGATGCTTTTCATCCAAACTGATAACAAATTTTCATTAAATGTCACACATGAAGAACATCCATAACCAATATACCATACATTATTCTCACTAGCGTTTGTATTGAAAAAAAAAAATGTTTATCATCAATAGTATTGTGAGTATTTCTTTTTTTTTATGTTTCACCTTGTTTACTCTAACATTCTGATGCATAGTGTCAAAACTTATTGCAACAAAAGCATTCAACACTCCCTTTATTATTGTCTCCCCCATTATTTATAGCTTTTCCTCTAAGATGCTAGATTCACCTTTGAATTTATTTTTATGGGTATAGTCACTTTTATTATAATGCTAGCTCCAAGATTTCTTTATTACTTCTCATTTTTCTTTAGTAACTAACGAAATTATGCTCAATTCATCTATTTGCATAGTTGTAAGATCTTTAAAAATTTCAACTATAGAGACCACACTATCAAATTTGGAAATCAAGTTTTTTAATATTTTCTTGATGACATGCTTGTCATCCACATATATTCCTCTAGAACTTTCATTTGACTTACTAGAATTTCTACCTTTGTTAGAAAATCATTCACAGATTCACTAATGGTCATATTTATATTTAAAAAATAAATCTCATTGTCTATAATTTTTTGATTTATGCACTTTGATATGCATTATTAAGTATCTTGCATGTTTTCTTACAATCAATAGCACCACTTATCTTAGGAAAAATTGCTTGATTAATTATACCTTGAATAAAAAACAAGGCTTCATTGTCTTTACATTTTATTTATGCTCCCTTTGTTATCGATGTATTAAAAGCATTTATATCTACATGCCTATAATAATTGCCCCTCGATTAGTAATATTCTTTTATAATTCAATTCACAACAACTACCAACTTAATCAACCAAGTATCTTTTATCTAGCTTAGAAGTGTTGAATTCATAACTTCTCCAATCACCATGGTGGCAATGAATTTAAGCCACCACTTAATTTCATACACTTGAAAGTGGTAAGCTCCCAATGTTAAGGTCATCCATAAACCTATG
>VDFB02281492.1:664593420-664604647 GCA_007258455.2 Sequoia sempervirens | reverse complement strand
GAGAGAGGGAGAGGGGATAGGAGGGAGATACTTGAGAGAGATAGAGAGAGGGAGGGAGTGGGAGAGAGATAGAGGGTTAAGGGTAGAGGGTAGAGGGTTTAGGGTTTAGGGTTTAGGGTAGAGGGGAGAGAGAGGGAGAGAGGGAGGGAGTGGGAGAGAGATAGAGGGTATACACACAAACAAATCCTTTCTATTTTTCTAAATATTTTACAACATCCTTAATTAGAGGGTGCCTTTGAATTTTCTTAGATTGTAATAAATAGATGTTCTCACAATATATGGGTGTCCTTTCTCTTTCATATGGACCAACAAGCCATAAAAATTCATAGATACAGTTACATTGCTCCTCTCCATCCACAAAGAAATGTATGACTTTCGACCTACTCACTTGCAACCAACTGCCTTTTGTTAACCATGAATCATTGATACTGAATTCTTACTACTTCAATTCTGGGTGCATACTAAATACTGGGTGGGCCCACTAGCTTGCCAATTCAGTGAAATTGGCAACCTAACTTGGCCTATTTGAAAAAATGGGGTCTCTCGAGGGAGATCCCATTTCTTGGACCCATTTTTTCAAACAGGCCAAGTTAGGTTGCCAATTTTGCCGAATTGGAAAGCTAGGGTAGAGGGTTTAAGGGTTTAAGGGTTTAAGGTTTAAGGGTTAAGGGTTTAGTGTTTAGGATTAAGGGTAGAGGGGAGAGAGATAGAGTGAATGAGTGAGAGAGAGAGATGGAGGGAGTGGGAGAGAGATAGAAGGTAGAGGGTTGGGAGAGAGATAGAGGGTAGAGGGTAAAGGGTAGCGGGTTTAAGGGTTTAAGGGTTAAGGGTAGAGGATAGAGATAAAAGGAGTGAGTGAGTGAGAGAGAGAGACTTGAGAGAGGGAGAGGGGGTAGGAGGGAGAGACTTGAGAGAGAGATCTAAGGAGTGGGAGAGAGATAGAGGGCGGGTGAGGCTAAGGGGTAGAGGGCAGAGGTTAAGGGTAGAGGGGAGAGAGATAGGAGTGAGTGAGAGAGAGAGAGAGACTGAGAGAGGGAGAGGGGTAGGGAGGGAGAGACTTGAGAGAGAGAGGAGGGAGGAGAGAGATAAAGGGTAGAGGGCTAAGGGTAGAGGGCAAGAGGGTTAAGAAGGGTAGAGAGAAGAGAGATATAAGGATGGAGTGAGAGAGAGAGAGAGACCTGAGAGAGGGAGAGGCAGGGAGGGAGAGATTTGAGAGAGAGAGAGGGGGGTAGGAAGGAGGGACTTGAGAGAGAGAGAGAGGTAAGGAGTGGGAGAGAGATAAAGGGTTAGAGGGTAGAGGGTTAAGGGTAGAGCAGAGAGAAATAAGAGTGAGTGAGTGAGAGAGAGAGAGACTTGAGAGAGGGAGAGGGCATAGGAGGGAGAGACTTGAGAGAGAGAGAGGGAGGGAGTGGGAGAGAGATAGAGGGTAGAGGGTTAAGGGTAGGGGGAGAGATATAGGAGGAGTGAGTGAGAGAGAGACTGAGAGAGGGAGAGGGGCAGGAGGGAGAGACTGAGAGAGAGAGAGGGAGGGAGGGGAGAGAGACAAAGGGTAGAGGTAGAGGTTTTAAGGGTAAGGGTTGAGGGTAGAGGGTTAAGGGTAGAGGGAAAGAGATAGGATTGAGTGAGTGAGAGAGAGACTTGAGAGAGGGACATAGGTAGGAGGGAGAGACTTGAGAGAGAGAAGTGAGAGAGAGAGAGAGGGAGAGAGTGGGAGAGAGATAGAGGGTTAAGGGTATAGGGTTTAAGGGTTAAGGGTTTAGGGTTAAGGGTAGAGGGGAGAGAGATAGAGGGAGTGAGAGAGAGAGTGGGAGAGAGAGATTAGGGTTTAGGGTTTAAGGTTTAAGGGATTAGGGTTTAAGGCATAGTGTATAGGGTTGAGGGTTTAGGGATAAGTGAGAGACCTAGATGGATAAGGGGTATGGATGGCTAAGGATAGAGAGATAGAGAGAGAAAAGAAACTTATAAAAAGTCAAATTTCTCATAACACGAGCGCGTTTTGAAGTAGTTGAGATGTAGCCATTTTTTTAGCAAGACATAATGCACTCACATTATAACATGAGAATGTTATAATGCGAGCACGCTATAACACATGATGGCACCTTCAAAATGTTAAAATTTTGAGTGCCCATGTTGAAAAAAGTTGATTTGCACACTTAGAAATGCCCCTGAAAAATCTGCCCCAATGACCTACTTTGGAGGGTCATAACTTGGAGCCAGTTGATTTTCATGCCAAACCCCTTGGTGAGAGTATTCATTTGATATATGGTAACATTCCTACTCAGTTTCAGCTTCTCGTGATGAGTTTTGACAAGGTTTTGAAATGCAAAGCTAGAGGGTTCCAAGACTGTTTTGTTGTTTTTGAACTCTTAGTTCTGCGAAGTGGCCTCCTGTTCGAGTGGATATTTCACAACTAGATGATCGTCATAACAAAAAGATTGATTCTTTGTATTCCCCTAACATTCATATGCTCCTTTGTCTAGTTTCAGAGCCTCATGATCTAATTTGATATTTTTCCCAAGTCAAAAGCAAATGCAGTTTGTTTTGTTTTTACATCTACATTTTCAACATGTTTCAAGGTCAACTTTGACCCTCAATATCTTTTGACAAATGTGGATTGAAGGAAAACCCTCTTGCACACATACTCAATAGACCTAAATGACCTAATTTTTCTAGTGGTAGCTCCCCAAGAGGTGATTTGGTATTTTTTTGAAGTGGTGACTTGGTGAGCTCTAATTGGTTTTGAACAGGTGCAATTGTAGAAAAACCTGAGTGAGCCACTTTGGCATAAAATATCTTGCACCTCAAAATATTTTTTTTCGAGTTGTTTGTTGCACTACATTCTTGGGTCAAATGTCTATATGCTTGTGCATTTTCATGGTTCCATGAGATCATTTGACTAGTTTTCCAGGCCGATTCCAGAGGCCATTGGGCCAATTTTGATCACTGTTCCAATATGCTAGGAAGCAGATTTTAATGACAACCCACTTCATTTTTTCACCTCAGATGCATTCAGAGACAACCTCAAATCAATTCAAGATGAAACTTGTTTCAAAATGATTTTTTTTTTAGTTAGGCCCACAAGGGGACTCGACATGTGTTACACAAGTTGAGGACAACTTACTAGTCAAGTGGGCAACAATTCATGGATTTTAAAGTGTTTTCAAGAATACAAATAATGCTAATATGAGGGACACAAGGTTGCCTTCATATATTTTTTTATAATCAAAGACAAACTAAGACAATGATTTCAGTCACTATCTAATCTTGTTTGGTTGATTGAACAACAACATGGTACTAAGAAGGCAAATCTTCTATAAAGACTAATATTGTTCAAGCTTCGTGACTATGTGGATACATAACTATGTCTTGAAGCCATTAATTGGCCTATTAATGAAACAAATTCTACAAAGGGTACAAGGATGGTATGTGACATGCTCCAGAGGTGGAAGATAAGGAACTTGATGTTCCAGTTATGAAATCCAGTTATTCTCAAACTCCCTAGTGGTGAATTGTTTTTATTCTACATGATTGGTCAAGAGGTACAAAGATGAAGTTGATGCAAGCCACAACATATTGAAATAAGGGTTGTGTTGATTTGTAAAGCTTAGAAAGACAACTGAGGACACTTGCATATGAGTTTGAAGTTAAAAAGTGTAGGTTGTGTATTGCACTGTAATCTACTAGCAAACAAGAAGACAAAGTCAAGGGCCATTGAATGCACAAGTTTCACATTATTAGTGCAAAGTCCTGAGCTTGTATCAATTTTTTATTCTTTTTCTAGTGCTGCTACTCTTTATGACTGCACAAGTAGAACGATTGATATAGAACCATTTCCGTATTGTGAGATGCAATAGTGAGGTGGAAAAATGGAGGCGACTTTGAGGCTTTGAGATAGTATGACCCTGAGTGGTGTAGAGCCTAAAGTGGATAAAATACATCAATTGTTTGCTACGCAACATGGGAATGAAGGCTAGTAATTGGCTCAAAGCATAAGAAACCATTAAGGTTGCACATAGGAAATCATATGCGAAAAAATCTTATATTTACATCTCACTTGGAAATTGGGATTGTTGCTCGACTTTCTACAATGAAAGGATGGGATCCTTAGAGCGAGGCATCACATCGTGTAACAACTAGAGAAGGATTTAAAGGATGTGGTATCATGTTCTGAGTGAGGACTCGAACTTTAGTGCAAGGTGCTGGCACAAAGTTCAAGGGAATGTTTACGCTACTAGTGAGGTCGCCACCATGCTAGTTGAAAGAGGGGTCGCATCAATAGTGCAATGGGAATTTCTACATAGGTATAAGAAATTGTTGTAGGAGACATTTGTATTAAGCTCGAACTCATCATGAAGTAGCATTGCAATGCAGAGGCTTTCAAATTCAACATTTCAAATGTAAATTTGTGTTGCAAGTGGGCTGCTACCGTGCTAGCTAGAGGTCGTTTTGACCTTGTAAAAGAAATTGTAAACACTAGTATTAGAAGCTGCTATAGGAAACACTTTGTTAGATACCTGATGGTGGGTAAATATGGTGTGGTTTGTCTCTGCACATGCGCTTGTAGTGAAATGTATCAAAATTGTTTGAGGAAATTCTATTTTCTCTTTGCATTTGAACTCCATTATACTCAGTTCAAACACATTGAGGAGCAGGAACGTGAGAAATTACAGGGCACAAGAATTAGGGTAAAGCAAGGACCGATCAACAGTTAGGAAGCACAATGGCGACGTGGTAGAATATCCACCTTTTCTCGGGAGCCCACGGGGTGAGGGATGATGTCAGCGAGAGTGTAGTGGGTCAGCAGGCTTGAGCCATGTGGACAAGATGGGCTTGAGGAAAAGTAAAAGGCATGGGAAAAAAGTTTTAAGGCCCGATACATAATCTTTAAAATAAACTTTTCCAATAATAAAATCTGAAATTGCTTGTGCTGGGCAGAAAAACATTAAGATGTGAAATGTGAAGGCTTGCTCGCTAGCCCACACATTTTTTGCTGCCATCATCAGAAGGAATGGGGGAGCGGGGAGACTCTGGTGGGCCGGGAAAAAAGGTTTTAAAGGAAAAACATACAGAACATTAAAATGTTGCTCGATGCTATAGTATTTAAAAGCCTTTATTTTTTTTTGTAAGTGGTAAGGTTTTTAAATATAAAGTGAATTATAGGGGGAGTCACGGGTAAGATAAATTTTGTTTGATATAGTGATTTTTTCACCATTTAAAAGGGCTAAGTGAAAAATGCAAAGTGGTGAAGATTGGGATATGGGTAAAATTTTCATTCAACAAGGTGAAATTTTTAAAAAAAGTATTATTAAGTGGCTCCATTATTAAAGCATGAGTATTTTATTTGTTGGAAATAAAATGTGAAGTGCACAGAAGACAAAAACTGTCATATTAAAAGAGTTTTCACAGGCAAAATGGAGATGAAGGTTTTTTCTTCTGCTATGGTAAAATATTTTTCACTATAGGGATGAGGAGTGAAATTTTTTCTGAAGCAGGGGTAAGATAATTTTTTGTCGCATATTAAAGGTGAATACAAGCAAAATACAAAGGCATAAAATAGGGCAAAGTGTTGAACAAATATTTTCAACATAAGGGCATAATGAAGAAGGTCATCATTGTGGGGAATATTTTCTGTTACAGGAAAGCAAATGCAAGATGCATGAACCAAGGTGTAGATTGAAGTTTCTTTAGGAAGCAATGGTAGTTATAGATCAACGAAGATGAAGGATCTAGGTGTCAAATGCAGATGTAGTTTTAGGGCTTCTCCTTCTTCTATTTCTTTTCTCTTCTTCTCATTTGTATAGGTTTTGAACTTATGGTTTAGGGGAAGAAAATAGAGAATGCTTAGTTGGGAGTTGGAGTTTTATTTACAGTAAATGAATGTACATATTTCTATAACAATGTCAATTAGTTTGAGAAAATCAATGAAAAATATTGCAGACGTTGTCTCCATTTTTTGTTCTCAGATAGCATATGGATTAAATGTATCAATGATATGTTAATTTGTCATTGCAATCTTTTTGTAGTTGTGTGATTTGTGTATGGGTTTCTTCAAGTAAAGAATTAAATTCTGTATGCAAATTACTGTGGGTTTGAGGGAATGAAATGGATCTTTAAGTATGATCATGCAGTAATATGAGAGGTTACATTAATGTAAGGTATTAATTGTTAAAGGGCCACTCATTTGAAGTAAGTTGTTTAAATTTGCATTCATGATTTTAGATTTGACTCCATGCCTTAGGATTAGGCACTGATCTATGATATTACCCAAATCATTTTAAAAAAAAATCTGAATCATTCAAAACCCTTTTACTTTGATGTTCATTTGCTTGTTGTTTAAGTTATTCTCTGTTCTATATATCTTCATGATATTTGAAAGAGTGTAGAGGCTAAATTTGAGAGAATTTTATCTGTTAACCCTCTATGTGTTTGAGATGAATATATCTAAGTTATTTGTTCTCAGTAATGTTCAATGCAAATAGGATTATGCTTGAACATAGTAGAATATACAATACCCATTACTCATATACCTGAGAACTATCCACTTTCATAGGTTTGTTGTTTGGAATCAGTTTATCATACATTCAGGCCTACAATTAGGAATACCCTCCCAAGTCTTTTGGAGCTCAAAGTGCAGAAGGCTTTCATAGCCTTGTTCGTTGGCTTTTCTTTTCTTCAACCTATTGATAGTGCAAATTCCTTGTCTTAAATCTATAATCCCCTAGTTTAGGAATTGTCTTTCTCCTTAGGGTTGAAGGCTGCAAGAAAAATAACCAACAATGCGAGTGTGCTTTTTTCTTGCTCTAAAAATGGTAAAAAAATCAATATACCTATGATCTCTAGGCCCACATTCTGCATATTCTCCTAGTTATGCGCGTGTTCTAACAAAAATAAGATTTTTTATGCTTTTGTGAAGTGTGCATGCAAGTTTTTCAGATTCCACCACCTTTTTTATGATATTTCCACCACCTTTGCATGAAATATTAGAGTTTTCACATTGAAAAGCATATAATATCAATTCAAGCCTCAATTCCATTCAAGATTGATATACAATTGATGTTTGAAGGGAAACAAGCTTTTAAAAAACTCAAATTATTGAGGATTTTGAAGAAAGAAGAATCAAATGCTACATAATTTTATAGAAATCCTCCATTTGAATCTCCATTTTTTAGGTATGTGAAGTCTTTACACATTTCCTTTATATTTTCTTTCATTCTATTTTGGCTTGCTTTGATTTTGTTATTTTGCATATTCCATGTTCATCATTGTTTGTTTTCCATTATAACCTTAGCTTGTTAATGCACATTTTAAATTACACAATTCCTTACACTTGCCAATTACATTTTTAAACCACATCTCTTTGAGGCATTTTGTTAAATAATTGACTTACCTTGTGTATGCTTCCACATTTTGTATACACATATATATGACAAAATTTATAAGTATGTAAAATAATACATCATTTCTCAATCCTTTTCTATGGATGTGCATACCCCTCTCCAAAGCTTTCATTTTGGTATAGGCATGGGGGATGTTGGAAAATGTAGTGGAATTTGGTTTTACACTTAGAAATTGCATATGCTTGAAATTTTCTAAAGCATTTTTAACAAATCCATTTTGTGCATATCCTGCAATTATTCTAGTCCATGAGGACATATCTCATTGAGGTATTTTGTCAAACAGTTCTACCAAGCAGTTGATTGCCTTGTCTATGCTACCAAATTTTCCATACATGTCTACCAAAGAATTTTATCAAACAACATAGACAAGGGAATCAACTGATTGAAGAAATGCCTCAAAGAAATGGGGTCTCATGGTGATGTGTATTTTTTCAAATAACTGATTTCATTGTCTATGCTACCAAATTTTCCATACATGTCTCTAAAAAATTGGAATATATACTCCTCCTACATTGATAGATATTTGAATCTATTTTGGTTTTCATCTCTATTTTTACCTCATCACTAATGTTGTGATATGTTTTTAATGTTTCCTTGATTAGTCTACCTACAAGGGATGGTAACCCTTCTCTCCACTATTTCAAGACTCTTTATTCAAGGCTAAGTTAGCAACATGGGGAAAGGTGCAACCTATATTTCAATCATGGAATGCCACAAGATCACATTTCTTTAAGGCATTGGATCCAAAAATTCATGTGAGCATTGACAAGCTAGTGAGCTCACTAGCTTGTCATGGGTACCACATTTTGCATACATGTCTACCAAAACATTATTGTCAAAAAATTCACATGCCTTGTCCATGCTTCCATTTTGAGCCTATCTTGCAGTCAT
The DNA here is from genome assembly GCA_007258455.2 of Sequoia sempervirens. Taxonomy (NCBI): domain Eukaryota; kingdom Viridiplantae; phylum Streptophyta; class Pinopsida; order Cupressales; family Cupressaceae; genus Sequoia; species Sequoia sempervirens. Next base: position 664,596,359 of record VDFB02281492.1, on the reverse strand, counting down.
GGCATGCCACAAGACCACATTTATTTAATGCATTCCATCCAAAAATTCATGTGAGCAATGAACTCACTAGCTTGTCAATGCAGTAGGGTTGACAAGGTAGGGGCAGCATGAAAAAATTCCTCATAGAAATGGGGTATCATAGTGAACATCACTATGATACCCCATTTCTATGAGGAATTTTTTCATGCTGCCCCTACCTTGTCAACCCTACCACATGGGTATGTTTACGCTAGGCATGGTCCTCGTGTGCAAGTAGTGTAAAGTTGCAAAGTGGTGCAACTTTCATTCTGTAACTCATGTGACCAAACAGACTATTCCAACACATCTAGATGGGTACATTTACACTAGGAATGGTCCTCTTTTGTATTCAAACATGCCAAATCACTCTGTTCTACGTTCAACCAACTCGATCCCTTAAGAGTCTAAAGTGTAAAATGACTACAATCTTTTACGGGCTATTACTCAAAAATTGTGATGCTTAGAAACTCTCCATCTGAGCCTACGGGATCACGTTGGACCCCTCTACAATAAACTCTCTCGGATTTTGTTATCTCAGAGTCGTTTTTGAGTGGTGTCTAGTTTTCACTTGATGGAAAAAATGTCAAATACAAATAGTGTAAAGTTGCAAAGTGGTGCAACTTTCATTCTGCAACTTGTGTTACCAAACGAACTATTCCAATGCATCTGAATGCATACACATGGTCCTCTTTCGCACCCTAACACACCGAATCACTCTGGGCTATGTTCAAATGGCTCGATCCCTTAAGGGTCCAAAGTGCAAAATGGATGCAATCTTTGACAGGATATTACTTGGAAACCATGATACTTACGAACTCTCTATCTAAGCCTAAAAGATTGCATTGGGCCCCTCTACAAGAACCTCTCTTAGTTTTTGTTATCTCAGAGTCATTTTCCCATAGTGACGACTTTTCAGTTGATGGAAAAAGTGTCAAATGCAAGCAATGTAAAGTTGTAAAGTGGCACAACTTTCATTTTGCAACTTGTGTGACCACATGAACTATTCCAATACGTTTGGATAGGTACATTTACGCTAGGAACGATCCTCTTTTGCACCCAAACATGTGGAATCACTCTGAGCTACGTTCAATCAGATCGATCCCTTATGATGGCATACAAAACAATCAAAAAGAGAAACATTCACACGACAGTTGAGAAGTCTGAGTTTTCCACACCAAAAGCATATGATCATCCTCAAGTCTAGCAAGGGAAAGAATTTTTTTAATTATCCTCCTTGCCCTTACAACAATATACAACCAACTTAAAATGCGTACAATGGTGGAACTTGGAAACATTTTATTTTTTCCTTAATTAACAACTTTGGTTGTGAAGCATTTTGTCATTTTCATTTGACATGATTTGCTATGCTTGAAAATTGGAGTCTAAGAGAAACAAGTGATGCTCTCACGTACATTTATTATTTAGTGTGATAAATAAAATTTTCACCCAAATCCATTTCTTATTTGTATTATAAATTATAAAGCTTTCTCCCAAGTCCATTTCCTATAAAAGAAATAATATTGCAAAAAGTTGACATATACATCTTTCGACATGTTTATATGGTGATGGATCAAGAACATAAAAATTCATTTTGTACTATGAGGATTATGCTATGAAAATGTTTAAATACTATTCAAGATAAATGTTCATATGATAATGTGTCAAGAAGTTAACTACTCATCATCTACTATGAATATTATGTTTTGCAAGTGTTGTGAAGATTATGTATCCTTTGCTTAATTGAGTTGTTCCAATCAAAAGATTAAATATACTAGAACCCTTTTATAAAACATCTCATGGAATACCAATTGAAAACATGTTTTTTGCTTTTAGATAAAGCATTGGATGGAACTCTTTGAATTAAACTAAATTGGGATATGTAAGAACAAGGGAGCATTAGGAAATACATTGCTCAAGGATATTAAATAAGTCTTCTTACCAAATTTGAAAGAGCATGATAAGCCCATGGTTGAAAATTTTGTAGTGTAGAAGAGGGGGATTCCCTACTCACAAGTTCTCTTCATTCAGAGAGTCTCACAGGGCGAACTACCCTAATCTACCTCAGAAACAACAGTGAGAGTTCTAGAATTTGAAAGAGCAGGTCACAAAGATCTTCTGGACAAACTGACAAGCTCTCGACCAAAGGATGACAATGCAGAATATGGATGATAGCACAACGTGCTGACATCTCAAAAGTGCGCTAGCATCGCGTATGGACTAGAGAACGAGTTTTATCACAGAAAATGATAAAGTGGCTACTTCTATTTTAATTACCGAGAATTTCCAAAATACGATAAAGTAATAGAAAGTGATAGCAATAAGGCAAAGTAAAGTAGAAAAGATAAAGATAAAGAGGAGAAAGGAAATACTTACAACCACACAAGTGATGAGGCTTCTAGCATGTGAATGTCTTCAAAATCTACATGTGCAATATCTAGAGAGAATGTTGGGGCTGTATAGGGGTTTTCCTCAGTCAAACCCCCATTTTGGTGTTCCCACCTCCATGGACAACCAAGAAGATAGAGAAAGAGAGAGATGAAAAAAGCATGTGGTGAAAGAAAAACCCGCTCAGGAGTAGAACCCACACCACCAAGTAAGAGTGATAAAAGAAAACCCCACTCAAGGAGGAGAACCCGTATCACAAAGTAATTATGCAATAGAAAAGGGATATGTGAAATCCCAAGATGCTCACAAGCATGAAACAAGGGAAATAGAGCTGCAAGGAGTGTTGTAAAGGGAGCTTGAGAGAGCTTGAAGATGCTACAACAAGCTGTATGAAGCTATGTAAGTAATTGATGGAGTGAAGCTAAAAGCTATAATGAAACTAGAGAAGTGCTAGCAAGACTTGGAAGAACTTAGAGGAAGAAGAGCCTGCAAATGAGGTGAAAAGATGACATTTAAGGAAAGAGAAGAAGCTTGTT
>VDFB02281492.1:664572377-664593320 GCA_007258455.2 Sequoia sempervirens | reverse complement strand
TGATTCTCTTCATCCTCACCATCCATTCTTCTTATTTGAATCTGGACCGTTGATTATTGCCACCTCACTATATGCTTGGAAAAGAATATAAATACAACCCTTGGGCCTTCTATTTTATATCAACATTTGAATTAAAGTTATCATTTAGGTTTATCATTGGATCTTGGAGCATTCTTGGAGTCTTATAGATAGTTTTTATATCATGTTTTGCATCATGTTTAGATCTTAGATTAATATATATTGCATCATAGTTGCATTTTATCATCCATCTTGCATCATAGTTTCATTTTAGATTAGTTCATTTTAATTTTTCATTTGAGCATACGTAGAATCATGCATAGAATCATATAGATCACTACCATGGTATCCACCTCTGTTTGTGTATTTATCGTCAACATCATCCTTCACTCATCATAGCATTCATCATCATTGTTTGCACATAGTTTCATGTAGGCATATAGCTAGATTGCATGTTGAATGTTAATCTCATTTCTTAAGTGTCATTCTAATATCCTTTGTGCACATAGAAGGGCCAAAAAGGTAAAAAGAATCATTTAAGAATAGAGGACAATGAGACATTCTTGGAAGATTTATCTTTATTGCAACTTATAATAGTTTACTTCGCTTTGAATCTTTCAATATAAATTGTTTCATTAAGATTTGTGTTGATACTAACTTTGCACATTTCACACACACATAGGAAGTATCACATAGCAAGCCCCCTCTTTAAGGTAATGTTTGAAATGAAATAAGTGCAAAACTCAAAGTGCTTTTCATCACCCAAGATCGCCAAAAGATGCGAGGGGAGAGGATAGAAACCTATTTTTCCAAACATGGAAAAAATAACATACAATTCATCGTAATATTCTTTTTAAGCCCCTCAAGCGACACTATCCAAAAAAGGAAAAATGAATGAAGTGTGAACAAGATAGAAATTTGTTTCTTATGTGCACTAAAATGAAGTGTTCTAGATTTCAAGCAAGTAGATAGCAATAGATAAAATCATAATGTATTTGTCTAATTTTAAGCACCAACTTGAGTGTTTCTAATAACCTTTTCTTAATGTTGTCAACAAAAAAAGATCGTTCATTCGTCAACAAAAATAAAAGTGCTTGGTCAAAAGAAAGCATTCCATTTTATGTGCACCAAAATGAAGTGTTGTTCTAATCTATGAAATATTTTGAAAGTTCATTTTAGGACACCAAATTGAAAGCGTGCAAGTTTTGGGGTTCAATTGTTAAGCACCAATTCAAAAGATTTTCCTAAACTATAAAGCTTTTAAAAAGTTCATTTTAAGACACCAAATTGAAAGCATGCAAGTTTTGGGGTTCAATTGTTAAGTACCAATTCAAAGTGTTTTCCTAAACTACAAAATCTTTTGAAAAGTTCATTTTAAGACACTAAATCGAAATGTGCAAGTTGTGGGGTTCAATTTTATAGCACCAAATCAAAATGGTTTCCCTAAACTAGAAAGCTTTTAATTTGGAATGTGACTTGGACTATTTTCCTTCTCTGCAATCAAAGTGTTAGTTTCATTTTCATAAAATATGTACCATATTATTGCAATGGCTGCACAAACAAATTGAGCAACTTCCAAAACACACTGAACAGTCAAACGTTAGTGTTAGGTAAACCAAATTGCAATGTAAGTTAACTTTAGGTGCACCAATGGAAAATTTAACTATACAAAAACCAAAAACAACCTACACCATTGAAAAGAGAATGAAATTCTACCCCATTTTAAAAAAAGCACTAAAAAATACTTCTGTATGATAAAGATATGGTTGTTTGAAGATATGACAATAGCGACACATTTTTGCAGTAGCGATCATTCTTCAAAAAATGATAGTGTCTCGTTCTTGCAGTAGTAGTCGTTCTTTAGAAAATGATAGTGACCTATTTTTATAGTTGTGATCATTCTTCAAAAACCAATAGCAGCCCATTTTTGCAGTAGCGGTCATTCTTTAAAAAATGATAGTGGCTTGTTTTTGCAGTAGGAGTCATTCTTAAGAAAACTATAGCGGCCTATTTTTATAGTAGTGATCGTTCTTCAAAAAATGATAACGACCCATTTTTGCAATAGCATACCTATTTCTAGGACTTCCACATTTTGAAAATCAAAAGTGTTTCTAGAAAATACATCCACGTTCTGAAACCTATAACTATTTAAGAAAACTCAGGAAAATGTTAATGTTAAGGACTGAGGTCCCACCGAGTGTGCCAGATGTTGTAAGGGGGAAATCGATAAGCGAGAGGAAATCAAACATGAATGAATTAAACTAATCTAATTCAAACAAAGGATTTAGATTCATGCCCATTACTCATGAAATGAATGATATGAGATTAATGAATTCAATGAACAAAAGGCAATGCAATCAAAGAACATACAAAGAATTCAATTAACTAATGTCATTACCCATCTCATGTTGAAGTGTATTCGCAATGATGTTGGATTGTTGTTGTATCAATGTGAAGCCTCCATTTGTGTGTGGAAAAAGCTTCAAAGTTGTGTGATGTTAATCGAAGATATATGTAAAATCTTCCAAGACATCAATGATTAATTTGGCATTACTTCATTGTGTAAAATATGTCAATTTTTTGATCATTTTTTAGGATGAAGATGATTGTTATATAGATTTTACGATTTGAGATGAACGATCGAGATCACGCAGTAGAAAATCTTGATCAATGGTTGAAAGATGTTGAGAAGAATTAGATTGTTCAGTTAGCTTCTGTGATCAAATCAATTAAGGATGTTAATTGATCAATTAGAGGAAATAGATTGCCTAATCAGTGGAATTGAGGGAATCATGTTGACCCTTCAGTGGGATTGAAGAATAGATGAATTAGTTAGGAAATAGATGAATCAGTTAGGAAATAGATGAATCAGTTAGGAAATAGATGAATCAGTCAGCCAATCAAAGTGAGCAATCGAGGGATCACAATTTGCTCAATCATAAAAGTGGGTGAGGGTAATTAATTAATTAAGCTTTTTGAGTTGAACGTGCAAATCATGTTTGACTTTTGCAAACAAAGTTGTATTTTTTTGTTTTAACCTTTTTGAATGATATTTGAATAATTAAATTAATTATTCAAGTTTAGGGGAAAATGATTTAATTAAACTATTAAGTTTTAATAATTTAATTGATTTAGGGGAATAGGGTAAATTAGCGACATAATTAAATAATTAATGTTATTTAATTAATCAGGAGGAATAAAGTTAGATTAGGACTTTATTATATAAATGAAATTTATTTAATTATTCAAAAATGATGAAAAAGTGAATTAACTAAATAATGTAAAATTATTCAATTAATAGAGGAAATTAGAGTTTTTGATGTAATTGATGCGAAATGTAGTGATATTAGTTGATAATTATGTCGATAATGAGAAAATGTCATTTAGGATGTGTGATAAGTGTTAGGTCATTTTTGCATGTCTATAATTTGATTCTTATTTTATAATACCCTATTGTGTCTATGTAACCATTTGTTTACCATAGTGAAGTCTAAGTTAGTCCCCCCATTTTTGGTCTACCTAGAGATAGCTAGATCGTCACTATGCTAGCAAGTGACACATGTCCCTAATCAAATACTATTGAGACTCAATCCTGCCATGCCTATTTTTTCTTGAGTCCTTCACTTATCTATGTGCCACAACCCTATTTGATTGATTGATAATAAATTATTTAATAAATTATAAATGGGTTTTCCTTTTATTAAATTTCTACTCAAGTTTGTTATGTGGTGTTCCTTATGTGTTTTTGAGCTTCAATGTCCTTAAGAATTCCAAAAAGTCTAAGTGTTGAAGCTATAGGGGCATTTTCCTTGTGTTCTATATGTTGTTAAAGGCGTTCACAATATTATGTCCTTTCTATCAATCCCAAAAACCCACTCTTACCTTTTAAAAAAAAATTCAAATGTTGGTTTTGTCATTCTTTTGGGTTATCTATGATGTCACTCAATCCATCCCAAAGTTTGAAGTGTTGTCTTTTGCCTTATAAAATTTTCTATCATTGGGGTATTAGACTTGTCTCTCTACTCATGTCATTTCCCTTGCATGTCTAACCCTCGATCCACGGTCCTTTTATTTTAGAGTTTCCCCCTTGTCTTTTCACCAATCCTTTAAACTTTCCTATCCCTAAACTTGTAACTTGTTGGAGTTGGCCATCCATGGCTACCACTTGAAGAATTATTTCATGTGAATAATACTATATATAATATGTACATGTTCGTGTGTTTATTTGATTCTAATTTTATAAATACCCTATTGTGTCTATATAACCATTTGTTTACCATAGCAAAGTCTAAGTTAGTCCCCCCATTTTCGCTCTACCTAGAGATAGCTAGATCATCACTATGCTAGCAAGTGAAACATGTCCCTAATCAAAGCCTATTGAGACTCAATCTTGCCATGCCTATTTTTTCTTGAATCCTTCACTTATCTATGTGCCACAAACCTATTTGATTGATTGATAATAACTTATTTAAGAAAGTATAAATGGGTTTTCCTTTTATCAACGTTCTACTCAAGTTTGTTGTGTGGCGTTCCTTATGTGTTTTTGAGCTTCAATGTCCTCAAGAAGTCCAAAAAATCTAAGTTTTGAAGCTATAGGGGCATTTTCCTTGTGTTCTATATGTTGTTAAAGGTGTTCACACTATTATATCATTTCTATCAATCCCAAAAACCAACTCTTAGCTTTTGGAAAAATTTCTAAATGTTGGTTTTTTCATTCTTTTGGGTTATTTATGATGTCACTCCATCCATCCCAAGTTTGAAGTGTTTTCTTTTGCCTTGGAAAATTTTCTATCATTGGGGTATTAGAATTATCTCTCTACTCATGTCATTTCCCTTGCATGTCTGACCCTCAATCCATGGTCCTTTTATATTAGAGTTTCCCCCTTGTCTTTTCACCAATCCTTCAGACTTTCCTATCCCTAAATACCTCTTCCCCCTAAAAATTTCCTTCCTAATTCTCCACTTGGTTAAGAATTTCTCTGTCCAGTCAAAGTTCTAAACTCCATGCTACATTTTTGTACCTTCCTTTCAATTCCAATTATTTGATGTTGACATCATAATTATGTCACACTTCCATAAGATCTGTGAGCTAATCCACCTTTGTTGACATCATCAATTTTTGGGGTCCCCTTGTTAGCTAGAAAATAATGTATAGACATTGGTATGAAGATATGTAATAGCTAATCAAAAATAATATTCTAGAGCATGAGTTTAGGAAGGTAGAATGCAATCTAGGGTTAATATCTAAGGGCCATGTCCCATATTATAAATATAAGTATGTAGAAAGATCAATTCACCGATAGTAGAAGAGAGTAGATGGTAATAGAAAGTAGTAGTGGATAACATAGTATAGTATAGGAGATTGACTATAACAGAGATATAAGGAATGTAATAGATGATTATTGATATAATAAATATAAAGAACTCTAAATTTTGATCTATCTTATGTGTGTATATTATTTTATTCAGATTTACAATTGACCTTGGATTTAGAATACCTTCTTGTATCACCTTGAGATAGGACCGACTTTGGGGTTACAAACTATAACTAGCAAAGATATTTTAGGAATAAAACTCTAGTCTGTATCCCTCAAATTTCTTGCTAACATTGGTTACATTGGATCCCAATTAGGCTTTCTTGAGGCTTACTAAAAAAAATCAAATTCTAAAAATTTTACCAGAATAAGACACAAACAACAGATGAAAAAACATACATAATCAATCAAAATATGTTCTTGACGTCTACCCTATGAGAGGTAATTAGGCACCAAGGGGATGAGAGGTCCATAGAGACCTATGAAAGATGCGACTATTAATAAAAACTATTGAATAACTACCATGGGACACAATATAGGAGTAATGCAATCCCAAATCTTAAACACCCATGGCCAAAATAGGTAAAATAAATTTACAAGAGATTAAGGAGTGAATTGACTCACACAAAAAAGAAAAAATGGCCAGCCCTGATGGAGAGGAGGAGATAGAGACAAGTTTCAGAAAGAGAAGAAAGACATAGAAGAAGAATGGAATTAACAAAAAAGTCAAGATTAGAGTGTTCCATTAGGGGTGCTTCTGAGTAGTACATTATAAACATATATAATAAATTTAAATACAATAATATATTGAAAAAGTAAAAGGTGACAAAATTTAAATTTAAATACAATAGTACATTGCAAAAAGTAGCGCGGGTGTTAACCCGTTCTTTGTTGTTTTCATTGTTACCCCCTCTGTTACTTCTACTTCCCTTCATTTGTGGCCCCTATGCACGATGGGGCATGCATGTTTATGTGGCTTTGATGTATATTCTATGTTCCACCATGTCATTTTGTTAGGATATTAGCCACACCCTAGCTTTGAGTAGGTCAACATCCATAAAAACATTCAGCACCACCACTTTTCCAAGGTCATATTTCCATACATTTGGAATGGGAATTGGTGAGTTCCTCTTACCATACTAGTGGCAAAAAAATTGCCACCCTCCCATAGGAAGTTTTGTATCTCTACAATCATGGGCCCAATCAACTAAACTGTCTATGGCACTAGGGCCCTGAACCTTAATTTTCTGAGTGGTCGAACCAGGAATTTTGGAAACAAGGTCATCATGCATGGCTCAATTTTGGGAAGAAGTAGCTTAAATTCTAGGTGGACTCACTTTTGCAATGTGAATTTGGGAGATGAGGGTTTTATGGAAGGTTCTAGGGTTTTATGATAATTTAGATGACTAACTAGGGCAGGCTCAAATTAATTCAAGAAGCAATTGGATACCCTAGCTTAATTCATAATCCTAGAACATAATTCAATGTAATAGTAAACTTGGTATGACAGAGAAATTGAGAATTTTGAGGTCACAAATGAACTTACTGATTATGACACTCCAAAAATGCATTAATTTTTTGTCTAAAAACCATCTTATCCACCATTACTCCCATCTTGCATGAGCCATAACATGCAACTACTTGTTATCTGAGTTTGAATGTGGGTTGTTGATCCTCAGGCAAGAGTTTTGATCTGACAACATCAATTGGTTTGAATGATTTGAAAATATTTCCTACATTGAAAAGATCTCAAAAAAATTGAAAAATCCCACTTGGGATCACTTTTACAGCTCAATTAAATGACACGTCATTGAGCGGATGAGTCAGCTTTATCCATGTGGTGGCTTCCCGCTCTTCCGCGATCATGAAATTAAACAATAGAGAGAGGCTCACAGAACATCAAAAAGTCATTAGATTGTACCACGTGGCACAAGACAGTCTCTTGTTAAGTCCTCTTTATACTTATAAAAATATGCCAAGCTTAATCGACAATTAGCACATGTTCATTTTAATAGCTCAGATTAGAACACTTGGCAACTTCTCGCTCTTTCACAACTCCAAACAAGCCTTTATAGAAAAACTTCATAGAATGGAGGAAAAGCCATAGGACAATGCCATGTGGCACCCATTAAGCCACTTAGATACATCATTGAAACTTTGCCACATGTACTCATCTCATGATTTCACAAGACACATGTGAACTTTCCCAAAGGGGCTTCATGGAATGAAAAAATGTCATTAGATCAATGACATGTGGTGCTATGGGGTCCATAAGTGGTTCTACTACTACTGACAATTTACTTGATCGACAACATGGCATCTTTTTTGCGCTTTCACGAGATGAATGTGGACTAGCTTAAAAAGGCTCACCGGAATGGAAGACTCTCTCAAATATTGCCATGTAGACTTAGTGGGACCTACCAATGAGCCCTGCTACAATACTCAGCCAAAGACTTGCCACCTATCACCTTTCTTGTGGTTCCATAGGAAACATTTTCCTTAGTGAAAATCCTTTCGTGAAATAGCAGAAACCAATACAAAGATGACACTTAGCACCTTTTGACTACATCTGTAGGCTTTAAACTAATATTTTAATCCTTGTGGGGATGAGCGTGAACAACTCAAGGGTAATATTAAGGCACATGCATTTAAGAAAACTTTGTGTGACTAGGTAAATGAGGGGAAACTTTTATTAAGGACATGGGAAATAGACTTAGGCATATAGTGAATTATTTCATTGCACGGGTTCAAGAGACAATATTGGAAATAAGGGGCCTGTAAGAGAATGATGCCCTAAGACATAATATTATGACTTAAAAGACATGCAAAAAGTAGCAAGAGATCACTATAAAATTAAAACAAAAGTAACTTCAATGCTTGCATAAAATATTAGGGCCTAGGTTTTAAGACCAAATAAGAATTTAGCAAAATTTTAAACAAAACCTAGCATAAAACAAACCATAATGAAGCTTTCAACAAGTGAAAATAGGAAGCCAATAAATTTTTCAAAGTCCTATCAGGAAGCTCAAAATTTTGGAAATTGGAGATTTCTTGGAAAGTATAGGAAGCTTTGAATTTTCTATGAAAAAGGGAAAAGGATCATAGAGTCTTGTAAGAGCATAAGAATGTTATAATAGAGGATGCTATGAAAAATGGCTTAGATCTGTATCAATGATTCACTATCCTTGTGTTGTGATGAAGGGGGTAGGGATTAAGATATATTAGCAAGAACTTGGAAAAAATGCTTAAAGAATCAACCTCCTAGATGCCAAATGCAATGGGAGTATTTATAGGCTCGAATCTTCCTAGTTATGGGGAAGTGATTGGGAGAATGTTGGAAAGCTAATGGATAAAATACTAAAGAATATATTAATATTTAAGAGGGGAAGAAAATTAATTAGGGTGAGTGAAGTCTCAATAATAATTGGAAATAAATCTCAATCATGAGCAAAAATAGTGGAGAAATGACCAAAACTTAAGTAATTATGTGTCTTCCAAAAATTATAGGGTCACCCCTTTCATGGGTCTGCGTCACCTCTTTGCTAGGGTAGGTCACTCACATGGCCCTAAAACTTAAGAAAAGTTTCCTAGGTGACCATACAATATCTTGAGCTACACTTCAACCAAAGGTAATAAAAAGGTTTTTGGTGTTGCACAAGTACTTGGAATCCAATTTTAGGGATAAAAAAGATAGATAAGGGAATAAGAGGGATGGTGGAGCTATCATCAAGATGGAAATATTGATAATATGTGTAATTCACACCTCATGGGTTGTGAGTTGGAATATCTAATCATCATTGAACTACCATGTTGGCCCATAAAATTCTGGGCACTTATATATTCACATGGAAGTGCATGGTTTGTTAGCATGTCAAAGGACAGAACAAAGCATACCGTGTTTCCGATAAAGGACAGTAGCCATGAAGAAGGAGACACATCCCTTCAAGGAAATGAATGTATATATGTTATATGTAATAGATAGGAGACATAGGATAGAAAGGAAGAGAATATATATGAGATAAGAATATATATGCAATAGACATAGTGATAGTAAGTTAATGGGGCAGAGACTAGACCTGCCCTTTTGCATCCATCATGATATAATACCGAAAGGAGTTATAAGGAATACATGTGTGTTATGGATATCTGAGTAATTTATTTTGTAGAGTATACTATTATATGATATGAATGCCCTATAGATTCCTACCGCATGCTTGCTTCTCTTATTGTATCCTTTGGGGTATAAATTGATTACTCAAGTAATACTAGGTCACATATCTTTCCAAACTGTACTATCCCCATTTCTCTTTCCAACATTGGTTCTGTTGTTGGGACCTTGAAGAGAACATTAAATAAATTAGAGGCATATAAGAAATAGGAAGTTGGCAGAAAATTAAAAAAATATCATCAAACCCTAAGGGCCACCTTTGTGAGAGGGGGGTAGGCCATTAGGGGACGACGAATGGAAAGGGGGAAGGATCCTAGAGATCCTTGAAAAGATGTGAATATTCATAAGAAACCTTCTAGAATCATGATATAGAGGAAAGAGAAAAGACCAGCCTAAGATTACATATGGGAAAAGGGAAAACCAAAAGGGAAAGAGAGGTAACTGAGATCATTGAATTAGTAATGGAGATGAATGCAAAAGAAAGAAAACTAAAAAAATCCAGGAAAGGGAAGAAAGGTACCACAAGAGGGAAACATAAAGAAGAGAGAAAGAAAAATATTGAAAATGGTGGAGGAAATCTTAAGAACACAGATGGAGTGTGTTAATAAGGGTACTACTAAGTGCTCTGATGTGGGTGTAGCTGAAGGAAAGATAGAAAAAGGGAAAAAACCAGAACCCAAAGATACTATGAAGGAATAGAAGGGGTAAGTGATGTAACCTAATCTTGATGGTTTGTTAACTAAACATAAGATAATCTCAATCACTAATGAAAAGATAGAGTCACAAATGAAAAGGTATGAAGATCATACATCACCCTCAGATCAGGAGTCACCCCTTAAGCTAGATATAACACATATAGAGACAGGTGAATAAAGGGAAGAAAGGAAGAGACTAGAACTATGGATAGTGTATATAGTGAATTGGGACATACTAGAAGGAAAAAACCAATCTATTGAGTGGGGAACTACACAAGAACAAAACAACTATTAAAGAGTAGAAAGCAACATCAAAACTAGTTCTATATTCAACAATTTGGGAAGTAGTGGTGCAAGCTCATAAGGAAGTTCATTAGGAGAAGATATGGCCATGATGAAGAAAATGCCAATCTTTAAGAGGGACACTATTATTCCACAAAACATATCTTCTTGTTAGAAAGGATATGGTAGAGCTAGAATGAACAAAGAGATAGTATAAATTTGTTTGACATTATCAACTCCTTAAGAGAAGAACCGCTAAAATGGTACCAAAAATCCTACCCTCAAAAAAATAAATCTTGGGATGAAGTAAAGAAAGCTTTCTTAGAAAAATTTGATAGTCCAAAACCCCCAACAGAGAGAGTAAGCAAGTTAAGAGAATTATCCTAGAGGGACGATGAGTCTAATTTAGAGTTTGATAAAAGGTTCAAGGAGGTGGTTAGGTGACTAGATGAACCATTAAATAATAAACAAAAAAGGGAATGGTTCCTTTCAACTATAACTCTAGAACTTAGAATGGCTTTGGATGAAAGAAATTCCAGTTTATACTTGGAATTAGTGGCATTGGCATGTCAAATAGAAGGATAGTCCTAGAGAAAAATGGAAAAGGAAAAAGGAAATAGGAAAATGGAAAGGTTGTAGTTGCAAATGGACTAGCTATGACTGACGCAAGAACTCATGAAGCAGGAAATTGGTTTACAAAGACCTAACATTTGGTGTTCCTATTGCGGCAGAAAAGGCCATATCTAGAATGAATGTCTAATGGAAATAGGAGAAAAGAAGGAGAATTCCTTAAGGGTAAACCTCCACACTATTAGAAATCCCAACTCAGTCTATTGTGGGGTATGTAGAGAATGGGACAGCCATGAAACATTAGAATTTCCATCACATAAGTTTTTGATAAAGGAAGAACCAAACTACGATAGGGAAATAATGATGTAAGAGCATCCAGTGGTGTAAGGGCAATCTTGCATCACCCAAAAATAGTTAAATTTCAATTTTCTCAGTTTTTAGATGTTTTTACATTTTTGGATACCCTTTTCATCATAATGAAATTCCCAATTTATGGTTTTTATTTTCTATTCATGGGTTGAAAGATATTGCAGTTTTAGTTTCCCATATTTGCACCTAAAAATCTTCCGAGTTAGATTTGAGGCACTTAGAGTTCCCGGAGCGGCCCCGAAACTTGCTGAAATTGGCGTAGCAGATCTCAAGCATGTTATTGACTTTGATACCTTTCCAACAGTTCAAACGGTTTGCGAATCGGAGTCCCGAATCAAAAGTTATGGCCCCGGGAAGTTGGCGCACTTTCTAGAAGATACAATTGCAAATGCTCTTTTGAAATTTGAACTTCAAGTTGTAATTTTTCGGTGCCAAACCACCTAAACTCAAATTTGAATGTTGTTTTGGCTCCAAACTAAAGAGGATCTCTATTTATGGGCAGGTTTCTAATTTTTAGGTAACTTTTTGGGGACAAACTCGCATATTGCAAAAGGGTGATTCTGTAGCTTTCTGTAACTTGCATGTGTTGTAGAACTTGGGGATTTGAGATCCTCTACATGTAAGAAGCTCCATTTTCTTAATAATAAAATTATTCTCTTGTTTGTGGGTTATTTTCTAAGTCTCGGGCTGCGCCCTCATCAAGTGGTATCAGAGCGGGTTTTTTTTAGCGTGTGGACAAATCGTCGATTGTGAGGTAGTTCGCACCAGAACTGTGGTTGTGGGTTGAGGTCAAGAAAGATGCCTCCAAGAGTGATGCCTGGTAGGCGTGGTGGTGCCAGAGGTGGTCGAGGCGGCAGAAATGCTAGTGGAAGAGATGCACTGGCAGCCCTCCCAAGACAAATTGATGCATTACAAGAGCAGTTGAGAAGAGGGTTAAACCTGAGGGAGGAAAGTGAGGATGAAGGAGAGGAAGAAGGTTCAAATGTAGAAGAGGAAGAAGAAGCAATTGATCAAGACCAAATGCGGCTAATAAGGGCCATTTCGAAGATCGAAAAGACCCAGAGCGGAAGTCCCTAGTTATTTAGAAGTCTGAACCCGGAAGAGTTGATCGACTGGATCAACGAGCTAGAAGAATATTTTGAGTATGAGGAAATAGAGAACCCAGATCGGGTTAAGTTTGCTAAAATGAAGTCAAAGGGCCATGCCACATTTGGTGGAAAGAGGTCCAATGGGAAATCAAAGAGGAAAAGAAATATCACTAGATGGGATCGCATGGTAGAGAAACTCAAAAGCCGTTCATACCTAATGGACTCACGAAGTTAGATCCGCTGGAAGAAATTGCAAGGGTTGAAGCAAGGAAGCAGTCTGTGAAAGAATATACTAATATTTTCACAAGATAATCATCGAACGGGTCACACAGAGGCCAATAAGGAGAAGGTAGCCTGATATCTTAATGGGTTATGACCAAGCATTCAGGAGGAGTTAAGCCTAGTCAGAATGACCACCATTGAGGATGTGTATCAGTTTGCTCTGAAGGTGGAAGAGAAGCTGAACAAAAGATTTGATGGCAAGCAAAAAGGATGAGGAGGTCAAAGTGGAAGGGGAAGTGGAAGACCTTCAGGAAGCCGAAATGATGATGAAAAGAAAAGTGAAGATGTGGGTACCAACCGAAGCCAAAGGAATGACAACTTCTACCGCCCTCATGACCAAAACAGTGGTGATCAAAGAGGTAGAGGATGAGGGAGATATGGACAAGGATCTGGAAGAGGTGGTTTCAAAGGAATGTGTTTCTAGTGTGGTGAAGAAGGGTATCGAGCCTATGAATGTCCACAACACGAAGGAAGGGCAGACAAAAGGCCAGAAGGTCATGGAAGGGTTGCGCATGCAGATGAGGAGGCCCAATTTGAACATTCAGATGATGCTGAAAGGGGAGAAGCCCTAGTGAGTAGGAGAGCCCTGGTGACTGAGGAAAAGGAACCAGAACAGAGGAAGAATCCGTTTTGCACAAGGTGCAAGTGTGAAGGAAAATGTTGTGATGTCATTATCGACGGTGGGAGCACCAATAATCTGGTGTCAGAAGAGATGATCACAAAGTTGAAGCGGCGAGGGAAAGACACCCGGTGATCCGGGTATATCGCATTGCCTTAGCGTAGAAAGCATCACAAAGTTTTGGTCAATGAGTAGTGCCTAGTAAAGTTCAAGATCGGGAGCTACCATGATGAGGTAATCTATGATATCATCCCTATGGATGCATGTCTCATGTTGTTGGGGAGGCCGTGGCAGTTCGATAGGTGAGCTATACATGATGGCCATGTAAAATACTATTCCTCGACAAAGGATGGGTTCGCCACAAGTTGAAACCCCTGAAGGAGACTGAAGAAAAGGTATGTAGTAGTGCTAGAATTTGTTATGTAGATGGAAGAAATTTTTTAGAAGGTATGAAGCATGAGCATGTGTGTTATGCATTGATTCCTAGAGTGAGTAAGGAGGATAGCGAGAAGGTTCCAGAAGAAGTTTGTGGGATGTTGGGTGAGTTTCAGGATATTGTTTCTGATAATGTACCTGAGGGTTTACCACCAATAAGGAAGATCAGTCATCAGATTGACTTGATTCCTGGAGCCAGTTTGCCAAATAAGACAACTCATAGAATGACTCTAGTAGAAAATGAGGAGTTGAACAAACAAGTTCAAGAGTTGTTGGGAAAGGGTTTGATAATGAGCTTGAGTCCATGCGCACCTTAAGTAGTACTAGCACCAAAGAAGGATGGGAGTGGGAGGATGTACAAACCCCGAGCCATAAACAAGATAACAATCAAGTACAAATTTCGCCAAGGATGGATGACCCGATGGATCGCTTGAGAGAGCTCAATACTACAAAACATGACGAAGAGTGGATACCGATCCGTGATTCAGAGGGAGATGAATGGAAGACCTGGGCCACACTTCAAAGAGGGGCCTCAGACGCAGTGGTTGGGTCATGCCTTTGGGCTAACCAATGCACCGGAGCAATATTCATGCAGCTCATGAATGATGTACTAAAAGAATTTCTAGGAATTTTTGTTATTATGTATTTAGATGATATTTTGATTTTTAGTAAGACGTTGGATGAGCATTTGATGCATATTCAGAGAGCCTTTGAGAAGTTAAGAGAAGAGAAACTGTTGATTAATCTGAAGAAGTGCAGTTTTGTGAAGAGGGAGTTAGTGTACTTGGGATTTGTTGTCTCAGCAGAAGGCCTCAAGATGGACCCCGAGAAGGTGAAGGCTATTCTCGAATGGCCTACCCCAAGAACCGGCACATCGGTGGTGAGATCCTTCCATGGTTTCATTAGTTTTATAGAAAAGTTCATTAGAAACTTCAATAGGATTCGTGGACCCCTCGACCGAAACAATGAGAGGGGATAGAAAAGAATTCAAGTGGAGCACCTGAGCGCAAAGAGTTTTGAATCAAGGAAGCGTAGCGTACGGTGAGCAACCGTTTCAGCCCTCCCAGATTTCAACAAGGTTTCGTGGATTGTGATGCTGTGCTGGTTGTGCCATTGAGCAGTGTTGAGCCAAGAAGGTAAGCCCATTGCCTATTTCAGTTGAAAAGTTAAATGATGCCAAGAGAAAGTATTATGTATATGATCGAATTTTATGCAATAGTTCAAGCATTAAAGAAATGGAGACATTATTTGTTGTCAAGGAATTTGTTCTATATATTGATCATCGTGCCTTGCAATACCTAAATAGTCGTGAAAATTAAATCAGAGGCATATGAAATTGGTAGAGTTTTTGCAAAGTTATACCTTGTTTTGAAACATAGGAGTGGGAAGTCAAATCGGGTTGTAGATGCCTTAAGTAGGAGGCATACATTGATGACAAAGATGCAGATTGAAGTGGTTGGGTTCAATGAACTCAAGACACTGTATGCAAAAGATTCTAATTTTGCAGAGGCTTGGAAAACTTGTAAGGAACCTATTACAGTGGACAAGACAAGGTGGCTGGATTTCATAATCTAGGATGGCATGTTATTTAAGGGAAGTCAATTATGTATCCCGAGGAGTTCCAAGGAGGGAGAACCCTCGAGCAAAGGAGAAGATAGTGGGAGGAATGGCGTGACATTTTGGTCGGATAAGACCATTGCCATTATCAGTGAGCATTATTATTGGCCTCAGCTGTCACAAGATGTAAAGAAGTTTGTACAAAGCTGCAGGGTATGTCAGATGGCTAAAGGAGTGAGCCAGAATACAAGCTTATATCAACCCCACTGCACTGAGAGGCTATGAGGATATATAAGTATGGACTTTGTTCTTGGTTTGCCAAGGACACAACGCAGGGAATGATTCAGCTCTTTGTGGTGGTTGATAGGTTTTCAAGATGACACATTTCATTCCATGTCGGCGGACCCATGATGCACCACATTGTCGAATTTGTTCTTCTTCAAAGAGGTGGTGAGGCTACATGGTCTCCGCCAAAGAGTATTGTTTCAGATCGTGACACCAAATTTGTGGGGTACTCTTTGAGACCTTGTGAAGCACAGGGCTAAAAGACGTAGTTGAAGTTCGCTTGCCACACCATCTACAAAACGTAGATATGCATGTAGGTTGTTAACAAGAGTCCGGGTAACCCATCGAGATAAGTTTGGTAGGAGATAAAACCAAGGGATGGGACCTGATCTTACCCCAAACGTAATTTTCTTACAAAAATTATGTCAATAGGAGCACTGGTAGATCACCTTTCTAAATTGTGTATGAAGGCAGTCCTAGGACCTCTCTATAATTGAGGAAGATGGACCAAGAGAAGAAGACAAGTGCCGGGCCAAACATTTTGTAGAGCACACTGCTATCATACATGAGAAGGTAATGAGAACACATTAATAAGATGAATATGCAATATAAGGCTAAGGCAGATCATAAAAGGAGGAATAAGGAGTTTCAGACTGGCGATGAAGTAATAGTCCACTTGAGGAAAGAAAGGTTTCCTGTGGGAACCTATAACAAATTGAAGATGAAGAAATTCAGTCCCTATAAGATTTTGAAGAAGCATGATTCAGGGAATGCATATGTGGTAGAGTTGCCTGATGGAATCAACATTTCCCATGTGTTCAACACATTTCAGATTTGACAGAGTATCATGAAGGTGAAAACGGCGAAGCACCAACAGGGTAGTATGGGAATTCCAAAGACCTACTCGATTCTACCAAACCATTCCCCCACCTGTCTCTATCCCAGGAAATGAGAGGAAGGCCTCGTGGGAAGATTCATATCTTGGCTATCTAAGGCAGCAGTTGACCAATTGGGTTTTCCTCAACTATCTGAGACGTGATGGGTCACTTCTCAAATTACCCTGGGTGTCTGATGCAGGAGCATCCAGTGGTGTAAGGACAATCTTGCATCACCCAAAAATAGTTAAATTTCAAGTTTCTTGGTTTCAGATGTTTTACATTTTTAGATACCCTTTTTGTCATAATGAAATTCCTAATTTACTGCTTTTATTTTCTATTCCGTTGAAAGATATTGTAGTTTTAGTTTCCCGTGATTGCACCAAAAATCTTTCTCGAAGTTAGATTTGAGGCACTTAGAGTTCTTGGAATGGCCTCAAACTTTCTGAAATTGCGTAGTGGATTTTGAGTGCATTATTGACTTCGAGACCTTTCCAACAGTTCAAACGGTTCGCGAATCAGAGTCTTGGATCAAAAGTTATAGCCCCAGGAAGTTGCACTTTCTAGAAGATACAATTGCAAATGCTCTTTTGAAATTTGAACTTCATGTTGTAAATTTTCAGCGCCAAACCGCCTAAACTCAAATTTGAATGTTGTTTTGGCTCCAAACTAATGAGGAGCTCTATTTATGGGCAAGTTTCTAATTTTTGGGTAACTTTTTGGGGACAAGCTCGCATATTGCGAAAGGGTTATTCTGTAGCTTTCTGTAACTTGCATGTGTTGTAGAACTTGGGGATTTGAGATCCTCTGCATGTAAGAAGCTCCATTTTCTGAATAATAAAATTATTCTCTTGTTTGTGGGTTATTTTCTAAGTCTCGGGCTGCGCCCTCATCAAATAACATATGTAAAAGGACTAGCAGAAGGTCCATTATACACATAGGACCATGGCTACAAGGTCCCACCATGGTTGAACCAGAGAACGGAAAATGCCATCCAAGGATTGGGAACATCTGGTGATAATGGCCCATACCAAGGAGGAAGATGTCGCGATCGAGGGAGAGCAAGAAGATCAAATGCTACTTGTTCCAACTATGGGAAACTGGGACACTTTGTCATGGAATGTTAGGAAGAAAAGAAGAAACAATGTGGATTTTGTGGAGAAGAAGACCATGACACATTTCACTGTGAGAAAGCATGTCAAAATTATGCAAAACCCTAAAAGGAAAAGCAATCATATTCAAGTAATACAAAAGGAGCTAGAATCCTCTACAAATTACCCAAGGACCTGGAGGAAGGAATTAAACAATTTTAGAAGACATGAAGATAGTAGGAGTGCACAACGGAAGAAGATAGCACCGAGAATGAATGCCAGGAAAAAATTAGATGGAGGAAAAATGGCAAGACTACAGTAGTAACTCAGAGAGGCACTGATACTGGAAGAATGGATGCAACAACTTTAGAAGAAGAAGAAAGCTCTGGTGAAGAACATGAGTCTTTCCCCAAAAAGGAACAATATACCAAGTGGTAAAGCAAACCAAAAGAATCTTATAGCAAGATAAAAATAGAGAAAGAATGAAGAATAGTTATTTCATAGAATTGGAATTGAGGGTTCTCAAATAATTTGCAAGATTGACAAGGCAATAGGATCTACTTACCAAATTGAGACAATTGGGTAAATATTGGAATAAGAAAAATATACCACAAATTAGAACCATAGGAAAACACTGGAAAAAGAGACCAATAATGATTATACTCTGGATACACCAGAAAAGAATTATGAAAGTAATGGTTGACCTAGGATCATATGTCAATCTAATTCCTAAAAGAATATGGTAATACTTGGGAAAACCAACATTAGAGCCTACACCCTACAACATAATCTTGGTAGACGGTACCGAAATGAAAATGATGGGTACCTAGAAGAATGTAGAGTTTAATGTAAAAGGAGTGAAACAATTCGTAGATTTTGAGGTGGTCACTATGAAGGAAATAATCGATTCATTTGATGCACTACTAGGGCTCAGATGGTTCATAGAATCCAAGGGAATTATAGATATGTCTAGAAAGAAGAAATATCCTTTGTATATGATAGAAGGGTGGTCCACATTCCCCTAGGGAAAAAACCTAGAGGACCCTATATAGAAGTGAATGCCAAAGAGGATGAAGATAATGACCAGACCATAAACACCATAACCATACTAACCAATGAAATTTTGGAAGAACCCAATTTAGAAGGAGAACTTGAAATAAAAGACACTGAAGGTAGCATGGACATCAAAGTAATGCTAGAAGCATGGCTATAGGAAAATAAAGATGTTTATTCTTAGAAGCACTTTGGCTCTCAAAGGATATTCATGATAAGAAAAAAACCACCAGAATAAGGTAGTGTAGTGCAGGACATGTGTGGTTCCACTAAGAGGGAAGGAGAAGACTGCGAAAGAGAATCTCACATGATTTGTCACATTTCCTAAAAGAAATTTCAAGAAAAAATTCCCAAATACTTCAGAGTAGGAGAACTAATACCTTATATAACCCAAATTGAGAGAACCTTCCTGGAGGAGTTAGATAGGCCAATTGGACTACTGCATACTCTTACCTGCACTGCCACATGTTGGTATAATTCCCATAAGAAAAACATAAAGAAGTGGGATACATTTTAAACCCTAGTGAAGGTGAGATTCCAATCGAAAGTAGGGGATTATGAGGGCATACCACCATATGAAGGTGACATCCCATCGTAGAAGCACCTATAAATATGTAGATATTATCGGGAAAGTAACTATGAATATGATGATCGATAATACATTCAACTATTATACTAGAAGTTATGCCCAATAGCACAAACTTGGTATATTGACTAGGAGAGAAGGGAAAAATTAGAACTTGGATAGAATTAACTAGTGATTTCATCTAGACCTTTTCATTTTTCAGTAAAAACCCTCAAATATAAACCATACTCAAAAGAATAAAAGAGATTATCTTCTCCCCACTCGAAGACAACATACAAACACCAAAATCCTAAGGACTGGAATCCCATCCCACACCATCAGAGCAGACATACAAATAAAAAGATTGTATGAAATAGGATACATTCAAATTAGAACAACACTACAAGGAAAAACAAAATGATGAAGAAGAATAACTACTAGTTATAGAAATTAGTCACAGGGAGAGGGAAATAGAAGAAAATACCAACCCAAATCAGAAATACTACAATGAACCAATCGAAATAAAAGAAACAAACATTGCAGCAAAAGGTGACCCTAAGCTAGCACACATTGGAAATTATTGGGATGAACAAGTAGTTGCATGGACTATTGAAACTCTAACTGAATTCCAAGACCTATTTCCTTGAAACTTCACTGAAATGAAAGGAATTAAAGGAGAAGTGGGATTTATGAAGATTCAACTTAGAGAAGATGCCAAACCGGTTTGAAAAAGACCATATTGGCTAAATCCTAATATGAAGAAGAAATTGAAAACCGAAATAGTTAAAATGTTGGTAGCCGAAATAATCAAGTTGGTGGAAGATGCAAAGTGGATAAGCCCAATGGTGATTCAAAACAAGAAGACCAGAGAGATAAAGGTGTGTGTCAACTTTTGAGAACTAAACAAAGCATGCATACATGACCCATTCCCCACACCATTTATAGAAGAAATATTAGAATCAGTTGCCAGAAGAGAGATCTACTCATTTACAGATGGATTCTCTAGATACCACCAAGTGAGAATCAAGGAAGAAGATCAACCCAAAACTACTTTTTCTACTAAATGGGGATCATATATGTACACAATCATGTCCTTTAGATTAAAGAATTCTCTGATAGTATTCAACTGGATAATGATCAACACCTTCAAATATTTCATTCATGATCTTATCAAAGTCTACTTAGATGATTGGACAGTCTATGGCCTAGTGAAAGACCATGTTTAGGTCCTTTGGATGATTCTCAATCAATGTAGAAATATGTAGATCTTACTTAAATAAATGCACTTTTGCGGTGCCATATGGGACACTCCTCAACCATATTATATGCAAAGAGGGACTTGTGGTAGATTTGACAAAAATAGCTTTAATATTGAACCCACCACCACCAAGGAACACTCTAAAAGTAAAAAAAAATTAGGATACATGAGATACCACTAAAAAATCATTAAGGGATACATAGGAATTACAACCCCATTGGAAGACCGCCTAAGGAAGAAAATAGGGCGGAGTATCAAATGGAATGAAGAAGCCCAGAAGGAGTTTGATACTTTGAAACATAAAATAGTAGACGTGTCAATCCTAATATTTATGGATTGGAATAATCATTTCCATGTCCATGTAGATGCCTCTGGAATAGCAATAGGAGTGGTACTTGCTCAACCAAAAGGGAATAAG
>VDFB02281492.1:664550661-664572277 GCA_007258455.2 Sequoia sempervirens | reverse complement strand
AGGAAATGTGACACATGTCAACGTATGGTGAGACCAACAAGGTCTAATGAAATTCCCCTGCATCCACAAGTGGTACTCAGTTCGTTTGAAAAACTGGGGCATGGATTTTGTTGGGCCTATTGATCCTCCATCCAATGGGAAATCTTATATTTTGGTGTGTACCGATTATGTAACCAAGTGGGTGGAAGTAAAATAAATGACACATGCCCATGACAATAAAGTTGTTGAGTTCTTGTATGAGCAGATTTTTACTCGGTTTGGAGTCCCAAGGGAACTTGTTACTGATCAAGGAGCTAAGTTTACATCCAATTTAATCACTGCATTAATGAATGATTATAAGATCAGGCATAGAAAGTCTAGCCCCTATCACCCTCAAGCTAATGGTTAGGCAAAGTTTACCAATAGAGAAATTGAGGTAATCCTTAGAAAGACAGTCGAATTACACAAGAAAGATTGGAGCAGTTACCTTCATGAAGCAGTCTGGGCCTATAGAACAACATGGAAAACAACAACATGGTTTACTCCTTTTGAGTTACTCTATGGTAAGACTGCCATGCTACCAATTGAGTTTGAGCATAGGACCTTAAGGACTGCTCTTGATCTTAACATTGATATTTCTAAGGCTCAAAAGGAATGCCTCTTGCAGCTGAATGCATTAGATGAGCTAAGGAAATTTTCCCTGCAACATACTGAAACTATCCAACAACAAAGAAAGAAATGGCATGACAATCATATTTGAACTAAGCAATTTTCTGCCAGTGACTGGGCGCTGCTCTATGACTTTAGATACAAAGAAAATCAAGGTAAACTAGCGACATGATGGCTTGGTCCTTATGAAATAGAAAATGTATTTGAAAATGGCTCAGTGCAATTAACCACAATAGATCTAGTTTGATTCAAGCTACTCGTTAATGGACACCATCTTCGGTTGTATCATAAGCCAGCATCCAAAGATGAATTTATGCAACAATTTCTTCCAAATACGGCCACTGATCTTCTTGTAGCGAAAGGCTTCGATCTTTTTCCTGCAACATCTTTTTAAATTCCATGTTGCATGCCCATAATAAAGGTGTTCTTTCAAGGAAGCCATGATCCCCGTTTTCCATCCATCACCACCATTCATTCTCTTTTCTTCTACGTCATCCTGTTGTACCGCCTGATTCATGGTTTTTGTTCCAGTCATCATTTCATGGTGCGCTATGATATTTCCTAGCACATCTGAGCATTAACTGAAAGGTACGCGATATCTTTTGTTAATCATATTATTTATTTATTTCATTTATTGAACAACTGTTATGTACATATCAATCTTTATTGCCCATTGTTTGCCTGTCATCTCGCACATGTGTGGACACATGTCAACTTTTAAGTAGGGGGCGGGATAATCCATTTCAAACCTTTTCTTATGTTGTTGTCACAACTAATAAGATATTTTTATTCTTCTTGTACTTTCCAAATATGCCTGTGTGTTTTATCTTAAACAACATTAACTGCTTGATATGAGTAGTTCCTAATAATCATTACATGCAATTATCTTTCGAGTCATTCTTGGAAAAGAAGAGGAAGTGACGGCAAGATAGAAAGAAGCAAAAAGAAGTTAAGTAGAAGAATTTTCTTTTGAATTTTCAGAAAAGGTTTGAGCTTTTGGAATCTCAGCAGAGGTAATTTGTGAATATGGGTGGTCAATTGGTAAGACATGAGCCTGAAGCTCACAAGCTCTTAACACAAAATCCTCAAACAGTCCAAGCATTTAGTAATTGTGGGTGGCTAAACTATTTTCTAAGGTTAAATTCTTTCAATGAGGAAGCTACTGGTGAAATTTTAAGAACTCTTTTAGAAGGGGAAGCTTCAGTATGGGGTCTGATGGTGGTTGTAACAGAAGAATGAATTGCTGAAGTGACCGGGCTTCCTACAGTAGGAGAAAATTTCTCTTTAGATGTTGTTTTTGCTAGGGTAGATTTTATAGTACCAACTAATGGACCTTTGGATGTCTCTAAACAAGGATGCAAATGTGTGTCACTGCCCTTCCCATATTTAGAATATGATGTATTCATAATTATGTACTTAACCTGTGAGGGATGCTTCTCCTATTTACATTCTTACCATTTTAAATTATTGAGCCATATGAGGCATGGGTTAGCTGTTAATGTCCCAATTTTTTTGTTAAATCTTTTAAAACAAAGTGCCCATGAAACCCAGAGGCGAAGGGACAACTCTATTTCCCATCATGCCCCCATTAAACTATTGATTGAGCATTCCCTGAGGGATGTATCACCCCTTTCTTGGTAAGAATTTGTTTCCCAAAAGGGTTTGCAACTTCTAGAGCCTCCTAGAGTAATCCCTACAACACCTACCCCTACAACATCTATTCATGCTGCCTCCACACCAAAACCCTCTACTAGAGTACAAACTAGGTCTACTACTAGAAGAGAAAAATGAAAAATGAAGGTAGGAGAGTCATCTAGGGCATAACAAACATCAGAGTCTAACCCTCATGCTCAAAGACAACAGTGTCCCTCTCCTACAACACCTTCTCCTATAGCAGTTCCTCTTGCAGCAACATTTGTTGCCACTGTAGTGCCACTATCATCTTCTTCTGTTGAGTCTAAACCCTCTAGACAAGTCAGGAAGAGGAAAGCCACAAGAGTGCCTCTTGCAGCTGCCACATTGCCAAAAAGAGTTTCAGCAAGGAAATAACGTAAGGTCACCTCAACACCTGCTCAACCTGAAGTTATAATAATTTCAGAGGAGTCTGAAGAATATAGCCATGGTGATTCTTAGAATGTACTTGAGAATGCTCCTATAGCCCACCTGTTGTTCCTAAGGAAGTGAAAAATGAGCCAATGGACATTGATGAAGCACAACATGATAGTAATGAAAAGGGAATGCCTAGTCTTAATGACTTGGCTGAGGCAGCCAGACAAATTTAAGAGGAAGTATAATCTCCTCCTACACGGCAACAGGAATTTATCCTACAGCAAGAGGAATAACAGCTTGAACAGTTGGAAGTGTCCAATGAAGCTTCATTATCCCCTGCAACTTCTCAAGCCATGGTTGTCTATAAAAAGATATTTTTGATTGAATTTTTAGAATACTTTAGGACCACATGGAGACCAGTCACATTTCAAACCTTGAGTTTCCGCCACTTAGCCAAGACTGAAATTCAATAGAGTCTTTGGGAGGAAGAGAAGAAGAAACTAAAAAGAGAAATTGAAAGGCAGAAATAGGAAATCCGGGAAATGAAAGAGAAAACGAATGAAATGATGAAAATAACTGGTAAGATTGTGGAATGTAGACCACCGCCTAGAGTCTATGCCATGTGCCTAAAGGAACAATTTCTTTGGTTTCAATTAATGAGAATTTTGAGGAATTTACATCCTATTATTCATACAGCCAAACAATTTTATGGTGCATACCAAGTGGCTCCTAATTGGCTAAAGAATTCTTTATGTGAATTTTATTTGCATGGATTGATAATTCCCTCTTAAACAAAGTGGAATCCACTTCTTTATATTGGTGATATTCATTTAAGGTCACTTATGTCATGGGCAGCCAATGAAACCAATTATGGCAGACAATTCGAAGCCTATGAAGAAACTGAAAGGAATGAGCCTATACCACTATGGTCAGAAAGCACAGATCCCTACACAATGTTGAAAACTTGGTTCACTATTACATATGGGTTCAACAATCAGACAGAAAGAGTAAAAATATTTGATATCAAAAAGAAAGTATATGAGGAATTCAAAAGCCAACCGTATCTATTTTGGAAGCTTGCCTCTTCCAGAATTGAAAAGAGATGGGAGAAATTGACTGTTGGGCTAAGAAAATCTGAGCCACATAGTCCCCTGTATTTTGAAGCAGCCCTTGGAAGGACAGAAAAGTACATATAGCTTAGTTTTTAGAAGAGGTTTGAGATATGCTTACCAATAACATTTCGACCTTTGGTTTTAATGTGGCCACTTTATCCCTACTAAGCTACAAATGTTAATAAGGATATAGAAACCTGTAGATATGAAGGATGGCAACATTTCAGGGGTTTCTATTATAAATTTGGGACTGTGCCAAAAATCCATTTCTCTCCTACAAATTTCAGGGAAACAAATAGGAAACTTAATGCTAGTGGACCATCATTAGGTTAAGTAGGGGGCAGATGATGAGCTCAGGATATGCTCATAATTTAAGTATCATGATGTATTTTTATTATCTCTACTTTTATTGCTAGTGGATGTTTTAAGTCTTGTATTAAAGACTCTTTATCTGAAAAGGGGTAGTATCCTGTAGTAATATATTCTTACATTCCTGCAACCTAACATCTCTATGTGTCTTATTAATTACCCTGTTTGACTTCCCAAAAGACTGATATAATGCATGTGGGTTTTGAATAATGGGATAGATTTAATATATGATTAATGGATGAATCGTGCTTGTTCGCCACACATGCTTTCTTTCTCTTCTATTTTTGTGTGCATCGTAGGTTGTTGAAGGGAGCATGAACGATTCAAGCGCATTAGACATCGGCCTTCCAGTAATGTCCATTTGCAGCACGGTGTCAAGGGAGTTGTTCCAGCGAGGATTCTCTAGCTGGATCGTTGGGAAGAAAACTTTAATGATCATTTAATCTAGAAAGAGTGGAATGCTAAATCTTCTCCCTGGATCGGGTTGAACGGATATGCTTTCATTTATGAGAAGTTTGTTCCTTGGTTTCAAGAAATATTTATGTTCATGACTTTCTTGTTAGAGTTAGTTAGTTAGTTAGTTATTTTTCTAGTTTAAATAAGTGTTCCTCCTGCGTGAGTGAGCAAGGAGAGTATGTAAAAGTTAGTATTATTAAGAAGAGAAGATTTTCATGTGTTAGTTTTAATATGAGCAGAACAATGTATGTACTCCTAGTTTATGAATAAAATTTGATGAAGCTCTTAGTTCAATTCTTGCATAATTAGTTGATGCTTGCTAAGGGGGCCCACTTAGTAAGTATCTGTAGTTAGCTAGTTAGTCGTTTATTTTCTATTGATCATAAATTAGATTTCATTCTTGAAGTTTCAGTGCAAACTCAGTCTTATATTGTTACTGCAACATCAGTAATCCATCCCTGTATTTGTTCCTGTAGCATAAGGCCAGTTCATAGTTTGTCTTCCCATTATAATTGTTATGATTTCTGGTTTGATTAAGTTTAGAAGGCTCTGCATTACATTCCTGTAGTATAAGTAGAATTCCTTTCATGCATTTATTTCTAGTAAAATGTGATGGAAATTGGTTCTTGGTGCACATACAATGTTGCTCCATTTCAAGTATACGTTCCCTGGTTTGACAAAGTAAATGAAAGACCATAAGAAGATGTTAGTCACCTGCTAGAATGTCCAATTCCTAGGTTAGGGTTTTTCGTGACTTTTATATCCTTTTGTGGCTGCGACCAGATGTTGATTCTAGGAGATTTTGAGCCAATTAAATTTTGAGGTCTTCAAGATCCACCTGGGTCAAATATGTACTTTGTGATTAGTTTTTTGTCACAGTTAGTGGCTTTTTGGCCACCCTGGTTATGTATTGTGTACTTCAATCTTTAGCAATAGCTATTTAAATTAAAATACTTTTTACGGCTCCATTCTTGTAAATCTTTTTTTCTTTGATCAAGATAAAAATGTGTCTTTTAAAACTAATAGTAATTATCAACATATAGTTTTGATCATAAGTGAGAAAAATTTATTGTGACTTATTAGTGGATATTGATAATGATTAAGGTAAAATGATACATTTAATTCTCTCTTTTCAATGCATTGTATTACTCTGCCTTTCATTTTTTCTATTGAAATTCTCAATATTAGTTTTTGAAGAAAGTGTGGTTGCGATATTGCAGCTAGTGGCACAAATTAATGTCATATGAACATCTAGAGTGATTGATTGGGTAGCTTTATATTGAAAATTGCATGATGTACTATAGAATCATAGATGATGATGTCAATAATTGAGTGATCTAGTGAAACAAGATTTGTAATGATTTCATATTGTTTGAGTGGCACTGGAAATTTTGAAAATTGATAGCTTGTCAGCTTGAGGTACAATTTATACATGTAGCCAGGTTGCCAGAGTCCATACATCAATCAAATTAAACATTTAAATAGTAAATGTAAGGCTTAAGTTACATGAATCGATTAAGTTAGTTTTTTGGTTTGCGTAAATCATGATTATGATTATACCCAACCTCACATGTGACACATGTGAGGTGTACATAGGGATCAAGCTAGTAGTGGCACTATTGGCCCATAAATAGGGATAGTGAGCACAACTAAAATCATTCATTGAAGGCTAAAGGCTTTACTATTGAGTGCAATGTTTGAATTGTCATAAGGGTTTTCATTTTGTAGGGTTAATAAGGATTTAGAAAGAAGATGTGGTATTATTGGGGATACTCTAAATTCGCCTACCTCTAGTTATGTAGTTACAAATCAAAAGACCAATTTCCTTCAAGTTCAAAATGGGTGGAATTGGAAAGAAGTTGATTTGGTTGACCTGACTTCTCAGACAGGTTTTGAACCAAGATGAGGAGCTCTGATGGAGATTTAAGTGTTATCCCAGTGCATGGAGGGTGCAAGTAGAAGATGGGAGAAATTTTACTTCTCCTCATCTTCTACATGACTCTAGTTCTCAAAGGGGATAATTACATTTTGTATCTTCACAACTCTCCTTTCCCTAGCATGGTTGGCCAGGCAAGCCCCATGCATTTATTTTCAGTGCCCATGGCCTACCATGCAAGTCCTATGCATTTATTTTCAAAGTGCATGGTTGACCTAACAAGTCCCGTGCATTTATTTTTAGAAAGATATTTCTATTATGTTATCACTAGCGGTCCAGTAGAAGCTTGGCGCTTACATTTGTATTTGCACTATGTAAAGTAACATATGTTTTTTATACCAAACATGAGTTTGGCACTTGCATGCTCCACTCATGTTTAAAAAGACATATAATAATGTGACATTGTAATTCAATTGTAATAAAATAAATGGTTGTGTTATTCTTCATTATTCATTTACAATAAAGAATTATTTTCTGAGTTCAGTTTCTATGAATCTATTCCAATCAATTTTTATCCTTTACAGAATTAAGTATTATCTATTTATTAAACAATTGCATGCAGATTTAAAAATTATAGGTTAAAAGTTTTAATTTGTCGTTGACATTCTCTCTCAGTTCTAGGTATCATTATTCATTTTATCAAGTCCTTTGTAATGTTAAGTTATAGGCCTGTTGGACATGATGTCAATCCTAGCACATTAAAGTTTAAAACAACTTTAAAGCACATGTTTATTATTTATATCATAAATTACTCAACTATTCGATGAAAATTTGATGTATGGTTGTAGTTGCATTCAAGAATGAAATGCACAGAGCACTAGACTTGCAAACTTAAACCTCCAAAATCACCCTATAACCACTAGATTTACAAAGATCAATGGTTTAGAATTTGTTGTCAATGTAGGACTAAATGGCTTGTTTTAAATGTTGTCATCCATGTACTAATTATGTAATCTAGAAGCAACATGTAGACAATGAGACGTTTCATTCACTTTAATTGTAAAAAAAAACACTTTATACACTAGAAGTGATTTTATTTTTAAGTGAGAGGGTCAGCACATGGGGAGATTTCAGTGTTCAGTTTACTCATTTTAATGCACCTCTCTATTATGGGTTCCATAGTTCCACTTCCAACAAATCCATTTTAGTAACCCAATTTCCATGACTATCATCATTAATCTTTTCAAGAATCAAAATCCAGGTAAGTGAAAGAATTCTTGCAGCTATGTTTCATCATTTGACGTCTCTTAAAATATTATTTTTTCAAACTTTGAAGTTTGGGTTTAGGGTTAAGATAAATAAGAATAAAGAAAAATTAAGGACTAATAGGGGATTCATAATTTCACATTGTATAAGCACGTCTACCACCAATACAACTAGAGCAATGTCAAATAAAAAAATACATTATGCAAAATTGCTTAAAACCTCACATTTCGCTAATGAATGCCATGATATTTATGATCCCAAAACCTATGGTAGGTGTACTTCAAAACATAGATTTTCATCTCAGAATAAGGCTTCAAAGAAAATGCAAGTTAATAGTATCAGTGCACCATAGGTAACTGCATTAGGGTGCATGATGTTACATGAGGTTTTCCCTTGCCAAGAATTTATCATGGTTTGTGCCCAAAATTATGATGATAACAAGAGAGTAACTGTTAATAAAGATAGAAAAGAATAATTGTTATCCATTAATGCAAAAGAACTTGGAAAAGTGTTGGGGTTTACAACCGAATAATTTAGAAATTTCCACATTGACCTAGAAAAGCTTGCTAGTGGTTATGAAGCAGTGGATGAAATGGAGAAAAAATATTTCTTAGAAAAAATAGTCCATGATAGAAACAAATTGAAAGGTGATCATAAGCCTCCTTATGATTTGGATATTTTTAAGACATGGGTTCAAGATACTATTTCCATGCTAGCATTTTTCCTTGGATTGGATAGCAATTTGGAAGTGGGTGCAAGCATCCTTGAAATGGTATATAATATTTGTAATGTCCCCATCTCAAGCCTGATCTTTTAAGTGACCGTTGGCCTATTCTGGAGACCCATAGGCTAGTTGGAAGGTAAAATTAGGGTTTCCTATTTTGAAGGATGTTCTAGCTAAGAGTTGGTTGTTTCAATGGCGGATTCTTTCTGGGTTTTTAGAGAGCTTCGCAGTGATATGTTTCTCTTGGGATTCCGAGTACTTTCTGGAATTTACTATTTTTAGTAAATTCTATTTCTGGTAGTGGTCTGTTTGGTCTCGGCACAGTTGACTTTCCTCTTCAGTTGAATCAATGGGTTTATTCCGTTTCTTTCCTCGGGATGCAGTTTCGGAGAGATAAGTCGAGCTAATTAATTAAGTCACGTTTTAATGTTATATTTTAACGTTGACCCCCTTGGCCTAGTCTCTTAACTTAATGATGTTTTAAAAGGTGTTCATTAAGGGTTGCGCCATCATTAAGTTAATTTTATATTTTTCAAGGTTGAAATTAATGCCTCAAGATTCGACGCATTTATTAAAGAATTGAATTTATTTAAAAAGTCAAGATTGAGCTTTGAGAAAAGGGAGGCCATCTTTTGAAGAGATTAGGGTTTGACTTTGAAGAGAATTTTAGGGTTTCGAGAAGGTCAATAGGAAATTATAAAAGGAAGCCTCTGATCCTCATTTCAGCATCTTTGGTCTATAGTATTGTTACTCTGTCAGAATGGTATTGGATTGCTTCGAGGAATGAAGGCCTCCTAGCTCGGGCATTGCTTCTTGCTTGCAACAAAACAACTAGTGGTGAATTAGTATAGTTTTGTGAGTTTCATTGGGATTTGTGCATTGTAATCAGCATTATGGCTATTTAGTTTCGGATTTTGCATATTAGAGCATTTCTAGAATTGCATTTTAGTTACAGTAGATTTGTGTTTTTATTCGTAAATTAGAAAATACAAAATTATTGCTTCTGGGTATTGTCTCATTCTTTCTGTCTAGGCAAGGCGCCCCTTTCTGAAATTTTGTAGAATTTTTAAAGAAGTATCTAATTTTTAATTGCAAAGTCACCCCCTTGTTGGGTCGTACTTTTTAGATCTGCATTGGGTTTCATGCATTAAATAAATAGGGTCTTTTCAGTGAGTTTCGGTGTTCTGAGTTGGTCACCATCATATTAGAATCATATTGCATTTTGTTTGGAGTAAATTGAGTGAGTCTGGAGAGAGTTGTGATTGAATCTGTGAGATACAGGGCTGCTGTTCATGCACATGAAGATCCGGACTGTCAAAAATTAGATTATCAGGTTGGCCTTCATATTGCAGTTTCTGAGTTAATCTTCCTTATTCATTGAAAGGAATTCTATTAATATTGTTGCAGCTCTATTACTCTCGATTGTACTGATAGCAAGGCATTGTCTAACATTTTGTAAGCTGGCAGTAGTACTGACAGTAGTTATAATCTTGCTTATCAAATTGTAATGCTCATCTTTACTTTCAGCATTTTCTATTGTATTTAATTTACCTCCGCCCTATGGTAGCTACTTTCCCACTCTGGGTTAGAAAGCACATTCTGGGTGTTGAGTACTTTTAGCACTTCGGTTCTTTCTTTCAAGCATTGTAATTTGTAATACTCCCCCATATGGTCGCCTCAACTCCATACTGGATTGGGTAGCACATACTTGGTGTTGAGTTCCCTTTCAGTTATTAGTATAGAAGACCCTCTGACCATATGCTCGCCATCATCAGCGCCATTCTTGGTTAGAGTTATTGCATAAGCATTTTGATTAAGATCCTCTAACCAATGCTCACACCTTGCCCACATCGGGATCCTGGTGTACATTCTGATTAGAGTTGCTTCAGCAACGTTTTGTTTTAGCTACTAACCTTAATGAGTGCATTGGTTTGTAATTTGTAATTTGAAAAAATGAAAAAATTTGGCTCGGAATATTTCAGTGGTATCAGAGCAAAGATCTTGCCATCCTGTGAACAAATTGTTTATGAGTGACAGAGAAAAGAGGTACATTGCAAGGGAAGACAAGAAGGTTGGAAAACAGTTCCAGCCCTATCAGGCTCTAGAAGGTCAGACAGCTTCAGAGGTTTTGAGGGCCCATTGGGAGTCTTCTTAGGAAACAGACATGGCAAAAGGTGAGAGATCAGTTGGGGGTAACGAGAGGGTTACCAGCAATAGAGATGATAGTGGAAAGGGAAGAGAGAGATCCATCAGTTTGGGATAGAGATTTGAAAGGAAGATGGATGCCTTAATGGATATGGTATCGCTCATGATGGAAAAAGTGGGCCAGAACACAATTCCACAGAACAACATTGGGCATAGAGGAGAGCATAGTGCTTCCAACCAGCATGATGGGCATGCTGCTTAGCATACTTCAAACAACACTTATGTCTTATCCAGGCCATTCAAACCCACCTTCTTGGCACCTATTAACACTCAGCCAGATCCTGAAGAGAATGCTTCATTCATGGAGCAGTTGAGACTTGGCCATGTAGAGTATGACTCTCTCCCTGGTGACATCAAGATGGATATGTCCTACAATGACTTTATGGATCATAAAAGGAAAAATAAAGGACAAGGGAGACATTATGATCAAAGAAGAACATCAATTCAAGGAGACTTGTATCAAGCTGTCAACAAGGTTACACTTCCACACTTTGATGGGAGTGATAACAGCTTAGCCCAAGCTTGGATACAGAAGCTGGATAACTATCTAGCTCTCAGACCCATGGCAGAGGAAGAGGCGATCAAGTTCGCTACGCTACACCTTGATGGGGTGGTGCACGAGTGGTGGTACCATGGCCTAGTTACTTTGGGTCATCGGTCAATCACAACTTATGATGAGTTCACCACTAGGCTCATCAAGAGATTTGAGAAAAAGAATCCTGAAATTCATTTCAGAGAACTTGCACAGTTGAGGCAGTATGGCACAGTTGATGCCTACATAGCTGAGTTTCAGAGACTCTTAGTCATGGTTACTGGAATCATGGAGAGGCGATTGGTGATCTTTTTCAGTGAAGGTTTGACAAAACCACTCAAGGGTTGGATTAAAGCCTTTGATCCACCAACTCTATAGGAGGCCATGAAGAAGGCAAGAAACATGGAGTGGGCTGCTCCTAAGGAAAAGTTTCAATCCAATCCATCCTTTCACAAAAGGGATAAAGGGAAGAGACCTCAACATAGACCTCCATTGAGACCTTAGCAGAAGGAGTTCAAACATCATAATCCCCATGTCACAAGATTGGATCCGAAGACCCTGAACAAACTTAGAAGAAAGGGGTTATGTTTTCGGTGTAGGGAAAAATGGTCTCAAGATCATGTTTACCCAAAGGGAGTTAAATTTAATCAAATTGAGTACTATTCAGCTGGTGAAAGTAGTTCTAATTTTTTAGACCAGCAATCTGATTTTGAAGATAGTGAAGTAGAAAGAGCCCCAGAAGAGTCTGAAGATGAGAAGGAAAGTGGAGGTGTCTTGGCTCAACTTTTGAGCTTCCAAAGAAATGAATCCTTCAAGGTTCAAGGGATGATCAAAGGGCAGCAAATCGTTGCTTTGATCGACACTAGGGAAACACATAACTTCATTGATGAAGTTGTGGTGGCAAAGAAGGGGCTGCAAACAGAGGAGTTTGAAGGCTTCAAGGTCATGGTCGCCGATGGATTCCACATTTCATGCACCAAGAAAATCTCGAACCTGACTATGCAATTGGGAAGTTACGAAGCCAATGATGACTTCTATGTAATCCACATTGGAGATACTGATGTCGTTCTAGGCATTCAATGGATGCATTCACTTGGGGAGATCTCATTGAATCTGCAAACTATGGAGCTCAAGTTTCAATCTGATGGGAAGAGGATAGTACTAAGAGGAATGTCCAATGGGGGCCCTCGGGTTGTGTTATTCAAAAGAATGGCAAGGCTGATCTATCACGATCAAGCTAAGTGGGTTGCAGAATGCATGATCCTTCTTGATAGTCCAGTTGAGACTAAAAGAGACTATCCTCCTGATGTTCAGTCTCTACTCACAAAGAAGAGCAAAGTCTTTGCTGATTTTCCTCCTGGACCACCACCTGAACGGGATTTAGAACATATCATAGAGCTCAAGGAAGAAGCTAAACCAGTAATTACAACTCCATATTGGTACCCGAAGAGGCAAAAGGATGAGATTGAGAAGAACATTCAAGAACTCTTGGAGATGGGTTTCATTCGCCCAAGCAAGAGCCCCTTTGCTTTTGCAGTGGTTCTTGTAAAGAAGAAGGATGGCACCATGTGCATGTGTGTGGACTATTGTGCTTTGAATCAAAGCACCATCAAAAACTAATACCCCATTCCAAGGATAGATGAGCTCATTGATGAGCTACATGGGGCCAAGTTCTTCTCGAAGATTGATTTGAGATCAAGTTACCATCAGATTCGAATGAGAGGATCTGATGTTGAGAAGATAACTTTCAGATGTCACTATGGCCATTTCAAGTTTCTAGTCATGCCTTTTGGGTTGACTAACGCTCCTGCTACCTTCCAGTCTTGCATGAATCGAGTTTTTCAGAATCAATTAAGGAGGTTTGTTTTGATATTTTTTGATGACATTTTGATTTACAGCAAGACTTGGGAAGATCATCTCAAGCACTTGGTGGAAGTTCTTAGCATCCTGGAATGTGAGAGCTTGTTCACAAAATCATCCAAATGTGAATTTGGAATGGAGGAGTTACTGTACCTTGGCCACATAATTAGTGTTGAGGGAGTGAAGGTGGATCCTGAAAAGACAAAGGCAGTAGTTGATTGGCCACCTCCTAAGAACTTGACTCAGTTGAAAGGTTTTTTGGGTCTTTGTGGATTTTATCGGAGATTTGTAAAAGGTTACTCACAGTATGCTGCTCCTCTTACTGATCTCACCAAAAAGGGAGCCTTTTGTTGGTCAGAAAAGGCTCAAACTATTTTTGACAAGTTTAAGAGGATCATGAGCTCTTGCCCGGTTCTGGCCATTATGGATTTTTCCAAGCCCTTCGAGCTACAGTGTGATGCATCCGGTGAAGGAGTTGGGGTTGTCTTGATGCAAGACAAACATCCTATTGTGTTTGAGAGCAGAAAATTGAGGGGTGTTGAAAGAACATACTCTATCTATGATAAGGAAATGCTTTCCATTATGCATGCATTAGCCAAGTTCAGGCAGTACTTGGTGGGAAACAAGTTTGTGGTCAAGACTGATCACAATAGCCTCAAACACTTCATGCATCAGAAGGATCTGAATGAGAGGCAATAAAAGTGGGTGAGTAAGCTTCAAGCTTACGACTTTGACATTGAGTATGTCAAAGGGAAAAATAATGTTGTGGCTGATGCTCTGTCAAGGAGACCTCATCTTAGCTCATTGTGTGAGCTTACTATGGATTGGAGGGACATGTTTCTTGCTAATTATGCCAAAAATCAATTTGCAACTAGCATTATTGAGGGTACTTTTCATGATGAAAGGTACAAGGTGATTGAGGGGTTGATTCACTACAAAGGGAGAATCTTTCTGGTAGCTGATTGTAAGCTCAGGAAGAAGATTTTATTGACATTTCATGATAGTCCACTTGCTGGTCACCAAGGGTTCTTTAAAACATATAGGCAGATCCGAGAAAGATTTTATTGGAAAGGATTGAAAGGAGTTCAACGCTACATTCAGGAGTGTCCTGTTTGTCAAATGAACAAGAATGAGCACACACTACTAGCTGGTTTGCTGCAACCACTTCCTATTCCCAATCAAAAATGGGAAAGCATCTCAATGGATTTCATCACAGGGTTGCCCAAAGTCCAAGGGAAGGATTGTATCTATGTGGTAGTTGATAGGCTAACCAAATTTGCTCATTTATTCGCCATTACCAGTTCTTTTTTAGTAGCCCAAGTTGCAGATCTATTTTTTCATGAGGTGTTTAGGCTGCATGGGTTGCCAAAGAACATTGTGAGTGATAAGGATAGCAATTTCCTAAGCACTTTTTGGCAAGAGGTCTTCAGAATGAGTGGTACTATGCTCACTCCAAGCACTAGTTATCACCCCCAAATCGATGGACAAACTAAAATAGTAAACAAGTGGTTGGAAGGCTACTTGAGAAACTATGTGTTAGAGTAGCAAAGAGTGTGGGTTACGTGGCTTCACATAGGGGAGTACTGTTATAATTCTTCCTTTCATATGTCAATCAAGATGTCTCCTTTCTTGGCTCTCTATGGTTATGAAGCACCTAGCTTTGCTGATTTGGTGTTTGGCGATAGCAAAGCTCCTCAAGCCAAGGACTTATTGCAGCAGAGCCAAGACATCATGAAATCATTGAAGAACAATCTACAGATTGCACAGAATCAGTAAAAGTTGTATGCTGATCAGAGGTGTGTTGAGCATTCTTTTGAGGTTGGGGATATGGTTTATCTCCGATTACAGCCTTACAGACAATCTACTCTCAAGAAGAGTGGAGTTGAGAAGCTCAAACCTCACTTCTATGGGCCATTCAAGATCATCAGAAAAGTTGGGGCAGTAGCTTATGAGTTGGAGCTACCTTCTGATAGCAGAATACACAATGTTTTCCATGTGTCTCGCCTCAAAAAAGCACTTGGACATAATGTGGTTGCTTCATCACAGTTGCCACCTTTGGATAAAGAAGGACAGTTGGTTCTAATTCCAGAGGAGATACTTGATTTTAGAGAATGCTCTTTGAGGAAAAGAAAAATAAGAGAATACTTGGTGAAGTGGAAAAATTTTC
This sequence comes from Sequoia sempervirens, assembly GCA_007258455.2. NCBI lineage: Eukaryota > Viridiplantae > Streptophyta > Pinopsida > Cupressales > Cupressaceae > Sequoia > Sequoia sempervirens. The sequence goes on along the minus strand of VDFB02281492.1, from coordinate 664,557,013 downwards.
CTATGGAGGATGCAACTTGGCAGAATGATGAGGTTTTGCAGCATCTAGGTTTGCAATTGCTTGAGGACACGCAATCTTGGGGAGGGCAGACTGTAATGTCTCCGTCTCAATCCTGATCTTTTCAGTGACCGTTGGCCTATTCCGGAGACCCGTAGGCTAGTCGGAAGGTAAAATTAGGGTTTCCTATTTTGAAGGATGTTCTGGCTTGGAGTTGGTTGTTTCAATGGCGGATTCTTTCTGGGTTTTCAGAGAGCTTCATAGTGATATGTTTCTCTTCGCATTTTGAATACTTTCTGGAATTTACTATTTTTAGTAAATTATATTTCTCGCAGTGGTCTATTTGGTCTCGGCATAGTTGACTTTCCTCTTCAGTTCACTCAATGGGTTTATTTCATTTCTGGCCTTGGGATGTAGTTTCAAAGAGATAAGTCGAGCTAATTAATTAATTCACATTTTAATGTTATATTTTAACGTTGACCCCCTTGGCCTAGTCTCTTAACTTAATGATGTTTTAAAAGGTGATCATTAAGGGTGGCACCATCATTAAGTTAATTTTATATTTTTCAAGGTTGAAATTAATGCCTCAAGATTCGACGCATTTATTAAAGAATTGAATTTATTTAAAAAGTCAAGATTGAGCTTTGAGAAAAGGGACGCCATCTTTTGAAGAGATTAGGGTTTGACTCTGAAGAGAATTTTAGGGTTTCGAGAAGGTCAACAGGAAATTATAAAAGGAAGCCTCTAATCCTCATTTAAGCATCTTTGGTCTAGAGTATTGTTACTCTGTCGGAATGGTATTGGATTGCTTCGAGGAATGAAGGCCTCCTAGCTCGGGCATTGCTTCTTGCTTACAACACAGCAACTATTGGTGAATTAGTATAGTTTTGTGAGTTTCATTGGGATTTGTGCATTGTAATCAGCATTGTGGCTATTTAGTTTCGGATTTTGCATATTAGAGCATTTCTAGAATTGCATTTTAGCTACAGCAAATTTATGTTTTTATTCGTAAATCAGAAAATACAAAAATATCGCTTTTGGGTATTATCTCATTTTTTTGTCTAGGCAAGACGCCCCTTTATGCAAATTTGTAGAATTTTTAAAGAAGTATCTGATTTTTAATTGCAAAGTCGCCCCCTTGCTGGGTTGTACTTTCTAGATCTGCATTGGGTTTCGTGCATTAAATAAATAGGGTCTTTTGAGTGAGTTTCAGTGTTCTAAGTTGGTCGCAATCATATTAGAATCATATTGCATTTTGTTTGGAGTAAATTGAGTGAGTCTGGAGAGAGTTGTGATTGAATCTGTGAGATATAGGGTTGCTATTCATGCACGTGAAGATCCGGACTATCAAAAATTAAATTATCAGGTTGGCCTTCATATTGCAGTTTCTGAGTTAATCTTCCTTATTCATTGAAAGAAATTCTATTAATATTGTTGCAGCTCTATTACTCTCGATTGTACTGATAGCAAGGCATTGTCTAACATTTTGTAAGCTAGCAGTAGTACTGACAGCAGTTATAATCTTGCTTATCAAATTGTAATGCTCATCTTTACTTTCAGCATTTGCTATTGTATTTAATTTACCTCTGCCCTATGGTAGCTACTTTCCCACTCTGGTTAGAAATCACATTCTGGGTGTTGAGTACTTTTAGCACTTCAGTTCTTTCTTTCAAGCATTTTAATTTGTAATACTCTGCCATATGGTCGCGTCAACTCCATACTTGATTAGGTAGCACATACTTGGTGTCGAGTTCCCTTTCAGTACTTAGTATAGAAGACCCTCTGACCATATGCTCACCATCATCGGTGCCATTCTTGGTTAGAGTTATTGCATAAGCATTTTGATTAAGATCCTCTAACCATTGCTCACACCTTGCCCACATCAGGATCCTAGTGTACATTCTGGTTAGAGTTGCTTCAGCAACGTTTTGGTTTAGCTGCTAACCTTAACGGGTGCATTGGTTTGTAATTTGTAACTTGAAAAAACAAAAAAATTTGGCTCGAAATATTTCAATATTCATCATCCACATGTCAATTATAATTTTATTGAGCATATTGTAGAATCCATGCATAAACAATTTTTAATGATTAAAGGAGGCTCCACCAAGACATTTAGCTTCACAACCTACTTGTTCTATCTTTTTCCATTCAAATTTAGATGAATGTTTCAGACCAACAAGCTTTAGATTCAGCCCTATAGTAATTTCGAGGAAAAGAAAATGGCTCCAGTATATGAATGGACCACTGAGATAAGGATGCATGATTCTCGAAGGAACTACAATCATTTTGTAGAATACTTTTTGGCTCCATTGCATCAAGCAATTATAGATAATCCAATGCCTAGATGGCCTTTGTCATGTACAAACTACATTCAACAATGAAAAGAAATACAATTGGTTGATTGGTACTTAATGGAAGAATATACTGTGCTAAGATTTTATTCATTGGGAGTACAACCATACAAACTTCCAATACATGTGACAAAAAGGGTTTTTTCATTAGATTATGTAAGGAAGAAGCAGAGTAATGATGAACTGCACTTTGTTGGTTAGCAAAAGAAGGCCTTATTTCCTTCTTTACCTTTTTCATGTGGAGGGTTCACATTCAAGAGAAAATCATTTAGTGTGGCACATAATCTTTTGATTTTTTTTTATTTTGATCTTATCTATCATTGGCAGTATGATCCACATGTGACACCATTAAAGAAATGAATGTGGCCAATAAGAATGTTGCAAGTAGAATTCAACTTCAAAGTAAAACCTTGCTTGAAAACTTGAGAAACAAGGATTCTTGGGATGAGGTCAAAATTGATATGGAGAAAAGTGTTGTTGAGAATGGTATTTCTTTTGAACAACTATTAGCAAAAATTATGGCATTGCATCAAAAGAAAATTAGGAGGTACAACATTTTTATGAAAAAATTGATAAACCATCTAGTAGAGTAAAAATGCTAGATTCTCTAGAGAAGGAAGTAACATATAAAAATTGGGCAAGATAAAAAAAATTATTGCCTTTTGGTCTACAAGGAAGGAGCTAGGTGATCCAAGAGCTCTTGCAGAGTATGGAGATAATGAAGAAGATTGTGAGTTTAGTAAATTATGGAATATAGATCATCCTAATAAAAATGAAGATAAAGAAACTAATGATCAATGTGATGATGATAGGGAAGAACAAGGCCATGTCAATTTCAAACTTGGTTTCCACAAAAGAAGCATATACTTTAGGAGTAGCCATACTAAAAAAATGGGTTATGAAGGTAGTCCTTTGGGGTCCAAAAGACAAGGCCCTTGGATGGTAATAGATGTAGAGCATAGAAAACTAGTTGATAAATCTAGCCTTGGGCTTGGAGTTGAAAAATTAGACCAATGGCATACAATTCAATTTGTTAGAGTTTCAAATCCTCATCCTCATGATAAGATATAATAACAACTAGGACATGTCCATGGTGGAGAGCTTAGTTTAACTGGAACTACCTCTTGTGGAGATGGTATGGGTAGTAGTACTAGTAGTGGTCAATATGTACTACAAACACAAATTACACTCAAGAGGAAAACAATACAAGATACCAAAGAACCACTAGGTGAACAAGGCATACAAAAGAGGTAAAGGATTTTGATAAGTCCAAGTCACACTACCAGTGGATCCACCACAAAGGAGTTATTTCCAAGCACTCCCCCAATGCCAGTTAGTGCGGTTGCAATATCATTAGAAACTACAAGTACTCCTATTCCTTCACCATTCAAGCATTCCATTGTTCCTGCATCCCTAGGTTTTGATTACATTGAAGAGATTAAAAAGAACTCAAACTTGAATAAAAATGAAAAGAAAAAATTGATGGAGAGTGTGTTTGATGTAACTTTAGAGCCTGCAACAACCATTGTATTACACACATTTGACACGAAAAAAGAAATCATAGAGTACACAATTCTTTTTCCCACAGTTCAAAACAAACCAACAAATCAAATGGCTTGATCTGAATTCTAGGTGAAAAATATTCAATTATATTTTTCTATCTAGACTCAAAAATACTGAAAAAAATAATATATCAAAGAAGAAAAATGAGTTTGTGTACACATCATTGCTAAAGTAAAATAGAGAGAAAGAAAGGTTGTAGAGTCAAATAGAAAAGTTACAGGAAGCCCTAGCAAATGAGAAAGCAAAGAGGAAAGCAGCAAAAAACAAGAGCAATGAATTAGAAAAAAGAATAAAAAAAATTTGACTCTACATCAACAAACAAAGAGGATAAACAAAATGAGAGAGAAGTGAATGAACTGAAGCAAAGACTAGATGAGAGTAGCAAGAAATATGATGAGGAAAAATCCACTTCAGAAAAATCAAGACTAAGCATTGCGAATGGAAATGCACAATGGGAAATTTTTTTGGAGAAAGATAGAAATAGAAATGAAAGATTGGAGGTAGAGCTGATGGAAGGAAAAAATGAAATTAATTCTTGCCAAAATAAGTTATTTTCATTTTGCAAAGAAATAATGAGGCATATGAAACAAAAGATCTCAGATGAAATAATGTAGAGGATTGATCATTTCGACCAGTTTCCTCAGAACCCAAATGTGGTGAACTATTTGGATTCCATCAAACCATTGCTAACCTTGAATGAAAATTTGACTAAATAATCCAAGAAAAGTTCCAATTTCAATCATGAATTGTTAAGAAATCTTCAATTCAAACAACACCAATTAGAATAAATGACAATTCCACCACCTGAACAATGGAAGTTGATAGAAAAGGTGATACAGTTATTTGATTTTTGATAATAAGAGTTTCCAAGTTTCAACTTAGCTCTGTGCAGAGTTGTCTTTGAGCAAGATTTTGCATTGCTAGTGCCTCTATGTATTCATTCCTATGAAAATCAATAAAAAATCTCAAATTCAGACTTCAGTAATGTGTTGATCTTCAATTATCTATATTATTTATTTTATTATTTGAAGAAAATGTTTCGTAGTGGTTTCAACTACTAAATACACATTAAATGATTGATGGTATTCATTTTTGTATATGCTACTAATACTATTGTTAATATGTTATCAAGCATTCAGTTGAGTGATGAATCACTGAGTACATGTTCAAGTTTTACTTTTGGGTAAGTGCACCAAGATGGTTCCCAAAAAAGGGGCTTAAGTGGCCACTTTTTTTCTGAAATCAGGAAATACTGACCTTGGACATGAAATTGAGGATAGCTACACTAAATTTTTTTTGATGGAACAAAAACAAGGACCGAATTGCTCCGAGTCTACTTCTAAACTACTAATTTATTTTGAAAATGGTTGAGATTAAGGGGTTCAAAAGAGGAACACACACAAATTGTTGTTGTTTCTGTCAGAAAAACATAACATAGCAACTCTTGTGCGACCCGAGCACGGTGGATTTTTTTGTAGTATTTTTCAAACGCTCTTGTCAGAAGTTAGATAATAGTATGTAGTAAGGACTGGATATTTCATAATTCTTTTTAATGAATATTTGATTTTTTATTAATTTTGTAAAGTGGCACTTCCTAAAAAGCAGAATTTTGGCCGCGGTTCTCTAAATTTTTTTGAAACTACTAGATTTTTTAAATTTTATTTTTTAAATTGTAGAATGGATTCTAGTTTCTAAAATGTAATTTATTTCAAATTTTGATGAATCCGGCTAATTTATAGTTTAAAAATACCAAACACTACTTTTTGAAGAAAAACAGACATACAAACAAAAGAAATTATGGATAAAAGGCTTCACATTGTTAGAAAGTGAAAAAAATTACATCGTTGGAAAGCTAATAAAGAACCTAACATTACCCATGTCTTCAATTTTTTTGATATTGAACCAGATGCAATCTTGATGGTGAGCACGAACTCGATTATGTGAAAATTTGTTGAATTTGGAAAAAACACATCTCTGGTCTTTGGGAATGCCCTCCAAGCCTTTGGGTTGGTATTCCAAGGCAAATAGCAAAGCTAAGGCTCGGGGATTTCCAATGCAAAATATAATGCGAGCGCGTTATAATGCGCTCGTGTTATAAGGTGAACACGTTATGTTTTTCTTTTGACATTTTCCTAGCAAAAAATACCGCGCTCGCGTTATGTCTTCCTTTAGTTAATTGCCACTTTATTGAATGTTTCTTGATATGTTTGTATGTATGTATGTGTATGTATACTAGTGTGTCATGTATGTATGTTTATGGGAGACAAGGTGGGAGTGGGAGAGGGTTTAGCATGGTAGAGCATGGGAGAGAGTGGCAAAGTGGGAGATAGGGAGGGAGAGTGTGGGAGACAGGGTTGGAGAGAGTGGGTGAGTAGGAGATAGGGTTGGAGTTGGTTGGAGAGTGTGGGAGAGAGTTGGAGAGAGGGCTTGAGAGAGTGGAA
>VDFB02281492.1:664472745-664550561 GCA_007258455.2 Sequoia sempervirens | reverse complement strand
CTTCTATCATTGAATATTCCACATTGTGTATGTTGTCATCTAATCCACATAGGCAGTCTCTAACAATTTCACCACTATAACAAATGGAATCTTGCATTTGGTATGTTGTTCCCCTAGATATATTTTGGGATTGGAATCAGTGGTATAAGACCATTCTGAATATATATTGAAAAAAGTATACGGGAGTTCAAGAATCTCAGGATTCACTTACAATCCCTTTGTTTACTTTCTTATATGCAATGGACAGTTTTAGATGACTTCTACGGAACACACCATAGAAGAAAAATATGGCAAAAGAACACAATTATTTGCAACAATTAATATTCACCATATTCAGCAATTTAAAAAAAAACTGTAAACAACCAAATGTTCCATAAAAGCAAAATATGGCAAAATAACACAATTATTTGCAACAATTAATATTCACCATATTCAGTAACCAAGTTACAATTTAAAAAAACCTGTAAATAACCGAATACACCATATTTGGTAAACATGTGAAAAATATTTGCTGACCATTCCATACTTGTGGGCAGGGTGATCTGTAATGCTAAGTTGGGTGCAAATGCATAGAAGACCGTAAAAGTAACCTTCTCTTTTCATAGAAATTGAATTCATTTTTTTACTTTAAGAAATTCAAAAGTGGCATAGATTGGAACCCAGGAATAGTTGGATCTTTCAATGTAGGAGGGAGGAACAGTATTGCCATCCTCTACTTGCTCCTGCTGCAACTTTGTGTGAGTGAATCCCTTAATCAGTTCATCCATCTTTAGCTGAATGAGAATTGAATGTAATTTGATAAATAAAAGCAAGAACATAAGAAAAAGACATAGTAGAGTGAGTTTTGTGGAAAATGGGAAACGGGAGCGGGTTATTGAGTAAACCATGTTATATTATCCACTTTTTGGAAAAAATCACTGCCATTTTCTTACAATTACCCATCTTTTTTAATTTTCCATCATTTATTCTAATTTTGAATTTGCCCTGTTTTTCCTGTTATTAAACTTTTCTAATTGAATTCCATTTACACTCAGTTTGCTGTGTCAATGCTGTGTAAATGGAATGCTACTACAGAACACAAAATACCCGATTAGTCAAAGATACTATATGTGGAATGTTTGAATAAGTGCTCAAAGGTATGATCTTACTATGAGTTACATCATTTGCAAATTCCTGCAAATTAATTAGTGCCTGTTTGGTGTTTATAATTTTTTCTGAGCTTAGTTCCACTTGTGCATGTGACAATATGAAGGGAAGATAGAGGTTGATACGTTGAATTCCTAGATTTATAACCTTAAATCATATTTGATCTCGAATGTCTCTGGATTTGATTACGTAAACCTTTTTTCCATCAATGTTTCAGATCACACTTCATGATCCATCATCAGTATGTAGAGAGCAAGGGAAGAGAAAATGAGGTCATCATCAAGATGTAGAGAGCAAGAGAAGAGAAAATGAGGATCATGGAGTGTGATCTGAAACATTGATGGAAAAACAGTTTATGTAGTCAAATCCAGAAACATTCAAGATCTAATATTATGGACCCTTTTCTTTACATGGTCTGTTGGGCATATTACCACATAGATGCTTTTCTATCTAACTATTTATTTCTAGTTATTTATACACTGATGCCAACTTCTTTAGTTGATTTCCAGTCTTCTTTTATGCAATCAATTTTTTTGTCATGGTTTGTCTTCAATTTTTTGTTAGCTTCATTCACCTTTCAAACAGAATATGTTGTGTCTGCTTTTTTGAAGTTTGGTTAGCTACAAAAGATTCATTGAGATGCTTGGCATGCTGATGCTTACAGTACCTGAAACTCTCAAGCTTATCCTTGACTGTTATTAGTAATAAGTTAATAACAGTCAAGGATAAGCTTGAGAGTTTCAAGCAGTGTAAGCATCGGCATGCCAAGCATCTCAATGAACCTGTTTATTGATTGTAATTTGAATTTTCAATGTGTAATGGCATTTTAAGACTTGAGTATTTACATTTTTGCAAATTATGAATATGATTATATGAGGTATTTAAATATTCTATTTATTGGCAATTATGTTTAATAGTTTATCATTTATGTCTAATGAATATCATTGTTCTTATAATTAAATTTATAATTTTTGAACATGTTTATGTTTTCTTTTTATATATATATATTCCCGTACCTGCACCCAAGGGAAAATTTTTTTGACATACCGCCGATACCCGTACCTGTATTTGAACCTGTACCCGAACCGGTAACTTAGTTTTTTAATTAAATTATATTTACCCAAAAGATTTAACTTTTGTAGCTCAAACTATCACATTTTGCCATAGTGGGTGATACATATGGAGATTGTTGTGGATAAAGAAAGACCCAGTCAAGATGCAATGAGTTTGTGGAGTTTTTAACATAGAATTTTGTTCTGTCTAGGACTTGAGTATATCAAGTGGCATCAGTTGTGTCAGTGACAGGCCTAGATACTATATAATTACATGAATGAATCTGACATTAAGACCGCTGTATTCCAAATTCACTTTCTTAAACCTCTGTAGTTTCTCAAGAATATTTGAACAAATTTGGAATTCCTTACCATTAACACTCTTGGAGAAGCTTGCAAATTTGCTACTAAATTTGATGAGAATTTAAGTTTCATGTGAGTTGGTAACATAAACCAAAAGTATTGCAAATGTTTTCATAGTTTTTGATGTTAACTTTGAATCTTTAGAGTGGTCTAAGTGCCAAAACCACATTTCAAACCAGCAACATATTGCTCATTCATACAAAACTAACAATAGCCTAAAAAGGAAATGCAAAGAAAAAGATAGAATGGTGTAGTGACTACTCAATACAACCCTACCTAGTGATTTAATTTTGAAAATCACTCTCAACAATTTCTTTTTATTCCAAGTACAAATTGCATCGTCTCTGTAGTCCTTAATAACAAGGAAAGGATATCTTGGTTGATGCTAAATTTGACTTCGCAGTCCTTATTCCTTAGGCTTAATCCTTTCCACCTGACCTTAAACAAGAGTTCCATTGCAAACGTGGTTTGAAGGTTAACCTCTACATTGCACCTGCAACAATAAACCATTTCTCGGCTCTAACATGACAAAGATTCACTATTCAAGCATAATGAGCAGAGTGAGCTTGAATACCCTATAGTCTAGACATCCGTGCAAGAATGAAGTCACTTGCAGTGTGTCTCCCTTTGATGTTTAGGATGTTCACCATTGTACAACTCCAAATCATAATACACGATTCTTTCTATTGGGTGAACAATTATGCAAGATTCTTTTAGTTCTTTTCAAGATGATGGTGTCTTAATTAGTACACAATAATGCTACAAGATGATTAACCATGGATAGAAGTTTATCATGCTGTGATCAGACAACAAGACCAACATAAGATTTTTTCTATTTTTGATGAAGGATGGAATATGGAGAGTTTGGCTCAATATTTCTTATCCTCTTGTCCATTGACAATCTCTTTGACAACCTTAGGGGCTCCAAGTAATTCACTAAGTTTAATATGAAATTGGGATATCATGAGGTCTTATTTAACATGGGATATGTTCTGAAGACAATGTTAAAATCCAAGAAAACTTTTTTAGTGGTTTGTACTGCCTTTTAGCTTGAGTAGTGCCAATGTAACCTTTATATTCCTAATGACACTTTGTGTATGAGGGAGATCTCAATTTCATGCCAATCTTTTATGTTCTTTGTGTAGGTGAGATTGCTGTAAATTACCACCTTTGGAATGATCTCATATACTACCTTGTAAGTGTATGTGTGCAGTAGGCTAATCAACACAAGTTGATATGGGAAGAACACTTGGACAAAGGAGCATGTTATTCTGGCATCAAGAAGATCACATTATGGTGTGGATGTATTTCATTTGGTCCCTTCTTTCCCAAGAATTTATTCAATATGTTTGCACTTTCTCAACATGTGTGATTAGCAAATTGGTACATAGGAAGCAAGGAATGTGCACTGCTGTTCTTGTTCTGCTATGACTACAGTAATTTGTTTCCATGGGCTTGCTTATCTAAGCACAAAATTGACAATGTTTTTGTATTGGTGGGTTGTTTCACAAGATGGCTCTCCTTTCACCATGCCTAAATTCCTTTTTCAACTAAGATACAGCCAACCTTTTCATTGTGCATGTTTAGAGTTACCATGGGCTACTTGGTTTGATTGATTTGAGACAAGGATTCTTGAGTTTGTAGCACATTTAGGAAAACTTGGTCCTTTAAAATTGAACATGCTCATTGCTTTTCAATGGCTATTCCAAATTTATCAATAAAATCTTACTGCATCTCTTGTGCATGTACAACAATGGACATCGATGTGCTCAAGGTGAAAGCCCATGATTTATTCAACATGACTCTTATTGGACTCTCTCAGCACAACACTATTCGTTACAGCCTTTTGGAGGTTTGTTAATGAATCTAGCTTTTATCCGAATGCTAGGGAGATCCTCGGGTGACAACACTCTAAAGTCTAAACTATGGAAATCTAGATGTGTCATAAGTGTAAGAATATTGATTGCAAGGAGAGAGAGAGAGAGAGAGAGAGAGAGAGAGAGAGAGAGTAACAAGGAAGATGTAGAATTAAAACAACAAATTCTATTTAGTTCGTGTCTTCTGTATATGACACATTTTGAGATACGTGTATGATTGTTATCTCCTAATTTCTATGCTATGAGATCTATGAATAACTCTTTCTAGCCTTGGTGAAATATTCCGAGCCAAATTTTTTCGCTTTTTCAAATTACGAATTACGAAACAATGCACCCGTTAAGGTTAGCAGCTAAACCAAAACGTGCTGAAGCAACTCTAACCAGAATGTACACCAGGATCCCGATGTGGGCAACGTGTGAGCATTGGTCAGAGGATCTGAATCAAAATGCTTATGCAAGAACTCTAACCAAGAATGGCGCCGATGATGGTGAGCATATGGTCAGAGGGTCTTCTACACTAAGTACTGAAAGGGAACTCGACACCAAGTATGTGCTACCCAATCCAAGATGGAGTTGAGGCGACCATATGGCGGAGTATTACAAATTACAATGCTTGAAAGAAATAACCAAATGCTGAAAGTACTCAACACCTGAAATGTGCTTTCTCAACTCGAGGTGGGGAAGTAGCCACCATAGGGCTTAGGAGATAAATTAAATACAATAGCACCATCGAAAGTAGAATCTGAGCATTTACGAATTGATAAGCAAGATGAATCACGTCAAGATCATCACAACAAAATGTTACAACACTGCTATCAATAATAATACAATCGGTATAGCTGAGCTGCAACAATATTAAGAGAATTCTTTTCAATGAATAAAGAAGATTAACTCAGAAACTGCAATATTAAGGCCAACCTGATAATCTGATTTTTGACAGTCCGGATCTTCATATGCACGAACAGCAGCCCTGTATCTCACAGATTCATTTGTAACTCACTCAAAACTTAATCAATCTTCATGAAACGAAATGCAATGTGATTCCAAGAAGATGGCACCCAAGATTATCACTGAAAACAGACTCAAAATGCTCACATTAATGGCCACGGTACCGGGTCCGCGGAAAACCAAAACGGTACCGCAGCAAGAAGCGCCATTTCCTTTCGTCTCAATTCACGCAAATCACGCGAGGTAAAGTTTCGGCAAAACAATGGCGACGGCATCGGTTCAGAAGTAATATTTTTGTATTTTCTGATTTACGAATAAAACACAAATCTGCTGTAGCTAAAATGCACTAACTGGAAACCTCTAATATGCAAAAATCAGAAACTAAATAGCCACAATGCTGATTACAATGCACAAATCCCAATGAAACTCACAAACTATACTAATTCACCACTAGTTGCTGTGTTGCAAGCAAGAAGCAATGCCCGAGCTAGGAGGTCTTCATTCCTCGAAGCGATCCAATACCATTCCGGCAGAGTAACAATACTGTAGACAAAAGATACTGAATTGAGGATCAAAGTCTTCCTTTTATAATTTTCGGTTGACTCTTCTCGAAACCCTAACCTTCTCTTAAGAGTCAAACCCTAATCCCAAGAGATGGCGTCCTTTTCTTCACACCTTCAATTTGACTTCTTTAATTAAATTCCTCACTTAAATCAATGCGTCCCACATTAAGGCTTAAATTGACCTTAATAAATATAAAATAATCTTTAATGAAGGTGCCACCCTCAAAAGACCACTTTTCAAAACAACGTGAAGTCAATAGACTAGGCCAAGGGGGTCAACGTCAAAATATAACATTAAAATGTGACTTTTAATTAAATAGCTCAACTTATCTCTCCAATTGTGCCCCGAAGCCATAAATGAGCAAGCCCACTAATCAAACTGAAGTAGGAAGTCAACCATGCCAAACCCAACTGTAAAACTGCCAGAAATAGAATTTACTAAAAATAGTAAATTCCTGAAGATGCTCAGAATGCCACGAAGAACATACCATTGCGAAGCTCTCTGAAAACCCAGAAAGAAACCGCTATTGAAACAATCAACTCCGAGCTTAACATCCTTCAAATAGGAAACCCCTAATTTTACCTTCCTCAATTTAGCCTGCCTCCTGGAAGGGCTAACCCACAATGAAAAGATCGCTTGGAAACGGGACATTACAAAATCATTTCTCCCCAAGATTTCTCATTACTGTTTGTCCTCAAGCACTGGTAAACCCTGATGTCAGGTGAAATCCTCATCATCTCCTCCCACGCTAGATCCCTCCATAGGCAATTCCTTTTTCTAGGCAAATTTCCAATTTCACTAAGTATTCTCCCCATTGTTCTCTTTCCCCAAAGAAACACTTTCAAAACCAAGTACATCTCCTTCCTGAATTGTGTTCCAACCGCCTTCTTCTTCATCCAAGTTGCGGTAACCGTGATGAAACAACTACATTATGTCCAAGTGCCTTTGTACAGACACGCATATACATGTACTCATCGGCAGTTCAAACCGGCAGCCACGCTTCCAACTTTTCGATGACCGAATGGCCCATAGATGGTGGTTTTACCCACTCTTCTTGAGAGTAGATTGTCTGTAAGGCTGTAATTGGAGGTAAACCATATCCCCAACCTCGAAAGAACGCTTAACACGCCTCTGATCAGCATACATCTTCTGCTGATTCTGTGCAATCTGCAGATTATTCTTCAATGATTTCATGATGTCTTGACTTTGCTGCAACAAGTCCTTGGCTTGAGGTGCTTTACTATCACCAAACACCAAATCGGCAAAGCTAGGTGCTTCATACCCATAGAGAGCCAAGAAAGGAGACATCTTAATCGACATATGAAATGAAGAATTATAACAGTACTCGCCTATGTGCAGCCACTTAACCCATGCTCTTTGCTGCTCCGACACATAGTTTCTCAGGTAGCCTTCCAACCACTTGTTCACTATTTCCGTTTGTCCATCTGTTTGGGGATGGTAACTAGTGCTTGGAGTGAGCACAGTACCACTCATTCTGAAGACCTCTTGCCAAAAAGTGCTTAGGAACTTGCTGTCCCTATCACTTACAATGTTTTTTGGCAACCCATGCAGCCTAAACACCTCATGAAAAAACAGATCTGCAACTTGGGCTGCTGAAAAAGAGCTGGTAATGGCGAAGAAGTGAGCAAATTTGGTTAGCCTATCCACTACCACATAAATACAATCCTTCCCTTGGGCCTTGGGCAACCCTGTGATGAAATCCATCGAGATGCTTTCCCATTTTTGATTGGGAATAGGGAGTGGTTGCAGCAAACCAGCTGGTAATGTATGCTCATTCTTGTTCATTTGACAAACAGGACACTCCTGAATGTAGCGTTGTACTTCTCCTTTCAATCCTTTCCAAGAAAATCTTTCTCGGATTTGCCTATATGTCTTGAAAAATCCTTGGTGACCAGCAACCGGAATGTCATGAAATGTCAGAAGAATCTTCTTCTTAAGCTTAGAATCAGCCACCAGAAAGATTCTTCCCTTATAGTGTATCAACCCCTCAATCACCTTGTACCTTTCATCCTGAAACGTACCCTCAATAATGCTGGTTGCAAACTGATTTTTGGCATAATCAGCAAGCAACATGTCCCTCCAATCTGCAGTAAGCTCACACAATGAGCTAAGATGGGGTCTTCTGGACAGAGCATCAGCCACGATATTATTTTTCCCTTTGACATATTCAATGTCAAAGTTGTAAGCTTGAAGCTTACTCACCCACTTTTGTTGCCTCTCGTTCAGGTCCTTCTGATGCATGAAGTGTTTGAGGCTATTGTGATCAGTCTTGACCACGAACTTGTTTCCCACCAAGTACTGCCTGAACTTGGCTAATGCATGCATAATGGCAAGCATTTCCTTGTCATAGATAGAGTATGTTCTTTCAACTCCCCTCAGTTTTCTGCTCTCAAATACAATAGGATGTTTGTCTTGCATCAAGACAGCCCCAACTCCTTCACCGAATGCATCACATTGCAGTTCGAAAGGCTTGGAGAAATCCGGAATAGCCAGAACCGGACAAGAGCTCATGATCCTCTTAAACTTGTCAAAAACAGTTTGAGCCTTTTCTGACCAACAAAAGGCTCCCTTTTTGGTGAGATCAGTAAGAGGAGCAACATTCTGTGAGTATCCTTTTACAAATCTCCGATAAAATCCACAAAGACCCAGAAAACCTTTCAACTGAGTCAAGTTCTCAGGAGGTGGCCAATCAACTACTGCCTTGATCTTTTCAGGATCCACCTTCACTCCCTCAGCACTGATTATGTGGCCAAGGTACAGTAACTCCTCCATTCCAAATTCACATTTGGATGCTTTTGCGAACAAACTCTCAGATTCCAGGATACTAAGCACTTCCTCCAAGTGCTTGAGATGATCTTCCCAAGTCTTGCTGTAAATCAAAATGTCATCAAAAAACATCAACACAAACCTCCTTAACTGATTCTGAAAAACTCGGTTCATGCAAGACTAGAAGGTAGCCGGAGCATTAGTCAATCCAAATGGCATGACTAGAAACTCGAAATGGCCATAGTGACATCTGAAAGCTGTCTTCTCAACATCAGATCCTCTCATTCGAATCTGATGGTAACCCGATCTCAAATCGATCTTCGAGAAGAACTTGGCCCCATGTAACTCATCAATGAGCTCATCTATCCTTGGAATGGGGTATCGGTTTTTGATGGTGCTTTGATTCAAAGCACGATAGTCCACGCACATGCGCATGGTACCATCCTTCTTTTTCACAAGAACCACTGCTGAAGCAAAGGGGCTCTTGCTTGGGCTAATGAAACCCATCTCCAAGAGTTCTTCAATGTTCTTTTCTCAATCTCATCCTTTGCCCCAAGTACCCCATATGGAGTTGTAGGTTTAGCTCCTTCCTTGAGCTCTATGATATGTTCTGAACCCCGTTCAGGTGGTGGTCCAGGAGGCAAATCAGCAAAGACTTTGCTCTTCTTTGTGAGTAGAGACTGAACATCAGGAGGATAGTCTCTTTTAGTCTCAACCGGACTAGCAGGAAGGATCATGCATTCTGCAACCCACTCAGCTTGATCGTGACGGATCAGCCTTGCCATTCTTTTGAATGACACAACCCGAGGGCCCCCATTGGACATTCCTCTTAGTACTATCCTCTTCCCATCGGATTGAAACTTGAGCTCCATAATTTGCAGATTCAAGGAGATCTCCCCAAGTGAACGCAGCCATTGAATGCCTAGAACGGCATCAGTATCTCCAATGTGGACTACATAGAAGTCATCCTTGACTTCGTAGTTTCCCAATTGCATAGTCATGTTCGAGATTTTCTTAGTGCATGAAATGTGGAATCCATCGGCAACCATGACCTTGAAGCCTTCAAACTCCTCTGTTTGCAGCCCCTTCTTTGCCACCACAACTTCATCAATGAAGTTATGTGTTGCTCCAGTGTCGATCAAAGCAACGATTCGCTGCCCTTTGATCATCCCTCGAACCTTGAAGGATTCGTTTCTTTGGAAGCTCGAAAGTTGTGCCAAGACTCCTCCACTTTCCTTCTCATCTTCGGACTCTTCTGGAGCTCTTTCTACTTCACTATCTTCAAAATCAGATTGCTGGTCTGAAAAATCAGAATTACTTTCACCAGCTGAATAGTACTCAATCTGATTAAATTTAACTCCCTTCGGGCAAACATGATCTTGAGACCATTTTTCCCTACACCGGAAACATAACCCCTTTCTTCTGAGTTTGTTCAGGGTCTCTAGATCCAATCTTGTAACATGAGGATTATGATGTTTGAACTCCTTCTGCTGAGGCCTCAAAGGAGGTCTATGTTGAGGTCTCTTCCCTTTATCCCTTTTGTGAAAGGATGGATTAGATTGAAACTTTGCCTTAGTAGCAGCCCACTCCATGTTTCTTGCCTTCTTCATGGCCTCTTGTAGGGTTGGTGGATCAAAGGCTTTAATCCAACCTTTGAGTGGTTCCGTCAAACCTTCACTGAAAAGGATCACCAACCGCCTCTCCGTGATTCCAGTCACCATGAGAATTCTAGAGTCTCTCGGGAATCTGAAGCAGTAGGTGCATCAACTATGCTATACCGGGCCTCAACCGTGTAAGTTCTCCTCCAAATGTATTTGGCCTTCAAACTTCGGCGAGCCTATTGGTGAATCCCATCATACGTGAAGTGATGCAAACCTGATGACCCGTACCATCACTTCTGTGGCCGCGGTACTATCCGACTAAAAAGCGCAACTTATCAAGGTGTAGCGTAGCGAACTTGATCGCCTCTTCTTCGGCCATAGGTCTGAGAGCTAAATAATTATCCAGCTTCTGTATCCAAGCTCGAGCAGAACTGTTATCACTCCCGTCATAGTGTGGAAGTGTAACCTTGTTGACAGCTTGATACAAGTCTCCTTGTACTGATGCTCTTCTTTGATCATAATGTCTCCCTTGTCCTCTATTTTTCCTTTTATGATCCATAAAATCATTGTAGGACATATCCATCTTGATGTCGCCAGGGAGAGAATCATACTCAGCACGGCCAAGTCTCAACTGCTCCACGAATGAAGCATTCTCTTCAGGATCTGGCTGAGTGTTAACAGGTGCCACGAAGGTGGGTTTGAAGGGCCTGGTTGAGACATAAGTGTTGTTTGAAGTATGTTGAGCAGCATGTCCATCATGCTGGTTGGAAGCACTATGCTCCCCTCTATGCCCAGTGTTGTTTTGTGGAATGGTGTTCTGACCCACTTTTCCCATCATGAGCGATACCATATCCATTAAGGCATCCATCTTCCTTTCAAATCTCTGTCCCGGACTGATGGATCTCTCTCTTCCCTTTCCACTATCATCTCTGTTGCTGGTAACCCTCTCGTTACCCCCAACTGATCTCTCACCTTTTGCCATGTCTGTTTCCTAAGAAGACTCCCAATGGGCCCTCAAAACCTCTGAAGCTGTCTGACCTTCTAGAGCCTGATAGGGCTGGAACTGTTTTCCAACCTTCTTGTCTTCCCTTGCAATGTACCTCTTTTCTCTGTCACTCATAAACAATTTGTTCACAGGATGGCAAGATCTTTGCTCTGATACCACTGAAATATTCCGAGCCAAATTTTTTCATTTTTTCAAATTACAAATTACAAACCAATGCACTCATTAAGGTTAGTAGCTAAAACAAAACGTTGCTGAAGCAACTCTAATCAGAATGTACACCAGGATCCCGATGTGGGCAAGGTGTGAGCATTGGTTAGAGGATCTTAATCAAAATGCTTATGCAATAACTCTAACCAAGAATGGCGCTGATGATGGCGAGCATATGGTCAGAGGGTCTTCTATACTAATAACTGAAAGGGAACTCAACACCAAGTATGTGCTACCCAATCCAGTATGGAGTTGAGGCGACCATATGGGGGAGTATTACAAATTACAATGCTTGAAAGAAAGAACCGAAGTGCTAAAAGTACTCAACACCCAGAATGTGCTTTCTAACCCAGAGTGGGAAAGTAGCTACCATAGGGCGGAGGTAAATTAAATACAATAGAAAATGCTGAAAGTAAAGATGAGCATTACAATTTGATAAGCAAGATTATAACTACTGTCAGTACTACTGCCAGCTTACAAAATGTTAGACAATGCCTTGCTATCAGTACAATCGAGAGTAATAGAGCTGCAACAATATTAATAGAATTCCTTTCAATGAATAAGGAAGATTAACTCAGAAACTGCAATATGAAGGCCAACCTGATAATCTAATTTTTGACAGTCCGGATCTTCATGTGCATGAACAGCAGCCCTGTATCTCACAGATTCAATCACAACTCTCTCCAGACTCACTCAATTTACTCCAAACAAAATGCAATATGATTCTAATATGATGGTGACCAACTCAGAACACCGAAACTCACTGAAAAGACCCTATTTATTTAATGCATGAAACCCAATGCAGATCTAAAAAGTACGACCCAACAAGGGGGTGACTTTGCAATTAAAAATTAGATACTTCTTTAAAAATTCTACAAAATTTCAGAAAGGGGCGCCTTGCCTAGACAGAAAGAATGAGACAATACCCAGAAGCAATAATTTTGTATTTTCTAATTTACGAATAAAAACACAAATCTACTGTAACTAAAATGCAATTCTAGAAATGCTCTAATATGCAAAATCCGAAACTAAATAGCCATAATGCTGATTACAATGCACAAATCCCAATGAAACTCACAAAACTATACTAATTCACCACTAGTTGTTTTGTTGCAAGCAAGAAGCAATGCCCGAGCTAGGAGGCCTTCATTCCTCGAAGCAATCCAATACCATTCTGACAGAGTAACAATACTATAGACCAAAGATGCTGAAATGAGGATCAGAGGCTTCCTTTTATAATTTCCTATTGACCTTCTCGAAACCCTAAAATTCTCTTCAAAGTCAAACCCTAATCTCTTCAAAAGATGGCCTCCCTTTTCTCAAAGCTCAATCTTGACTTTTTAAATAAATTCAATTCTTTAATAAATGCGTCGAATCTTGAGGCATTAATTTCAACCTTGAAAAATATAAAATTAACTTAATGATGGCGCAACCCTTAATGAACACCTTTTAAAACATCATTAAGTTAAGAGACTAGGCCAAGGGGGTCAACGTTAAAATATAACATTAAAACGTGACTTAATTAATTAGCTCGACTTATCTCTCCGAAACTGCATCCCGAGGAAAGAAACGGAATAAACCCATTGATTCAACTGAAGAGGAAAGTCAACTGTGCCGAGACCAAACAGACCACTACCAGAAATAGAATTTACTAAAAATAGTAAATTCCAGAAAGTACTCGGAATCCCAAGAGAAACATATCACTGCGAAGCTCTCTAAAAACCCAGAAAGAATCCGCCATTGAAACAACCAACTCTTAGCTAGAACATCCTTCAAAATAGGAAACCCTAATTTTACCTTCCAACTAGCCTATGGGTCTCCAGAATAGGCCAACGGTCACTTAAAAGATCAGGCTTGAGATGGGGACATTACAAATATTATATACCATTTCAAGGATGCTTGCACCCACTTCCAAATTGCTATCCAATCCAAGGAAAAATGCTAGCATGGAAATAGTATCTTGAACCCATGTCTTAAAAATATCCAAATCATAAGGAGGCTTATGATCACCTTTCAATTTGTTTCTATCATGGACTATTTTTTCTAAGAAATATTTTTTCTCCATTTCATCCACTGCTTCATAACCACTAGCAAGCTTTTCTAGGTCAATGTGGAAATTTCTAAATTATTCGGTTGTAAACCCCAACACTTTTCCAAGTTCTTTTGCATTAATGGATAACAATTATTCTTTTCTATCTTTATTAACAGTTACTCTCTTGTTATCATCATAATTTTGGGCACAAACCATGATAAATTCTTGGCAAGGGAAAACCTCATGTAACATCATGCACCCTAATGCAGTTACCTATGGTGCACTGATACTATTAACTTGCATTTTCTTTGAAGCCTTATTCTGAGATGAAAATCTATGTTTTGAAGTACACCTACCATAGGTTTTGGGATCATAAATATCATGGCATTCATTAGCGAAATGTGAGGTTTTAAGCAATTTTGCATAATGTATTTTTTTATTTGACATTGCTCTAGTTGTATTGGTGGTAGACGTGCTTATACAATGTGAAATTATGAATCCCCTATTAGTCCTTAATTTTTCTTTATTCTTATTTATCTTAACCCTAAACCCAAACTTCAAAGTTTGAAAAAATAATATTTTAAGAGACGTCAAATGATGAAACATAGCTGCAAGAATTCTTTCACTTACCTGGATTTTGATTCTTGAAAAGATTAATGATGATAGTCATGGAAATTGGGTTACTAAAATGGATTTGTTGGAAGTGGAACTATGGAACCCATAATAGAGAGGTGCATTAAAATGAGTAAACTGAACACTGAAATCTCCCCATGTGCTGACCCTCTCACTTAAAAATAAAATCACTTCTAGTGTATAAAGTGTTTTTTTTTACAATTAAAGTGAATGAAACGTCTCATTGTCTACATGTTGCTTCTAGATTACATAATTAGTACATGGATGACAACATTTAAAACAAGCCATTTAGTCCTACATTGACAACAAATTCTAAACCATTGATCTTTGTAAATCTAGTGGTTATAGGGTGATTTTGGAGGTTTAAGTTTGCAAGTCTAGTGCTCTGTGCATTTCATTCTTGAATGCAACTACAACCATACATCAAATTTTCATCGAATAGTTGAGTAATTTATGATATAAATAATAAACATGTGCTTTAAAGTTGTTTTAAACTTTAATGTGCTAGGATTGACATCATGTCCAACAGGCCTATAACTTAACATTACAAAGGACTTGATAAAATGAATAATGATACCTAGAACTGAGAGAGAATGTCAACGACAAATTAAAACTTTTAACCTATAATTTTTAAATCTGCATGCAATTGTTTAATAAATAGATAATACTTAATTCTGTAAAGGATAAAAATTGATTGGAATAGATTCATAGAAACTGAACTCAGAAAATAATTCTTTATTGTAAATGAATAATGAAGAATAACACAACCATTTATTTTATTACAATTGAATTACAATGTCACATTATTATATGTCTTTTTAAACATGAGTGGAGCATGCAAGTGCCAAACTCATGTTTGGTATAAAAAACATATGTTACTTTACATAGTGCAAATACAAATGTAAGCGCCAAGCTTCTACTGGACCGCTAGTGATAACATAATAGAAATATCTTTCTAAAAATAAATGCACGGGACTTGTTAGGTCAACCATGCACTTTGAAAATAAATGCATAGGACTTGCATGGTAGGCCATGGGCACTGAAAATAAATGCATGGGGCTTGCCTGGCCAACCATGCTAGGGAAAGGAGAGTTGTGAAGATACAAAATGTAATTATCCCCTTTGAGAACTAGAGTCATGTAGAAGATGAGGAGAAGTAAAATTTCTCCCATCTTCTACTTGCACCCTCCATGCACTGGGATAACACTTAAATCTCCATCAGAGCTCCTCATCTTGGTTCAAAACCTGTCTGAGAAGTCAGGTCAACCAAATCAACTTCTTTCCAATTCCACCCATTTTGAACTTGAAGGAAATTGGTCTTTTGATTTGTAACTACATAACTAGAGGTAGGCGAATTTAGAGTATCCCCAATAATACCACATCTTCTTTCTAAATCCTTATTAACCCTACAAAATGAAAACCCTTATGACAATTCAAACATTGCACTCAATAGTAAAGCCTTTAGCCTTCAATGAATGATTTTAGTTGTGCTCACTATCCCTATTTATGGGCCAATAGTGCCACTACTAGCTTGATCCCTATGTACACCTCACATGTGTCACATGTGAGGTTGGGTATAATCATAATCATGATTTACGCAAACCAAAAAACTAACTTAATCGATTCATGTAACTTAAGCCTTACATTTACTATTTAAATGTTTAATTTGATTGATGTATGGACTCTGGCAACCTGGCTACATGTATAAATTGTACCTCAAGCTGACAAGCTATCAATTTTCAAAATTTCCAGTGCCACTCAAACAATATGAAATCATTACAAATCTTGTTTCACTAGATCACTCAATTATTGACATCATCATCTATGATTCTATAGTACATCATGCAATTTTCAATATAAAGCTACCCAATCAATCACTCTAGATGTTCATATGACATTAATTTGTGCCACTAGCTGCAATATCGCAACCACACTTTCTTCAAAAACTAATATTGAGAATTTCAATAGAAAAAATGAAAGGCAGAGTAATACAATGCATTGAAAAGAGAGAATTAAATGTATCATTTTACCTTAATCATTATCAATATCCACTAATAAGTCACAATAAATTTTTCTCACTTATGATCAAAACTATATGTTGATAATTACTATTAGTTTTAAAAGACACATTTTTATCTTGATCAAAGAAAAAAAGATTTACAAGAATGGAGCCGTAAAAAGTATTTTAATTTAAATAGCTATTGCTAAAGATTGAAGTACACAATACATAACCAGGGTGGCCAAAAAGCCACTAACTGTGACAAAAAACTAATCACAAAGTACATATTTGACCCAGGTGGATCTTGAAGACCTCAAAATTTAATTGGCTCAAAATCTCCTAGAATCAACATCTGGTCGCAGCCACAAAAGGATATAAAAGTCACGAAAAACCCTAACCTAGGAATTGGACATTCTAGCAGGTGACTAACATCTTCTTATGGTCTTTCATTTACTTTGTCAAACCAGGGAACGTATACTTGAAATGGAGCAACATTGTATGTGCACCAAGAACCAATTTCCATCACATTTTACTAGAAATAAATGCATGAAAGGAATTCTACTTATACTACAGGAATGTAATGCAGAGCCTTCTAAACTTAATCAAACCAGAAATCATAACAATTATAATGGGAAGACAAACTATGAACTGGCCTTATGCTACAGGAACAAATACAGGGATGGATTACTGATGTTGCAGTAACAATATAAGACTGAGTTTGCACTGAAACTTCAAGAATGAAATCTAATTTATGATCAATAGAAAATAAACGACTAACTAGCTAACTACAGATACTTACTAAGTGGGCCCCCTTAGCAAGCATCAACTAATTATGCAAGAATTGAACTAAGAGCTTCATCAAATTTTATTCATAAACTAGGAGTACATACATTGTTCTGCTCATATTAAAACTAACACATGAAAATCTTCTCTTCTTAATAATACTAACTTTTACATACTCTCCTTGCTCACTCACGCAGGAGGAACACTTATTTAAACTAGAAAAATAACTAACTAACTAACTAACTCTAACAAGAAAGTCATGAACATAAATATTTCTTGAAACCAAGGAACAAACTTCTCATAAATGAAAGCATATCCGTTCAACCCGATCCAGGGAGAAGATTTAGCATTCCACTCTTTCTAGATTAAATGATCATTAAAGTTTTCTTCCCAACGATCCAGCTAGAGAATCCTCGCTGGAACAACTCCCTTGACACCGTGCTGCAAATGGACATTACTGGAAGGCCGATGTCTAATGCGCTTGAATCGTTCATGCTCCCTTCAACAACCTACGATGCACACAAAAATAGAAGAGAAAGAAAGCATGTGTGGCGAACAAGCACGATTCATCCATTAATCATATATTAAATCTATCCCATTATTCAAAACCCACATGCATTATATCAGTCTTTTGGGAAGTCAAACAGGGTAATTAATAAGACACATAGAGATGTTAGGTTGCAGGAATGTAAGAATATATTACTACAGGATACTACCCCTTTTCAGATAAAGAGTCTTTAATACAAGACTTAAAACATCCACTAGCAATAAAAGTAGAGATAATAAAAATACATCATGATACTTAAATTATGAGCATATCCTGAGCTCATCATCTGCCCCCTACTTAACCTAATGATGGTCCACTAGCATTAAGTTTCCTATTTGTTTCCCTGAAATTTGTAGGAGAGAAATGGATTTTTGGCACAGTCCCAAATTTATAATAGAAACCCCTGAAATGTTGCCATCCTTCATATCTACAGGTTTCTATATCCTTATTAACATTTGTAGCTTAGTAGGGATAAAGTGGCCACATTAAAACCAAAGGTCGAAATGTTATTGGTAAGCATATCTCAAACCTCTTCTAAAAACTAAGCTATATGTACTTTTCTGTCCTTCCAAGGGCTGCTTCAAAATACAGGGGACTATGTGGCTCAGATTTTCTTAGCCCAACAGTCAATTTCTCCCATCTCTTTTCAATTCTGGAAGAGGCAAGCTTCCAAAATAGATACGGTTGGCTTTTGAATTCCTCATATACTTTCTTTTTGATATCAAATATTTTTACTCTTTCTGTCTGATTGTTGAACCCATATGTAATAGTGAACCAAGTTTTCAACATTGTGTAGGGATCTGTGCTTTCTGACCATAGTGGTATAGGCTCATTCCTTTCAGTTTCTTCATAGGCTTCGAATTGTCTGCCATAATTGGTTTCATTGGCTGCCCATGACATAAGTGACCTTAAATGAATATCACCAATATAAAGAAGTGGATTCCACTTTGTTTAAGAGGGAATTATCAATCCATGCAAATAAAATTCACATAAAGAATTCTTTAGCCAATTAGGAGCCACTTGGTATGCACCATAAAATTGTTTGGCTGTATGAATAATAGGATGTAAATTCCTCAAAATTCTCATTAATTGAAACCAAAGAAATTGTTCCTTTAGGCACATGGCATAGACTCTAGGCGGTGGTCTACATTCCACAATCTTACCAGTTATTTTCATCATTTCATTCGTTTTCTCTTTCATTTCCCGGATTTCCTATTTCTGCCTTTCAATTTCTCTTTTTAGTTTCTTCTTCTCTTCCTCCCAAAGACTCTATTGAATTTCAGTCTTGGCTAAGTGGCGGAAACTCAAGGTTTGAAATGTGACTGGTCTCCATGTGGTCCTAAAGTATTCTAAAAATTCAATCAAAAATATCTTTTTATAGACAACCATGGCTTGAGAAGTTGCAGGGGATAATGAAGCTTCATTGGACACTTCCAACTGTTCAAGCTGTTATTCCTCTTGCTGTAGGATAAATTCCTGTTGCCGTGTAGGAGGAGATTATACTTCCTCTTAAATTTGTCTGGCTGCCTCAGCCAAGTCATTAAGACTAGGCATTCCCTTTTCATTACTATCATGTTGTGCTTCATCAATGTCCATTGGCTCATTTTTCACTTCCTTAGGAACAACAGGTGGGCTATAGGAGCATTCTCAAGTACATTCTAAGAATCACCATGGCTATATTCTTCAGACTCCTCTGAAATTATTATAACTTCAGGTTGAGCAGGTGTTGAGGTGACCTTACGTTATTTCCTTGCTGAAACTCTTTTTGGCAATGTGGCAGCTGCAAGAGGCACTCTTGTGGCTTTCCTCTTCCTGACTTGTCTAGAGGGTTTAGACTCAACAGAAGAAGATGATAGTGGCACTACAGTGGCAACAAATGTTGCTGCAAGAGGAACTGCTATAGGAGAAGGTGTTGTAGGAGAGGGACACTGTTGTCTTTGAGCATGAGGGTTAGACTCTGATGTTTGTTATGCCCTAGATGACTCTCCTACCTTCATTTTTCATTTTTCTCTTCTAGTAGTAGACCTAGTTTGTACTCTAGTAGAGGGTTTTGGTGTGGAGGCAGCATGAATAGATGTTGTAGGGGTAGGTGTTGTAGGGATTACTCTAGGAGGCTCTAGAAGTTGCAAACCCTTTTGGGAAACAAATTCTTACCAAGAAAGGGGTGATACATCCCTCAGGGAATGCTCAATCAATAGTTTAATGGGGGCATGATGGGAAATAGAGTTGTCCCTTCGCCTCTGGGTTTCATGGGCACTTTGTTTTAAAAGATTTAACAAAAAAATTGGGACATTAACAGCTAACCCATGCCTCATATGGCTCAATAATTTAAAATGGTAAGAATGTAAATAGGAGAAGCATCCCTCACAGGTTAAGTACATAATTATGAATACATCATATTCTAAATATGGGAAGGGCAGTGACACACATTTGCATCCTTGTTTAGAGACATCCAAAGGTCCATTAGTTGGTACTATAAAATCTACCCTAGCAAAAACAACATCTAAAGAGAAATTTTCTCCTACTGTAGGAAGCCCGGTCACTTCAGCAATTCATTCTTCTGTTACAACCACCATCAGACCCCATACTGAAGCTTCCCCTTCTAAAAGAGTTCTTAAAATTTCACCAGTAGCTTCCTCATTGAAAGAATTTAACCTTAGAAAATAGTTTAGCCACCCACAATTACTAAATGCTTGGACTGTTTGAGGATTTTGTGTTAAGAGCTTGTGAGCTTCAGGCTCATGTCTTACCAATTGACCACCCATATTCACAAATTACCTCTGCTGAGATTCCAAAAGCTCAAACCTTTTCTGAAAATTCAAAAGAAAATTCTTCTACTTAACTTCTTTTTGCTTCTTTCTATCTTGCCGTCACTTCCTCTTCTTTTCCAAGAATGACTCGAAAGATAATTGCATGTAATGATTATTAGGAACTACTCATATCAAGCAGTTAATGTTGTTTAAGATAAAACACACAGGCATATTTGGAAAGTACAAGAAGAATAAAAATATCTTATTAGTTGTGACAACAACATAAGAAAAGGTTTGAAATGGATTATCCCGCCCCCTACTTAAAAGTTGACATGTGTCCACACATGTGCGAGATGACAGGCAAACAATGGGCAATAAAGATTGATATGTACATAACAGTTGTTCAATAAATGAAATAAATAAATAATATGATTAACAAAAGATATCGCGTACCTTTCAGTTAATGCTCAGATGTGCTAGGAAATATCATAGCGCACCATGAAATGATGACTGGAACAAAAACCATGAATCAGGCGGTACAACAGGATGACGTAGAAGAAAAGAGAATGAATGGTGGTGATGGATGGAAAACGGGGATCATGGCTTCCTTGAAAGAACACCTTTATTATGGGCATGCAACATGGAATTTAAAAAGATGTTGCAGGAAAAAGATCGAAGCCTTTCGCTACAAGAAGATCAGTGGCCGTATTTGGAAGAAATTGTTGCATAAATTCATCTTTGGATGCTGGCTTATGATACAACCGAAGATGGTGTCCATTAACGAGTAGCTTGAATCAAACTAGATCTATTGTGGTTAATTGCACTGAGCCATTTTCAAATACATTTTCTATTTCATAAGGACCAAGCCATCATGTCGCTAGTTTACCTTGATTTTCTTTGTATCTAAAGTCATAGAGCAGCGCCCAGTCACTGGCAGAAAATTGCTTAGTTCAAATATGATTGTCATGCCATTTCTTTCTTTGTTGTTGGATAGTTTCAGTATGTTGCAGGGAAAATTTCCTTAGCTCATCTAATGCATTCAGCTGCAAGAGGCATTCCTTTTGAGCCTTAGAAATATCAATGTTAAGATCAAGAGCAGTCCTTAAGGTCCTATGCTCAAACTCAATTGGTAGCATGGCAGTCTTACCATAGAGTAACTCAAAAGGAGTAAACCATGTTGTTGTTTTCCATGTTGTTCTATAGGCCCAGACTGCTTCATGAAGGTAACTGCTCCAATCTTTCTTGTGTAATTCGACTGTCTTTCTAAGGATTACCTCAATTTCTCTATTGGTAAACTTTGCCTAACCATTAGCTTGAGGGTGATAGGGGCTAGACTTTCTATGCCTGATCTTATAATCATTCATTAATGCAGTGATTAAATTGGATGTAAACTTAGCTCCTTGATCAGTAACAAGTTCCCTTGGGACTCCAAACCGAGTAAAAATCTGCTCATACAAGAACTCAACAACTTTATTGTCATGGGCATGTGTCATTTATTTTACTTCCACCCACTTGGTTACATAATCGGTACACACCAAAATATAAGATTTCCCATTGGATGGAGGATCAATAGGCCCAACAAAATCCATGCCCCAGTTTTTCAAACGAACTGAGTACCACTTGTGGATGCAGGGGAATTTCATTAGACCTTGTTGGTCTCACCATACGTTGACATGTGTCACATTTCCTGGTGTAGGCTACACATCTTTGTGTAGTGTGGGCCAGTAATATCTTGTATTAAGCACTTTCATAGATGTTCTCTTAGCTGCAAAGTGTCCTCCACATGGCTCATCATGATAGGCATGCAAAATGTCATAGGTCTCATCTTCCCTCACACATCTTCTCATGACTTGGTCAGGTCCTATATAAAATAAACAGTTTGTAATCCATGAAAAGTTAAAAATTTTCTCAACCAACAATTTCCTTTCCTTTGGTGAGAAGTGTGCTAGAATTTTGTTGGCTGCTAAATAATTTACAATATCTACATACCATGGAGTTGGAACAGCAATAAAAAATAGATGTTCATCAGGGAAGCTATCATCAATTACCTCAGGAGTTTCAGATGAAGGTGTTTGAAGTCTTGATAAGAAATTTTCCACCACATTAGCTTGGCCTAGCTTATCAATAACTGTGATATCTAATCCTTACAACAATAGGAGCCATCTTGCTAGTCTGCCAGATATGACAGACTTATTCATGAGGTACCTTATTGCTGCATGATCTGTATGAACAAATATTTGGTAACCAATGACATAATGCATAAACTTGTTTAGGGCATACACTACTGCTAGCAATTCTTTCTCTATGATAGTATAGTTTAGTTCAGGGCCTTGAAGGTTTTTGCTAATGAAATATATAGCATGCTCAATGGAATTCTCTTTCTATTCTAGAACTGCCCTTATGGCATGATCAGAAGCATCTGTGTGTATAGGAAAGGGCATACTCGACTTCAGTCCTTGAAGAACAGGTGCTTCAGTAAGTAGGTTCTTAAGTTGTAAGAAAGATTTGTCACAGGATTCAGTCCAATGAAATTCAGAATCCTTGGTTAATAAGGCATATAATAAACTGGCTATTTTTTTGAAATATTTGATAAATATTCTATAGTATCCAACATGTCTTAGGAAACTTCTTATATCCTTTTGTTTTGTAGGTGTTGGCAAGGTTAGAATAACTTCTATTTTTGTAGGATCAACCTGAATTCCTCCCTGAGAGACATGATGGCCTAAAACAATTCCCTCTTGCATCATCATGAAAATTTCTCACTCTTCAAAGACAAATTCTGCTCCTGACATCTTTTCAACACCTTTTCCAAATTGGCTAATGCTTCTTCATAACTAACTCCATAAGTAGTGAAGTCATCCATGTAGATTTCCATAGAATCATGGGAAATGTCAACAAAAATACTTATCACTGCCCTTTGAAATGTTGCAGGTTCATTACATAGTCCAAAAGGTAAGAAAGAGCAGGCAAGTACCCCATGGACTGGTAAAATTTATTTTGTCTTGATCCTCAGAGGTGATTCTAATTTGATTATAGCCACTATATCCATCCAAAAAAGAGAAATACTTTTTCCCAGAGAATGAGTCCAGTACTTGGTCAAAAAATGGCAATGGAAAGTGATCCTTTTCAGTTGTTGTGTTCAGCTCCCTATAGTCTATACAAACTCTCTATTTCCCACCTTTTTTAGGGACAATCACCAATGGAGATACCCACTGGCCATCTGAAATGGGGTAGATAAAACCAGCATCAAACAATTTTTGGAGCTCTATTTTAACTATATCCCTGAGTGCTGGGTTTATCCTCCTTTGAGGATGTCTACCAGGTAAACAGTCTTCCTTAATGTAGATCCTATGAGTATAGAGTTGAGGATCTATTTCCTTCATATCCCCATAATCTCATGCAAAAGCTCTGTGTTGATCTTGCAACATTGTGACTAGGGCAACTTGTTGAGATCGAGGCAACTTATTATTGATGTTCAAATAGCGGCCTGGAGACACTTCTAGTTGCTTGGTAAGATCATTCATGGAGGCTGCTGAGAAAGGTGGTGTATGTATTTCATGTGGAAGAAATTTAGGGTAAACTATAAGAGATTCAGGTGATAGACTCTCATAATTCAGTTGCTGCAAGAAACACTTTTGAGGACAATTATCTACAACAGATAGGCTACTCAGACAAGGGTTGGTTTGCAAGATGTGTAAAAGTATGTCATCCTCACTTTGGAGCTGTGAAACCGGATTAGTTTGCAGCATCATTAGGTGGGCCAATGAATTAACTTCTTCAGTTTCCTCTCCTAAATTTGGCCAAATTGGTTGTGACAAGTCTGGCTAAGGTTGGGCAGGAGGATATAAAGCCAATTTCTTTGTTGACTGACCATGAAAAATTGTCATATCTCCTGAATGACATCCTATAAAAGCATCAACCATAGCTAACCATGGTCTTCCTAGGATAATAGGATATCCTCCCAAAGTTGCCTTAGTGGACAATATGGTGAAATCTGTTGGGTATTCCCAAGACTTAAGGGTGACAATGATATCTTCTACCAATCCATCAGGTTTTACTATGGAACTATCAACAAGCTGCAGGATGGTAGGTGTAAACTGAATTGTTGGGATTTTCAAACACCCCATTGTATACTTGGTCATTACATTGATGGTTGCACCAAGGTCTATGAAAACATTCTTCACTATTTGACCATTAATATTTATTTGTACCATAGGACTCCTAGGGTCAGTATATTATGTAATGACTATCTTCCCCAACATACTATCTGCTAACTATCCTAGAACATGGATGGTTTGGGGATCCTTTTTCTTTCTTCCTGGTTTCTTTAAACATGCCTCCTTAATGGATTTTCCATAAATTGGGAAATCTTTAATGGCTTGAAAAAGGGGAATTTGAATGTGTACATTCTTCAGCTGATCTAAAATATCAAAGGTAGGCTCTTCCATAGACTTTGATATAGTAATTTGCAATCTCTGAGGAAAAGGAGATTTGGCCTGATGTTGCAGGGCAGGTTCCTTAGAGACAGTATCTAACACAGGTATATGTTCTGCAGGATTAGTAGGTTGTTCAGATGCAAAATCTGAAATCTTTGTAATTACAGGTGGCTGTGGAGTAGGAAGTGTGGTTCCAGATTTGAGATGGATATCATGAATATTCAGGGCATAAGCTGGATACTGATTGGCTTCTACAAAATACATAGGCTGTTGTTGTTGCTGCTTGTTATTATTAGGGTTTGGCATGGTTGAGCAGGCATAGGGGTTTTTTTTCAAAGGCCAATATTTGCTGCAGGTGCTGCAGGAGTTGGCATGAGAGCCAAAGGTTGTAGCTACTAAAGCTGCAGGGAGCCAGGAGATTGGTTCTGCCATTGCTGTGGACTTCTCCATTAAGGATTTTGCTGCCAGTTACCTAGGGGTGGAGTCCATTATCCTTGTGGTTGCTGCCAACCTCCTTGAGGAGATTTCTATTGAGGACTCTGATATCTATTCCAGTGAGGTTGAGAAGTATTCCAAGGTGGTATTAGGCCATATGTAAGTTGCCATTAGTTATTGTAATTAGAATAAGGATTACCAAAAGTCAAAGGGTCTTGAGGCATACCTTGTCTTTGAGCCCATGGTCGCCTTTGTGCAATGAAGAATACTTGATCATCATCACCTTCTATCATCTTAAAGTCAATAGGTAACTGCTTAGCCTCTAGGTTAGCCACCATCTTACATCTGCAGTCATGTTTCTTCTATCTATAATGTGGATAGAACTCAACCAAGATTGCCTCGACTTCCTCATGTTTCTTTCTAGCTTGCATAGTATCCAACTGTGTAGCCATATTGTTTATGATATCCTCCTTGAAACTCCATTAGTAGAAGACTTTCCCAATGTGGCTTGATGACTTCTACCCTTCTTAGTATTTTTTCAAGAGTAGTTGAGACATATTTTCTTGATATCATCCCAAGGTAGTTGGGTTATATCTCCTCCTCCCATCAGGTCCAGAGCATCTATATAGCTATCACTGATTCCTCTTAGGAAGAGTAATTTTTGAGATTCTTCATTAAGTGGATGGTCTAAATTATTTTTTAGGGAAAACAAGAATCTTGAGATATAGTCTTCCAGACTTTCATCATCCTTTTGTTAAATTATGAATATATCATCTCCCTTACTACCACTCTTACAGTATTCCTTGTATTTCTCAAGAATTTTTTTTTGCATGGCTATCCAACTATCAACACCACCCCTTCCCAAACTCATGAACCATCTAAGAGCTCCTTCTTTCAAAGTAGTAGGAAACAACTTCAGCCTGTGAGAATTTAAAGTGTAATCATAGCTACGACAGAGGATGTCAAATTCAAACAAGAAAGTGTTTGGGTCCTCTATAAGTAGTCCATAGAACTTGGGAAGCAATGAAGAAGGAATATTTTAAGGTTATCATTATATTGCTGGGCAATGATGGGAAACTCAAAAGCAGGAGGTTGATTAGGTGGATTTCATGCCATATTTTCTTAATGGAGTATCAGAGTAAATGGATTTTCTTTAGGTTCTTCATCAGTTGGGTCAAATGGCAATTCAACAAACAAGTTTGCAGCAAATGGATTGATACTTTGGTCTCCTTCTTCCTCAAATAGATTATAAGCTGGTTCAGGATTATTATCAATGAATGGAAGGTCAGGGAGGAATCTTCCTAGAGCGTCTCTTCTTCTATGCATGCAATAAGATGAATGGTGAATTAAAGGAATTTTGAAAATGCTTGAATAACAAACTAAACTACTGCTAACAATGACTTATGACAAGTTCTTAGCTTGACACCATCCTTGACAACACCAAAAATGGTTGCGGCCACAAAAGGATTAAAAAGTCATGGAAAACCCTAACCTGGGAATTGGACATTCTAGCAGGTGACTAACATCTTCTTATGGTCATTCATTTACTTTGTCAAACCGGGGAACGTATACTTGAAATGGATCAGCACTATATGTGCACCAAGAACCAGTTTCAGTCACATTTTATAAAAATAAATGCATGAAAGGAATTCTACTTATGCTACAAGAATGTAATGTAGAGCCTTCTAAACTTAATCAAAGCAGAAATCATAATGACTATAATGGGAAGACAAACTATGAACTGGCCTTATGTTGCAGGAACAAACACAGGGATGGATTCTCGATGCTGCAAAAATAATATAAGACTAAGTTTGCACTGAAACTTCGAGAACGAAATCTAATTTATGATCAACATAAAATAAACGAATAACTAACTAACTACAAATACTTACTAAGTGGCCCCTCAAGTAGCAAGCATCAACTAATTATGCAAGAATTGAACTTAGAACTTCATCAACTTTTATTCATAAACTAGCAATGATGTACATTGTTCTACTCATATTAAAATTAACACAGGAAAACCTTCTCTTCTTAATAATACTAACTTTTACATACTCTCCTTGCTCACTTGCATAGGAGGAACACTTATTTAAACCAGAAAAAATACTAACTAACTAACTCTAACAAAGAAAGTCGTGGACATAAATATATCCTGAAACTGAGGAACAAACTTCTCATAAATGAAAGCATATCCGTTCAACTTGATCCAGGGAGAAGATTTAACATTCCACTCTTTCTAGATTAAATGATCATTAAATTTTTCTTCCCCACAACTCGGCCAAAGAATCCTCGCTGGAACAACTTCCTTGACACCGTACTGCAAATGGACTTCACTGTAAGGCCGAAGTCTACTGTGCTTGACTCGTTCATGCTCCCTTCAACAACCTGCGATGCACATGGCAACATAAGAGAAAGAAAACATGTGTGGCGAACAAGCACGATTCATCCATTAATCACATATTAAATCTATCCCATTATTCAAAAACCACATGCATTATATCAGTCTTTCAGGAAGTCAAGCATGGTAATTAATAAGACACATAGAGACGTTAGGCTGTAGGAATGTAAGAATATATTGCTACAGGATACTACCCATTTTTAGATAAAGAGTCTTTAATACAAGAGTTAAAACATCCACTAGCAATAAAAGTAGAGATATTAAAAATACATCATGATACTCAAATTATGAGCATATCTTGAGCTCATCAGCATCAATGCATAAATCTCATGAAGACGAACCTGACACAACTTGTTTCACGTAAAATGAAGTTCATATGTGCGAGTTATGTTTAGTCAAAGTTTTAGTTAAACGATGATATCAACATGTGACATGACAATTGACTAGATGGTAATGTGGAATTGCAGGTGGTGAGGGAAAAATCTTACAAAAATTCACATACCATTCTTTATTTTTCTAAATAAACTATGGAGGCTTATTTTATCTCACAAAAAATCTATTTGATGGGATCAGATTTTGTGGGATCCTAAGAGGATTTGATGGGGTCGAATTTTGTGGGATTAAAAAAAATTATCATAAAAAAAAAAATATTAACCCCTTTAATAAATGAATAAGCCCAAATTTATAACCTTTAATGGTTATTAAATAAATGAATAAAAAAAATACCCAAAACAATATAGCCTGTAAATGGAGAAATGACAAGGGCTTATAAAAAAATTAAAAAAAAGGGTTTTAAAGGGATATTATTTTTGTGAAACAAAGGGTATTTTTTGGTAATTTGTTATTTTATTTAATATGGTGGGGGTATTTGTAGGATCATCATGGAAAAAATAGGCACTTAATTGGCAAAAAATTTAGAAAAATCAGAGTTAGACAACTTGACATAAAAATTTGAATAAGTTATCTATATTATTTTAAAAATATGTAAGAATAGAATCTGTAGAAAATTTTATGTAGCTTCTAAACTACCAGGTTTATTTTGAGAAAAAAAATCTATTTAGTGAAAATTTTAAATTTCAATGCAGTAGTACTTAAATTTTAGAGAAAATATAAGAACTAGGTGTCTCTCTGACCACCCTAACCACAATAAAATGATAATATTTTTTTATAAGATTTTAGACATAAGTAGAGGACTCATGTCCAGATGTGATGCATATTTTTTTGTAATTTTTTTCTAAGTAAATAATTAATTATTAATTTTTTATTACAACTTTTTAAAAATATAAAAACTCATATGTCTAACCACTTAAACTTGGTCAAAAATTCATGAAATTCAATTTTTCTTTTTTTTAATCCTATAGTATGTGAAGCATAGAATGTGATGTATGTTTTGGATTAAAAAAATGTGATACCGTTTGAAAGCCATGTATGTGTTTTTCAATTAGCCTATCAATTAACACTTTAGTCGTAATTCAAATAGAAAGGGAATAATAATAATTTATTAAACTCAAAGTAAAGCATAATTTATATTGGTGGAAAGTTGAGAATCTTCTTTAAAAACCCTTTTCATTTCATCAATTTTGGGTAAAAAAAATTCGTTAGCCACATACCCTACAAATACCCATCATATTGCCACTTTTTGGCCGATCATGATCCTACACATACCCATGGTTTTTGGCCTTTTTAGCCAAAATTATGTATAAAAAGGGTGTAGGATTGTGATTTTTTCATTCAAAATTTTAGGAGAGTTTTGTGAGCTAAGTGGTCTCTTGTGAGAAAATGGAGAGATAAAAACTTAGTGAGTCTTTTGAGAGAATTATGAGTGGTTTCTTAGAAGAATAGGAAGAGATAAAAAATCATTGTTTTCTTTGAGAGAATTTTCATGAATTTTAAGTCATTAGTAAAGGCTTGATGCCTCATGTTTTGTACTCTTGTTGAGAGAGAGAGTTTTGTATTTTTATTGCTTGATAGCATTGTAAAGGTGACGAAGGAGTTAGGCATGAACATGTTTCCAGATAGATCCTATCATTGCAGTGTAGAAGTGGGAAGAGCCTGAAGTGCAACAATCTTCCTTGAAGAAAATTGTAACTCGATGAAAGAACATGGTGGTGTAAAAGAAGTTTTCATCATAATAATGGCATCAATCGCACATATTTACAGATTTAGAGATGTAGCCAGAGTCTGGTGAAATATGTTATCAAATCTCTTTGTCTCTTTTTTCTTGGTGCATGATATTGTCAGCTTTTTTACTTTCCTACATTTGATGTGTTTATTTACTCAATTCACAAGCAATGTCAGTTTCGATCTTAAATTAAATCTTTATCCTAGTGAATCTAACAGTTGTTAAGTGATTCACAGTAAGGAGTTTACAGATCAATATTACAAGAAATTTTATTTTGTACAGTAAAATATAGATGTTTTTGACACATCACACAATTCATTACTAATTTTTTTACAACATTAGCTAAGGCCATCAATCGGGTGTTTGAGTAGAACGTGAGTCAAATTTAACAAACTAATAGTAGAGAAGAAAAGTGAATCACCCAAAACCTTCCTCCAAAACTCTAGACTCTTTAATAATTCAATTTTTGTATCACATAGTAGACCCCATCTCATAATAACCAGGGCAAGAGCCTGAATTGTAGAAGCATGCAATTCCACTTTCATGAAGATTTCACCAACAGACACTAACCCACTTTCAAAATTGTAATGCTTCAACACCAACTCCAATGAAGAAATAGAGTAAATGAAAGGCTATAAATAACATATTTCCAACATCTTCACCAAATCATTATCGAGCAAAATGTCCATGCAATTGGACAAGAAAGCCAAGCTACCTCAAAATATAGAGGACGAGGGTTGTTCTAAAGCCATTCCTTACCCACAATTATTCTTATAGCATCCTCAACCTACACACAAGGAATTATGAAAACCATACCTAATTTTTTTCTATCATATGCATCATCCCTTCTTTTCTCCCAAAAAAAATTGGGTAGCATGACACGCCATGAAGAATCCATAATATCATAGTTAAATTGAGAATAAAGAATAAAGAAATAAAATCCAAATATATTATAAATGATATGAAGAACATCAAGTTGGTGAAGTATATATATATATATATATATATATATATATATATATGTTTGAATGAAGACAATGGGTATGACATCAAATACTCACACTTATTATTTTTAAATTCACCAATACAACTATCATTGATGTGAAAATTAACATTTATTTTAACACTTGAATCCTTAATCATTGATTTTTCGTTCAATACTTGGGTCTTTAATGTTTTGTGGAAATGAAGGAATGTAAAAACTATTTTTGATTAATACAAGGTGCTACCCCATTCTGCAGCTATTTAACTATAAAAAAAATACGTGTGATTAAAAGTTAAAAGGCTCCTCTAGTAGCCCAGGCTTTAACACTAGTTCCTTAATATTTCTTTAATATTTTGCACCTTGTTATAGTTCCTTCGACAATTCTGATCGTTCCTTAATATTATTTTAGTTTCCATGACTTCAAGTGATTTAATAAGTAATAAAATCTCAACTATTCATTTATGAAAATCTAATGGTTCTAGTGTTATTCTAGAGGTTTCAATTCACATGTCTAGTGCTTCAGAGATTTACTTTTGGAATGCAACAACAGTTGTCCATTGAAAATTCATCAAATGGTCATGGTTATATTGATTTGTGTTGACATCTGGCTATAGATATGGAAAATCCTCTACACATATTTCCTTCATTACTTTGGTTTGGGGATTCAATTATTTTATAAGGTTGATAATTGAGCCTTGTTTGGCCTTTACATCCTTTGTGTAAAACGTTATTAATTTTTTAAGCATTGGTCCTACATTCTTCCTAGGTGGTCCATCTTTTAAAAAAAACTTTATGCACATGCATATTTTTTCCACTTCAGTTCTATCACTCATTGCCAAAATACATCAACCCATCAAGTTCATTACCGTGATGAGAGATGAGCCTTGATCTTGCCATGTGTCCACATTTAACAGTTCTAGTGTTATTTTGGAGGTTTCGATTCACAAATCTAGTGCTTCAGAGATTTACTTCTAGAATGCAACTATAGTCATCCAACAAAAATTCATCGAACAGTTGTGGTTTTGTTGATTTGCATTGACATTCCACCACTGAATTGTTTTATTAGTTTGAGATTATGCTAATTCGCCAATAATTTTTCTTATTCATTTGAAAATAGGTTTAATTCACCAATGAAAATATCTTTTTGGTTTGAATTTGTTTTTTAATTGCTAACAATTTTTTTTCTCTGTTTTGAAAACAGGTTTAGTTCGCCAATGAAAATATTTTATTGGTTTGAAAATAGGTTTTAATCACCAATGAAAATATTTTATTGGTTAAATTTTTTTTGCAATTTGCCAGGATTTTCCATAGACTTCAAGCAATTAGAAAATATTTTCCAATCAATATTTTTTTCTTTAAAAATTAAAAAAAGCCACTAAAATTAATATTTTTATCGGGAAGTATACAAGATTCGCTAGGATTTTACACCTTTGCTGAGGGGGTGGGGGGTTTCTTAAAGTTATCCTTGATTTCATCTTCTAATTGGAGGTGTAAATAATCAAGGTAATAAATCCATAGCTCCTCCTAACCAAAACTTACAAATCTTTACAAATTCAATATTGAAAGACACCATTTCATTTGTTAAAGCTAGTGAAACAAAGAATAATGTAATGAATGTTGACATAGATGGTGAAAACATAAAATATAAAAATTTAGATGAGCCACTTGAAATAACGTCATTTATTGAAGCAAAGCCTTATAAGGGCTCAACCAAAATTCCTCTTGATATTTCTTTCTCACAAAAATACATACTTAAACTTGGCACTCGATGGTCCTCTTTACATAGTTGAAAGAGTCATTGACAAGCCTACTAATGGGATATTAATTGATCCCATCTGTGTAGAGAATGTTATTACTAACAAATTCCTATTTGTGAATGAACTCTATCAGCATACACATAATAAATTGAAACCATGGATCAAAATGCATAATTTTTTTGCTTGTCCTGCGATGGGATTGATAAATCTCCCTCTAAAAGTTGGAACAAAAACATTAAGTGTCTCATTCACCATCATCCCATCGTCATACCAATTTCATGTGAAGTTAGGCTATCCATGGATTTTCTCCATGAATGTCATCCTATCGGTTATGCATAAATGTTTAAAGTTTCCCTTTGGCAATGAAAAATTTATTGTGCATCATAGTGGCTTTGATCTTGTGTCTTCCTAAGGGAAATTTTCATTGAATTTATTTTTGCCTAATCCTATTGAACCTATTAGACCTCGTGAGGACTCTTTTAAATCATATAAAAATATTAATGCAAAACGAATAGAAAAATTATCCCTTAGAAATATTTCTCAACCCATGATTGAGTCACCTATCCTTGATGAATCAATGATTGAATAGAAAGCCCTTCCACATATCCAAGAGAAACCCATTATAAAACCTCCTACAATTTCCTATAGGAGACCATGAGATAACCAAAACAATATTGTTGTGCTTCCTAAAGTCAAACAAGTTTACAAAGCCAAAGAGAAAGTGGTTGAATAACCTCTTATGGTTCCTTATGTTCCTCCCTTAAGGGAAGAAACAAAACATATGGTTGATAAACCCACTTCTACACAAAAAAATTGAAAATAGTTTGAAACAAATTCAAAATGCTAGAGAGCATGGACCTGGATGTCATGCTATTGCTAGTATGTTACAGGCTAAATAAGTAAAGAAAAAAACATAAAATCAAAATCCAAACTTACCAGAATTAATGCACACAAACTCTATACCTTTGTTGCAATTTAAATTGGAATCTTCTAGAGACATTATAATTCAACCTCTTGTTGTGATTAATCTAGATGATGACATTGAAATTGCTAAGATTGATGAACAAGTGAATAATGAGTTGAATTCATTATTTTCTTCTTCTATGAGCTTAAATGAAAAATTTACTAGCAGGAGTGTTCAACTTGGTACTTCCCCTAGTTCGACACTTTTTGTTGTCCCTTTGGCTAAATAAAACTTTATTTAATTAAATCTGAAATCATTATTCCTCTCACTTTGATTTATTTAAATCCTAAAATCTAAATCAAATTGTCAAATCACCTAATCTTCCTCTAAATTAATCAAATCCTAATTAATGCTAATCCTAATCACACCAATCCTCTAGATTTTGCAACTTGCACAATAAATCATTTATTTTGATTTATTAAATCTTCTAATTTCCCTCAACATGGCATCAAAAGGGAATATCCTTCAAATTTGAAAAATCCCTCCAAAGGGATGTGTCCTTCTAACAAGGCATTCAATACGTCTTACATGTCCTTGTGCATTGATCCATGAGGCATTTAATTAATTCCTTTGTCTCTCCAACATGCCTTTTCACAAATTTGAAATTCCACCTAATATCATTTATGGACACATTCATCAAAATGTGCATAACCTTCCTCCATTCACATCTTGACAAGAGGCACTTGGCCATTGGATGTTAATTAATCCCACATTCATCCATTTTGCCTCTTCTTCCAAATTTATCTTCTATAAATAGAGGGTTTCTTTACTAATTTTGTATCCACAAGTTCATCCACAAGTTATGCATTTTAATCCACAAGTTCATTACAAAGTCACTATATTCATATTTAGATCCATTTTCATCCATTGAATCAAGTGTTCATAATTTTCATGATTTCATAGCTAGGTTATGCGAAAATTTCAATAAAGGAGCTTCA
Source organism: Sequoia sempervirens (assembly GCA_007258455.2). NCBI lineage: Eukaryota > Viridiplantae > Streptophyta > Pinopsida > Cupressales > Cupressaceae > Sequoia > Sequoia sempervirens. Next base: position 664,516,231 of record VDFB02281492.1, on the reverse strand, counting down.
ATCATCAACAAATCTTCATCAAGCTTGCAAGGAATTTGGAAAGGGTCATTTTCCACATCAAAATGGCACCAATTCCCCCATGGGATTGAGAGTTTGTGTATTTTGAGAAAGATTTGATAGTTTTATTCATTGTTCTTCATTTATTTCTTGTTCTTCATATCTCAAATGAACTTCATGGGGAATGATGGTTTTAATTTGCATAATGGAATAATTGTGTGTTTGTTCTTTGTGTTTGTGTAGGTCTAGGATCACCATTCACACTTATATTTCCATAATTCTTCCATTTTTTTACTATTATAGCCTTAGGATTCAAGTTTTGATATAAAAAATTTATTCATCTCCTTTGTGGGGTAAAAAATCCACACTCCTTATAGAAGGACAAAAATGGTTGGTAGGAATCTGAGACTAATTTTGGTAAACCAACCAAATTTTGTAGGTCCCCATTTATCGATGGATTCATCTCCTTGAAGGAAGGCTGAGGTTCATGGACAAAAGGGGTAGCAATCTGAATAGAGCAATTATGCTATTATTTGAGTCATATCTCTATTGATCATTTATTTGGTATAGGCCAATTTCTACTAATGTGCATGTATGCAGACACTCCTATCCTATTTTGTTAATTGTAATGTCTCTTCTTGAGAAGGGGGTATCATACATGGCCATCTTCTTGAAACTTGCATGATATGTTGAATCTACCATGTCAAGTTAGCAAGCAAGATCTAGGGCCAAGGTCTTATCCATGAGTGTGAATAGGAGCCAAAATGGCTCATCCTTGAAGCCATCAATCTTGATAAATGTGAAGTTTGTTTTGAGGAAACAATCAGACTTTTTCTTGAAGCTCTTGAGTCATTCCTGCTGATCTTTTATCATTTAGTTGGTGACAAGTTTTTGGCTAAGTTCAATTAAGATTGGGAACATGAAAATATTTGGTATTTCAATGTAATCCAATGTAACTAACAAGATGTGGGTCCATGGAGAGATGGGGATCATCTTGTGGGGAAATACTTATGTCCCAAAGGAATTAATGGTGAAGTGAGGAAACAATAATTTTGTGTTTTGATAAAGAATCATATGTATGAGAAAAGAAGAATACCTAAAAGTATTCTAAGATGAATTTTTTTCCAATTGGTAATGAATAGATTCATCAATGGCATCAACAAAGTCCATCATATACGATTTATCTCTTTCTACCATCTTCAGGTTGAAATCTATACCTAACTGGAATTCATGGACTTTGATAATAAAATCTAGCCAAAACATGAAAGCCAACATGGATGGGATATCTTGCATATCTTGTGTCATTAAAAGCATGAGTAGAAATACATAGGGGTGATACCTTTGTGTAATTGGTGTGGAGAGTTTCATTCAAGAACTCTAATTTTTGCTCATGGGTGTTCAATACTTTTCATAGTTTCTCTTTGTTATAGAATTTTTTGTTGGGAATTGGTATCTTAACTTTCTAAGCATCTCTCATATTTTAGGAAATGCGACCTACTTGAAAGTTTCCTATTTTGTAGGGTGTATGTTGACTTTCCAACCATTTTCATGGGACAATGCCACTTATTACTTGGGAACTCATTCTCAGTAAAGGAATTTGTAAAATTCGCAAGAGGAGCACTTGGATGCCAAGTTTTAGTGTGTGGTGAGCTTCAGGACCCGCAAGGAAGGGTGACACTTGTCATTATGACATATTTTTTGAGAAAAAAATATTGTGAAAACCATAATGAAAGTGTTACATGATGTCGTGTGGCATTAGTTTCAATTTTTTTACCAAAGCTCAGAAGGGAAAGTTGCTTTGCGAAGAGTTAGTTGTCACTTAGAGTGACTTGGAGTTGTCAAGTTCTAAATTTTAGTAGAAAATTTGATTTTTCATGGTGGATGCCTAGATTTATTGATGTGTGATTTATGGTTATTTTTGTCTCTAATGTGGTTGCATTTTATTACATATTTTTCGTATGTTTGTGCATGTTAGTGTATGACTGCCATGATGCTTTTGTGGAGAGCTAAAACCAATGAATGTTTTTTGTTACAGTTTGCATGCATACAAAGACTATGGAGATGACACATAGCAACCTTAGGCACCCATATTGGAGATGTATAAATGTTTAATTCCTTAGTGCATTTGTATTATATTATGATTTTATTATTTGTATGTCTTATGCTATTAGATTCACTCTAGAATTATAACATTGTGAAACAACACCTAAAAGAGCACTAACTCTATGCATTGTACGTAATTTCTATATTATAGTAATACAATTGATTTGTGATTTGTTGTGTGGGTTTTTTCCTAAAAGGGTTTTCCCATGTAAAATTTTGCTTTATGTGTTTTAAGATTAAAATCTAAAAATTAGTCTTACTACATGTGCATTCTTAAGGAAACTGTAATAGAATAAAGATGTGAAAAAATGTGTTTGAAGCCCTCTCTTGATTGATTTGATTTTAGGGAATCATTTCCACACTCTTTTTTCCTTTTAGTCATTATTCGAGCCTAGCCAACTTTGCTATCCTTGGTGGGTTAGAAGGAGTTTTTGTGCATACCTTGATTCAGTGGGAGTTATTACAAAGAGAACTTTGAAATCTTATTGTAGGTTTAAGATCACAAACACCTCTAGAAGAATAGAGATGGAGAAATTAAATGAAAAAAAAATTGAGTTGTAAAAACTCAAAATGGATGATATGCTCATAGACCAAGATCTGTGGGCTATAATATCAAATAAAAAATAAGTAGCAACTTCCCAAGTTGATTGAGATCCATAGGATCAGAAATCCAAGAGTCTGATAAGACTCTATTTGGTTGATTTTATGCTCCTCAATTTCCATGAGAAGACTGCAACTAGTCTCTGGAAGAAGCTTCACAACATTTATGAAGGGAAATACTTGGTGAATAAGCTTTTCCTAATAAATAAGTTGTAGATATATTTTAGGATGGAGGAAGGAGGTTTAGATGCTAATCACTTGAATGTATTCAACATCCTATTGGCTCAACTATGTTATGCTGATGTGAACTGTAATGCCCCGTCATAATAACCTAAGGAATGTTGCAATAGTGTATAAAAGTGAAATCATTTTTTTTTTTGAAGTATAATTATTAAGTTAATTAGTTTCATACATTCATTAAGTTATGCGACGTTACAATACTTGAGTTTCCATAGACGACTTTAGTATTTCGCATTGCAAATGTTTAATTAATAATAAACTTAAAAATAAACATTGCATATCATTTGGAATTCCATTCAAGATATCATAAAGTAAAAACTTGTTTTCTTACATTGCATTTGATAAAATATTACAATACTCATCCATTTGATGAGGGGATCAAATAATAGTTACAATTTACATTTTACAATGTTCACCTCATATACAATTGAGGGATGTTTTCAAATACATGATTTACAATTTACAAAGAAGATGTACATATAAGTTTCCAAGTGTGAGCTCTCCATCCATGAAGCTCTCGATGCCATGATCATAAAATTGGGGACCCAACGGAGTAAGGTGCATGTTCCATCGAACCATGTGGTACCCGCAGGTCCACCCCCCGTGCTAGGAGATAGTAATATGGTTACCTAGACATAATCTACTAACCCTAGACACAAGTACATAACTAACTGATGGTTACATTTCTTCTAGATTTAAGACAATTGAATGTACTACATATACAAGGTTAACTATTATTTTAGGTGGAGTGTCATCACAATATTGCAAAGGTTACCCTGGTGTTTCTTCCTAGGTTCTGGCCCCCAACTTGGGTTACCCTGGTAACCTCTTACAAAACCCAGCCCCATTTTCGAATCATTGCGGAATCGAATGTCTTTTGAAGAAACAAGACATTGATTTCCCATTCCAAGCCTTCTCATCTTATACTCAAGATTGAACTAGCTCAAGTGTCATAAGCAAGGCATAATCATCTTGTTAAGAGTTTTAATCTAACTATTGTGTTATTTAGTTATCACTGACTTACTAACTCTTTGCAAGTTACCCTAACACCACTTTGTGTGTCGGCCCTTACACATAGCCACTCCCCTAAACATAACAAAGGAATCTAAGTTTTCTAACTAGGATAGACAAAGTGTACAGATTTCAATCACATAATAACAAATGACACACAATGGTCATTAAAAATTTTATTCATAAACCAAGTATCAATACCCATATTCTAACATGTGCACAACCCTAGTCAACTCAAGAAATACATATGAACAACAACATAACCCTTCCTATATAGTTCGTTCTGGAAGACTTACTATCATAGTTATCCCAATCTTTTACAACTGACGTAATAGGGGTAACATATCTTCAAAAATCATTATAGACAAATAAACAATCTATCTTTTGGATTTCCTAAATCCATTTATTGCAATCATTCATCCTAAGCAGCTACTCAAAATAAATAAGATTCAATTTGGAATATTAAAGTAGAACTAATTATTTCTTTTCAATTTTGAAAATCATGCTTATTAATAAAATTCAACTTCCTATTTCAATAAATCAGTTCAAAATCCTCTTCTTATTCATTTAAATGTTATATTTCCTCAAAGTATAATTAATTATAAATTTACTTTTACTAATACTAATTTTTCAAAAATCAACAAATAATAATAATAATAATAATAATATATATATGTATATATATATTATATATATACTATATATTATAAATAATATATAATTTATATAACATATATAATACATATATATATTAATTAATATTTTATTTTGACAAATTCGAAATTGAATAAAACCCATTCAAATTTCTATTTGCAAACAAATGAAATGAAATTTTTATGATAGCAATTACCACGGTCGTGTACATCCTCCACAGTGGAGGATGTGCTGCCTGTGGGGTGGCGTTACCTCCATGGTTCTATGGAGGGTGATGCTTTTTGGCAGCTGCTCCCCACAAAGCCATGGTGGGCGCTGCCACACAGCGGCTGCGCCCCCACTGTGAGAGCGGCAGGGTTGGGGTTTACCCTAGCCCTTCCCCAAATAACTAAATCTGAATTAAAATTTTAGAATTTCATTTTTTTTTAATAATCCCTATTAAAACATTCAAAAATTTAACCTTTTATTTAAATAAAAATAAATAACAAATTTCCTAACCCCCAATATCGCCCGTACGACGATTTTACATAAAATATCACTGTGTAAATAAAAATTTATTTGAAATAAAAAACTCATATACAGACTGTAAACTCATACAACACAATAAATAAATATTATACATTCTTATAAAAAAAATCTATTTTCTCAAATGGGCATTTGTAAATGAAATATTCTTCACACAAATTTAATCATATATCACAAAAATACACAATTTTGGGATTTCAATTTTAAAACAATAAACATTTCACTCAAAATTAAATCCCCAATTTTCTTTTCTAAAATTTTCACAAAGGTTTCATTTAGAACTTGTTTTGAATTCTTTCTTTTGTTTAACCACGTTCTTGAAAATTCTTGCAGACAAATATCAAATATCAACAGAAGATTTTCTACAAACAATTGCCAAGAAGATGGGTTTTAAACAAACAAATTTCTTTTCAAAAAGAAACAAACTAAATTTGCAAGAAAAATATCTGTTTCCTGTGTTTGTGAAGATCTAGTTGTTGGAGAGAATCTTCTCCCTGTAGAATGCAATCCTCCAAATCTTCTTCAAAACACCAATTCCAAGAAAGCTATATCCAATCATACAGATCTTCCAAAAAAAGAAATCTTCCACAAATATACAACCCAAATAGAGGAAGTAACAATTTCCTTAAAACATATTTTTACACAGCAAATTCTTTTTCATTTCCCGTGAAGAAAACTAATAACCCCACTGTATTTCCCAGATCCAAAATAATATCCGTGAACAAATTCCTCAATCAAAAATCATAAATGCACTGGCACACTTGTCAAGAAGTACAAAATATCTTCTCAACAACTTCTCGACAATCTTTCCTTTTAAGATTTGCATGATTTAATTAATTTATTTAAAATTAACAATTTTAAATTGCAAATATGTTTAATAATAAAATATGCCATTTCCAAATAATATTTAAATTTCAATAAATCTATACACACACAATATAAAACAATTTAATTTAATTAATTAATTAATTTAATTAAATAAATTTAATCTTTATGATCAAACCATTTAACCAAACAAACTAATTAATTAATTAAATAACATGCAAAACTAATTTCTTCAACATTTACAAATTAATTTAAATAACAGTAAATTATAACATAATAAACTATTATTAAATTGACATTTTTCCTTTCAAGCAATTAAACCAAACAGAAAAATACAAGACAACCTATGACTCTGAACTAAAGCAGATGATGTACTATGACCAGGTTATAGACTAGACTAGGATGAACCAAACTACTACTTCCCAATCAACATATCCATTGAGTCTTGACACGCTTAGACCTGAGTAACCAGGTGGAGTCGGTGTCATGTACCTGCAATCCTGCAACCAAGCAATAACATGCATATATATATAAACCATTGTATAGGCACACCATGTAGAGAAAATCATGGACATCACAGGGCACACTCGCAAGCGAGAGATGTGATTCCGTTCTCCACACCAATACACGTCACATCAAACTGACGAATTAAATAACTGTTAGTCCATCATAACATATATATAACAATAACATCTGAAAGAAAACATCTACGCTATCTCAAAGCATATCAGAAATCAAATATCACCATACAATGTATCATCATGTCACAGAGTAAATCCACTATCGCTCAAAACCAGTGATCAAAATATCCAAACAAAGTACCATAGTCTAACAGTGTGAAAACATAACAACAAAAGACATAAGCATAAATGGAGGGGTACTACATGAACATTTATGACAAGGGTTTTAGCATCTTACTACTTTGTTCTTTGTTGGACTCATTGGAGTACTTGGTGATGGCTACTAGAAGCACAACAACCACCTTCAAAATCTATAAGATGTGGTTTCTTTGTTGTTATTTAAAGATATGTGGAGGAAGTATTCTAAGATGTCCAAGGAAGCCCTTGTTGTTCATAGTAGATTGAAGGAGTTCAAGCAAATAATAAAGACAAGAAATTTGTAAGTCCAAGTCTCTGAAGAGATCTAAGTCTCTTGGGAAAAAGTCTAAGTTTAAGTTTTGAAATTGTAGTAAATTCAAACATTTTCAAAAAATTGTAATGAGAATAAAAGAAAAAACAAGTCCTTCAATTTTGAATCAGGTAAATCCTCTCAAGATGATGCAAATTATTTTTTTTCAACCTTGGCAATGCATGCATTGGAATATGTGTGGTTGATTGACTCAAGTGCTTCTTTCCACATGACCTCTCATAAAGGTTGTTTCTCAAATAATGAAGAGTATGATGGTAGGAAGGTGTATCTAGGTGATGACTCTCACCTAAATATTGTTGGTCATGGAAGAGTCGGGATCTAATTACCTAATGGTACAGTGGAGGGATTGATGGTGTTTTGAACATCCTTGATTTGGAAAGAAACCTACTCTTAGTGAATAAGTTGGTTGATGTAGGAGTGCAGGTCATTTTCTTGAGTAGCTGATGTGAGATGACTAGAGGTTCTATGGTTCTTGCTAAGGGTGTTCAGATTGCTAGTCTATATAAGTTGGATGCATGCATGGTTCAATGCATTAGTTCTTTTATGAATTCTAAGAAAGGAACTTTAGATTATTCATCCTCACTATTAGATCAAGCAAAGAAGAAGACTGTGGTGTCTACATTTGATGGATGTGCTTTCTGGGTACCTAAGAGTGCCATTGCTTTGGATATGAAGCTCCCAATGGAGAAAATAATGTTGTGGCACCAAAGGCTTGGCCATATTAGTGAGAAGGGTCTTAGATCCCTAAGAAAAAAGAGCCTTTTTCAAGTCCTTGATGATTGTAATCTCAAGTTTGATTGTTGAAAACATTGTATGTATAGAAAACAACACCATGTTTCTTTTTACCAGTTCTGACAAATGTTCTAGCATTTTGGACTATTTTATTTTTGATGTGTTTGTTCCTTTTAATGTTCCTTCATTAAATAGATCTATGTACTTTGTCTCATTCATAAATGACTCTTCTAGAAGGACATTTATTTATTTCCTTAAAAGTAAATCTACATCTTTTAGCTAGTTTAAGGAGTTCACGTCCATGGTTGAAAACCAAATTGGTCAAAAAATCAAATGCTTGAGGATAGATAATGGTAATGATTTTTATTCCACAACATTTGATTGGTTCTATAAGGACAATAAGATTGAGAGACATAAGACAACTCCATACAACCCATAAAAAAATGGAGTTGCAAAGAGAATGAATAGAATGCTAATGGAGAGGCCTAGGAGTATGTTAAGTGGTGTTGGAATTGAACATAATTTCTTGGCTGAAGGTATAATGACTACACGCTCTTTTATAAATAGGTCTCCTACTTCAACACTTGTTGAAAAGATGCCTATTGAGACATCATCTAGCAAGAAGCCATGATGAGACATCTCAAACTCTCTCTTTGTAATGCATATACTCATGTGTCAGATGTGAAGTGATCTAATTTGGAGAATAGGGTGGTTAAGTGTATCTTCATCAGCTATGGAGTTAGTGTGAAAGGGTACAAGCTTTGGGATCCAGTTGCAGAGAAAGTGCTCTACAATATAAATTTCATATTCTATGAGATGAAACCTCCATAGTAGATCTACATCCAGAGAAGGAAGAAAAATAAAAGGACGTAGTTCAAATTCCACCTACCCCTAAAAAGGATGAAATATGCAGTCCCGATGTGACCAATGAGGAGATATCTAGTTGCTTTGATAGCTCTAAAGAAGATCTAGAACCTCAAACTCAACCATTGAGGAGATCTACAAGAGAAAGGTGGCATCTGAATAGATTTCCTTACACTATCTTAGACTCCAGTTGCATATTTTATTTCATTGCTAACATTGATGAGCCTAGGAGAGTTTGAAAGACTATTGATATGCATTATACATATTCAAAGATGTAATGCATCAATGAGGAGATGGTGGAATTGAAAAGGAATGCTACAGGGGATATGGTAGTTTTTCTTTAAGGAGGAATCCTATTTCAGTTCTTGTTATCACTTACAACAACTTTTGACTTTGAAGTTGAGAAACTAGATGTGAAGAAAATTTTCCTTCATGGTTATTTGGAGGAGGAAATTTATGTCACAACTTGAGTATTTTTTTATGAAAGGGAAAGAGAATTTGGTATGTAAGTAAATAAAATCTTTGTATGTTCTGAAGAAATCTCTTAGCATGTGGTACCATAATTTTGACACCTATGTGTTGTTGTTGGATCTTTGGAGATCCAAATATGATCATTGTGTTGATTACAAGACTAATAATGGTTGCATTCTCATTATTTTTCTATATATGGATGATATTTTGTCATCACAAGGGAACTTTCAGCAAAGAATATTGTGATAAACCTCAAGAAAGTGTGTCATGAATCCATGTGGCATTATTTTTAATTGTTGACCAAAGCTCAGAACAGGAAGTTTCTATGTGAAGACTTAGTTGTCAATCATAGTGACTTGGACTTGTGGGTGAGTTCTAAGTTGGAAAAAAAAAAAATTCTCATGGTGGACAACTAGCTTTATTTTTAGATAATTTATGGTGATTTTATCTTGCAGGTGGTTGCATGTGTATGATTGGCAAGATTCTTTTGTGGATAGCTAGAATCAATACATGTTCTCTGATACACTTTTCATGTAGGAATATGTTGTGGAGATGACACATAGAAACCTTAGGCACCTATATTGGAGATGTATAAAGTTTTAATTCCTTAGTGCATTTGTATTTTATTATGATTGTATTATGTGTATTCCATTTTGTTGCTATATTCACTCTAGAATTGTAACATTGTGAAACAACACCTGCAAGAGTATAGAATTCATGCATTGTATGTAATTTCTATATTATAGTAATACAATTGATCTATTCTTTGATGTGTGGGATTTTTCCTGAAATGGTTTTCCCATTTAAAATTTAGTGTTATGTGTTTTATGCTTGAAATCTAAACAATTAATCTTAATGCATGTGCATTTTTAAGAAAATTGATATAAAATAAATATTTGAAATAAATTTTTTGGAACCCTCTCTTGATTGATTTTCATTTAGGGAAGAATTTTTGTACTCATCTTTCCTTTCAGTCTACAATGCAATTGTGGGGGAGGAAGAGGATCTCCCTGATATTTGTTATGTTAATCACCATATTCACTTGGTTTCCCTTGATAATGCCTTCCTCTACATCATATCTTTGTGCATAGAGAGCAATAATCTCTAGGCATGGGTGCACAAGAGACACCATGTATTTTTATAGGGTAGATCTCCATTTCCTAAAGATGAAAGACTCAAAATATTGTTTATGAGCACTTACAAGAAAATGAGCATGCGTCTCCCTTATCCCTTTTTGGGTTTTAGATAACTTGGGATTAAAGATCTTGATTTCACAGTTGGTGACCAGCACACTCTCCCTGAAAGGTCCCTTTGCAACACTTTATATTCTCTTTTATGGACTCATTGTGTATGCTTCATTTTTATGATGCTCCATTTCACCTCATGTTTGTGTGAACTCCTTTGTCTTTACATTGTCATTCCATAGGATATAGAGCTAGGGGGCTAGCATATCCTCTAGATTTGATGTCATCCTATCTCTTCAATGTTTGGATAAATGTGCCCTTATTTTCTTATCCTTACTTTAGTGTCAACATGATCATAATTTCATACTCTCACTAAAGTGGGTGCTAAATATAGCATCATAAATCATCCTTGATTATTTCACACTAGGTTTAGCTCCCCTATGTAATTGGACCTAATTATATTCTTAAATCACCCATTTTGTGTTTGTTTTCAACAAATCATATTTAAATTAGGAAACCATTTAATATTTATTTAAGGAAGAAAAAGGCCCAAAATAGGCCTTGTCTAAGGTGCTAGCGCCCTTGTCTAGCCTATTTTGGCCCAATTTAAAATATATTATTATCGACTTTTTAATATTTAAAAATTTAACTCATTTATTTCCTTTTGATAATTTATTTTGTGGGAAAATGAATTATTACATCTAAGTATGAGTATTTTTCACCATTTTAAATCATAATATAATCCTATTCAACAAATTGAGCAATTATGCATGCATCCTTAAAAGGAGTCAAAAGCAGAATGAGTAGAATTTAAAATATTTATGATTACTCAAGATTCATGTTTGTAGTGTATTGAACATATTTATTTAATTTTTTTCATGTTTTATGATTATTTGTTTCGTGAATACTAAAACATGTAGGAATTCAAATGAAAGAATAAATTATTCTTGAAGAGGATGAGTAAAATGATTTCAATCCATCAAGGAAAGTAGATCTAAGTGGTAGGATGCAAAATTTTATCAATTTATCATTCCTATAATACATTTTTCCTCTTCCCGACTGAGGATAAGCACTCTTTAAAACATAATAGTCATTGTGGAGGTGGAAACATCAAAATGGGGTTTGACTTGGGCAAGCCCCTATATAGCACATCCATTCCTCTCCTCTCTTCTATGCACATGCTCATATTTCAGTTTGATTTAGGAAAGCATTCAAGACTTGATTGCAAGATCAAGAACTCAAGCCATTTGTGTCAAAAAATTAGGGAAAGTAGAACTAATCATTGATAGATTATTTTTTGAAGCCAAGTTCAAAAAGAAAAAATATGTAATTTGTTGAGATATTCCTCTATTTGTATCTCTATTCTTCTTTATATCATAAATATATTTTCTTTCATTCTTTTTTTTCCTCTTGGGAACAATATAAAATTTTGATACATTTAGGTCTCTTCCATGTTGATTCAATAGCCTTTGATATTGTCTTCATGTGTCATTCCTCCCATTTTTTGTAGTTATACATTTTTTTTTAGAATGATGTCAATTCCAAGAATAATCATATTTATATTATATCTCATTTATACAAACCCCAATTCCATTAGATTCTTTATGTGCTATCTTCACATTTTTATTTATGTGGCCTTCTTTTGGGGGAAACCCCTCTTCAAGAGTTAGATTGTTTGGGAAGATATATTTAGCATAAGGTTTCTTAATAAGCTCTCATGCCTTGTCATTTTGTAAAGATCATTTTATTCTATCTTAAAGTAAATTGATCCTAGATTTTTTTAATAATTACTTTAAGGTGGGGGCATACAATATGTTATCTACTTCACTTTTTTCACACAATTGGAACTTTTTGATGCATATATGGCATATTGATCATTTCAAAGTATAATTCTTGGTATAGCTAACATAAGAGCTCATCTATTGATCAAACTTCACTAACTCTTGTGTTTCTTCATTTTCTACCATTGTGGAAACACGCCTAGTGAATATCATACTTCACAAGCCTATGTTGTTTCTTATCATGAGCACCTAGTGGATACCAAAGTTCACTACCTTCTGATGCCTCTTATCTATTCATGGTCACCTATCAAATATTAAACTTTGGTAGGTATGGATGGACTAGTAGGTATTTATAGATCTTTCTAGTACACATGATGCCATACACCTTCTTTTGTTTGCAACAATTTTACATCGTGTTTTCATTTCTTTTATATTGTGTTTCCATTAATGTTTTTATTATGTTAGCATATGTTTTTCTTAGTTTTTCATTTTGTATGTTTTGTGTCTAATTCTCATATCTCTTTCGTTGCATTTTTCCTCATGTGTGTGTGTTTCTTTATCTTCTCATTTTTTTTTAGTAGTATCCTAAGCTTGGGAGCTAGAACACCCCCTCGATTTTAGGTTATCTTACTAAAACATATAGGGAAAAGAGGGAGTCAAATAGGAAGAACTATAAATAAGATTATGCCAAAAATAAAAAAGGGTGTCCACATAATCACAATTCCACTTTACTCATGTTCATTAGGAAGAGTATAGTGTCACAAATGATTATAATTGACTTGCAACCTTCAAGGTGAGTCAACCCTAAGTTTTGACACTATATTGCCTTGACTTCCTTCTAGAAAAAAATAGTAAAATATGATTGAACAATAGTTTTGGGAGAAGAATTAAAGTGCATTAACAATCAAACATATCACATATAACACTTGAAACATTAAGTATTATGATAATATTGATAGAAAAATCATTAACTAGTAGATATGAGAAGGTTAAGATGGTATTACTTGGCCCTAAAAGTGGGTTTTAGGCTTTGTTGAAGTACACATTCATCGAGGGGAGAATGAGTCTCCATATAGGGCTCTAAATTTTTTTTTTGTAGTCCTTTGATTTTACATCTAATCTTTTGATTCCCCTAGGTTTGACTTTTTGGAAGTTGGTGAAATAAAGAAAAAATTGGGATGGGGGAAGATCCAAGATGGATTAACCAAATGGATTCACTCTATTCTTCTTATTTCTCTCAATTACGAGGGTTATAATGTGTAATTGATAATCCAAAATCAAACCTAACCAATATAGTAATACAAAGTTAGGTTTTAAGAGGGTCAAATGATGTGCACTTATTGCAAAAAATGCATTTTTGTGCCTCGGTAAGGACTCATTCGCCCTGTAGTGAATGTGTCCTAGCTAGAGTTGTAGAAAATGAATTTTTGGGTTCTATTTTTCATTGTCTCCACTCCCAAATCCTAGGTGTTCAGTGCCCAAAAGTTGAAAATGAATTTTGTAGAAGACTTTCCATGATCTTGCAAGAAAGATGACAACTTTCACAACTTTTGCAACTTTTTCTCTCCACTTGATCTTCAACCTAAAACCTACAATCACACATTGAAGGAGAGGAAAAATATTGATTGTTGGGGAATCGGGGTTTTCCTTGGTCAAACCCCATTTTGGTAATTAAACTTTGAAATGAAACAATGCATGTAAAAGGAATGATGAATGAACAATTTAATGTCACCACTCACCAATCTCCAATTGAACCATGGACTGCAAATATGAGACTTAGCATGAAATAGCCTCAATGTATGTAGATCTTGATCATAGATTTTGGCATGAAATAATACTTGAATAAGATCTCCAATGCTACATCAACACATTAGCTCAATAACATGCATGACTTTGACATGATAATTAATATATTGATTTCTACAATAAACTTTAATAATCTTCCCTTGAATGCCTTCTTGAATGATCTTGAATGCTCTATAATTATCTTGTGAAACTACTCTTGATTTCCTATTAATATCTAGCATGAAACTATGTGAAATAACCTCATATTTATACATAACTTAAGATAAAATCCTGAAATTCAAATAACACAAGCTGCCATCAAATCTAGGATTTTAAATCATTATAATAATACCAAAAACATATTCCAAGGGGGGATCCTAGGGCCAAGTGAGGCCCATTTTCCATGTGTTGACCAGGGTTTGTGAAAGTTTATGTATAAAGGGGGTCCTAGGACCTTGTGAGAAACCATTTTCCACATGGCGATTGGGTCCTAGGTCACTAACCTAGGACACATACCTTGTAAAATCAAGCATTGTGTAATATTATTTAAGAATGTCAAGCTTTATCCCTCAAAATCAGCAATTAATTAGGCTTGGATTTGAATTAAAGGGACCAATTAATTTCAAATTAACCACAATTTTAAATTAATAAATCCTTAGATTAGTGTGAAAGTGTAAAGATACACTTTAAAACACCCTAAATAAGGCACCATTAGCTCCATTTTATCTAAAAGGGTCCTAAACTTAATGTGAATGTGTGAAGCACATTGTAACACTAAATCAAGACATAATTATGTCCATTTTAATATTAATTATTCCCAAATTAAATGTGAAAAAGGGATAGTTTTTTGTACACTACATTTCCCCCCCACTTTAGTGAGAGTATGACCCCATGTCAAACTCACACTAAAGTAGACATTCAAGACACTTATTTATGGAAAAATTCAACAAAGATACATAGTCATACACTATCAAAGACTAGAATAAAAGAGCGGTGGATCAAGCCTTGACTAGGTATGTGTAGGATCATGATGGGCCAAAAAGTGGTGATATGATGGGTATGTGTAGGGTATGTGGCTGACGATTTTTTTTTACCCAAATTTGATGAAATGAAAAGGGTTTTTAAAGGAGATTCTCTAGTTTCTACCAATATAAATTATGCTTTACTTTGAATTTAATAAATAATTATTATTCATTTTCTATTTGAATTATGACTAAAGTCCTAATTGATAGGCTAATTCAAAAATATCTATAGTTTTCAAATGGTATCACATTTTTTGAATCCAAAACATGTGTCACATTCTATGCTTTGCATACTATAGGATTTTAAAAAAAAAAATTATGAAATTTTGACCAAGTTAAGGTGGTCAACATACGAGTTTTATATTTTTTAAAATTTGTAATAAAAATTCATAATTAATTATTTACTTGGAAAAAATTACAAAACATATGCATCACATCGGGGCATGAGTCCTCTACTTATATCTAAAATATTATAAAAAAATATTATTATTTAATTGTGGTTAGGGTGGTAGATAGACACCTACTTCTTATTTTTTCCTTGAAATTTAAGTAATATTGCATTGAAATTTCAAGTTTTCACCAAATATATTTTTTTAAAATAAACCTAGTAGTTTAGAAACTACATTCAATTTTCTATAGATTTTATTCTTACATATTTTTGAAATAATATAGATAACTTATTCAAATTTTTATGTCAAGTTGCCTAACTCTAATTTTTCTAAATGTTTTGCCACTTAAGGGCCTATTTTTCCCATGATTATCCTGCACATACCCAGCTATCCAACGAAATGTGGAACATGTATTAGCTATTTATCCAAGAAAAAGGTAAGGATCAAGTCTCGACTATCCAATGCAATGTGGAACACATCTCAGCTATTTTTCCAAAAAAATTCACAAGTAGAATGTAATGTGCACTATGCAAATGACACACATGCTCACTCTAGGGTAGTGGAACCTCATTCCATCCACTAAGTGATCATCCCTCTAGGAAGGTGGCTTAGTGAGAAGTTTATGCCTATGTTTTGACTCTCACTATACTTAACATACCAAAGCTATCCCTTTGATAACTTTGATAGGGTGCCACTCACATTTTTGTCTTGTGCTTAAAAAGTTGTGTTATGCTAAGTACCCATGCACAACAATGTCTATTGGTTCTTGATCAAAGGGATCTTGCTTCATTTGTGTAAGGTATTCTTCTTAGGGATCATTATGCCTAATGTCTCTAAGAGAGGACAAATAAAGAGTAAAAAAATGCAACTTAGGGGATTCCTCATGTCACATCAAGCTACTACGAGAAATTCATTAAAGAGGGATGATGTTAGATTTAAATCAAATATAGGTTGATTTATTTAATTTAAATGAGATGACTTTAGAGATTAATTAAATAAAATGGATTATTTAATTAAAAGAGGGACTATAGGATTAATTATACAATGATTTATTTAATTAAAAGGAGATGATGACTTAATCAGATAAATTTGATTTATTTAATCAAGAGATGAAATGTGATGAATTTAATCAAATAAAGGTTATTCGATTAAATAGTTAATAAAGGAGATGATTTAGGATGAACTGGTGTTAGTGAAATTAGGATCAGGTGAATAGGATCGATCGGTATATTTTACGTGTCTACAATCAGAAAGAAATTAGTCAAACAAAAGTTGGTGTTGACATGGTTGACACTCATTATCAATTTGTGAGAATCTAGAATGAGTATTATGAGGAGGGTGCCTGGGTCAAAGAAGAGGATTTATTTGAAGAAGATAAAGAGAACCCCTTAAAGAAGGAGGAGAACTACAAGATTTGGAGGCCTTCGATGTGGCCCCCTTCTCAACAACAACATTGAGCCACTCAAGGAAAATAGGAAGCTAGTACCACCCATCCAAGTTCTAAGGAGCAATTCTTTGGTTCTCCTTCTAAGTCTTAGAAAAAAAAGAGGAGGCTGTCTAAGAAGGGAGGATGAGGCAAAGTAGAAGGGGAATAGGATGCCTCTAGCTTTTTGTTGCCACATGGTGTAAGTGAAGAAACACATAAAAATACACTTTAGGAATAGTCATAGCTAAAAATATGGGCTATAAGGGTGGTGGTTTGGGGTCACGAGGACAGGACATTTAAATGCTACCTCAAATGGCCCATAGAAAGTTGAATTTCAAGCTAGGCCTAGGAGCTAATGAAGGAACCTCAGGGTATTCAGGAGTTGGAGAGAAAATCCAATTAATCAAAGATTTAGAACGTCCTATTCTAATATTGCAATGCGTTGTTTTGACTTAGCTACCTCTTATTGTCACACAACCAACCTTGATGTTAGACTTGAGGTATATTTCTCCCCCCTCCTCTTTCTCTTGCATCTTGTTTCTATGCTCCTTCACTCTCTTCCACCATCTCCATCATGGTCACCACCTTAATTTCCACCATCATTTCATTGATTTACACCACTTCAATTTCATCCTTCATGCAAACATCCATAATGGAACAATCACCCATTGTCCTTCCCATGAGCTTCCATCCTTCTCACCATCAACATTGCTCACTCACTAGCTCATTCTCACAAGAAAAATGTCCACTGCTTCATAGTAGCAAGTGACCATTCCTTTCAAGTTGCCACAAGGCTTCTCATTTGTAGGGGAGATTATTCAATCTCAAGAGCAATTTGATCAACAGTGGGAGACTAAAAATAAAGCCTAGAAGGCTTGAGTAGAGAAAAAAGAATGAAACCAACTCAAGTCCTAGTAGTGTTGCATATGCAAACTCTCTTCGATTAGATGTATCAAGCTTTAATGATCACCCACATGATACCCATGGTGACCAAGCCTCAAGGGAAAGTGATGTCTGAGGACTACTTAACCAACACTATCATCTTAAACCTTAGCTAGGCGAGGCCAGTTGACAAAGTGGAACTCATTGCGGAAACACAAAAGATCATCATGATAGACTAGATCAAGTCTAGCCATCAACTAGAGAAAAAAGATCAAGACATTGTTAAAATAAAAGCCATGTTTGACAATGACAAGGCAAAAGTTAAGGTTAAAGATGTGGACCTCACAAAAATGCAAGGTGATCTGCAAAATTGTGTAACTATTGAAATCTTAAAATTAGAGATTAATCAGAGGACCCATCTACAAATACAAGTAGTTGAATTGAAGGATGGGATAGATGGCTTAAAAAACAAGAATAGAGCCACAAAAAATCAGCTGCAACAAAAGGAAACAAAATTGATGCAGGCCCAAAAGAGCCTTTTAGACTCTATGAACACATAATAATAAATGCAACAAAAAATACACAAGAGTCTCAAGCTAGCAACCATGAGATTCAACAACTAAAGTAAGATCTTACTAACCACTCCTTGATTGTTTGCATTCTTCCAATGTTCCAATAGTTGTATGTATGATATTGGAATGGATAAAAAATGAGGTTTGACACTTAAATCCAACACTTGGGTTCATCATTGGCTCACATCAATTGAGTTCTCAAGTGAGTAAGTTTGTGGAGTAGAACCTTTCCTTCATCTCCCCCAAGGTCAAAGATTCACAACTTCTAGTTGAGAAGCTATACATCACAACTAGCAAAACACTCTAGGCAACAAGGTTTTCTAACTGAATGGAAGAAGCTAGGAAGGTCAATGAATTCCTCAACTGCAACAAGGCACCGACAAAATGCAAGGCATATATGGATGTCTTAGAGCAAGTAGGGGAGAAGAGCCAGTAGCTACCACCCATTGAATAACCGCCACCTCCAGGTTCACTCCACTCCCCAAAAAAAATTTAACTTTGATCCACTAAGAAACTTTATGTTATTGAATAACTAATTACAAAAACACCAATAGCCGCTCATTAAGTGCTAAAGTGACTGATTTAAGTGGGATTTAAGTGCTAAAACAGCTGTAATTGATTGAAATTAGAGCGAGCAGCTACTTGGACAGCCCTCTAAAAGGTGACTTTTTTACCTCCGCACGCATATCCAATGCTCCCGCATTCAATCGAATTGCCCAGAAGCTGAAACCTTAGTTACAAGCACTTAACTCATGTGCGAAAAAAACCCATAATTTTTTTTTCCAATTCGACAAACAGTTTGAATTCTATGGTTGCGCAAAGTTAGCCCTGGCGGCTACTGGGTCTTCTCCCTTAGTTCGGCAAAGAAATAGACACATTGCACAATTATTTCGATTAGAACTCCCCTCCTTTTTCCTCTTTAAAAACACAATCCTCTTCGAAGATGAAATCAAGGAGATACTGCTTGCAATGAAGAATGACCAGGGTATCTTTACCAGCCTGAGTCAAGTGCCAAGTGTCTTTGAAGTGTCGAGTTTCAAATGCTAGTAGTTGTACCAAGATTATGAAACATCTTCTTTAAGGAGATTATAGACCTAGACAAAACTTTTGATACTCTAAAGAGAAAGCTCGGCCTTCTTAAGATGAATAGACACCTTTGAAGGCTGCCCTTCAGAAGTTGTGAATGTTGCAGGTCTTTCCTTTTGTAGTTTTGCTTCTTTTAACAACTAGAGATTTTGAGTTCCTCATCTACATACAGATTTCCCCTACAAGTTCTCAGAGCTACAGATCAAATCCACGCTTTGAAACCATAAGCGGCTAGCCATGTGCCACTCGATGATTACAACATATTTTCTCAACCGTATAGTTTCCCTCTGGGTCCCCTGAAAGTTTTGGTTTATGTATCGGCTTCCCCCGCTCATGACACAAGGCACCTTTGCACTCATTCACCGCAAGTAATTTCTCTACTCTCTTCACTGGTAGTGTCAAGGTGCTATGTGGTGGCTCTAGCACTGTCACCATATAACACCCGAATGAGATTTAAAAGTTGGAACCAACTTCCACATGACATCGGCGTGTGCTTTAGAGAACAAACAAGTCCCCTTCACGGAAAAAATAATGTACCATTAATCTGAGAGGATGGACTCTATTCACTAGGAAGAATTCATGAGCAATCTGAGTAGGGTACACATTGACATAAGAAGATCGTTAGGAGTTAAGGTTGCACCATGTCCAAGATCTGTGGATCAGATATGTGTATGAACTGAAGCTCTACTAGTATTTGATTTTATTGCGGAGGCCTCATTATGAAAGTAGGTAGGAAACTCCACATTTCCTACGAGGCTCTAGATGTCATTCTTTCCTTGCATCAAAAATCTCAGCCATGCAAGGCCGTAGGGCCTATATATGGAATATTTTCTTCTGTAAGGGTTCAGATTTCGTTTCCTGGATTCTAGATTAGTTAAATCGCTTCTAGAGAGAATAGTTTATAATTTTTCCTAGTTCTATATGTTAGCGCAAATTAGCAACATCACGTGGATAAATGCAATTTCCTACGGATACTTACTAATTCCCTGTGAATAAAAATTGTTGTTTTATTTGATTGTAAGCTAATTAAGGAACCTGTCTCATTTTTCCCTTAAATGCCCCTTCCTTTCTTTCAAGATAAGTTTCCTGTTTTATTGGATAAGCTTTCTTAGATAAGCTTTTATCCTTAAATAAACTTTTTGTTTTATTGCATAGGCTAACTCCAATTAAACTCCTTGCTTTATGTGAAAAATTGGGTTACCTCATGCATTTCCTTGCTCTATATAAAGCAATGACTTTTTGTATATTTTATATATGCATGCATTCACATTTGATATTATAGAATGCAATTTATTCTAGCATATTTTTTGTCATGCTTTCTTAATCTATTATTGTGCAATTTTGTAATTTGCAATTCAGCTAGAATTCCTGAAAATTCTCACACTATATAGAGATAGAAGCAGTTTTATTTATAAGACCTTAGCAAGTTCCCTACGCAGGAAGGATGAATAGTTTTCATTGTGCCCTCAACCCTTTGTAATTTTGTCTCTTTCCAATAATTTTATCTTCTATAGTAAAAGATTTTGATAATATTGCAGGCTTTTAAATCATGCATGTAGTCTTTTAAATTTTTTGTAATGTTTTGAAGATATTGATCTATTTTATTCAATTTAAGAATGGATCTCAAAATTAATTTGAGTGCATTGTCTTAGTTAGCTTTTCTTTTAGTTTTTCTTTCTTTCCCTTCTTCCTCTTTTTTCTTGAAATATTTGAAGACTCAACTTCTAAAATTTAAAGGTTACTTCATAGATAGCAAATTAAGTTTCAAGTTTGTGAAACTTCCCATAAGACATTTCTTGCTTAAAGTGAAAGTTTTAAGCATCAACAATTTTTAAATTTTTGAAGTAATAAATACGATTCAAAATATAATTTTTAGATTGTACATCAAACATTGATAAATCCTCACTTGAAAAATATTAAAATTAGAATGTTTATATCTTTTGTATCAACAAAAAATGTATTTTTTCACTTTTTTCACTATATGCATATGTCTAAATGATCATATAAAATATTATGAATATTGATTTCATATTTAAAATGATATTCCTTAGATTTAAAAATATTTAAAGTACACAAATGTCTAGTTCACCAAAGTTTAATTGTGAAAAAGAAATTCTAGACCTAATGGCTCTCAAATAAATCCATTTTCACATTAAAATTATGGAATCAAAGACAGCTGATGAGTGGGAGTTCAGGTTTGAATTTGGGAGAGGGCCCATCCAAGGGCTCAAAACTAATTCGGATGAGGGCAATGATGTTGATCACTTCATGGTTTTGGAGGAGGTTCTTCTTCCTTTTGTGGCCCATGTTCTTGGTGGCTTGGTGTTTCGGGTGTTTGGGTTGCGGCAGGTTAGTTTTCTCTACCTTTATTGTAGTATGTGAGAGGTTGCAGATCTCTTCAGGGTTGGTGCTCTAGATAGAGGCTCACCCTTTGGCTCTTTCATATGGTGGGACGTGCTTCTCCTTTGCTCTCTCTTGTCCCTTTCTTAGAGGGTTCTTGGCCTAGTTCCTTCAATGATGTCCTTTTCATGGTTTCCAAGTGGCAAATGGAGATTTCCTATATATTCTCTGGGCTTGGACCTTTTGATGGTCAAATGTTGGAACTTGTTATGGCTTGGAAAAATGTCCTGGTGGGGAGCTCTTCCTCTTTCTTCCTTCACTAGTGTTATCAGTGTGTGCTCATCTTGCTTTTGGTCAATGACTATGTGTTTTTTGGTGGCTTCTTTTGGGGGGAAGGTGATCCCCTACTACCTCTATGCTTGGATTATTTTCCCTTGGTTGATGTTGAAGATATCTTGGTGTTTTGGGTTTTTATTGTTGATCTTCTACCTTTGGAGGGTATTTGGTTTATGTGTTGTATTGGTGGTAATAGAATCTTCTCTTTTCCCTATGTTTTTCCTATGTTTTTGGATCTTTGTGGGAGTTGTCGTGTACCCCTCTTGGTTTCTAATGTTCACTTTTTTGAAGCAGCTTGGTTTGTATAAATGGTCTTAGGCTTTATGCTAGTGGACTCTTTTCATGTTGGTTTTTGTTTGCTACAAGCTGGGTTGAACTTATTGTTTTATCATTTGACCTAGTTGTTTGTTTTGTTAAAGGGGGTGAAGTTTTCCCATATTAGTGATTATTCTTCCTTCTCTTCTGCGATTTCTCCTTTTAAGGTAGGGGTATCTTCTCTAGAGGTGCAGATATGGAATTATGGAGAGGTCTTTTTGTGCTTAAGGATGGAGGTTGGAGAATTTTTAGTTTCTACCTTTAAGTACTAGAAACTCATGCTACTTTGGGAAGCTATGCTAGCCATCCCTACTAAAGTTTCTTACTATTGGGATCCTTAGCCGATGTCTTTTATAGAGATGGAGACTTTTCCTATCAAGGTGGAGATGGATAATGTTGAGTTGGTGGGGAAATCCTCTCTTATGCTACTTCCTATTGAGGTAGAGCTTGTGTTGGAAAGAGAGATGTGATTTTATTGGTAAGGGTTCTTATATCATCCTCTCCTATAGAAGGGGAGCCTTTTCCTTTCAAGTTGGAGGTTGGGTTGGTTGATCAGTTGGGATGATACCACAAGAATGTTGATGCTTCATAGTGTTCTATTGTTATGTTGTAGTTAGGCTATTACATGTTATTTGTTGCTTGAATGATTTAGGTGGTCTATCATTCTTGTTAGGGATTTTGATCCCTATTAAAACCTTATTTTAGAGGGATTTTTGGTTCCCTTCAAAACATTTTTTTTGCAGCATGGGTAGTCTTGTGTATCTTTAGGGTTGTTGATTATGTTGGGCTATTGATGGTCCATGTTTGTATCTATTTGTAGCTTTCCTTTGATAAGGTTTTAGGTCCCTTTAAAAACAATTTCTAATTGGTTTCGGGTCCCATCAAAACCTATTTTACCACTAATAAAAACATTGTGGAATCAAATCACAAGGTAAATTAGATTGGATAACAACCTAAAAGGAGAGATAATATTCCTTGGATGTAGTTCCCTTTTTGTTGTGATCTAAAAATTAATTAGAATTTTAGATGAACGTAATGATGTTTCTAGGGTAATTATACAAAATGCAACGTTATGAGATGAATTGTGGAAAATATAAAATTGACAACTATAAACAAAATTTAGATTTGAGGAGAGCAGATATATAAAAGAACCTATGATTTGAATTTAGAGATAAATTGGCTATTCAAGGGCATAGGACACCCTTGACTTGATTGATTCTACCATAATTCTGACTATACAAGTTTGAAGATCCCTATCAGTGGTCTCTAATCTTTTAGGAACATAGTCAAAACTTCATTTGCCATTAATAAAATTTCATTTTCTTGACTTAACAACTTGTCAAGAATAAATGAACAAATGAGCAATTTTTTTTCCAGCCTTCCTCCAATTCCTTCATATTTAAAAACCTACACATATGAAAGAGAGGGAAGGTTCATACCGTATAGGGGATTGACTAAGTCAAACCAATTTTTTTGTGCTTCTACCTTCACAATGACTGAAATGATATGATAAGAGAGATTTCCCATGGTTGGTGAGAGGCCTATGGATAAACAAGTAGTGAATTGATAATTTGCTACAACACACCACTCAAATTTGTATTCCTTGATGGATTGAAGTCATTTACTCATCACCTTCAAGGATAAATTATAGTTTTATTTGAAGTCTTGGAAAGATTAGTACTAAAAAATAAATGAACACAAAACATGAACAAACTTACTTAAAAACATGATAAATGATTGACATAATGCTTGACTAAAATAAATGTTGCATAAATGTCGATAATTCTACTCCTGACTACTCTTGATTGCTTTTAGGATGCTCCATTTTTTCAATGAAGTGCTTGGTTTCTCCAAAATTGTATTAGAATTAAAATAATAAAAACAACTTGTATTTATATGTAATTCTTCCAATTTTTGATAAATTAAATCTCGGTAGTCGACTAAAAGCTCGAGATTTTGAAGTATTAAAATACCACCAATAAAATATTTTAAATTTATCCAAAATAGGCTAGTCAAGGAAATGGGAAGCCCTTTCCCTACCCTATCTTTTCAAGGCTAATTTTTTTCAATTTTTTTTTTCTCACCATTTTAATTTTCTAAAAATTATTATGAGATAGACAATTTAAATGTACAATTTGATCCAAATACCTCAAAGGGAGCTAAATCTAGTGTGAAATTATTAAGGATGACAATTTATGATGCTACATTATGTTTAATTCATTTCAGAATATGGAGTGAAGATTTAATCATCATTGTGTTTCCTCACTATTTTTCAACTATGTGTACCTCTATTCCTCCCAGTCTTTTCTTCCCTCTATTTTCTCGTTTATTCCTAATTATTGACATTTTCTTCTCTCTTTCTTCTATCTCTCCTCCATTCTTTTTTTTTGTTATAGCTAAAATCCCTCAAAAAAATATGGGAGTTTCTACAAAATCCCTCCTAAATGGCTACATTATCTAGAATCTCATCACAAATAATCAACTCATTTCTAGCTTGAAAATCCCATTTAGATTCCTCCCTCTTAAATTCCCCACATTGTTGTTTGTTAATATGCCTATGAGTAGATCCTTGCTTCCCCAAACAATAAAAAATTTAAAATTTGAACTACCTCAAATATATAGGGTGATGGATGAAAGAAATAAAAAGGAAGAGCTTAAAAATGTATGATGCCTCTAAACTATAATAGCTAGAAAGAAGTAGAAAAATCAATGGATTAAAAAGAAAATTCTACACTATATAAGAATTATAGAATTTATAGAATTGAAATATATCTTGACTATAAATTAAAGTGATATAAATATTTTACCACTTTTTAATTTTATTTTTAATATTTTTAAGCATTAACAATATTATGTATAAAATACATAAACATCTATTACAATCTCTTATCAAAATTATATAAGCCCTTCATATGAAAATCTCTCTCATGTCCTCAACGACTCAACCACTTATACAACAGAATCATGAGCTTCCACGACCAAGATACTAGCACAAGCTACAAACTCCTCCGCAAACTGTCTTCCCCTGACTCTTTTTGTCATCTATAGTATCGAAACCTCTGGCAGAAATTGTATTAAGCTAAGCGTTAACCTCAACGAGCATATTAAACTAAAAATAAGTGTACAAACGGTGTAAACCTTTATCTCAATGAAAATATTGCACTAAAGGGTAATCATTCTATGAATAGAAGATGCTGGACCAGGAACACCTCTAATTTCAACGGTTCCTTCGAGCATCTGATCCACGCTTTTCATTGATGGGCTCAGATTGGGATCTTGAACGCACAAAAAACCCACCAATCCCACTTTGTGCAATTGCATTTCCTCAATTCCCGCTCTCCTGTTGGTCCACCAACTTTACAAGTCTTCCATATTTTATCCAATTGTACACCCAATGACAGAAAACTATTTCATTTTGTGGAACATTTTCCTAAAATAGACAATTTCCAAGAGCACCACGGCAAAGCTACACACGTCTGCTTTCACGGTAACTGCCATACACCTCTCCCTCAAAGGAGCACTGTAACCGATGGCGCCGAAGGCCATGGTAAAGGTCCTCGTTTGTTCTACACCAATTAATTTGAGTACTCTAAAGTTAATTTTCATTTCTTATGTTCTCTTCATTTTGGTGATGGATCACGGAGTACGGAGTGTGATTCGAAATGTTAATGCAAAAATTCTTACACAATCAAATTCAAAGTTAACAGAATTTTTTCGAAGCATAATAGTTATACACTCTTCATGTAAATACAGGATTCATCTTACAATTCATCTTACAATTCATCTTACAATCTGAACACGCATCTCCCAATCGAGATCTTTTGTGCTATTAAATAAAATTCAATTCCCAAAGAAATCTGAACAGGCATCTCCCAATGGAGATCTTTTGTGCTATTAAATAAAATGCTGTCCAGTAACCCATTGATCATGCACTCGTAGACCAGAAGCCTGTGGGAGACCTTGTGGCAGAAGCCATAGTGTTTAACGAGTTTTTTATGATGGCAAGACGATAATACCCATCTTTATTCTGAACTCCCTTTCCCCATTTTTATGACCCTCTTTGAGCAGAATGTATATCTTCTTCACAGCAATTGTTCTTCTGTCAGATAAGACACCCTTGTAGACCTTCCCAAAGGCGCCCCTTCCTTTTTCTTGCTTGAAGCTTCTAGTTGCAGTGTCTATCTCTTGAAACGAAAATGTCCTCTGAAGATTTTAGAACTATCTCACTGTTCTGTCAATCAATTGTAATAGTCGAAAATACAACACATTGAAGATTCAATAAAATAAGGAACTAACAGCCATAAAAGAGAAAAATGCCATATAATGTCTTGCTGACAACAATAGACTTTCATACTACTTTTCCCATTGTTTTCTCACTTAAAATAACTGCAACTAGAGGGCTGTTATAGAGTTTTTGACAGACTTAAAAGAAACAGATATTAAAACAGCCCTTTCAAAAAGCAAATAGAACTCCAAAAAGCCCAATAAGACGCAGACATTAAAACAGTAAAAACTCTGGTACAAATAAAATTCCAAATTGCTGATGGGAATGCTTTAAAACAGCATAGAGAACTGCAACGTTGCAGCACCATTTATCCAACACCTTCAACCCCACTGGATTTAACTTCTGATGCTCTTGCAAGGATTTCAGCTTGGGTTTACATGTATGCAACCAAATTAACAACAAAATTGCTGCAAAGACAGAAGAGCAACCGAAAAGGCTTATGCCAATAACTGTAAGCGCCTTCCCCTTCTCCTCTCTTTGCTTTGGCGGCGTGCAAGGAATTGCTGACGGCATGGGAAGAACGAGGACGGACTTGTAGACTTTTATAAAAAAGCTATACTGGAATTATCTGCTCGGCCTCCTGGCAGAGGCATTGACTTCTTCCAACATTGTTGTAGGTCATTATTGCAGATCACTACCGCGCAGAGGGAATCTTCCATACATGCCTGCTCGCATTCAGTGTCATTTATGTTTTTGAAGATGTCATAATTATAGTTCGGCCAGTTTATTTTATCAATCCGCTCCATTTCTGAGCCATTTGCATTGCATCTCAGTTGCTGCAACGGATTCGGTTAGCATTCCTTTGAATGCCTACTGTTTTCCATAAAGACGAATCCCGGAAGACATGTGCAACTACCATTTGTTAATGGATAGCCATGAATACCACACACCACGTACTCTTCCTGTTGATGAGCTAACATGCTGATGGCCAAGACCAGATATTCAATAGAATCAATACAATGGTTTGTTTGTGTTCATGAAATGAAACAATAAATTTCTCTGCGGAAGGTTTCTATTTGAGGAGACTTGTTCTTGGAAGGGATTTCCCCTAGTGAATCGATTAAATGGATAATATGGTCTAATTATTTTAATTCAATTGTATTGTATATTATGAGGGTTGATATTTTCATGGCCTCAACTGTCCTGTTTTTGGAATTGTGGTGGTTATTGTCTTTCAACTTAGTTTAATTTTTCATGGAAAAAGTAAATCACTCGGAAGAAAATCAATAATAGAGGAGAGAGATTAGAGTGTCACACAAGTCTTTGTTGGAGAAAATGATGGGCATGATGAATTGATATTTTATTCTCTTTTATTCGATTATAAATAATAGGTGATTTTTATTATGAATTGATATTTTATTGTCTTTTATTTACTCTAGAGTGGCCTCTTTGAATTGTAATTATTACAGGTATATTTTATTTTATTATTATTTATTTAAATTGTACTGGTTTTTAATTTGTTTATAATTAAAAAAATATTAAAAAAATTAAAGCATAAAAAATAAAATTCAACTTTTTTTAAAAAAAAAAATATCAATGTATAGTATAATTAAATAAACATGGACAATCAAAATCGAGTGTATGTATGTAAACACAATTTAATAGATGTTTATTAATAATAAAATTAATTTTTTTTTTAATTTTTTAAAATTAAAAGTTAGTAATATTAATATTATAAATATAGATTTGTTTTCTTTTGATAAACTTAAGGATTTTTGGGTTACTCTGAATTAGAGGTAACAATTAGGGGTCATCTTCACAAAGGTATTATTGTCTTCTTATTTTAACATAGACAAGCAAAACCTATGAACTCAACTATCCCATAGAAGCACAAGGCTTGCAAGCTCTATGACCTCGCAAGAGTTATGAACATTAATGATTTCAATATAAACCATGTTTTTAACAAATATATCATGCCCTTATCAACAAATGTATAAATTTTTTAAATCATAATATTATATTTGGTAAACACATTCATATATTCTAATTTCTTGCCTGGATCAACTTTAAATCTAATCTTTAATAGCATTATCATACTAGTCATATTCCATGTTAATAGCTTCTAGTAACAAATTATAAAATATGTAGTATAAATCCATGTGAAAAATAAATTTATAATATACTATAATAAATATGTAAGATTTTAATTTATTTTTTCGCAATGATAAAAGTTGATATTCACATCAATCTCATTTAGTTTTGGGTCTAGTTTTAGAGTTTCTTTAATAAAACTTTATAGTTACATATAGTGTAATTGTGATGCCTATTATTTTTTTGCTAAGAAAATAGACTAAATTTTTTAAACATTAATTAAGTAGTTATTGTCACCCAAGGATACATGTGTTAACTTGCATGGACAAACCAAACATGATTTGAACCAAAAAACTACATACCATGACATCCCAAGTTAAGTGCAAAATTTAACTTTAAGATATTTTCCATACAGAAATTTTTAGGGTTTCCTTACATACATGTTATCTTATAACCTTCTAGGATTGACATTAGTACATAATTTTGGATTAACCAAAGTTTATCTATAAAGTTAACACCTAAGTCTAAAGGTTACTCATTTTATGATTGCATCGAGAGCTTTGTATGTTCAATCGGTTTAAATCTAGATAGGCTATTTGTTGAGCTTGGAGAAATTATATTCCCAAAACTAAACTTTGATTTAGTAATTTAACTTAATACAATTAGTCATTAATATGTTCCCTTTGAGGAAGTTAGGAAACTAATAACTTTCATAACTAAATTACTTAAATCTTACCAATAATTTAAAACTTAATTCCCTAAAGTATGGTTAATTAATCTAAGACTATGTTTGTTCAAGAGTAAGATTGTCTCTTTCCTCTCAATAAATATTAGCTCACATTAATTCCTTGGGATTGTTTGAATAAATTTTGAAAATAATTTGAATTCTTAAATAATTAAATTACTATTTTTGATGTTACCCAAAATAATTAATGTAATTTTATTTTAAAAGATTAACCACGATACAATTTTTAAAGTATGGCATTGTTGGAACATGTCTAAAATCTCCCCTTAGGATTTTTGACACGGTTTAATAGCCTCCGGCTAGTTCTTACCCAGGATGGTAGTGATGTCTTGAACAAGTGCATCTTTTGGGAAAAGCTATCTCAACTTCTAATAAGTGGTATAAGAGCATGGTCATAGGTTTGTGAAACATAAATTTTTAGGACTAGGAATGCTATGTCTCTTTTGCTCAATTAGGGTCTTTCACCTAATGAAAGGAGATATATCCCACACCCAAAATCTAGGTGGTTCACTCAAATTATGAAATGTATGATGAAATTGTGATGAAGTGCAATGATATAAATGTAACTAGATAATGAAATTGATTGATTAAATATTCTAAACTATTGAAATGTAACTTGTTTGAAAACACATTGTGTAATCCAAAACCACTAAGAAATGAATGCAAAACTAAACATAAATGAGCCAAACTGAAAGTGTGCACCTGGAATGTGGATGAAGACTGGAAATGACACTTGAGATGCTATTGATGCTAATTTTTAGGTGTAGTGGGACTCATTCACCATTCTAGGAGAATCAATCCCAATTCTGCAAAACTGTGCCAGAACTTGTTTATGACAAAAGGGTATCTAAAAATGCAAAAAACTAAAAAATGAATTTTGAATGGAACTCATTCACCACCCATGGAAAATGAGTCCACTTTTTAATTTCTAAATTTTAAAAGTGGAATTTGGAGCTCTCAATCTACACTTTCATCCTCTATAGGTGTCCACTTCTGAAACTCTGATTTCTAGGTCTCAAAATGAGTTTTTGTTGATATTTTTACTTGGATAATGAAGAGAAAATTTAACAACCTTGCAACTTGGTCTTCAATTATTTCCAAGCTTCCAAGAGTCCTAAATTTGTAAACATAGAAGGAAAGAGAGAGAGAGATGTTGGATGCTACGTCATGGGGGTTTGCCTTGGTCAAACCCATTTTAGGTAATTCAACCAAAAAGATCAAATAAATTAATGAAACATGCAATAATGGAATTGATTACCTTTTCGTCATGATTGATCTTGAATTTTTGTAGCAATGGAGGAAGATTCAACCCTTGAATGTCTTAGGAAGCTAAATTGATGACTTGTAATGTGAAAGCCCTAGCTTGCTTGACTTGAGATGGAAGAATGATGAGTGAATAATGAAGAATGGTTATGAAATTAAATGGGGGTTAAAATGGATGTTAAAACACTTATTTATACACACTTGCGCCTTACTAATGTAATGATGCCTCATCACATGCCGACATCAAGTAATTTTGAATAAAAACCTAAAAGAAATTTTGACATATTTTGAATTTTGAGCCAAGAGGGATTCATTCACCACCTATGGTGAATGGGTCCCACTCTAGGTTGTAAGGGGTGTCAGGAATTAAGTCACATTTAATGTTATTTGTTGGGTTTACATTAAAAAAATACACTTAATTAAGCCTTATAAGGACATATAGGGGTAAAATGAAGCATAAGAAAGGTATAAATAATGAAATTAGGCCTAGAAAAGCTTGAAAGCTTGTTACAAGACTTTTCAACACTTCAAAATAGGACTTGATAAGTGATGAAAAAATGATTTTTAGGTGAATTTTAATGAATAGAGTCTAGAAGAGTGTAGAAATGTTTTACAACACTTCACAACACCTTCAAAAGACATCATTAGAAAGCATGTTATTCAATTTGGAAGGATCCAAGACCTAGTATAGATGCATAAAATTCCTCACAAAAATTGAATCAAGGGCTCATTAAGTCCAATTTATCATGAATTAATCCCATGTCAAGAAAGAGGTCCTTTTTCTCTACAACACATTTATCCCCCATTTTAATGAGAGGATGAAGTTACTTCAAACTCACACTAAAGTAGACATTCAAGAGAGATCCGAGTGTACAAATATATATGAAAAAGAATGAAAAAGATCAAAGGAGGTGGCCAAGCCCCTAGGATCCAAGATCCTAAGTCAAACCATCAAGATACATAATCATGCAATGACAAGAACTAGGAAGAAGAGAAAGATGAAAATAATGTAGATCAAGCTTTGATTGTTTGTCCAACTAGCTGTAGATCTTGTAGATTAGATCTAGGCTTGTTTTCTCAAAAAGAGGATGCATACTCACTTTGGGGTGACAAAACTCTTGGTTGTCCATCGGGTGAGAAATACCAAATGGTGAGAAACATACACTAGTTGGTATGCACTCAAACACATAGGTGGATATGGGGAAATTCATGTCATGTGGGCTTCCCACTCAATCATATCAAATTTATACCTCCTAATAAATTTAATAAGGAGCCACAAAGGAAAATGATTTTCGAGCTCTATGAGGGAAGAAAAAATTTGTATGCTTGACACTCATCTAGACATTTTAAATACAAAATAGTGTAAGGATTGTTGAAAGGGATTTTTCTTTGTTTGTGCAATGTCTCATCTTAGAGAACATCATGCTTAATATCTCGAAGAGAGGATGTGTAGAAGTATCACGCTCTTGGAGGGAATCAAGTCCAATGACTCCACCAAGAAAAGGATGCCTCGCAAGAACAAATAATTTCATAATGAAATGTGAGTGGTGATGTATGCCCCCACTTTAAAGAGGTTGTGAGCACTAGTATTGTGAGAAATTACTTTAAAGTAGAAGAAGAGGACATGTGAGCTTACTTGGAAAGCCCTATGCCAAGTCATATTTTTTCAATAAGTTACATCATGAGAAATGGAAGTATGTCATATGTGAGCCAACTTAAGGCATGTCATCCACATCCCAAACTTGCTCTAATGTAGGCATGAAAGGTTAATGACTAGCCGAAGGATGAAACCACAAGTGACATACAAGGACAAGGATATTGAACCCCTTACCCCCACTTAGTGTAGGACAAAGGATGAGCCAAAATGATTGTTAAAATGTATGCTAGAGTGATAATCAATATCAATTACAAGAATTAGATGCCCCCACAAAGGGAAGCATACCAAAATCCTTAAGATTTTAGATTGTGTGACTCAAAGCATGGCATTCATTAGTGAAGTGGCCATGAACTCTATGATTTGCATAGAATGAAGTCTTGTGATAACATTTATTTTGAGTTCTAGGGGGAAGAGATATTAAGTGATCTTGGAGGAGTCTCAACAAGATACCCTCTTGAACAAGAGAAGAAGATGGTCTTGTGGCTTGCATCAAAGATACATCTTGCTTAGTAGTAAATGTCATACTTACACAAGTTTCTCTAGATTGCTAGATTTTATTCACTCCTACATTAGAAGGGAAAATCAATTGAAGGAAACTCTTTAGTGTCTTGTGAGATAAAATTAACATTAATCAAAGGTGTATATATGTGTTGCATGTTTGGATGATGTTCAAGACCACTAGGGTCGAGGTGTACAGGATGGGAAACTATTAAGGATGATTTAGAAGTGTGTTGTGTGGGGTTGTTGATGTTGAGTGAAGATTTGGTGATCTTGATTATAGGACAATAGCTAAGACCATGAGTTATTTGTTTTGTGAGAGGTTCAATAGGGTTGTAGATACCTTTTTCGTTAGCACCATATCCTTTTCCACTATATCTAAGTTGTTTCATGAGTTCATAGCCTTTTCCATAAAGCTTCTTCATTGATTTTGGATTGAGTGATGGTTATTCGTTGCTATGTTAATCAAGGGTTGTGTAGTTTTCTTCTTTGTCTAAAGTGGTTGAGGTGGATTCTTTTGAAAGGTTGCTCAAATTTTGTGTTGATAGTGTTGTATTGTTTCCCTTATGTGAAGCTTTGTGGATGATTTTGTATTCAACCATGAAGTAATGTTTGAGATCAAAGGAATCCCAATTATCTAACATCATGACATGTTCAATATGTTATTTTTTATCTTTGTGTTGAATGGGTTGCACTTGTGTGGTTGGTGTTAATGTCTTCAAGGGGTTCTCTTTTTTTTTCTCTCAAGTTGTAAGACACTAGAAGGCTAATGATCAACATCGAGCGTGAATACTTTGTTGTTGTAAATGTATTTCATTTTTTGGATGAAGAGTGGAAGGAACACCATTCATAGCATGAATACACGACTTGCCTAGAAGAATATTATATGAAATACCATGAGGCATTTAACCTAGATTTATGTGTTCAATGTGGCTTCTCCAATTGTAATAGGTAAAGTGATCACACCAAGTGGTGTCTTTTCAACATTGTCAAAGCCCTTAATAGATAAATATTCAGGTTGAATTTGTGACTAATCCACATGAAGCCTATCCAAAAGGTTTACACTACACACATTAAGGGTTGAGCCATTGTCAATAAGGGTTTTATATTTCCCTATCCGATTGTATCAAGCAATGATCAGGAAAGCTTCATTTTTTTTTGCACTTCCAAAATGGGGAGTTCACTTTGGCGAAAAATAATGTCAACATTTATTCCTTGGATCATGACTACTATGTCAATTGGTTGCTCATTAGAAGGGATAGGAACTTGTTATAATGTTGTTTGGATCATGTTGTGATAATGAGGAGATGTGTAAATGAGATCCAATAATGATATCTTAGCAAGATTATTCTTTAGTTGTTCAAAAATATTGTACTGCTTTCCAATTGAAAGGCTTGGTAAGAAAGGTCTAGATAGGATAGGATTAGGAAAAGCTAAGGGTGTTGGGGTTGGTTGTGGTGGTTGCAGATTATTGTGAATGTTATATGTATGAGCAATGATATTATAACTCGATTGTTGCAATACATTATTATGAGGTGGGTAAAGGATAAGTTCAATTTTATTTTGATACTTTTGTTTGTGTGAAGGTGGGTAGAGAGTAATCTTGGGTTTAAGGGAATGTTTATGTGGTAGTGGGTAAAGGATGAGTTGTGGTTGAATAATATCAATATCCCTTAGTGAATGAGAATCTAACATATATTCTTCATCTCCTTTCAAGGGCATAATATTAGTATCAATATTATCATTTCCTTGTATGATGATATCTTCCCTAGAAGGAAAGTTTTTAGGAGAACAACAAACCTCATGTTCTTTATAATTAAGGCATGGTTCATCCAAACTAACTTCATCACAACTACACAACTAAGGGAACTATTAATGTTTGAATGTGTTTGATGATTGATAGTGGGGAGAGGAGAAGAAAACTTTATTTGATTGTGGTTTGTTTCTAAGGTTTCATTCTCTTGTACCATATTATCAACCCTACTAGGAGAGCTTGTAATATATTCATCCAAGTTTGAGAGAGCTTCATCATAGGTCAGGGAGACAACAAGAGAAGTACCATTATGGTGTTCAAATAGATTTTCCAAAATGGGAAGAGCATTAGTGAAGGGAGGATCAAGGGTGTCATGATTCTTAATAGGGATGTCTTCTAACACCAACCTATCCTCTTTACATCAAGGAGGGATATTAGGAGATGGAAAATATTGATTTTCATGAACATGGAGAGTAGGTAAGGTGAATTGTAGGAATGTTTCTATGATCTCGTGTTCTTGTTGTCTCTCATTGTCCAAAGGGAAATAAGGAAATGGACAATCAAGACCCTCAATACTTGTAACTTCCTTCACTGAGATACTTTGTCACTAATAGGAGAGGTATTGGGAGAAGCACAAGTATGTGTGTTAGGATTTTCTATATTTCCATATGCACCAATAGGGAATGTGATGGTGTGGTTAGGACTAACATGTTCCTCATTGTTGTAATCAAAATCAAACTCATAAGAGGGGATGTTATGCTTATAAAGTCCATGTTTAATCAAATCGAAGGAACATTTAAATAAAAT
The DNA here is from genome assembly GCA_007258455.2 of Sequoia sempervirens. Taxonomy (NCBI): domain Eukaryota; kingdom Viridiplantae; phylum Streptophyta; class Pinopsida; order Cupressales; family Cupressaceae; genus Sequoia; species Sequoia sempervirens. The sequence goes on along the minus strand of VDFB02281492.1, from coordinate 664,480,903 downwards.
GTTATGCAAAAGTAAATAAAGTGCAATGTAATTTTCAGATGCAAAACAAAGGAAATTTCTTATTATAGTATGCAATAATCTGAAAAATGAAATGTGGGAGATGTAAATGTGAAATAAAACAATGCATGAAATGAGCTATTTTAAGTAAGATCTAGTGAAATGCATGTTACAAAAATGCAATTAACTGATATAGGTAGGTTAAGGAACTAAACAAAAACATAAAAATAGAGTTTGTCAGTTCTGTAAAATGTAGTTTCAGGGGTTGAAAGGGACTGATTCACCTAGGGTGGCAAATGAGTCCTAGTATGGACTTTTTTCAGAATTTTTAGAAAATTTTGAGGGATTTTTATGGTTTTTGAGTGTTATGATGCAGACCTAAGGGAAAAATACTAAATTTTAGAGAATTAAAATTAATTTAGATGCCAACAATGTAACCTAAATGCACTTTTCTATTAATGCAAAATTTGAAACTTAGAATAAAAATGAATTCATGCAAGTCCTAATGCAAGATCAATGCAAGCTAGATGTATGATGAAGGACTCCAAATTAGACAAGAAGGTATTTGAAAAAGAAGGTTCACAAAAATGAACCTTAGATTTTTGGGACTAAGAATGCTATGTCTCTTTTGCTCAATTAGTATCTTTTGCCTATTGAAAAGAGATAGATCCCACACCCAAAATCTAGGTGTTTCACTCAAATTCTGAAATTTATTATGAAATTATGATTAAGTGCAATGATATAAATGTAACTAGATAATGAAATTTATTGATTAAGTATGTTAAACTATAGAAATGCATCTTGTTTGAAAACACATTGTGTAATGTAAAATCACCTAGAAATGAATGCAAAACTAAACAGAAATGAACTAAACTAAAAGTATATACTTGGAATGTGGATGAAGATTGGAAATGAAAACTGAAATGTTGTTGATGCTGATTTTTAGGCCTAGTGAGAATTATTTGCCATTTTGGATGAATTAGTCTTAGTTCTATAAAACTGTGCTAGAACCTATTTTTGACAAAAGGGTATCTAAAAATGTAGAAAACTAAAAACTGACCTTCGAGTTGGACTCATTCACCACCCATGGAAAATGAGTCCAATTTTGAATTTTTTAATTTTCAAAGGTGGAATCTAGAGCTCTCGGTCTACACTTTGATCCACTATAGGTGTCTACTTTTGAAACTCTAATTTTTGGGATGAAAATGAGTTTTAGTTGATATTTTGACTTGGATAATGAAGAGAAGACTTTAGAAACCTTGCAACTTGGTCTTCAATGATTTCCAAGCTTCCAAGAGTTCTAAATTTGTAAGCACATAAGGAAAGAGAGAGAGAGAGAGATGTTGAATGTTAGGGCATGGGGGTTTGCCTTGGTCAAGCCCCATTTAGGTAATTAAACCAAAATGTTGAAAGAAATTAAGGAAACATGAAATAATGGAATTGAATAAATTTCCATGATAATTGATCTTGAATTTTTGTAGCAATGAATGAAGATTCAACGCTTGAATGTCTTAGGAAGCTGAATTGATGACTTGCAATATGAAATCCCTAGCTTGCTTGACTTGAGATGGAAGAATGATGAGTGAATAATGAAGAATGGTTATGAAATTGAATGGGAGTTCAAATGGATGTAAAAAAATTATTTATAAAAACTTGTGCCTTAGTAACCCAATGATACCTCATCACAGGCCAACATCAAGTAATTTTGAATAAAAACCCGAAAGAAAATTTGAAATATTTTGAAATTTTTAGCCAAGAGGGAATCATTCAGCACCCATGGTGAACGGGTCCCACTCTATGCTTGTAAGTGATTTTTAGAAATTAAGTCACATTTAATGTTATATTTTGGGTTTACATTTAAAAATACACTTAATTAAGCCTTATAAGGACATAAAGGGGTCAAATAAAGCATAAGAAAGGTGTAAATAGTGAAATTATGTGTAGAAAAGGATGGAAGATTGTTACAATACTTTACAACACTTCAAAATAGGACTTGATAAGTAATGAAAAGATGATTTTTTAGGTGAATTGTAATGAATAGAGTCTAGAAGAGTGTAGAAATGTTATACAACACTTCACAACACCTTCATAAGACATCACTAAAAACATCTTATTCAATTTGAAAGGGTCCAAGACCTAGTATGGATGCATAAAATTCCTCACAACACTTGAATCAAGGCCTCATTAAGTCCAACTTATCATGATTTAATCCCATGTCAAGCAAAGGGTCCTTTTTTCTATGACACAGTTTGAATCCGCTCGAGGAATTTTGAGGGAGAGATTTATGGAACATGTCCAACATCCCTCCTCAAGATTCATGGAATGGTCTATAGCCTCCTGCTAGTCTTTCTCTAGGATTGAAGTAGTTTCCTGAACAACTACACCTTCGAGGAAAACAACTAGCTCAACTTCCAATAGGAATTATGTTAATTTCTGACACCTTTATTTATGAAGTTGATTTAGTTCATAATTTTTTTTTAGCTTATATGAACTATTTAAGCTTGGTTATCCTAAGGAGGAACAATTTATATAGTTTTAATAAATATTTAATAACTTATCATCCCAAGGGTGTATTATCATTGAATTTTAATCAAAACAATTAAATTCCTTTTAATAATTTACAAAGTATAAAGCTCTTATTTAAATAACTCATAGAAAGACACTATTTGGTTTATCAAGTTCCAAAGTTCATTCTTAAATATTATAAAAGTGACATGAATTTATTTGAAAAGTTTCATAGTGCACCCTAAATATTATTAGAGTGACTTTAAGTTGAGGTTCCTAATGACATTGTCCACCACAATCGACTTATTTACTATTAAGGTGTATTTATTAAAGTAAGCACTAATTATATTGTTAATGGAATGTGCACTCATTTACAGGTATTAGATGAGATTTAATCTTATCCCTTAGATTTAAGGCAACTTATGCAATCATAAGTCATAAAAATTCCTTCCTAAAAGCTTGTTTTTCTCTTATTTTACTCATTCATTTGTGTTGTAGGTTGGATGAGAGTGAAAGGATGACTTCAAGGTTGGGTGGAATAGTTATCATACTCCTCCCATTTCACATATTTCTATTTACTACTCTCTTATTCCTTTAAATTTTCTTCAACAAGAATAGGTCCATCTACTCATGAAAATATATGGTTGTAATCAATCTATATTATTGTCACTATGATTATCCTCATTTTACTTATTCCCTCCTTATTCATTGAAATGTTGGAAAAGGGGAGATCTTTAAATGAATAAGGGGGAATTCACTATTTGCACCTTTTCCTAAGGAATTTCATTAGGAAAGAGATCACAAGGTGTAGGGAATGACTTACAGCCTCAAAGGTGAGTCAATCAAATTTGAATCTCATTCCATAAGATAATATGATAGATCTGAAACCAAATTGAAATAATATGCTTCACTTAGAGTAAATTAATTATAACAACTCGAACATGAAATAAAAATATCTAAAAGTACAAAAATTGAAACCATAGTTTGTAGGCAGATCTAAGAAGGGTAAGGAAACATGTACCAGTCACCAAAAGTTAATTTTGAGATCTGCAAAAGGAGAGGTTCAACCTAGGGTGAATGGTTACTAGTATGGGATTTTTAAAATTCTTTTATTATTCCTCTAATGTGGGATCTTAGCTTTAGTTTTTCATAGGTTAAACTATAAAAAAGTCAAAAATAAAACCTAAAACTAAGTTTTCGTGGCCTGAAAACAATGATGAAAACTTATGCAAAAATGTAAAATTGCTCTTCAAGGTCTTCAATCCTTCTTCAACCTATAATCTACACATACAAAGAGAGAGATTTTTTTTATTTTTTATTTATTTCAATGGAGGTTCATCTTAGTCAAACCCCATGTTTAGTAATTCAACCTTGATATAAAGATAATGAAAATCAGGAAGGAAATGATGAATGAACACTCACTTGCTACAACTCACCAAACCTTCAATGGCTTCCCTTAGATGACTGAAGATAAACACATCACTCCAAGGAACTTGATATTTCTTTTCTTGATAGTTTTGGACATTTGAAAGTGCTTGGATGCTTTAGGATCAACAATGTATGTTATCCTTCACAAGATGACATGAACACACCTAAGCTTGAACTTGATGATAGGATCTTGATTGTTACAATAATTACTAATAAATCTACTTTTTAAGACTCTTGACATTAATATTTTCTAAATAGAAAGTTTTCCTTAATAATAGATGATATTGCTTAGAATTCAATTGATAAAAGACTATGTATTTATAAGTGTTTATCTAATTTCTTGAAAATTAGATTCCCAAGGCTAATAATTACATTGAATTTGAATCATGAAAAGAATTCCAAGCTGATATTTAAAAATGGGTCCTAGGAATTAAAGAGGAGTCATTCACCCTTGGGAAAATGGGTCCTGGCCTAAAAAGCTAAGACACTTCAGATCCAAGGTGATTAAAATACTAATTAGATTAATTAAATGTTGGTTATCCTTTAGGAAAATAGGAATAATAAGGCTTTAGAATACATAATTTGGAAACTTGGAATCTTAGTTAATTTCATTAAAATAAGGGACCCAAACAAATGTGAAATTGGGTATGTGTAGGATCATCATGGAAAAAAAAGGCCCATAAGTGGCAAAAAAATAAGAAAAATCAAAGTTAGGCAACTTAATGTAAAAATTTGAATAAGTTATTTATAATATTTTAAAAATATGTAGGAATAGAATCTGTAGAAAATTGAATGTAGTTTCTAATCTTCTAGGTTTGTTTAAAAAGTAAAAAAATCTATTTGGTGAAAATTTGAAATTTTAATGAAGTAGTGCTTAAATTTTAAGGAAAAAATAAGTAGATATCTGTCTGACCACCCTAACCACAATAAAATGATAATATTTTTTATAATATTTTAGATATAAATAGAGGACTCATATCCCAATGTGATGCATATTTTTTTGTAACTTTTTTCAATGTAGATAATTAATTATGAATTTTTTATTATAAATTTTAAAAAATATAAAAAACTCGTATGTCTGACCACCTTAACTTGGTCAAAACTTTAGGAAATTCAATTTCTCTTTTTTTAATCCTATAGTATGTAAAGCATAGAATGTGATGCATGTTTTGGATTCAAAAAATGTGATAACATTTGAAAGCTATAAATGTTTTTCAATCATTCTATCCATCAAGACTTTAGTCGTAATTTGATTAGAAAATGAATAATAATTACTTATTAAATTCAAAGTAAAGCATAATTTATATTGTTGGAAAGTTGAGAATCTCCTTTAAAAACCCTTTTTGTTTCATCAATTTTGGGTAAAAAAAAGTTGTCAGCCATATACACACCATATTACCACTTTTTGGCCCATCATGATCCTGCACATAACCAATAGTAAAGGGCATATAATTTCCTACACTACATTTAACCCCCACATTAATGAGAGTATAAACTTATGCTCAAGCTCACACTAAAGTAAACAAATATGCATCAAGAGAGGTCCAGGTGTATATATGTTAGAAAGATCTAGGATGACAAAGATGGAGGATGATCAATCCCCTAGGATCAAAGATCCCATGGAAAACCAATATAAGGAAAAAGGGACACACATGATGCATAAGATATATGTAACAAGATAAGATACAAAAAAATACAATGTAAAATTTGATGCAAAAAGGATGGACTAACAAGTTTTTTTATGTTGCATATCAAATATGCTCACAAGGGTTAGTGCAACCTGGCATATATTAGGTGAGGTAAAAAGCAAAAATGAGAAACATATACTAGGTCTACAAGGTGGGAACTCATACAAAGGGGTGGTAGATGGGAAGGTCACACCAGGTCGACATGTCTCCCATAATAAGGCATATTAAAATTTATACTCCTTGATAACTTTGATAAGGTGGCACAAAATGGTCAATGTTATACCAATGCTACACTAAGTCCAACCTTTGTGAACAAAAGTGAAACAAAAATGCTAATATGTTCATTCCAAAATGAGAATTCAAATGTCCAAGTGAAAATTGTTCCAATGTCTATGTCAAAATAATGCTAATGTATGCCCCAACTTTAAAGGATTTTCTAAAAAACATATTATGAGCAATTAATTTAAAATAAAAAATGATAAATGGTGATTTATAAGAGGTACATGAGAGCTTATTTGGAAAGCAGTATGCCAATCATATGTTTCCAAATAAATTACATCATAAAAAAGGAAGGTGACCCCCATGCAATTTCAAAAAGATAACATATAAGGGATCCAAAAATTCAAGGTTAGTACATGTCTTTGTTACAGTGGTATAATAGAGCTTGCACCCTTCATCATTCCCAAAATACCTCGTGGAAGAACAAACACAAAGGATGAATGAAAAATAGAAAGTGAGAACAAAGAAGAAGCTTTTGGGTCAACATGGAAGCAAAATGGATGTCTCAATGCCTTGCATCATCCCCAACAAGAAAAAAATAATGATTTTATTATAATATATATTTTATTTATAATTGATTTATAATTTATTATACTTATATTTAATATTAATCGTAGATATTCTAAATTTTTTTATATATAAAGAGAGTTAACAAACTTAAATAAAAAATACTCCTTAAAAGTTATTACAATTGTATAAAATTTCAATGCTACTTTTAAGTCATATATTTAATTAATAATTTCTAATAGTTATATTTTTAAAATAATGAATATACAAACCAATAATAAGTTTTCTAATTAATTTTATAAATACATAATATTTTTTATATATTCCTTTGAATAATTCTCTCATGCTATGATATAAACTAGCAGTTACTTGTAGTGACATGAAATAATGAGTTGATAGGTGGAGGGGAAGTCCAAATAGTAGAGATGCAATCTCAGAGCGAGCAGAGGATGCTTACATATCTCCACGTAGTGAATGATAAACTATATTGTAAGTGTTATTTGGAACATTCATTTTGTTTTGTTTCATCTTATTACCCCTATATATATATTTATGTATGTCATAGTAGGGTAAGTGTAGGATCATCATGGAAAAAAACAAACCCTTAAGTGGCAAAAAAATAAAAAAATTAGAGTTAGAAAACTTGACGTAAAAATTTGAATATGTTGTCTATATTATTTCAAAAATATGTAAGAATAGAATCTATAGCAAATTGAATGTAGTTTCTAAACTACCAAGTTTTTTAAAAAAAAGAATCTATTTGGGGAAAGTTGGAAATTTCAATGCAGTAGTACTTAAATTTCAAGGAAAAAATAAGAAGTAGGTCTCTGTCTGACCACCCTAACCACAATAAAATAAATTTTTTATAAGATTTTAGATATAAGTAGAGTACTCATGTCGATGTGATGCATATTTTTTAATTTTTTCCAAGTAAATAATTAATTATTTTTTTTATTACAAATTTTAAAAAATATAAAAATTGTATTTAACCACCTTAACTTGGTCAAAACTTCATGAAAATCTATTTTTATTTTTTTAATACGGATGTTTTGGATTCAAAAAATGTGATATCGTTTGAAAGCTATAGATATTTTTCAATCTGTCTACCAATTAGGACTTTAGTCATAATTTAAATAGAAAATGAATAATAATTAATTATTAAATTCAAAGTAAAGAATAATGTATATTAGTGGAAATATGAGATTCTCCCTTAAAAACCCTTTTCGTTTCATCAATTTTGGGTAAAAAAAAGTCATTAGCCACATACCCATCATAATGCCACTTTTTGGCCCATCATGATCCTACACATACCCAGTAGATTCAAAAAATATTGATACATACCAAGAGAGATCAATTGACCACATTTAAGAATCATTTTGGCATCATTAATAACCCTTTTATGATAATGTTACACTAAGATAGTAGGGCATAGATAAAGGTACTAATACATTTAGGTTATGTCAAAAGCATAATAGAATTATCTGAAAGCTTAGAATATTATTGATTTGGAATAGGACATACAAATGTAAAATAAGTATATTTACATAAGTCATGGACAACCATAACAATAAAGAGAGAATTGCATCCATAGTATTTTGTCAATGTTAATAAAAAAGTAGATTGATACAAAAATTTTGAACTATAATTTTTTATTTATTTCTAGATCTGACTAAATACATGTGATCAAAATATATGTCAAGATATTGCATATAAAAATTGTTGGGTGCAAGATTTAAAAATAGAGCATGTTGAAT
>VDFB02281492.1:664422752-664472645 GCA_007258455.2 Sequoia sempervirens | reverse complement strand
GATTCAACCTGAAAACCAAATACCCACATATTTGAATATGTTATGGTCACGACCTTAAAAAACATCAAAATCTTTAATGGGGTTTCATTATGGCGAATGAAATCTTGTCAATAGAACAAAATAAAGGAAATTCATTGTAATAGATATATAATCTACAACCTCAAAGGATTTTAAAAAACTTCAAAAGCTTTCAAAAATGGATTTTTTTCCAAATTTGAAAGTTCAAATATGGATTACTTTCTGGAAATCTCTAGATAATCTTCAAAGAACAACATAAGTTTATGAGATTGATAAATTCAAAGCTCAACATAGAGGCATCCATGGTGGCCCAAGATGAAGGAAATTTCAATAGACGAGCAAGAAATTTCAAAAGAAATATGAAGGCCATGACCTTGAAGGTGTATAAAGCTTTCAAAAGAATAAAAACACCTAAAATTTCTCACCTATGCAATTTCATAAGGTTTCCTCCATGAGAATACTTAGGAATAGCAAGATTGTGGAAGATTTGAGCTGAATATTTCCAAGCCCCATCTTCTCCATGGCAGTTCCCATCACAAAAGAAAATTGAAGAAATGAATATACATTCATTTTGGTTAGGGTTTTTAGCCTAAATGAGTTGATGTAAAAGTAAAGGCTTTTTCCTTTATGTTTTTTTTAAAGCCTTATTTACATAGGGTGATATCATGGAATTTAATATCCCTTGTAATTTTTTTGTATTCATAATACTAATTCAAGCTTACTCTTTTGTATATAACTATCTCATAGACTCTTTTCTTTCCATTTGAACTTCAAAATTTGTAAAAATTTATTAAGTGATGAAAATAAATCACTTTAATAAATTATATTTATGGATGCAAAGTAAAGATGCCATAGCTAGTTTCATGATGGATAGTTCAAAAAGGAGTTAAATGAAGCCTTGAAGTTTTTCTTGAATCTAGGAGGTGGTAGAGAAAATTGACCAACATATGGAGAAAAATCAAGGTTTTTGGTCACTTAATTGAGAATTCAGTTTTAGTTAAGAGTCCAAGTTGGTTGAGTTTCAATCAAGGAGAAATTTGAGACACACAACTCATCATTTCCTGTAGTTACAACCCTATTTTGGAGGGTTTTCCGTTACACATGACCCTTTGAGTTGTTTTCAGATTCACAATTCCTTATACATTCTTGGAGGAGTTTTCTTTCAATCAAATGCCTGATTTGAGGGAGAGGTTACAGATTTACAACATATCAAGCAATTGTAGCCAAAATTCAAAATTTGAATTCTTGGAGCCTTTTGTATAAGTCTTCTTGTTCTCTCATTCTTTCACTAGTTCTGAGTTTTGTTCATTGTTGTTGTAGCAACATACACAAGTTTTGTAACTCATTCCTTATGAGTTTTCACATATTTCTAAGTGAAGAGAGTACTAATTTTCAATAAAATAAGCTTGTTTCCTCCTCAATTTTCTTTTGGTTTCAATATTGTTAGTGGGTGATTTGATTTAAATTCAATGTTTTCCTTTATTTTATTAGTATTCCTTCAATATTAGATGCAAGAGGTAGCATGTTATCATGTAGGTTTGTGAATGTGTTTGTTATTCTGTTGCATTTTAATTGTGAAAACTCCATTGTTTTCCTTCTTATGTACATCAAAAAGCTAAAACTTTTCATAAGAATCACTTTTTCAAGCATGTGTAGTTGAGTTGTGAGATAGTGTAGAGTCCTTAATTGATTGGTTTTAAGATTTTCAATAGCATTGTCAAGTTATACCTTTTGGCGCATCACTTAATAGTATTAGGTTTTAGTTACAAGCACCATGGAAAAATTTAGTGGCAAATCTTTTCCAATTGGCGAATAATTGAAATTAGGACTTCTAGAAATGGCTAATAGTACAACCTAAAAATGAGGTTGAATCGCTAGGTTTTTACAAAAAAAATCATCTCAATTAATTCACCTCTGTAAACGATGCATCATTGGAACTGATTCGCTAGTAGTTTATACTATAATTACAAATATAAATTAAATTTGTTAGTAATATTATATTACTATGAATAATTTTGGGGAAATATCGCCACAATAATAAATTAGCATTTAATTTTAGGGATACTTTAGCCTTGAATAGGGTTTTTATTTATTGTCATTGAATCATCAATTATCTTTTTAATCTGATGGCTGCAGGTTGATTTCGTTCCCTAATACACATGTTCATTTTAAAAGGCTTGTTGAGGCTCAAAATTTGGTTTGGTCTACATGATTAAATCTAATTGTGTGGCCCAAAATAAATTATGGGCCTCAACAAGCCTTTTAAAAGGCATGTGTGTATTAGGTCGCAAAATCAACCTGCAACCATTTGATTAAAAAGCTAATCAATGGTCTTCATTGTTGGCCTATTAGCCAAACTTGAACCTTTTAATAATGAGCATAGATTTGCCACAAAAATTAATATATTTTTTCAAAGAAAAGGAAAGATTCATGAGGATTTTACACCTTCATCGAGTGGGGGTTTCTTAAAGTTATCCCTAACAAGCACCTCCTTCTTTCCTTTTTCCCATCAGAATCACTATTATTTAAAGACATATTCAAAGGGATCCAACCCATGAATCTAGAGGTCTACTCTCACCATAGGTTACCCACAGCCTGAGAGTAGTCCCATGTTGCATGGGATTAAAGATTTTTTGAACATAGCATTGGGTGCAAATCACTATGATGATAGTTCTCTTGGTCAAATGGTATGTAGTTGACCATAATTAAAAGAGATTATTATGGAGGGATCCCATATTCACTTGTAGGTATAGAAAAAATAATTCTAGGTGTCATGTGTAGATGCATAAAAAAATGTCCTTATAGCCATTTTATCCATTGCATGGTTTATTGCATCATCTACATAATCATTTCTTTGCATATTTCATTTGATCATTTGCATAAAACAATTAAATATTGCATAATAATTTATAAATCCATTTCATGTGAACATATTTAAATAATCATTAAATATATCATTAATTAAGACATTTTCACCTATTTCATAAATGCATTCACATAAGCATTTCATAATCCATTTCATTTAAATATGTTTGCATAACCATAACTCATCCATCATCAATCCATAATCATTTTTACATATCCATTTCATATGTCATTCATAATCATTTATCAATTGTTAATTAATCATTTAGTCCATTAAACTATCATTTGCATTCATACACAATCCTTTTATCCATTCACCATATTCCATTAAATCATGCAAATTCATGAAATTAATTAATCATTTAATCCATTTTCATTAAATCAATCATACATGAACTTAATTATGAGGTTTTAAGCATAAATTATGGCATAAATTATCTTTAATTATTTATTAATTTTTTTTAAAAAGGCATTTTCCCATCTCACCATTTATCCCACATTTCTCCCACAACTTGAGTTAGCCCCATGAATTCAACTATAAAAGCATGCCTTTTCCACATATTTCAACACGGGGATTTGAATTTCATTCTTATCATCTGATTTCACAGAACTTCTTGTGCTTTTGATTGTAAAATATGAGAGAAAACTCAAGATATTGTGAAAGAGGGTAGCAATGGAGTGGATTTCATTTTAATGCATATGGGTTTTATAGTTTGATTTCATTTTTTGCATATGTTTCATTTTTGAAAAGATTCATTGAATATTATGCAAGTTTTCCCTTAGTATGAGTTAGGACATTCCTTGTCTATGACTGTCTACTCTACAGATGGATGACCTTGCACACCTTGATCTATGTCATACCATGGTGTTTGTTGTCCATTTGTCATAGTTTTCTGCTCTATGATGATAAAGAAATTTGTAAAGCACAAGAAGCTTCATCACCTTCATCTTCTTTCATATCTCATTTTTATCTATCATTATCCATTCCCTTCATCATTGCATCTTTTCTTCATCATCCTTATCAATTTCTCTCTATTATTTTTTTCCTTCATCTTATAAGCCTTCTCATTTATTTTTAGAGCACATTCATTTTCTTGGAACCCACATTTCCTCTCGAGGGGCCATACCACTGCCTCCTCATCATCCTTCCATTCACTAGGGCATATCATTTCTTTGAAACAATGCGAGAGGCTGCATTGTCTCAAAGAGGGGAAAAATGTAGATGTATAAAAATTTCCTTATAACCATTTCATCCATTGCATGGTTTATTCCATCATCTACATAATCATGTCTTTGTGTATTTCATTTGATCATTTGCATAAAACCATTAAATATTGCATAATAGTTTATAAATCCATTTCATGTGAACATATTTAAATAATCATTAAATATATCCTTCATTAAGACATTTTCACCTATTTCATAAATGCATTCACATAAGCATTTCATAATTCGTTTCATTTAAATATGTTTGCATAACCATAACTCATCCATCATCAATCCATAATCATTTTTACATATCCATTTCATATTTCATCCATAATCATTTATCAATTGTTAATTAATCATTTAGTTCATTAAAATATCATTAAAATATCATTTGCATTCATACACAAGCCTTTTAGCCATTCACCATGTTCCATTAAATAATGAAAATTCATGAAATCAATCAATCATTTTAATCCATTTTCATTAAATTAGTCATACATGCACTTAATTTTAAGTTTTTAAGCATAAATTATGACATAAATTATCTTTACTTATTTATTAATTTTAGAAAAAGATTTTTTTCCATCTCACCATTTATCCCACATTTCTCCCACAACTTGAGTTCACCCCATGAATTCAACTATAAAAGCATGCTTTTTCCACATATTTCAACACATGGATTTTGAATCTCATTCTTATCATCTGATTTCACAAAACTTCTTGTGCTTTTGCTTTTAAAATATGAGAGAAAACTCAAGATATTGTGAAAGAGGGTAGCAGTGGAGTGGATTTCATTTGAATGCATATGGGTTTTATAGTTTTATTTCATCTTTTTGCATATGTTTCATTTTTGAAAAGCTTCATTGAATTTAATATTGAAATGTTGATTTAGATTCATAGATTTGAACATTTCTTTTAGTTTTTCAATGTACGCATCATGATGTCTGAGAACTTGTCATAGTTTGGTATCTTTTTCTCTTAGGGACATTAAGAGACTATACTAGAATAGTATAATTGGGAAGGATTAGGTGACCTATGGAATGAGCAGATTCCTCTACTAGTATTCATCCACCCATCTAGACATTTTGGTGTAGTTTTTTCTCCCCATAATGTATAGAATTCAAGATATGCCTATTTCCACATTTACACTGCTCTCAACTAACACTTTTTGCAAGAATACATTTATTGTTGGTTTAGTGAAATAGTGTGGAGTTAACCAAAATTGAGAGAGATTAATATAGAGGTACCTAATATCAACTTGTAGGTATATATGTAAAACATTCTTAGTTGTCATGAGCTTTGATAATTGCTCTTTCATAGTTTGGAAAAAAAATTCTCTTAAAATTTTTAAGAATTTTTATTGAAATAGTGTAGCTCGGAAGGGTTGAGTGACCTAGGGAAAAAATGTATGTCTCCCCTAGCATTCACCCACCCACACAAACATGTTTGTGAAGTTATTTTGGCCCCGATGCATGTAAAATGAACAATTTGGTTCTTATGATTTTCCTTCAATCTAGGAGGCTAAAAAATTTTATTTCAACCCTCTTTTTCCTTTATTTTCTTTATTTTTCAGTTTTTTAAGGATCCTATTTAATAAAAGTCTAAAAATAGGTATCATGATACTCTTTGAGTGTGTGAAGGAAAATTTAATTATCCTAAATCATAAAATAATAGATACAGTGATATTTTATTATAGAGGGATATGATAGCAAATTGAATGCTTTGATTGGTAGAATAATTTTATGACCCTTGTGGGTTGCTAGAATATATGTAATTGAAATTCTATAAATAGAATAGTGTAAAATATAATAGAGGTTGGTACTTGACCTAATATACTACAAGTTATTATTGAAAGTGTATTCTAGGGTTTCAAAGAAAGTTGTATTGGAAGGGAAAGATCATGTTTGTTTTATTTGTAAGAATTTGTCGTTGGGTTGGGTAGTTGCATGATTATGTTGCACTTCATATATTCATATTCTTTCTCACCCTTGAAACCCATTACTTTATAAGTATAATGTGTTAGATATAAATATTTATGTTATGATAGGTGACCTTATAATTACTATCCTAAGTTAATTTATGTCTCTCCATGTTCTTTAGAAAGTGTTCTAAAGGACATGAGGGGTAAAATATTTATTATTTATTGTCCTATGATAAATTTTAAATTCCTTCAAAGAGGTGGACCCACTACAGTGATGGTTATAGAGCATCACAGGAGCATATTCCCTTTGGGCATATAACTCATGGGTGGGGAACACTTTGAAATGCATGTCCTTGCATTTTTTGCATGGTGGGATGCACAAAATTTCATGTTTATGCATGTTCTTACATGAAGCCGTCAGAGCCATCTAAGAGTTATGGAGCACTCGATATTGACCAATTTTGACTGGCTATGGGTTAGGAACCCATATGAAAGCCATGTGATAATTTAACATATTTCGCCATGCTTATGGATTTTCCACTAAGGGGGGCATAGATTTTTCCAAGTGGTTTTTTTTTTTTTTTTTTGGGATACCATTTGTGACCTATTCTCTCCCAGAAACTTCTATATATTGGAGCATTGAGATGGTGGTTTGAAGATATTTTTTGCAAGTTGTTAGAGTAACAAAGTGCTATCGGAATTAAGAAAGGAGTGTTATATTGTTGTATCTCATTTGAATATTAATACAAACATTGGATCTCTTTGGGTGTGTATTTTTTTCCCACAAATATTTCTCCATGTAAATATTGTGTCACTTGTGGTATAATAATTTTTCTTTCATGTTTCAAATTGTTAACCATATAATCACTTTATGGTAATATTGAATATATAATTTTAGATTTACAACCACATATAATTTAAGTTCATATTGTTGCAAGTTTCACCTTCATTTTCTAATATTTGATATTAGAGGGCATGTGCAGGATCATGATGGGCCAAAAGGTGGCGATATGGTGGGTATGTGGCTGACAACTTTTCTTTTACCCAAAATTGATGAAACGAAAAGGGTTTTTAAAGGAGATTCTCAGCTTTCTACCAATATAAATTATGCTTTACTTTCAATTTAATAAATAATTATTATTTATTTTCTATTTGAATTATGACTAAAGTCCTAGTCGATAGGCTAGTTGAAAAAAATCTATAGCTTTAAAACGTTATCACATTTTTTGAATCCAAAACATGCGTCTCATTCTATGCTTTGCATAATATAGGATTAAAAAGGAAAAAATGAATTTCATGAAGTTTTGACCAAGTTAAGGTGGTCAGACAAACAAGTTTTTATATTTTTTAAAAGTTGTAATAAAAATTTCATAATTAATTATTTACTTGGAAAAAATTACAAAAAAATTTGCATCACATTGGGACATGAGTCCTCTACTTATATCTAAAAAATTATAAAAATATATTATCATTTTATTATGGTTAGGGTGGTCAGACAGACACCTACTTCTTATTTTTTCCTTGAAATCTCAAATTTTCACCAAATATATTTTATTTATTTTTAAATAAACCTAGTAGATTAGAAACTACATTCAATTTTTTGGGTATGTGCAGGATCATGATGGGCCAAAAAGTGGCAATATTATGGGTATTTGTAGGGTATGTGGCTAGCGACTTTTTTTTAATCAAAAATTGATGAAATGAAAAGATTTTTAGAGGAGATTCTCGACTTTCCACCAATATAAATTATGCTTTAATTTGAATTCAATAATTAATTATTATCTATTTTCTATTAGAATTATGACTAAAGTCCTGATCGATAGGTTGATTGAAAAATATCTATAACTTTCAAATGGTATCAATTTTTTTGAATCTGAAACATGTGTCACATTCTATGCTTCAAATACTATAGGATTAAAAAAATAAAAATAAAAATTCATGAAATTTTGACGAAGCTAAGGTGGTCAGACATAGGAGTTTTTATATTTTTCAAAAGTTGTAATAAAAAATTCATAATTAATTATTTACTTGTAAAAAAATTACAAAAAAATAAGCATCACATTCAGAAATGAGTCCTCTACTTATATATACATTCTTATAAAAAAATATTATCATTTTATTATGGTTAGGGTGGTCGAACAAATTCCTACTTCTTATTTTTTCCCTAAAATTTGAGTACTACTGCATTGAAATTTCAAATTTTCACCAAATAGATTTTATTTATTTTTAAATAAACCTAGTAGTTTAGAAACCACATTCAATTTTCTACATATTCTATTCTTACATATTTTTGAAATAATATCGATAACTTATTCAATTTTTTACATCAAGTTCCCTAACACTGATTTTTCTAAATTTTTTGCCACTTAAGGGCCTATTTTTTCCATGATGATCCTGCACATACCCTTCTATAGATTCTATTCTTACATATTTTTGAAATAATATAGATAACTTATTCAATTTTTTATGTCAAGTTACCTAACTCTGATTTTTTTAAATTTTTTGCCACTTAAGAGCTTGTTTTTTCCATGATGATCCTGCACATACCCTAGAGCTAATGGTTCTATTAAGAGAGGGATTCCTTTCATTTTATTTTTGAACTAGTTTTGGTTGCAATGGGAGCTTGTGCATTATGGGTTTTGTAGATTTATGAAGAATGTTGAAAACCATGGATTCTACCTCTTGTCTAGATATCGAGAAGTTTAGTGGAACTAGTTACAAGTTGTAGAAGTTGAAGATGGAGGATCTCCTTGAAGAGAGAGATCAATGGTTAGAAATTTCCAATGAAAAGAAACCAAAATCAACATCTAATGAAGATTGGAAAAATGGATGAAAGGGCAAGAGGAACCATTCGTTTGTCTCTTTTATATTTTGTCCTCGTAAATGTTTTAGAATAATCTACCACATACAAGTTGTGGAGGAGGATAGGAAAAATTTATCAAAGTAAAATTCTAACTAATAAGTTGTATCTCATCGACATTTATATTTTTTGAAAATGAAGGATGGTGATTCTATTATAGAAAATTTAAATTCTTTTAATATTATTATAAGTGATCTTACATCTATCAACATTTAATAGAGAAGAAGAAGATAAAAGTATTATGTTTCTTTATTCTTTATCTAAATCTTGGGAAAATCTAATTGTTACAATAAATGGTGGGGATACAAAACCAAAGATGGATAGTCTCATTGTTAAGCTTCCTTTCAAAGAGATGAGGAAAAATTCCATGAATGTGGGCTCCCAAAATGCCTTGCATGTGTGAGGAAGGTCCAAAGAAAAAGGTCCTAAAAGGGGCAAGAAGAGAGACAAATCTAAAGGATGATCTATAAGCCCTGGGAAGAGCAAAGTAAATTGCTGTAATTTTGGTAAGAGAGGGTATGTGAAGAAGGAATGTATAAACAAGAAAAATAGTTTGGATACTTCCACGAAAAAATTCCTTAGAAGATGGTGATTTTGATGTTTTGTTTATTTATGCTTACACTATTAGTAATGATGCTTGTCTTATTGATTCAAGTTGCTCCTACCATATGAATTCTCACAAGGATTGGTTTAATTCATATTCAACTTATGATGAAAGTGAAGTTTTCCTTGGTGATAAGAACATGCGAAAGATTGTTGGTAAGAGAAAGGTAAAGTTGTGTTTCAGTGATGAAATGGTTAAAACCCTTAATGATATTTTACATATTTATGAACTTACAAGAAACTTACTTTCAACACCCAAGTTGAATGATTCTAGAATACATGTGACATTTGACAAGTCTAGTTCTAGGTTGGTAAGAGGGATTTTGGTGATTGCTAAATGATCTCAGATAAGGACTTTGTTTAGGTTTAATGCTTCAACTTTTTGTAACTCTGCCAATGGAACAAACACTAAAAAAGCATGTATGTTTTGGCACCATAGATTGGGTCACATAGGTGAAAAGGGTCTTAAGACAATTTTGAATAAAAATTTGGTTGATGATATTTTTGATTATTTTGTTGGAAAAATATTTTTTTGTGAGCATTGTGTGTTTGGTGAATAGAATATATCAGTATTTCCTAATGTAACTAATAAAGCTAAGAGATTATTAGAGGTAATTCATTTGGATGTGCTTGGACCAATGAATGTTGAATCTTTTGGAAAATTTCTGTATGAAAAAAATTGAGGTTTCCACTAAGTTTAAGGAATTTAAAGCCTTAGTTGAGAAGCAAGGGGTGAATATTGTTCTATGGAATTTGATGAGTTTTGTAAGCATTTAGATATTATTGAGAAAAATAATACACCTTATACTCCCCAAAAAAATGGGGTGGGTATGTGCAGGATCATGATGGGCCAAAAAGTGGCAATATGATGGGTATGTGGCTAACGACTTCTTTTTACCCAAAATTGATGAAACAAAAAGGGTTTTTAAAAGAGAATCTTAGATTTCCACCAATATAAATTATTCATTACTTTGAATTTAATAACTAATTATAATTCATTTTCTATTCAAATTACAACTAAAGTCCTAGTTGATAGGCTAATCGAAAAACATCTATAGCTTTCAAATGCTATCATATTTTTTGAATCTAAAACATGTTTCACATTCTAGGGTATGTGCAGGATCATGATGGGCCAAAAAGTGGCAATATGATGGGTATGTGGCTAACGACTATTTTTTACCCAAAATTGATGAAACGAAAAGGGTTTTTAAAAGAGATTCTCATCTTTCCATCAATATAAATTATACTTTACTTTGAATTTAATAAGTAATTATTATTCATTCTCTATTCAAATTACAACTAAAGTTTTGATTGACAGGTTGATTGAAAAACATCTATAGCTTTCAAACAGTGTCACATTTTTTGAATAAAAAAAAAGTCACATTCTATGCTTCGCACACTATAGGATTAGAAAAATAAAAAATGAATTTCATGAAGTTTTTGACCAAGTTAAGGTGGTCAAACATAGGATTTTTATATCTTTTAAAATTTTGTAATAAAAAATTCATATTTAATTATTTACTTGGAAAAAATTTACAAAAAAATATGCATCACATCAGGACATGAGTCCTCTATATCTAAAATATTATAAAAAAATATTATCATTTTATTGTGGTTAGGGTGGTCAGATAGACACCTACTTATTTTTCCCTAAAACTTAAGTACTGCTGCATTGAAATTTCAAATTTTCACCAAATAGATTTTTTTAAACAAATGTAGTAGTTTAGAAACTAAATTCAATTTTCTATAGATTCTACTCTTACATATTTTTTAAATAATATAGATAACTTATTCAGATTTTTACGTCAAGTTTCCTAACTCTGATTTTTCCAAATTTTTTGCCACTTAAGGGCCTATTTTTCCATGATGATCTTGCACATACCCTCTATACTTCACATTTTATAGGATTAAAGAAAGAAAATTTGAATTTCATGAAGTTTTGACCAAGTTAAGGTGGTCGGACATACAATTTTATATTTTTAAAATTTGTAATAAAAAATAATAATTAATTATTTACTTGGAAAAAATTATGAAAAAATGCATCACATTGGGACATGAGTCCTCTACTTATATCTAAAATATTATAAAAATATATTATCATTTTATTGTGGTGAGGTGGTTAGAGAGACCTACTTCTTATGTTTTCCCTAAAATTTAAGTACTACTACATTGAAATTTCAAATTTTCACCAAATAGGTTTTTATTTTTTAAACAAACCTAGTATTTTAGAAACTAAATTTAATTTTTTATAGATTCTATTTTTAAATATTTTTTAAATAATATAGATAACTTATTCAAATTTTTATGTCAAGTTGCCTAATTCTGATTTTTCTGAATTTTTTGCCACTTAAGGGCCTATTTTTTCCATGATGATCATGCACATACCTAGGTAGAAGAAAGAATGAACTAAATTGTGATTGAAAGAGTTGGGATCATGTTGAGTGGTGTTAAGTTTGATAGATGCTTTTGGCTATAATTTGTAATTACTACATGTTATATGGTTAATATATCTCCTTGTTTTGTTTTTATTGATAAAAAAAATTATGAAGTGTGGATGGGTAGAAATCCTTTTGTTTCACATTTAAGGGTTTTTGGTTGCGAGTCTTTTGTTCATGTTGCTCAAGAGAATAATTCTAAATTTTATCCAAAAGCACATAAATGCATCTTTTTTAGTTAAGATGACAATGTTAAATGCTATAAGGTTTGGAATCCACTAACCCATAAAATGTTTTTCTCCAAAGATGTGATTTTCAAGGAGTTTAGAGCTTACCTAGGTGAAGAAAAATCAAAGGAGAGTAAAAACAAAAATAATGTGCCTTGAGACAAATAGAAAAGAATGAAGATGCACATGTGGAGGAACAATTAGATGGATTTGAAAATTGAGAAGAAGAAGAGGGTTTATATAGTTTAGAGGATGTGTAGGATGAGCACATAATAGAGGAAGAATAGGTAGATCCCATTACTCCTACCTTGAGGAGGTCCACAAGGAAACATAATCCAATTCACAGATATAGCCCATTAGATTACCATTGTGTATTCACATTTTTGAGTACTTTTGATGAACCTAGATCCTAGACTAAGGCTCTTTCTTCAAAAGAAATTGATTCTTAGATGTAGGATATGTAGAAGGAGATGATGGTTTTGGATAGTTGTGATACCTAAGACCTTGTGAGTTTACCCAAAGAAGAAAACCCATTGGTTGCACAAGTGGGTATTTAAAAATAAATTTAGTGCATATGGTAAGTTAGAGTGGTACAGGGCCAAATTGGTGGCCAAGGGCTACTACCATAGAGAGGGAGTTGATTTCGGTGAATTTTTCTCTCTTATTACTAAGTTACTTCTATTAGATTTTGAAAAAGAAGAAAAATGAGTGATGTTGTTGCACCACTATTTTCCCCTATTGTCACTCAAATATGTACTAGGATCGCAAATTGGATTGAATATAAACTCAAATGGTGAGTCAATTCTCAACAAGGAAGATCTAGGAAGGGGTTATTTAAGCTTTAAGGGGTTCACCACCAAGCAAAAGCTTGGAAGAGACAACTAAACATCCAAATCACAAAACCTAGTAATATAACCCAAATGAAGAGTGCAAATGATGAAATTATGCTACAAAAAGTTAGGGTAAGTGTATCTAGGAATTCTGTAAATGTAATGAGGATTCTAGACATGCAAAAATACTATCAAAATATGCTAAAGAGGACTAAGATGCCCTTACTATATTATTAGTCACATTTCTATTTTTCAAAGGAAATGTGGAATCTTGGATGTTGGAATAAGATCCAAAAGAATATTTACAAAGTACCACTTGGAGGACTAAGACACCCTTGCTACCATCTTAGTCCCAATATGAATTTTTAAAATCTCTAAAAGTGATCAAATATTGGGGTTGTGGTGCATGTAGGAAAGGTATCAAATATTTAATGAAAGGATCAGTCATAAATGATTTACAAAACTGCCAAATTTAATGATGTGTCATCCTCTTGCATTGATGTTCATTTTTGGGGCTCAAATTGGGAAGCAAATGGTGACAAGATGGAAAGCTTGTACACCCTTGGTTTGGTTGTCATCATTGCTATTAAAAATGTGTGGGTTGGATATTTCAATGGAAATATGGTGAACACAAGCATAGTGACTATTCTATACATAAATCTCAACCTTCCAAATGTAGAACCCTTGATCTGACAAGGACATGTTGAGCCACCTATCATTGAGCCCTCCTAGATAGTCCCTTTAACTATGATGGCTCACACAAACACATCCTCAACCCCATCCTCATACAAACACATCATATACAACACAAGGCTCACACAATGGGGTTGACAAGGATGGATATTCTTGGATACCACTCGAGGCCCTTCTCTAAGGAATCTTCCATGCAGATAAGAACAATCATAGAACGAGGGAAAGTATGGATTAATGACCATCCCATACCGGTCCCATTCACAATCCCTTTCAAAATAATTCCCCAGCGCATCTACTCCCCTATACGACCTGCCAGGGAACCCCTCGGGGTATGGCAGTTTATAGATTTCACATTACACCACACATGCCAGCAAATTTGCAACCAAGGAGAAAGCCTCAAACTGAATAACACAAGGTCATAAACCAAAGTTTCAATAAAACTCCCAAGAGGGAACTTATAAATTCATGAGAAACAAAATAAAGATAAATTGTAGCTACATTGCAACCTTCCAATCATAATTCAAAGGTGAAATTAAACAAGTCCTTGAGGAAAATCGGACTATATAACAACTTCCAAATGGCTAAATAGCCTAAGTACATAAATGTAAAATCACACATTGCTGGCGCATAAAAAAATAAAAATAAAACATCAACCAAGAATTACAAATAATTCATATTTCAACAATAAAATTGCACATTACAAGCACCACGTGACTTGATAAGCCACCTAAGGGGAGGAGGGGAATGGTGGTTCTCTAACCACATAAGTATAATAGCATGCAATAACTAGTGGTCCCTGACCACATAAATAAGAATAACTGGTGGTCCTTGACCACATAAATATAAGTAACCGGTGGTCCCTGACCACATAAATCTGCATCATTGGTGGTCCCTGACCACATAAATATAAGTAACTAGTGGTCCCTGACCACATAAATATGAATCACCGGTGGTCCATAAAATTCCATCCTTTACCCAAGGGTTATAACATCAAGGAATAGGTTTGCACTATGAACCAACAAGTGTGGCTCTCATACGTGGGGGAGTAGGCCACGGTCAACGTCCATGGGAAGATTACAATGACTTGACATAGATCCTTTATCAGGATTAGGGACAACACCCTGAGCTCGTAATCTCCTGATGGTAGACCATGTGCCTCTCAACCCCTATTTACACTAGCTGGCATCACACTCCCATTAGGGGGGAACCAAACGCTAGGGGTGCACATTTAACATACAAATAGAACTAACACAAATGAATACATCACATTTCATTTAATGGATCATCATTGACACATTTCATGCTTACTCCATTTTCACAACAATCGACTACACAAAATAATCATGAAGGGTACAAATAGGGGATTGCACTAGACATCCACCACCCTTATCCCAAGTCAGATACCATGTATCTTGTACTTGGAGCACAACACATATACTGGTTTCCACATGACAAATCGCATAACTTTCAAGAATTCTATCACTACATTTCATGTGAGCCAAAGATACACAACATACACTCAATTTTACCACTTAGTCTATCCACAAAAAATACCACAACACCCAACATAAGCACCATGGCAAGGTATTAACATCCACAAGAATACAAAATTTCTTCATTTCTAATTTTCGCCTTTTTGAAGCAATAAACCCCTTTCCTTTCACATACTTAAACCACAAAATATTCTATTCTACCAAATGACATACATATTCATGTTAAAACACCTTCTCAAACAAGGACACCCAAGACTCAAAAATGATACAAAAAAACATAGTCCAATTTATTAGCACCACCATCACCACATTCTTTTCACTAAAAATTAACTTGTCCATGCTTTTAATGTTTGCATATCTAAATAGGATATAATGAGTTAACATTTATATGGCTCCCTATAACTAATAACTCAATTGAGAACCTTAAGTCTCATCAATATATTGCTATCATAATGCACATGCCATCTTACATCCTAGCCATATCATGAAATGAAATAACAACATATATTCCAAATTTAGCAATGCAAGGTTTACTAAATCATTCATTCCCTCACTACCATTTTCATCTATTTACTAGATGCATATTATTCTACTGTCTTGTTTTACCTCAATATTAATTGACTCTATGCCCAAGGTCACACATACATCCTAAGGTAGGAGTGTAGTTTTGGGACTGAGGCCTTTCACCCAACTATTCATCTTAATCCAACATCTTCCTTTTATATTCACAATATAAATTTATACAAAAGGTACAGTCAATGGATTTCAAGGCAACATGCCCCATTTGGAAATACTTCATTTCTATAAACACAAGGAAGAATTGCAGTTTCAAATCACCTCAAGACACCTAGATTTAGAAATAAGGATTATAGTGTTTTACACTTAGTTATCTTTGATAAGTTCACTATGGGGTAGTATCATAAGTGTCAACGGTAAATGGAAAATCCTTAAATAATTAAACAAAAACCAAGGCCACTAATAGATATTTCAATTATAAAAATAAATAAATTCTTACAAGTCACTCAAAAGTTATTGTCCTAATGCGCTTCAAAAATTACATTCACCTTAATCAGTACAATTTCTAACTAATATCATACCATATTCAAATTGTGGTAGTTAGCAAAGGTCTAGTAAACACAATTTCGTATAAGTTATTTAGGGTGGGCTACATTATATCATTCCCTATTCCAAATCTAATAGTCAATTTTCTTTTAAGGTGGTAACTTTCACAAGTATATATTGTTCCTTAAATGAGTGCTAGTCAATGGTATAAAAACACACAACAATAGTGGAAGGTTTTGCATGCCAATTTAAATGTCCCTTGTTAATAACCCTTTTTTTTATCACTTAATTTATCATAAACCTCACATAAATTAATTACTCAATCTCAACATAAAATATTTGATTAAACAATACTATGGACACTAACTCTTTCAAGTTTAACACTTTCCTAAGTAGGTCGAGTTATTTTCTAGTTACATACTACACTTAAACATGACCCATATCATTCCCAAAGTACCCAGTGTTGCAACCTAGGCTCTGATACCAA
This sequence comes from Sequoia sempervirens, assembly GCA_007258455.2. Classification (NCBI taxonomy): domain Eukaryota; kingdom Viridiplantae; phylum Streptophyta; class Pinopsida; order Cupressales; family Cupressaceae; genus Sequoia; species Sequoia sempervirens. The sequence goes on along the minus strand of VDFB02281492.1, from coordinate 664,455,942 downwards.
AATGTAATGCCCTAAATTTAACACTTGAAAAATAGTTAAGGGAAAAACACAAATTTCAAATTTCGTTCACTTACGCTTACGAGACTCTCAAAGTTTGCTACTAAAGCGACACAACCAAAAGGCATAGAACTCTTTACCAATCATAAACTATACTTCTTTTAGTTAGATAGCTAAATTGTTTAGACCATCATGGCCAATTCAATAGGAGACCCAAAATTCGCATCTCCAAGGTAGACTTAAATAGTCCAACCAACCCAAAATGAATCTGAAACATTATATAAGTCTCAAGTCAACAATAAAATATATATATATACACATATGTAGTACTCACAAAAATAATAAAAGAACAAATCCTAGGGGCCAGACCTAGTCCTCGGGGGCTCGTCTTAGACGGCCTTTCCTACGTATATAATTCACAGAGGCACCGTAGTTCGACAACTAGACTTCAACCATCTCACCCATGGTTGGATAGCAAGGGGATAATATCCACACAGTTAAAAAGATGATCATACCTCAATCACAATCCTAACCCAATACACTGATACGCCAACTCAATCCTGTAATCAAAATTAATGTGTCCCATACCAATTACAAACTAAAGAGTGGGTATGCAACCCTTTCTAGGGTCCACTTCCCCAGACAGTCCCACGATCGACTGCCACCCACTTAGGTGAAGCCAGGGATTGGAAAACCTGCTAAGGGTATGAACAATTTTAAAAAGATAATTTTTTTTTTCTTTGTGAACAATGTACATCACGCTTACATGGGAATTTATTGGTAGGACATAATATTTGCCTCTCTACAAAGCCAACAATCCCAATTGGAATGCAATAAAGGCCTTTATCATAACCATACCTCAAGTAATATTTTAATAAAGGATTCATTTAGGGAAGTTTTAAATACATGACTATCATGTAATACCACTCAAAATATTTCTCTATAGCAGGAGTTACCAAAGACACCTAACACACTATTACATCCATAGAACATATTTTCTATTTGTTTACACATCAGGTTGAGTTGCTCATGCAATTCCACCATTGACACGTCACTCGAGGGCGAGGTAAGGAAAGAAAACAATATTGGATACACGAATCCCATTGCATGGACCCTTAAAACAAGTAGCGAGATGACAAAGGACTTAGGATAAGGTTGTGCTAAGTTTTTTAATACTTGCTATGGAATTTCGGTGACTAACCTCCACTTGACATCCAACTGCACTCCAAACATAGTGTTATTAATCCATCCAAGGATAATCTATCATTTGACATTATTATTATTATAACCCTAATGATATAAATGCCATTTTGTCGAGGTATTAATGTTGAATAATTTAAATATCCATATTAACATTAATACAAACTTGACTCACAAAAGAATTCGTGAATTTTGATTTGTTTAAACCAAATAAATTCCATCGATGAGAAAGCATTCTATCACATGCCCTAATTTAATTATTCCAATATATTCTTATAAAAGAAAAATGACAAATAAAAATAAATTAAGATGAATAAGATATTATAAAATAAAATAACTACCCAAATTAAAATCTTACTATACATATATATTCACTAAAATAATAAAGAAAAAATTTCTTTTTCACTTTTCAATTATTTATTTAATTTAACTAACTTATAACATCATACTTAATTTTTAAAATAAATAAATTAAATCCTAAATTTCAAAAAGAAGGCTCTAAAAGAATAACCATGATTCTTCCACTTTTTAAAGTATTTCTTTAAATATGAGATATGTATGCATTACTTAGGAAGACTTTATTTTTTATTTTTTAAAAGAATTATCCGGATTAAAGAATAGCAATTATAACTAAATAGATATTAATCTTTTTATATACATAATATTATTATTATTTTCCTTAAAAGGAGGGAGGAGGAAAGAACGAGGAGTTATCTCTTCTTATTTATTAGGGCCTCCTTTTTAAAGACATGGGAGTATATTCCCTCAAAAAAAAACACTAAGCATTCCTAAAAGTAAAGTGAGGGGCTCTATTTATATAAGTGATTCTATCTTATTGTGATGCCCTCATCGAAAGGAGATAAATTATAACAGCAAAATAATTAAGTAAAAAAAAACTTTAAACTACCCCGTCAATTCTACCCTAAAACAATTACTAACATGATTAAAATAGCATTATCGCTGAAAAGAAGGGTAACAGAGATATTATTCACCATAATGACATTAATGAAATTTATGTTTATGATTAACTATGCCTAATGTCTTGAATCATAATATTCACAGATCCACAATACAAACTAATCACAGAAATTAAAAGCTGCTGATAAATGCATTCACAGATCCAGAATACGAATTAATCATGGAAAATTAAAAGTTGCTGATAAATGCAACTAACTGAATACTTAGAGTTTGAAAGATGAATCTCACAACCTTAGAAACACAGTACGTACCTCCATCAAGTTGAAAGAACAAGGGAAATTGCTCTAGAAAATCTATATGTAATATTAGAAGCACATACAATGACAGAACTCTCTCAAAGATACAACAGCCATCAAATTATTCACACAAGTTCCAAAACTGGAACAAATATCTAGTATGAGTGGAGTTTCCTAATCTTTCTATGCATTAGGATTCTATGCTTATAAAGATATCATATGATTGACATTCGTGGAGAATTCTGTCATACAGATTTAAAGAAACAAACAAAAAACATTGAAGCTAAATTCATGCATATGGATCTAAAATGTATAGTTGAACACTGCAAATAAACATATGCATTTATTCTAATGATAGGTGGGGTCATGAGGTCCTACTTGATAGCGCAAATTTGGTTAAAGATTGATATATCAGATGGAGGAACCAATGCCCTGCTCACTATGCCAATCCTCTAAACGCCATTCCCAGCTCGCCAACAGTCTGAACATCTTCACCCAATCCTTAATCTCTTTTATTCGGACACTCGAAGATCTTTCAAAGGATTTTCTTCCTGAAACTTCCTCTTACGTTTACAGGTGGTCACAATGTGGTATATGTTGTCCTGGATCCTCCTCCTTACACAAACATGAAAAATGGAGAAAAACCCTTCAGATTGGAACCACACATAAAGCTTTCCCAGGGGATAAATATGGTTGTGGCAGGCCCTGGGTTCTTCAGCACTAGAACGATTTATGCGACCCGAGTGATTACATCTCTATTAGAGTGCACACTTCCACTTGCTAATCTCTTCTCTTGGGTATCGATATAGGGGGATGGGATGTTCAAGACACCATCCGTAACTTGGACTTGAAAACCTCGTTATGTAACATGGCTTAATGATACATTAACTCATCAGTCTCCTTCACCCACGCGAATCCCTAGCTCCCAGTGTTGAGAGATGAGCAGCTACTTTCTGACAAGGAGACTCCGCCGCCCACAGTTCTGAAAATGTGTAAGAAAAAGATAAAGCGTGTGAGCTGTTTTACCCCTTTCAGTCCCTGTCGATGAAGAGATGAATAAAGCTTCTGTGAATTGCATTTGTCAAGTATCCCAACGATGGTCTCATTTATTGTATTGGACTGAACATCGCCGTAAAGACGGGCATGCCACAGTGAAGTCATTGTCAAGAATTAATCTACTGTCCACTCCATGTCCTTGCTTCTGGCATAAATAATTTGCAAAACTTCTTTTCTGCTTTTCAAATCCTCTTATGGGTTGCATTCATTCCTTATTCTCATCTTCCAAGGTGAACTCTTTGGTTTATGATCATAAAGATCATCTACTCTACTCAATCCTTATCCTACATGTATACCCATAGCATAGGGTGGCCTTGCATTTAGTAGCTTTGAGTGTTGAAAGATTTAATGGTGAACATTTATTTAATTCTATGTATTAACACTAAGATCTCCTCAACATGATTTTAGTTGAAGCTCTTTTTTTTTATGTCTAAAGAAATTCAATTTACTTTCAATGGTTAACAATATTTATAATTTAGCCCCATGTTAATAATAGATACTCTCTTTTTATTTAAAAGCATTATGGTTATGGCATAGATAATATAAGTGTAGTTCCACTCCTTTTTGAAGAAGTATTATTTTTAGTATAAAATCTTTATGCATTTTAATTGTCTTAATACAAATGGGGTACATTCGAGGGTAGACATTTATTTTTAAACCATAGTAATATTATCGCTTATTATTATTATTATTATTATTATTTTACTATAATAATAAGGTTAATATTCAATCCACATTTGAATATTAACAACAGTAATGTTAAAAATTAATTATAGTGGGAACATTATTATCCAATTCCCCAATGAACCTTATTGATGATTTATTTGACTTAATAATAATAATATTCTAATTAAATTTACTTCAATGATGATTCTACCATTATTAAACATTCCAGTAATGGAAATCATTATCTAGTCACAATCTAATTGTTAATAACAAACATTATTATTAACAATTAACTCCAATATGTATGTATATAGATATTCATTTTGCTTTAATTATTACTATTATTTAATCAACATTGAATCTTTTAATAGTAACTCTATTATCGTTCCTCCACCCAAACAATAGTAATACCATTGCTTAACTCTCGATCACTCAATATCATTGTTATGATTGAAATCACATGATTTAAGCATCACTTTATAAATAGATGCTCTCAAGTTCTAAATAGTTATTATTTGATTATTCAATTGAATATATGCTATAATAATATTGTTTCTCTCTAGTCATGAAACAATGATAATATCATTATTCAATCGTAGATTAATCCCCCTACTTTTGATATAAATATATGCACTTCAACATAGTCTATATATACATAGATAGGTATAATGTTCTTTATCATTTACTATAATAATATAATTCATATAAATAAAACGCATGGTTTTAAAATAGAAATTCTTTCCCAGTCCTTGAGCTAATAATTAGCAATATCTACTTATATTACAATAGGTTATAACAACAACTGAGACGATGGCCAAACAACCCAAGTATTATCATAACATGCAATTTATTGATCTGCCTATGTACCAGGCATGACCACGACTATTATGGATATGAATTCATGAGTAGTTCTGAAGGTTTCCTTAAAGGTGGGGCCTTACAGCATGTAATTGAATTTTCTAAGTGCATGCAACATTTTGATATAGATGTGTGTAGACATATATTTCTATAATGCATTTGTATGCATATATGCATGCACATTTGAATGTTTATATGTATGATCTATGACTTGTTTTTAATATGAATATAGTTATTTTATGCTTGTCTATTTCAATTGTCACATACTCTTATCTCTCCACAATTTGTGTTAGCTATAAAGTTGGATCCACTGAATCCATGTATATTAAATGTTGTCCTACCTTTACATTCATAAATCCATGTCACATATGGTTATCTTTCATTTTATTAGACTTGCATAAAACTTTATTTTTGTTATAATATTTTCTATAATGTAATGTTCAATGATGACTATCCTCTATGACCTATGCAATGCTTTTGTGATTTTGCTTAGGTCTAGCTTATTATAATCGATCATTGCACAAGACTAAAATGTAGAATGTAATTGAAATTTTATCATTTCATTTCTGTCATTTTCATCTTCTTTTGAATGCTCTCAGTGCATACAACATCTTGATGCAATTGTGTGTAGATATATGTGTCTGTGATGCATTTTTATGTGTGAGTGTGTATGTATGTATATGCATCTAATGCTTCTTAAATGTTCTCCCTAATACCTTGTCATGTCCATTCATAATGTCATGTTGCAAATAGATATTATATAGTTCTTGGCTATAATGTTTCTTGCATATGTTGTGTAGCTCAATCTACAACCCAACACTAAACAATTCCTTATTGAAAATAACATAAACTACTCAATTTATTTTGTAAGTTTTAAATGCAAGTTATTATTGCAACCATTTTCAATATATTCAGGGGGTATGTGCAGGATCATCATGGAAAAAATAGGCCCTTAAGTGGCAAAAAAATAGAAAAATCAGAGTTAGGCAACTTGACGTAAAAATTTGAATAAGTTATCTATATTATTTCAAAAATATGTAACAATAGAATCTATAGTAAATTGAATGTAGTTTCTAAACTACTAGGTTTGTTTATAAAAAAAAGAAATCTATTTGGTGAAAATTTGAAATTTCAATGCAGTAGCACTTAAATTTTAGGAAAAAAATAAGAAGTAGGTGTTTGTCTGACCACCCTAACCACAGTAAAATGATAATATTTTTTTATAATATTTTGTATATAAATAGAGAACTCATGTCTCGATGTGATGCATATTTTTTTGTAATTTTTCCAAGTAAATAATTAATTATGATTTTTTTATTACAACTTTTTAAAAATATAAAAATTTGTATGACCACCTTAACTTGGTCAAAATTTCATGAAATTCATTTTTTCTTTTTTTAATCCTATAGTATGCAAATCATATAATGGACACATGTTTTGGACTCAAAAAATATGATACCGTTTCAAAGCTATAGATTTTTTTCAATTAGTCTATGAATCAAGACTCTAGTCGTAATTTGAATATAAAATGAATAATAATTACTCATTAAATTCAAAGTAAAGCATAATTTATATTGGTGGAAAGCTGAGAATCTCCTTTAAAAACCATTTTCATTTCATCAATTTTGGGTAAAAATAAAAGCCACATACCCATCATATTGCCACTTTTTGGCCCACCATGATCCTGCACATACCCATGGAACCCATACATGAAAGAAAATTTATGTGGCAAGTTGTGCCAAGTGATGTTTATTTCCTTTACTCGAGAAACATACACATATATTTGCATTTAAACTTATCTATATTTCTTTTCACATGTAGGTGTGCATATGTATGTATATTATTTTCAAAAATACTTGTCAGAGTGGTGGCTCACAATCTTGATAGCAGCTAAAGCTACGAAACAATAGTCAACAATGCCTTATCAAAATAACATAAACTGTTCAATTGCTTTGGTAACTTTAGAACTCTAAATATTATTCTAGGCATCAACACTATATGGAAACCATATATGAAATAATGTTTCTATTGGATTGTTTTATTGCTTTGCAACCATTGCCTCTATATGGAAACCATAAATGAAATAATATCTATTCCTTCACAACCATTACATCTATATGGAAACTTTTAGCCGATAGGCTATATGTGTGAACTTTGCTTGGAACTTTTGTCAGCCTTCCTAGTTTTTAAGATGTTGAACAAAAATCAACCATGCATATATATTTGAATCTACCTCCACATACATATATATTGGTGTACATTTTGTTTTCCAGCTGCATATGTTTCTATTGCATGTGCTTGATGCATATATAGGAATCTGTCGCTTGGAAATATATAGCCACAAAAAGTATGTGCTTCTTCTGTTGTGTTTCATTTTCATTTCCTTGTATGCAGATATCTATGTATGTGAGATTAGATCTAGATAGCATATACTCCCCCCCCCCCATATTTATTTTCTTGGGAAGATAGTTGTTATTTTTTTCCTCCTCAAAAATGAATTCTTACAATAATAAGGTTTATATTAAGCCTAATAACAAGCATTGATTTCACTATTCATCATAGTGGTGAATAGTGTATGTTCTTGATTAGGGGTTTGGTGAGAGCCTATGAGGCTCCATGACCCAATATGGTAAGGTGGAGAGTAGACCTTTTTTTGTGTTCAATTTTACTTTCCTTATGTGCAGATATGTATATTTATGAAGTTAGACATGGACAACATTCATACCTATGTGTAGCTATGTAAGAATGTGAAATAAGATTTAGATGAATGATATTGCTATGCTATCCTATGCCAAGTGATGTTTATTTCCTTTTCTCCCATGGTGATTTCTCTATTGACAAGTCCACCTACGGCTATATATGTGTGTTGTCTACATATAAACTTTAGATACATATATAGCTGCATAGATTTTTCTTTGTAAATGCTTATGTGGACTATTTAAATTCTTCCCAACAATCACCACTACATGTAAACCATAAATCAAAATTTTCAACCCTTCCAGCATTGGGTTTTTGGTAGAGAAAAGGTGGTGGATATTTTTCATTTTTTAATTAAAAGTGTTTGGCGTGCTGATAGGGAAGGATAACCTATCCATTTTTAAAGCCCCCATTGTCTAACCACTGGTCAGGAAAAACATGTTGGGTTTCTTGGTGGGTGGATGGAGAAATCAAGTGAAGTTAAACACTGGTTGGCATCAACATTAATTGTTGTATCATTTCCGATCCAATGCACAAAGTTGTGTCACACTTTATAAAGGAAACAACCAAAACTAATTCAACTTTTAAACTTGAATCACTAAAATGTGGCATATATGTTTTGAATTTTGAAATGACAAAAACTAGTCAAATATGTATTTTTTAGTATATTTTATGTTTGAATTTTTTATTAAAAATTAAAAAATTATTTTAAGCTATTTTTCAATAAATTAACACTATAATTTAGTTGCTGATAAAATGTTGAAAAATGAAGTTTCATGGGATGCCAAAATTTTTATAGTAAACTTTCTTTTTTTTTGTTCAAATTTTTTGTGTGTATTTATAACTTGAAATTTTAGTGCATGAATATATTTTTTTTCCAATTTTGATAAATATATATTTTTAAATAAATATTAAAATGTGTGTCAATCAAAAACTAGTTATTTTCATTAGACATCAACTTCATATTAAATATTTATCTAAATTTTTTTAAAAAAATACCATTTTGAAATAGATTATTTTATCTAGTGCATCATATTTTTTCATTTTTTTTTAATAACTTTTAATATTTTTCCTTGGCATAGTAATCAACCTAATATTTTGTGTTGATAACCTAATTTTAGTAAAAGTAAAATATAAAATATAAACAAAATTAAACTATTAAAATAAATATATTTTTGAAAACTACACTTATGGATCTACAAAAGGGTATTTTTATGTTTTAAATAAAATGTTATTTACATTGTTAAGAGTTATTAAAACTTCAAGTTTTTCAAATAATTTTTTTTTTTGGTAAATTGGACTCAAAGTGGTGCTGCATATATTTTTAGCCAATAATTTTAGTTGAAAAAGTTGTGGAAGTATCTAACTTAGCTAGAATGAATCTTACTAGACCATATGTTTGACCAAAATTGATTTTTAGTTAGAAATACTTAAATTCAGTTTTGTTGATAAGTTAGCTGAAAGTGTGACACAACTTTGTGCTTTTACTCTTCCATGAAGTGGTGATGGTTGTAATAACAAATTTCATTTGAAACCTTGGAAAACATAGCGAAAGCCTGTGGAATTTTTGATTAGCCATTGTTGGGTGTCATTCTCTACCTTTCCCTACTATTAGAGTTGTGAGTGATAGGTGCTTGGAGGTTATTTTGTGTCTCTTTGTGTGGGGCAATGGTTACAAAAGCAATACAAAATTTTCGGTTGTGATATTTTTTTTCCCATCTTTTGCAAGTCATGGCCAACATGAATCCCTATGTACATATATGTATCTATGTGAGATTAGATGAAAAAAAAATCATGTATACTCCTTCCTATGTTTATTCTTTTCATAAGGTAGCTTCATTTTTTCATATTTCTATACTTAAAATTCTCCACATAAATTAATTACTACTTGGAATTATGTACCCTTGTGTCTACTCATTGAATGTTTCCATAACATCTAACAAAAGAATGGGTACACATGTTTCAATTGAGAGTTGTAGTTTTCTTGTTGGAGACAAGCATCATGCATTTATTCAAATTGCTTTTGTTAATTGAAACATGTGGTTGATATTCTTGTGTGAAGTAATTGTCTTAGGGTTAGGATTTTCAAGTTCTTTTTGTAAAAAAAATGGGGGAAACAACATCCAAAACATGTGTGAGATTGTACATGTATCCAAATATCTATCTCAACCTCATTTATGCCCTCTAGTCTTAGTGTAACGGTATCATAAAATAGTTATTAATGATGCCATGAGTATTTTTACGTGTGGTCACTTGATGTCTGTCAAGTGTTACTATGCCTAGATATTACATACCTTCTTGTGCTCGGATGTAGACTACCTTCCATTAGCTTACAGTCTATGTTCTTGCAAAATAACCAAGCAATTCTAAGTAACACTTGCTATTTAAAACCTTAGAAAACATAGCGAATGTTTATGAAGAGGGAAAGCTTCTATGAAGGTGCAAGTGCAGTTATCCATTGTGAAATTTATGTGAAGGTGGTTGGAGGTTATTTTTTGTTCTTTTCATGGGGCGATGGTTGCAAAAGAAATACAAAAGTGTCAGTTGTGATAATTCTTTTCCCATTTTTTGTAGGCATCAATCTTGCACATAACACTTAAAAATATAGTTTATCATTCCAAGAATTTACAATAAAATAAACATAGGGACCAGTATGTATCAATGGTGTTTACATCTAGTATGAAATACATACATATCTACACATAGGGGAAATACATTTTCCACCAATGTGAACAATGGTGGCATCAATGTTCTGGATATAACATTGAAAATATAGCTTATTATACCAAAAATGTGTCAGTATGTATCAATGTTGTTTGCATCTACTATGACATACATCCAAATCTGCACATTGCATTGTTCATCACTATGGTCAATGGTTGCATCAATGTTCCACATAACACTTAAAATATAGCTTATCATTGCAAGAATTTCCCAATAGAATAAACATAGGGATCAATATGTATCAATGTTCTTCGCATCTACTATGACATGCATACATAGCTGCACATAGGGGAAATCCATTTTCCATCACTCTGATCAATGTTGGCATCACCAAGACTTTTCTATTGCTTTACCAGTTCCACCCCCCCATGCAAAAAACACAAAGCAAGTGGTTTTTATTTTTGCCTAGTCACTCTCAATAATGTCAAAGTTGAATACTTGGCCCTTTGATCCTTCTTTATTGTAATGGTGCCTATCCCTTTTACTTGTCATGTGACCTTTTATTTTTGATTTGATACTTTTTTTCTACATGTAATTCCACATACATACATTTCCACACATTTTTTTTGTGTCTATATGTATCCAAGCAATAGATCCCTACAAATGCATCCAAGGCATGCAATGCTTGTGTATTATTTTGGAAAACAAAATCTACACCGATATATAGGTATCTAAACATAAATGCGCCTTTTCAGTTATTATTTCTTCCATCCTCAAAAAGGAGTTTTTTGAATGATAGGCTATATATTAAGTGCAATAAGGAACATTGAATTCACCATTCATCAAAGTGGTGGTTGGTGTATGTTCTTTCTCGGGGGTTTGTTAAGAGTGCATGACATTCCATGACACAATACGGTATGGTGGAGAGTAGGCCTCATTTTTTTGTATTTCATTCTATATTTCCTATGTGCACATTGATTCTTCACTTGAACTAGGTTCTTTAGCAATATGTGTATATCTAACTTTCTATTTTTCTAGATACTGCAAGATACATGCCAACAATTACAGTGCACTATGAATGAAAGAAGAGGATCATCTCCAACAATTATGTTCATTTCCATCATCATGAAATGTTGCTATTCTTTATGGTAACTGCACTGCTTCTCTTTTCCCTCTTTATTTTCATGCATATATAATTTCCACCATTTCTAAAATCACCTCCTTATCATTTTTATATGCTAGATGTAATCATCATCATACTATGCCATGCCCTATGCATAAGGTATTCCTACATCTTCTTTATTTGATCTCTTCTATTGTAGGTGTATTACATACTTTTTTGTTATAAATTATAGAACTATTTAAATTTCATAATTTAGATATTTGTTACCAAGGAAACATGTTCACCTAACTAAACTTCACATTTTCCTTGTGTGTGACTATATCTGAGTAAAACCATTTTAGATTGCAACTACATTCTATTTACATATAAGGTATATATATTTCCAAAATTATTTAAATATCTTTATAATGACACATTTGGCATCATGCACAAGTTTCAACTACATTCTATCTATATACAAGGTAAGGCTATATGTCTTTTATTCCATCTCTTATTTCATAGTTGCATGTCAATTTCTTTAAAATGTATAGCATTGATTTTGACTCAAGCAAATTCTCAGGTGCCAAATTATTTCTTTCACCATTGATCAAAGTGGTGGAAAATTTATGTTTTTTCTCAAGGGTTTTGTGAGAGCTCATGAGGCTCCATGACTGAATATGGTAGGGTGGAGAGCATGCCTTCTTTTATTGTGTTCATTCTGTAATCCATTGCATGCAAAAGGCATGCCTACATTTTATTTAATTGTTTCCTTCTATTACAACTCCATTGCATATTATTTGTTATCAATTATACAAGGTAAGGCTAAATATATTTTATTCCATTTCTGTTTTCACAACTACATGTCAATTTATTAAAAATGTATATCATTGATTTCAACTCAAGAAAATTCCCAAGTGCCAAAGCATTGAGCTTGTCTAGTTCAATTATCACATACTCTTATATCTCCACAATTGTTGTTCACTATTTTGAATGTTTATATGTATGTGTGGGTGTGTATATATGGCCATTTTTGATAAGGTGTTGTCAAAGAAAGAATTTTCTAGGTTCCTATTGAAACCATTATTGTTTCATTTAAGGCTTCTATTTTGTGGTGATGGTTGTAGTGCTATATAGTTTATAAAGGTAAGGCTATATATATATTATTCCATCTCTTATTTCACAACTACATGTCAATTTCTTAAAAATGTATACCATTGATTTCAACTCAAGAAAATACTCAGGTGCTAAAGCATTGCTTTCACCATTGATCAAAGTGGTGGACAATTATGTTTTTGCTCAGGGGTTTGGTGAAAGCCCATGAGGCTCCATGACCCAATATGTTAGGGTGGAGAGTGTGCCTTCTTTTATTGTTCTTATTCTTTAATCCATTGTGTGCACAAGGTATGCCTATATTTTATTTAATTGCTCCCTTCTATTAGAGTTGCATTGCATATTATTTATTATAAATTATAGAATTCTTTATATTTTATGATTGAGATCTTGTCTACGCATGACACATGTTCATTGCACTAAACTTCACATTATCCTTTCATTTTTCTAGAGCATACTCAAGCCAAACAATCCTCCTTCGTGGATTTTTTGACACCATTACATCTTCTATGAAGTCAATAGGTGTCAAAACATTGCTTTCACCATTGATCAAAGTGGTGGAAATTTTGTTTTTTTACTTGGGGGTTTGGTGAGAGCCCATGAGGCTCTATGACCCAATATGGTAGGGTGGAGAGTGGGCCTTTTTTTTGTTGTCTTCATACTACATTCTTCCACATGCACAAGGTATTCCTACATTTTATTTATTTCACCCCTTCTATTATATCACATAGTAGCCATTATAAATTATAGATCTATTTATATTTCTTCATTTAGATATTGTCTACCAATGACACATGTTCTTTACATACTAAACTTCACATATTTTTGTCACTTTTGTAGAACATACTCAATCCATAATGGGGATTTTCATGAAGTAATATGTTATAAACAACCTTTGAGAATAATCATAGTGACTGTAAAATTAGTTGCAATGGTCAAACAAACAACTAGGTCATCATAGGCTATTAGGTGTAATAAGGAACATTATTTTTACCATTGATTAGGGGTGATCCCACAAAGCTAGTTTACAATTTCTAGGAGGAACTGATTTTTGGTGAAATTACATATTTTTAGAAAATATAATGATTTAAGCCTTAAAAAGTTCCATTTAAATAATTCCAATTGAAGAGGGTTTGATCAAACTACCTTAAATCAAACCCCCTTGGATAGAACCTTGCTTGTTTTAAACCATACCTATAACAGAGTCTCCTTTACACCTATCAAAATGCTGATAAAAAACCACTTTTGATTTACCTTTTGGCAGATCAAATGAATTCATTTAAAAAAAAAAATTGCAAGTATGTATTTCTTATTATAAGCTTCCAAAAAAGTATAATTTTAAATAAATTTAATTTTATTATTATATTTATTTTTTATTTCTCGTGAATGTACGTTTTTCACTGAAAATCAAGCTCTCTATTTTGCACATGTGGAAAAATAGCATATTATTAAAAAAAAAAAAATTAAATATTAGTGCACCAAATATTGAAGTCCTTGTTCCAACAAAGAGAAAAAAAATTGAATTTTGATACACACAAAACAAATTACACGTTATACAGTTGCGCTATGTCTGAATTATAATTGGTTTGAATTTGAAACTTTATTAAAGAAAAAATATTCAACAAAAAACTATCTAACTAAGTGGAAGCTATAGTACCCCTTGAGTTGCTTCTATGTGTATCCATTAGTTTTTGTTTGTTTGTTAGTTGTTAAACTTTGTGGATGATTCTTTGAATAACAAGATTATCTAGTTAAGTTTATGTGCAGATATTATTATTGACCCATGTGTGGAATGGATATGTTGTTTCTAAGTTTTAATGTGGTTATTATGATGTGATTGATGTTTATGATTTAATGATGCTTGTTAGACCTGGTGAAGAAGATAGTGTAGCACTACTCACTTGTGAGTGTCCTATTGCACTGCAATTCTTCTTCATGGTGTGTTTTCTAATATATGATGATATGTTTAACAGGTGATGTTTTATGCACATACAGTATCGAGTATCAGCTCCACCTATTTGATAGGTCTGAGCGTACCCTAATCCAATAAAATCATGTTGATTCGGAGATAGTGTCTAGTCCGTGTGTAACCATCATTCTTTGTCGAACGAGTATCCAATAGTCGCCTATTGTCATGTGTTGTTTTTCCTTGTGTCAATTTTGTTTGTGTTATTTTATTTGAAAATTAATTACTGTGTAATTTAGTTAAATGGCTAATTTGTTGATATATTGATTAAATGCAAATTTCTTTAAATGTTAGAATAAATGTTTATGTTATGTTTATTGTTTGATTTATTAATTTAAATTAAGTAAGTCATTTGATTAAAAGAAAATGTGAAAATTGTAAAAAGGTATTTCTATAAAAGTAATTAATGGGTTACTTGTACAAATATAATTTAAGTGAAAATCAAGTATTTTAAAAGAGTTGATTTTGAAAAGTTTAAATATCTGAAATTTGACCTAAAGGAAAATATCCTTGATATTTAATGTTTTTAACTTCATGAGAAATTGGAGGAATGCATGTTTACAAACACTAAGTTGTAACTTGAGATAATAAATTTGCATTAATTAGCCTTAAGAGGTGGGAATTTCATTCATAGGAAATGGTAGGAAGAATTTGCACGGCAGAAGTTTGCATGACAATATTCTGGAAAAGGATTCTTCACAAGAGGAGTTAGTTTTTTAGAAACTTTGTGATAAGGATATTTGGTGGCTTGATTGTGAATTGGGAGGGTAGCAACTTTGAGAAAATTTTCGCACATCAATTCTTCTAGAAAATTTTTCACAACAGAAGGAAACATAGAAGCTTCGGATTTTATTTCAGCTATCAAATCAAACCAGGTTTTCTACTTGTTTTGCAATTCCTTATTTGGTAGTTTTCTAGAATTTATATTGATTCAGACTTGCACATAACAACAAAGAAAAAAAACTATTAGAATAAGTTTTCTGATAAAAGGAATTCAAGAATTTGATTGTAATTAGCAATTTTACAACATAAATCTGTTTGAATTACTTATATGATTGATGAAGTTCTTGAAAACGTGATTGATATACTCTACATATTTATGAAAATTAAGGTTCTTGTAATTTAGAAAGAATTGTTTGTGTGGACGCTACCTTGACTATAGTTCAACATATTTATAACCTCTTAGAATCTGTTTAAATATCATAGCTTTAAATCTCTGCTTGATTCTTCCTTTAAGGTCGCTGGTAGTTCCCATGATTATCACATATCAGTGTATTAGCCAGCATTATCTATAGATTGAGTCCATTATTATCTTTGAAAACATAGGAACTTGAGGGTCAACCATGCACATCAAATGATCAATATTATAAATGCATATATATAATGCAATTTTGGTTACCTCTAATTGGGTGTGTACAGTCCATCCTTTTATTCTGCATGGCTGCATGCTCCTTTGATATTGCTTTGTAATTATTTCTACAAGTATACTGCAGATTTTAAGGAGTCACCAACATATTTCTCTCTCCCCAATTTGACTCTTTCTCATTGTAATTTGTCAGTGGAATTTAATCATCTATACCACATGGTTAACACATTTTGAATCCCTAGATTTGAAGGAAATTTCATTAATAGAAAATAGTAGAAATAATTAATGTTGGCTGTAGCATTTTCTTATTCCTTTGCAATATAATATCTATGCATTTACCTCTTCTTGGGGGTTTACACATCATAATCATAACTCCTTGTCGTCTCTACCTATCTCCAATTAAGTCATGTAATTGAACTTGATTGTTGATTCTCAAGTCTTAATATTTTACTTTTCTGAGTCCATTCGCTGATTGGTCACAACAATAACACTTGAATATGGAAGGGTGTATAATATTTACATATTTACCCTGATATTGGTGATAATTTGCAATGGGTGCAGTGCTGGAACATAGGAGACCATATGGATATAAATAACCTCCTTGAAACTATTGGCGACTGTCAGAATTGCAACGCTTGACCATAGCTTCCTGTGGTGGATTTTATATACTTGTTGATCCTTTTAGCACTACCATTATCCTTCATCTTTTGTTGGATGCGTGCCATGGAGCACTTATAATCAGATCTGCTCTTTTTCTATTAGATTGTATTATGGGAAGGACATTGGCCAAGAATGATTAAAACAAACCTCAGTATAAATAATTATGGTGTGCAAATATACTGTATCATATTTCTTGCGCCTGAGGACACATTCTTTTATCCCTTACATAAAAGTGTTAACCATAATGAATTTAGTGAAAAAAAAACACTCAGTAACCAGCCATTCATCAAAATGTAAGAGTATGCCTTTGTCAGTGCCATGAATGTCGGCCACTGTTGGTTTATCTATTTGAAATGAGTCTTTCCCTTAGATAATTTTGGAGTTCTTTGCACTTAGTGAACTATTTGGGTTGCAAGTGTTTTGGGATTTAAGATAATGTTTGAAAATTTCTTAAATTCTTTATTGTATACTTCATTTGTTATTACCTATGTTTTTCTCTCTTTTGATGTATTCTAAATTCACTGTTTGAAAGGCCGCAATTAGGGACGTCAAAACCTTCCTTGTATACCATGTTTCAAATGTCAATTTTTTTGTCATCAAACTTTTGCTTCATGTGAATTTGTTTAACTTAGGAAAAAATTTCACTTTGAGAATTAGAACTATTAAAAAAAAGCATTGAACTTAGAGTTTTGATTATGCCTTTGAAAATTGTATGGCAATATAAATGGTAAATTATGTGGTTATGCTGAGAGCATGTGCACCTTTCATTCTATCAATGGCTCAATCCTACATGTTGGAGAATGCCTTTGTTTCATGAATGATCTCCAAATATTTAGTATGTAGCCGAGTTCACTCTATATCTAAAATTCATGCGTAGCAAACTGGAGTTCTAATTTTAGTATATATTTAAGCAGTTCCTTAATCCCTTTGTCTGAGAATTCTGCATGGTGTTACTGGGCGTTGAATTCTTGAATCAATATCTATCAATTAGATTTTAGATTTGTTAAGGTGCTAGTTCGCTAGTATGATTAATTACTTTTGGTTGCATGTTAAAAATAGAGTTATGTTGCCCTCTTATTTGGAAAAATATCTCTTGTGATAGGCAGTGATTACACTTAGCTGTAAATCAGTGAATTTCGCAATAGATATTGTAAACCTATTTTGTTAAATTTCTCATGTTTTATAAAAGTTCAGATATTTCATTTAAGATTATGCAATTAGTTCTTTTATTTTGTTTTTAATTTGTCAATTGCTTTATATGATAAAGAAATTATCCAATTTCATAGAAGTGTATTGTGTTTAAAATTTAAGTGAGTTTTTAATTTATAGTAAAATTCTTCATTGATAATGGAAGTTCTTTTGAATGAATTTAACTTGGTAGAGTTTTTCTATGTTGAAGCTTTTATGCTAAATCTATTTATTAAAACAAAATTGAAATTCTTTGAATTGTACTTATTCTTTATAAGTTTGATTTAAAGGAAATTAAAGTGTTATGAAAAGATATTTATGTATGTGTAGAAGATAGTATTCTAGTTGTGATCTATTTCTTTGAATTATGCTATTAAAAATTGATTGTTGTTAAATAAGCAGTGATTAGGTAAGGTACCTACATGTATAATTGTTGTGATGTATGTGAATATTTTTAAAAGGGTATATGTTTCATATATGTACTTTGACTTTTGTTTATAAGAGAAAGATCGTTATGCCTAGTATATATCTTTAGATAAATAAAGGATGAGTTCTTATATGTTCATTGATTCAAGTGAATTTTTGTTGGTATTGTATGGGCAATATTGTTATGGTTGTGATTTATGAGTGTACTTTTGTAGTAGAGAGTTTTATTTTCCAGAGGCTAGGGAACTCTTTATTGAGATTTTTATTCTTTATAAGTCATGATTATAATTTGATTTAATGTATTGTGTGATAGCCATGTACGTGGTGTTTATTACCTATGTGGTAACTGAGTATAATATATATTTTGTATCATGAATGGATTGTGGTGATGATTCAATTTGTATGAGCTTGATGGCTATCTTTTTGGTTTATAAGTGTTGTAAAATTGTAAAAGGAAGAGTGGCTTTCAAAAAGGGTCGGTACCCAAAGTGGTAGCCAGGGTAACTTATGGGAAGTTTTTAATCTAGTGAAAATATTAATAATTGTACTTGGGAATTCATTAATTAAATTCAGATAATTAAATGCCTCACCTAGTTCCTTAATGCTCACTTAGATTAAGGGTAGGTTGAGAAGGCCTGGAATGGCTTGTCAAACACCTTGTCTTCTTGAAAGGTGATTCAACTCTGCATGAGTTAATCTAGGGGCCGAGAATCGGTAGAGACTGTCAGGGTAACTCTAGATGAGGGTCGATAGTCTAGGAAGATTCACCAGGGTAACTTAGAACAACTATGTGATGACACTCTGTCCTGAAGCATGATTGTAGTCCATTGTGTGGAGTTAATTGTTATATTGCAGTCATCTCTGAAAGCATATGATGTGGTCATGTCGTTATGTGTGGTCAACCATGTAATGTATTATATGTTCATTCTTCTTTGTTTGATTGTCTTCTGGACCTATCACTATCTCCTAGCATGGAGGGAGTGGACCTTCAGGTTCCATGTGGTTTGGTGGAAACCGTGCTACATTTTCATTGGATACTCTTACTGATGACATTCTACTTGTAGCTGGTTCTTGATACTTCGATGTTCGTGACAATGGATGTTGAATGTGTTTGGAGATGTAGATATTTGATATGAGGAGATCATTACCCTATTTGTATAATCACATGTTTATGAGCGTACTCTTTGTAACATCATTATAATGTATTGAGATTTATGAGAATCTCACTAGATGTAATCTGAATATATATAAATACCTTGATTATTTAAGTTTTGAAAAGTGGATCATTTATGAATGTGATTTGTTCTTGTATTTTATGCTTTAATACTATGGTGTTATGTTCTTAATTATTATGTTTAAGTAATATCATCTTGGAATCCTTAAGACATTTGTATAAACGATTGACTTTAAAAAAAACAAATTTTGATAATTCGCTACTTAATGCATTGTTTTATTGGATTCCTTGGTAGGGTGTTACAGAAGCACTAGACATCAAAGTTAGGAATCTAAATTTAAAAGAATTAGAATTTTAACCTTTATGGAAAAAAAGTTATGCTTTATACAGTGAGCGTCACTTTTTAAAAATGTTGTTTTCTAAAAAAAACTAGTTTTTGAGAGGGATGGAAAAAGAAGTACAATTTGATTCCAAAAATTTTGAAAAAAATATATTTAGAACCTATAGACAAAATTTCATGAAACTCTAGTTTGAATCATCTTCAAATTCCTCATGGTTTAGCTGCTATAGGTGCCTGAAAACGAAAATATAGTTAAAAAAATTTATTTGAGTGTCCAGTTTGGCCAAAAATTGTAAACCACTATTGTGGGATCACCCTTAGAGTGGTGGATGATGTATGTTCCTGCTCGTGGTTTTGGTGAGAGCGCATGAGGCTTCATGACCCAATATGGTAGGGCAGAGAGCAGGCCTCATTTTGTATTTCCTATGTGCAGATCTATATGTTCCTAACATAAGATGCAGAAAAGATTCATATATTTCATAGGCTATATATTAAGTGTAATATTAAACATTTCTCTGAGAACTGATTACATTGACTCAACATGCTCTATTTTTAAATCTTGCACCCAACAATTTTTATATGCAATATCTTGACATATATTTTGATCACATGTATTTAGTCAGATCTAGAAATAAATAAAAAATTATAGTTCAAAATTTTTGTATCAATCTACTTTTTTATTAACATTGACAAAATACTATGGATGCAATTCTCTCTTTATTGTTATGGTTGTCCATGACTTATGTAAATATACTTATTTTACATTTGTATGTCCTATTCCAAATCAATAATATTCTAAGCTTTCAGATAATTCTATTATGCTTTTGACATAACCTAAATGTATTAGTACCTTTATCTATGCCCTACTATCTTAGTGTAACATTATCATAAAAGGGTTATTAATGATGCCAAAATGATTCTTAAATGTGGTCAATTGATCTCTCTTGGTATGTATCAATATTTTTTGAATCTACTGGGTATGTGTAGGATCATGATGGGCCAAAAAGTGGCATTATGATGGGTATGTGGCTAATGACTTATTTTTTACCCAAAATTGATGAAACAAAAAGGATTTTTAAGGGAGAATCTCATATTTCCACTAATATACATTATTCTTTACTTTGAATTTAATAATTAATTATTATTCATTTTCTATTCAAATTATGACTAAAGTCCTAATTGGTAGACAGATTGAAAAATATCTATAGCTTTCAAACGATATCACATTTTTTGAATCCAAAACATCCGTATTAAAAAAATAAAAATAGATTTTCATGAAGTTTTGACCAAGTTAAGGTGGTTAGAAATACAATTTTTTTATATTTTTAAAAATTTGTAATAAAAAAATAATAATTAACTATTTACTTGGAAAAAAATTACAAAAATATATGCATCACATCGGGACATGAGTACTCTATTTATATCTAAAATCTTATAAAAAAAATTTATCATTTTATTGTGGTTAGGGTGGTTAGACAGAGACCTGCTTCTTATTTTTTCCTTGAAATTTAAGTACTACTGCATTGAAATTTCCAACTTTCCCCAAATAGATTCTTTTTTTAAAAAAACTTGGTAGTTTAGAAACTACATTCAATTTGCTATAGATTCTATTCTTACATATTTTTGAAATAATATAGACAACATATTCAAATTTTTACGTCAAGTTTCCTAACTCTAATTTTTTTATTTTTTTGCCACTTAAGGGTTTGTTTTTTTCCATGATGATCCTACACTTACCCTACTATGACATACATAAATATATATATATAGGGGTAATAAGATGAAACAAAACAAAATGAATGTTCCAAATAACACTTACAATATAGTTTATCATTCACTACGTGGAGATATGTAAGCATCCTCTGCTCGCTTTGAGATTGCATCTCTACTATTTGGACTTCCCCTCCACCTATCAACTCATTATTTCATGTCACTACAAGTAACTGCTAGTTTATATCATAGAATGAGAGAATTATTCAAAGGAATATATAAAAAATATTATGTATTTATAAAATTAATTAGAAAACTTATTATTGGTTTGTATATTCATTATTTTAAAAATATAACTATTAGAAATTATTAATTAAATATATGACTTAAAAGTAGCATTGAAATTTTATACAATTGTAATAACTTTTAAGGAGTATTTTTTATTTAAGTTTGTTAACTCTCTTTATATATAAAAAAATTTAGAATATCTACGATTAATATTAAATATAAGTATAATAAATTATAAATCAATTATAAATAAAATATATATTATAATAAAATCATTATTTTTTTCTTGTTGGGGATGATGCAAGGCATTGAGACATCCATTTTGCTTCCATGTTGACCCAAAAGCTTCTTCTTTGTTCTCACTTTCTATTTTTCATTCATCCTTTGTGTTTGTTCTTCCAGGAGGTATTTTGGGAATGATGAAGGGTGCAAGCTCTATTATACCACTGTAACAAAGACATGTACTAACCTTGAATTTTTGGATCCCTTATATGTTATCTTTTTGAAATTGCATGGGGGTCACCTTCCTTTTTTATGATGTAATTTATTTGGAAACATATGATTGGCATACTGCTTTCCAAATAAGCTCTCATGTACCTCTTATAAATCACCATTTATCATTTTTTTTATTTTAAATTAATTGCTCATAATATGTTTTTTAGAAAATCCTTTAAAGTTGGGGCATACATTAGCATTATTTTGACATAGACATTGGAACAATTTTCACTTGGACATTTGAATTCTCATTTTGGAATGAACATATTAGCATTTTTGTTTCACTTTTGTTCACAAAGGTTGGACTTAGTGTAGCATTTGTATAACATTGACCATTTTGTGCCACCTTATCAAAGTTATCAAGGAGTATAAATTTTAATATGCCTTATTATGGGAGACATGTCGACTTGGTGTGACCTTCCCATCTACCACCCCTTTGTATGAGTTCCCACCTTGTAGACCTAGTATATGTTTCTCATTTTTGCTTTTTACCTCACCTAATATATGCCAGGTTGCACTAACCCTTGTGAGCATATTTGATATGCAACATAAAAAAACTTGATAGTCCATCCTTTTTGCATCAAATTTTACATTGTATTTTTTTGTATCTTATCTTGTTACATATATCTTATGCATCATGTGTGTCCGTTTTTCCTTATATTGGTTTTCCATGGGATCTTTGATCCTAGGGGATTGATCATCCTTCATCTTTGTCATCCTAGATCTTTCTAACATATATACACCTGGACCTCTCTTGATGCATATTTGTTTACTTTAGTGTGAGCTTGAGCGTAAGTTTATACTCTCATTAATGTGGGGGCTAAATGTAGCGTAGGAAATTATATGCCCTTTACTATTTGTTATGTGCAGGATCATGATGGGCCAAAAAGTGGTAATATGGTGGGTATATGGCTGACAACTTTTTTTTACCCAAAATTGATGAAACAAAAAGGGTTTTTAAAGGAGATTCTCAACTTTCCAACAATATAAATTATGCTTTACTTTGAATTTAATAAGTAATTATTATTCATTTTCTAATCAAATTACGACTAAAGTCTTGATGGATAGAATGATTGAAAAACATCTATAGCTTTCAAATGTTATCACATTTTTTGAATCCAAAACATGCATCACATTCTATGCTTTACATACTATAGGATTAAGAAAAGAGAAATTGAATTTCCTAAAGTTTTGACCAAGTTAAGGTGGTCAGACATACGAGTTTTTTATATTTTTTAAAATTTATAATAAAAAATTCATAATTAATTATCTACTTTGAAAAAAGTTACAAAAAAATATGCATCACATTGGGATATGAGTCCTCTATTTATAACTAAAATATTATAAAAAATATTATCATTTTATTGTGGTTAGGGTGGTCAGACAGATATCTACTTATTTTTGCCCTAAAATTTAAGCACTACTTCATTAAAATTTTAAATTTTCACCAAATAGATTTTTTTACTTTTTAAACAAACCTAGAAGATTAGAAACTACATTCAATTTTCTACAGATTCTATTCCTACATATTTTTAAAATATTATGAATAGCTTATTCAAATTTTTACATTAAGTTGCCTAACTTTGATTTTTCTTATTTTTTTGCCACTTATGGGCCTTTTTTTTCCATGATGATCCTGCACATACCCAATTTCACATTTGTTTGGGTCCCTTATTTTAATGAAATTAACTAAGATTCCAAGTTTCCAAATTATGCATTCTAAAGCCTTATTATTCCTATTTTCCTAAAGGATAACCAACATTTAATTAATCTAATTAGTATTTTAATCACCTTGGATCAGAAGTGTCTTAGCTTTTTAGGTCAGGACCCATTTTCCCAAGGGTGAATGACTCCTCTTTAATTCCTAGGACCCATTTTTAAATATCAGCTTGGAATTCTTTTCATGATTCAAATTCAATGTAATTATTAGATTTGGGAATCTAATTTTCAAGAAATTAGATAAACACTTATAAATACATAGTCTTTTATCAATTGAATTCTAAGCAATATCATCTATTATTAAGGAAAACTTTCTATTTAGAAAATATTAATGTCAAGAGTCTTAAAAAGTAGATTTATTAGTAATTATTGTAACAATCAAGATCCTATCATCAAGTTCAAGCTTAGGTGTGTTCATGTCATCTTGTGAAGGATAACATACATTGTTGATCCTAAAGCATCCAAGCACTTTCAAATGTCCAAATCTATCAAGAAAAGAAATATCAATTTCCTTGGAGTGATGTGTTTATCTTCAGTCATCTAAGGGAAGCCATTGAAGGTTTGGTGAGTTGTAGCAAGTGAGTGTTCATTCATCATTTCCTTCCTGATTTTCATTATCTTTATATCAAGGTTGAATTACTAAACATGGGGTTTGACTAAGATGAACCTCCATTGAAATTAAAAAAAAAAAAATCTCTCTTTGTATGTGTAGATTATAGGTTGAAGAAGGATTGAAGACCTTGAAGAGCAATTTTACATTTTTGCATAAGTTTTCATCATTGTTTTCAGGCCACGAAAACTTAGTTTTAGGTTTTATTTTTGAATTTTTATAGTTGAACCTATGAAAAAATAAAGCTAAAATCCCACATTAGAGGACTAATAAAAGAATTTTAAAAATCCCATACTAGTAACCATTCACCCTAGGTTGAACCTCTCCTTTTGCAAATCTCAAAATTAACTTTTGGTGACTGGTACATGTTTCCTTACCCTTCTTAGATCTACCTACAAACTATGGTTTCAATTTTTGTACTTTTAGATATTTTTATTTCATGTTTGAGTTGTTATAATTAATTTACTCTAAGTGAAGCATATTATTTCAATTTGGTTTCAGATCTATCATATTATCTTATGGAATGAGATTCAAATTTGATTGACTCACCTTTGAGGCTGCAAGTCATTCCCTACACCTTGTGATCTCTTTCCTAATGAAATTCCTTAGGAAAAGGTGCAAATAGTGAATTCCCCCTTATTCATTTAAAGATCTCCCCTTTTCCAACATTTCAATGAATAAGGAGGGAATAAGTAAAATGAGGATAATCATAGTGACAATAATATAGATTGATTACAAGCATATATTTTCATGAGTAGATGGACCTATTCTTGTTGAAGAAAATCTAAAGGAATAAGAGAGTAGTAAATAGAAATATGTGAAATGGGAGGAGTATGATAACTATTCCACCCAACCTTGAAGTCATCCTTTCACTCTCATCCAACCTACAACACAAATGAATGAGTAAAATAAGAGAAAAACAAGCTTTTAGGAAGGAATTTTTATGACTTATGATTGCATAAGTTGCCTTAAATCTAAGGGATAAGATTAAATCTCATCTAATACCTGTAAATGAGTGCACATTCCATTAACAATATAATTAGTGCTTACTTTAATAAATACACCTTAATAGTAAATAAGTCGATTATGGTGGACAAAGTCATTAGGAACCTCAACTTAAATTCACTCTAATAATATTTAGGGTGCACTATGAAACTTTTCAAATAAATTCATGTCACTTTTATAATATTTAAGAATGAACTTTGGAACTTGATAAACCAAATAGTGTCTTTCTATGAGTTATTTAAATAAGAGCTTTATACTTTGTAAATTATTGAAAGGAATTTAATTGTTTTGATTAAAATTCAATGATAATACACCCTTGGGATGATAAGTTATTAAATATTTATTAAAACTATATAAATTGTTCCTCCTTAGGATAACCAAGCTTAAATAGTTCATATAAGCTAAAAAAAAATTATGAACTAAATCAACTTCATAAATAAAGGTGTTGGAAATTAACATAATTCCTATTGGAAGTTGAGCTAGTTGTTTTCCTCGAAGGTGTAGTTGTTCAGGAAACTACTTCAATCCTAGAGAAAGACTAGCAGGAGGCTATAGACCATTCCATGAATCTTGAGGAGAGATGTTGGACATGTTCCATAAATCTCTCCCTCAAAATTCCTTGAGCGGATTCAAACTGTGTCATAGAAAAAAGGACCCTTTGCTTGACATGGGATTAAATCATGATAAGTTGCACTTAATGAGGCCTTGATTCAAGTGTTGTGAGGAATTTTATGCATCCATACTAGGTCTTGGACCCTTTCAAATCGAATAAGATGTTTTTAGTGATGTCTTATGAAGGTGTTGTGAAGTGTTGTATAACATTTCTACACTCTTCTAGACTCTATTCATTACAATTCACCTAAAAAATCATCTTTTCATCACTTATCAAGTCCTATTTTGAAGTGTTGTAAAGTATTGTAACAATCTTCCATCCTTTTCTACACATAATTTCACTATTTACACCTTTCTTATGCTTTATTTGACCCCTTTATGTCCTTATAAGGCTTAATTAAGTGTATTTTTAAATGTAAACCCAAAATATAACATTAAATGTGACTTAATTTCTAAAAATCACTTACAAGCATAGAGTGGGACCCATTCACCATGGGTGCTGAATGATTCTCTCTTGGCTAAAAATTTCAAAATATTTCAAATTTTCTTTCTGGTTTTTATTCAAAATTACTTGATGTTGGCCTGTGATGAGGTATCATTGGGTTACTAAGGCACAGTTTTTATAAATAATTTTTTTACATCCATTTGAACTCCCATTCAATTTCATAACCATTCTTCATTATTCACTCATCATTCTTCCATCTCAAGTCAAGCAAGCTAGGGATTTCATATTGCAAGTCATCAATTCAGCTTCCTAAGACATTCAAGCGTTGAATCTTCATTCATTGCTACAAAAATTCAAGATCAATTATCATGGAAATGTATTCATTTCCATTATTTCATGTTTCCTTAATTTCTTTCAACATTTTGGTTTAATTACCTAAATGGGGCTTGACCAAGGCAAACCCCCATGCCCTAACATTCAACATCTCTCTCTCTCTCTCTCTCTCTCTCTCTCTTTCCTTATGTGCTTACAAATTTAGGACTCTTGGAAGCTTGGAAATCATTGAAGACCAAGTTGCAAGGTTTCTAAAGTATTCTCTTCATTATCCAAGTCAAAATATCAACTAAAACTCATTTTCAAACCCGAAAATTAGAGTTTCAAAAGTAGACACCTATAGTGGATCAAAGTGTAGACCGAGAGCTCTAGATTCCACCTTTGAAAATTAAAAAATTCAAAATTGGACTCATTTTCCATGGGTGGTGAATGAGTCCAACTCGAAGGTCAATTTTTAGTTTTCTACATTTTTAGATACCCTTTTGTCAAAAATAGGTTCTAGCACAGTTTTACAGAACTAAGACTAATTCATCCAAAATGGAAAATAATTCTCACTAGGCCTAAAAATCAGCATCAACAACATTTCAGTTTTCATTTCCAATCTTCATCCACATTCCAAGTATATACTTTTAGTTTAGTTCATTTCTGTTTAGTTTTGCATTCATTTCTAGGTGATTTTACATTACACAATGTGTTTTCAAACAAGATGCATTTCTATAGTTTAACATACTTAATCAATAAATTTCATTATCTAGTTACATTTATATCATTGCACTTAATCATAATTTCATAATAAATTTCAGAATTTGAGTGAAACACCTAGATTTTGGGTGTGGGATCTATCTCTTTTCAATAGGCAAAAGATACTAATTGAGCAAAAGAGACATAGCATTCTTAGTCCCAAAAATCTAAGGTTCATTTTTGTGAACCTTCTTTTTCAAATACCTTCTTGTCTAATTTGGAGTCCTTCATCATACATCTAGCTTGCATTGATCTTGCATTAGGACTTGCATGAATTCATTTTTATTCTAAGTTTCAAATTTTGCATTAATAGAAAAGTGCATTTAGGTTACATTGTTGGCATCTAAATTAATTTTAATTCTCTAAAATTTAGTATTTTTCCCTTAGGTCTGCATCATAACACTCAAAAACCATAAAAATCCCTCAAAATTTTCTAAAAATTCTGAAAAAAGTCCATACTAGGACTCATTTGCCACCCTAGGTGAATCAGTCCCTTTCAACCCCTGAAACTACATTTTACAGAACTGACAAACTCTATTTTTATGTTTTTGTTTAGTTCCTTAACCTACCTATATCAGTTAATTGCATTTTTGTAACATGCATTTCACTAGATCTTACTTAAAATAGCTCATTTCATGCATTGTTTTATTTCACATTTACATCTCCCACATTTCATTTTTCAGATTATTGCATACTATAATAAGAAATTTCCTTTGTTTTGCATCTGAAAATTACATTGCACTTTATTTACTTTTGCATAACATTTTCTTTAAATGTTCCTTCGATTTGATTAAACATGGACTTTATAAGCATAACATCCCCTCTTATGAGTTTGATTTTGATTACAACAATGAGGAACATGTTAGTCCTAACCACACCATTACATTCCCTATTGGTGCATATGGAAATATAGAAAATCCTAACACACATACTTGTGCTTCTCCCAATACCTCTCCTATTAGTGACAAAGTATCTCAGTGAAGGAAGTTACAAGTATTGAGGGTCTTGATTGTCCATTTCCTTATTTCCCTTTGGACAATGTGAGACAACAAGAACACGAGATCATAGAAACATTCCTACAATTCACCTTACCTACTCTCCATGTTCATGAAAATCAATATTTTCCATCTCCTAATATCCCTCCTTGATGTAAAGAGGATAGGTTGGTGTTAGAAGACATCCCTATTAAGAATCATGACACCCTTGATCCTCCCTTCACTAATGCTCTTCCCATTTTGGAAAATCTATTTGAACACCATAATGGTACTTCTCTTGTTGTCTCCCTGACCTATGATGAAGCTCTCTCAAACTTGGATGAATATATTACAAGCTCTCCTAGTAGGGTTGATAATATGGTACAAGAGAATGAAACCTTAGAAACAAACCACAATCAAATAAAGTTTTCTTCTCCTCTCCCCACTATCAATCATCAAACACATTCAAACATTAATAGTTCCCTTAGTTGTGTAGTTGTGATGAAGTTAGTTTGGATGAACCATGCCTTAATTATAAAGAACATGAGGTTTGTTGTTCTCCTAAAAACTTTCCTTCTAGGGAAGATATCATCATACAAGGAAATGATAATATTGATACTAATATTATGCCCTTGAAAGGAGATGAAGAATATATGTTAGATTCTCATTCACTAAGGGATATTGATATTATTCAACCGCAACTCATCCTTTACCCACTACCACATAAACATTCCCTTAAACCCAAGTTTACTCTCTACCCACCTTCACACAAACAAAAGTATCAAAATAAAATTGAACTTATCCTTTACCCACCTCATAATAATGTATTGCAACAATCGAGTTATAATATCATTGCTCATACATATAACATTCACAATAATCTGCAACCACCACAACCAACCCCAACACCCTTAGCTTTTCCTAATCCTATCCTATCTAGACCTTTCTTACCAAGCCTTTCAATTGGAAAGCAGTACAATATTTTTGAACAACTAAAGAATAATCTTGCTAAGATATCATTATTGGATCTCATTTACACATCTCCTCATTATCACAACATGATCCAAACAACATTATAACAAGTTCCTATCCCTTCTAATGAGCAACCAATTGACATAGTAGTCATGATCCAAGGAATAAATGTTGACATTATTTTTCGCCAAAGTGAACTCCCCATTTTGGAAGTGCAAAAAAAAAATGAAGCTTTCCTAATCATTGCTTGATACAATCGGATAGGGAAATATAAAACCCTTATTGACAATGGCTCAACCCTTAATGTGTGTAGTGTAAACCTTTTGGATAGGCTTCATGTGGATTAGTCACAAATTCAACCTGAATATTTATCTATTAAGGGCTTTGACAATGTTGAAAAGACACCACTTGGTGTGATCACTTTACCTATTACAATTGGAGAAGCCACATTGAACACATAAATCTAGGTTAAATGCCTCATGGTATTTCATATAATATTCTTCTAGGGAGGTCGTGTATTCATGCTATGAATGGTGTTCCTTCCACTCTTCATCCAAAAAATGAAATACATTTACAACAACAAAGTATTCACACTCGATGTTGATCATTAGCCTTATAGTGTCTTACAACTTGAGAAAAAAAAAGAGAACCCCTTGAAGACATTAACACCAACCACACAAGTGCAACCCATTCAACACAAAGATAAAAAATAACATATTGAACATGTCATGATGTTAGATAATTGGGATTCCTTTGATCTCAAACATTACTTCATGGTTGAATACAAAATCATCCACAAAGCTTCACATAATGGAAACAATACAACACTATCAACACAAAATTTGAGCAACCTTTCAAAAGAATCCACCTCAACCACTTTAGACAAAGAAGAAAACTACACAACCCTTGATTAACATAGCAACAAATAACCATCACTCAATCCAAAATCAATGAAGAAGCTTTATGGAAAAGGCTATGAACTCATGAAACAACTTAGATATAGTGGAAAAGGATATGGTGCTAACGAAAAAGGTATCTACAACCCTATTGACCCTCTCACAAAACAAATAACTCATGGTCTTAGCTATTGTCCTATAATAAAGATCACCAAATCTTCACTCAACATCAACAACCCCACACAACACACTTCTAAATCATCCTTAATAGTTTCCCATCCTGTACACCTCGACCCTAGTGGTCTTGAACATCATCCAAACATGCAACACATATATACACCTTTGATTAATGTTAATTTTATCTCACAAGACACTGAAGAGTTTCCTTCAATTGATTTTCCCTTCTAATGTAGGAGTGAATAAAATCTAGCAATCTAGAGAAACTTGTGTAAGTATGACATTTACTACTAAGCAAGATGTATCTTTGATGCAAGCCACAAGACCATCTTCTTCTCTTGTTCAAGAGGGTATCTTGTTGAGACTCCTCCAAGATCACTTAATGTCTCTTCCCCCTAGAACTCAAAATAAATGTTATCACAAGACTTCATTCTATGCAAATCATAGAGTTCATGGCCACTTCACTAATGAATGTCATGCTTTGAGTCACACAATCTAAAATCTTAAGGATTTTGGTATGCTTCCCTCTGTGGGGGCATCTAATTCTTGTAATTGATATTGATTATCACTCTAGCATACATTTTAACAATCATTTTGGCTCATCCTTTGTCCTGCACTAAGTGGGGGTAAGGGGTTCAATATCCTTGTCCTTGTATGTCACTTGTGGTTTCATCCTTCGGCTAGTCATTAACCTTTCATGCCTACATTAGAGCAAGTTTGGGATGTGGATGACATGCCTTAAGTTGGCTCACATATGACATATTTCCATTTCTCATGATGTAACTTATTGAAAAAATATGACTTGGCATAGGGCTTTCCAAGTAAGCTCACATGTCCTCTTCTTCTACTTTAAAGTAATTTCTCACAATACTAGTGCTCACAACCTCTTTAAAGTGGGGGCATACATCACCACTCACATTTCATTATGAAATTTCTTTTTTCTTGCGATGCATCCTTTTCTTGGTGGAGTCATTGGACTTGATTCCCTCCAAGAGCGTGATACTTCTACACATCCTCTCTTTGAGATATTAAGCATGATGTTCTCTAAGATGAGACATTGCACAAACAAAGAAAAATCCCTTTCAACAATCCTTACACTATTTTGTATTTAAAATGTCTAGATGAGTGTCAAGCATACAAATTTTTTCTTCCCTCATAGAGCTCAAAAATCATTTTCCTTTGTGGCTCCTTATTAAATTTATTAGGAGGTATAAATTTGATATGATTGAGTGGGAAGCCCACATGACATGAATTTCCCCATATCCACCTATGTGTTTGAGTGCATACCAACTAGTGTATGTTTCTCACCATTTGGTATTTCTCACCCGGTGGACAACCAAGAGTTTTGTCACCCCAAAGTGAGTATGCATCCTCTTTTTGAGAAAACAAGCCTAGATCTAATCTACAAGATCTACAGCTAGTTGGACAAACAATCAAAGCTTGATCTACATTATTTTCATCTTTCTCTTCTTCCTAGTTCTTGTCATTGCATGATTATGTATCTTGATGGTTTGACTTAGGATCTTGGATCCTAGGGGCTTGGCCACCTCCTTTGATCTTTTTCATTCTTTTTCATATACATTTGTACACTTGGATCTCTCTTGAATGTCTACTTTAGTGTGAGTTTGAAGTAACTTCATCCTCTCATTAAAATGGGGGATAAATGTGTTGTAGAGAAAAAGGACCTCTTTCTTGACATGGGATTAATTCATGATAAATTGGACTTAATGAGCCCTTGATTCAATTTTTGTGAGGAATTTTATGCATCTATACTAGGTCTTGGATCCTTCCAAATTGAATAACATGCTTTCTAATGATGTCTTTTGAAGGTGTTGTGAAGTGTTGTAAAACATTTCTACACTCTTCTAGACTCTATTCATTAAAATTCACCTAAAAATCATTTTTTCATCACTTATCAAGTCCTATTTTGAAGTGTTGAAAAGTCTTGTAACAAGCTTTCAAGCTTTTCTAGGCCTAATTTCATTATTTATACCTTTCTTATGCTTCATTTTACCCCTATATGTCCTTATAAGGCTTAATTAAGTGTATTTTTTTAATGTAAACCCAACAAATAACATTAAATGTGACTTAATTCCTGACACCCCTTACAACCCTAGAGTGGGACCCATTCACCATAGGTGGTGAATGAATCCCTCTTGGCTCAAAATTCAAAATATGTCAAAATTTCTTTTAGGTTTTTATTCAAAATTACTTGATGTCGGCATGTAATGAGGCATCATTACATTAGTAAGGTGCAAGTGTGTATAAATAAGTGTTTTAACATCCATTTTTACCCCCATTTAATTTCATAACCATTCTTCATTATTCACTCATCATTCTTCCATCTCAAGTCAAGCAAGCTAGGGCTTTCACATTACAAGTCATCAATTTAGCTTCCTAAGACATTCAAGGGTTGAATCTTCCTCCATTGCTAGAAAAAATCAAGATCAATCATGACGAAAGGGTAATCAATTCCATTATTGCATGTTTCATTAATTTATTTGATCTTTTTGGTTGAATTACCTAAAA
>VDFB02281492.1:664046295-664422652 GCA_007258455.2 Sequoia sempervirens | reverse complement strand
CTACATTATTTTTTGATGACACCATGGTCTTTGCATAGGAGGTATTTGGCTTCATTTGTCCATGGTTTCTTTTTCATTTTCTCATGCTTGATGTGGAATAATCTTCTAGATGATATGAAATAAATCTTTTTGTTCCAAACAGCAAATACTGTGACAATGACAACTAATATTCTACTTTTTTTTTTTCCTCCCCTATTCTAAAATGATTATGTATGAAACCGCCCAGGGAGTCCTTCGAGGAGTTAGTTAGAATTAGTTTTTTGAAATGAACTCAAATGAAATTGAAACTGTAATTCATCTAGGTGCTATTTGCTTCCCTATTTATATAAAGGGGATTTCATGGTTGAAAGAGAGAGGAGAGTTCAAAATTTTGAGTCTAGACAAGGTCACAATAGATACTATCCTATAGAAAAATAGAATGTAAATAGACACTCTAGTAGATGAATCAAAAGAAAGTCTAAGATGAAAGTTATACTGTATATAAATCTTAAATATGGTCTTACAATGAAATATCAAAAATGAAGAAGAATTTTAGTTTAAAAATATTTCTCTCCTATGTGTTTTCTTCCAAGTTATGAATGAAGATTGTTAATGACATCTTCATTTTTCTTTTGTCATTTGTACAGAAAGTATGAATTTGTTTTTTGCTTCAATTCAAAGAATTGATTAAAGATTGAAATCAGCTCATTAGTGTGTGAGAAAAGCACATAGGATTTAGTAAGGAAGTGACACTTTGTAGACATAGTGAGTAAGATGTTACAAAGTGACATCCTAATGGTCCACTAATTTTTGAGCTTCAATCTGAATTGTATTACCAATTGACTAGTAGTTGTAATTCATTTTCTTTCTTAAATAAAGTAATGGTCATCTTGTTAGTTTATCTTATAATCAGTTGAGCTAGTATTGAATTGGGCCTAGGATTCAAGATGAAGAATGATTCAAAATAGTTTGCATTTCAATGTCCCACTTCTAAGTATGAAGGCTCACTCCTTGAAAATAAGCAACACTTCTATCTAAGGTTTGTCAAGATTTTTGATAAGCTAATTTTTATTAATAGTGCATCTATGTGAAGAAATACTCTTGACCAAGCATAAAATATTATGAGTATATATGGGATTACCCTCCCTGGGTCTCACAAAGCCCAAAGAGAAGAAGTAAAGTAATAATTACTCTACTTAAGTGTTGTCCAATCCTCATCCTAGCTAATAATTGGGTCAAGGAAAGCCCATAGGTTAGGACTAAGATTAAGTTTGGTTGTAAAAAAATAACTAACACTAGGATTCTTAGACTTTTTGCTTGATTTTTTCTTAGGCCTCTTTTGATTTCTTGTTTTTCATATTTACTTTCAATTACCCTTGACATTAATAGAATCCACTAAGCTATACACAACTTTATTCCTCATTTGCTATGACTTAAAATTTGCAACAAGGCCATACATCTTTGGATATTTATGGTTAGTACTAATAGCATGAATAGATTCTCCCATGATTGAGGAAGATAATAAAATAGTATTATGCATTTTTCTTCTTTCACAATCTAAAAATAAACCGAGGCTATTTGACTGAAAATTAAATTACAATTATTTAAATTATTAGCAAAAGAGTCACCTTCATTCATCTTAAGACCAGACAATTCTTTTTTCAAATATTTTTTTTACTCAACTTATGCCTTGATAAGTTTCACCCAACTATTTCTATAAAGCATATGCAATCTTTTATTGAGAGAAATTTAGTAGAATATAATCTATAAGATACAACTAGATTGTACCCCATGCTCTTTTATCCATCTTGTTCCATTCATCTTGAATTGATTGTATTGAGTTTATTTTATTTTATTGCAACAAACCATTGATTTCTTTCTTAAAGAAGATCCTCCATTCTCAAATTCCACAACTCATAATTTATACTATTCATTTTTTTTATTTCCATCCAAGATGTAGATGTAGCAATGATTTCCACACATAAAGTTACAAAACTAGAACTCCCACTACAACATAGAAAACCTTCACACTTCCACCCAATGGAAAAAATCTAGCCAAGATCTGATACCAAATGTTAAAAATGAAGAAAAACTTCCAATATGAAATTTTGAAATGTTGTTATAAACATAAAATTCAACTATAGATTATGAATGAAGATTTAAATTAATATGAACTAGAATTGAAGAAAAATAGCAATAATTAAGATCCATACATGGTCAGAACCCTTTTGGGTGAAAAAATACAAAAAGAAAAGAAGATACATTTATATTATCTAAAAAAATATTATAATACATTCAACTTCCTTCAATATTGCATGTAATTTGATACCATCTATGTTCCTATGAACTTCTCATTATATCTTTATATCAAGCCCTCAATATAGACTCATAGAGGCCAAGAATACCAACATAAAATATTACCATAGGTCAAAACAATGTTTAAGAATACAATTCCAAAAATATATGCGACCTTTACACATGATAAACATAGTATCTTACATGATACTTACACAATCTCACTAGTATAGGCATGCCATACAATCCTTATTAATTATAGGATACTCTTAGAATTTTTATATTGTTGAATGAGAATATCACTATTTTAAGCATGCCATACAATCCCTATATAATAGAATATACTCCTACAATTTGTTATAGAATAATAATTGATATGAAAAGATTTTATTAAATTGCCATAGCTCCCCAGAAATTAGCTAACCATGATTTGGTTTTATCTCCTCTTTAATATAATAATTATTTATTAATTTTTCACTATCACTAAGTCCCACAACCCTTATGAGTGCATAAATAACTAATGACGTATAATAATTTGAATACATATGATTTATAATGTAGGTTGCACCTTAATCCTCACAAAGGTAAGATCTAGACCATGAAGCACCAAGTTAAATTTTTGGTATAATATATCTAAAATTGAGAAGGGGCTTGTAGACTCAAAGCTCTAACACCATGTTGGATTCATCTAAAGGAATCACAAGACAAAGAATCTCTACAACACCAAAGAACATTCAACATAAGAGAGAATCAATAAATAATGTTATATTTCAAGTAGTAATATAATGCATACAAGATACAGTATGATGAAAATTATATACAAAAGTAGTTTTTATATAGGTAAGGGTGAGATATTGAGAAGAATCATAATCATGTGACATGAGATAAAAATTAAATTAAATAGCTTAATTATGCTCTAGGAAATCCTAACTTAACCAAACTAGTTCGAATATATTCTAAAATGGAATTGGTGGGTACTAAACCTCATTCACACCAACAACTCTCAAGTAACCCAGTATAGAAAAGGCATATGGAAAATAAACCTTCACAAGATCTCCCCATCTCCTTTTAAGATAGATGTTTGATGACCTTTCTTGATATAGGCCATGTTAAAAATCCAACCTATAGTTTTCACTAGAGCATGATTTTCTTATTGATTTTTTTATCTGTTGGTGATAAAACATTTTCTTTCTCAAAAAGGGATAAGTGCCATAGCTAGATTTGGAAGTTTCTTTACAAGTGATGAATGATTATTGGCATTATGGTATACACCATTTCTATAATAATTATGGTTACTATTTTAGTAACCAATTATAATTTTTTTCTCCTTATTTTTTATTAAAATAATCATTTACAAGCTTTGAAGATGGCTTGGATTTGGAGGAAATAAGTGCGTAATATTTGATCTTATTATTAAACGATTGAAACTAAAACACATATTGGTATGATTGGTACATAAAATACATAATTAACATGTGATGTATACCACTAATCTAATATCAATGAATTCCTTAATTTCTTTTAAAAGTTTAAATTCAATACAAAAGTGAACATTTCTATAGAAGAATAATACAAATTTTATCTATTTCTACACAAATAAATCTATTTAATGAGAAGGCTAAGAAATACAAACTGGATTGTAAGGAAAGGATGGCCCTATAAATTCAATCCAAATAAGGATCTTGAATTTTATTTGGTTTGGCATTACAAAATCATGGACCTAGGAGAAAATACAAGAAAAGAAATATGGGCATCCAAGTTCCATGTCTGAAGAAGGCATCTGCATGAGTGGCTTCAACAAAATGAAACAAAAAATAATCCCATAGTCAAGCTTTATATAACATTGAATCTAACCACCCCCATGATACAACAATATGGTATTAACCCAGTTTCAAAGCATACATCTTGAGACGATCCTTCTTAAAATGTATCATATTAAATTTGAATGATATATCCATTTGCATGAATTGTTAATTTATAGAATAGTAAAACTACACACACACACACACACACCATACTTCATCAAAGACCTTGGGAATGAAACTCAAGAGTTTCTTGATCAATGGTGCCATCTTAAAGAGCTTTAAAACAGGGATAGTCAACTTCAAGAGTTGAACTATAAAAATCTAAAGCTATTAAAAAGATATGTTCCATATTAAGATGACAAAAACTAATTAAAATTACAATAAATTGAATATAACCATAAACAATATTAGTTAATTTAAAAAGAATTGTATGACAAACAAAAAAGACAAAAATCTCGAAAATTAATTTCTAAAAATCACATTCACATTTATTTATTAAAAAAATATGACTTAATATAAAAGTTATTGACTAACTTTTTATCTTTTATATTTTATAACAAAACGCTAAAACTATTATTTTATCATCATCGACAAATATCCAAATAAACCAATAAAAATATTTTAAAAATTTAAGAAATTATTGATCGAAAATTTAACCCCAACGCTTATTAAATTTAGTGAACTAAAACTTTTATAGATAAATAATGACTTTCTTACCAACAATCAAATAAAAGTTCGCACTTTACAAGAGTTTGTTTACATGGACATAGCCAAAGAAGATATTGCACTAGGTTCGTTGGCACTGTTTTCAAGAAATGAAGATGCTGGACCAGGGGGCACTCCAATTTCAACAGTCCCTTCAAGCATCTGAACCACATTTTTCATTGGTGGTCTCATATCGACATCTTCTTGAAGGCACCAAAGCCCCACCAGTACCATTCTTTCTAATTGCGTTGACTCAATACCTCTGCAATCCTGTTGCTCCACCAACCTTACAAGTCTCCCATATTTCAAGCAATCGTATGCCCAATCACGCAAAACCATTTCATTTTCTGGAACATTTAATTTGAACATTTTCCTACAACAGATAATTTCCAAGAGCACCACTCCGAAGCTATACACGTCCACTTTCACCGTAACTGCCATACTCTTCTGCCACTCAGGAGCAATGTACCCGATGGTACCGCGGGCGACGGTAAAAGTCCTAGTTTGTTCTGCACCAATCAATTTGAATATTCCAAAATCATCTAACTTAGCACGGTAATTCTCATCCAGGAGAATGTTTTGAGGTTTTATATCACAATGAAGTATAGGGGCTTCACACTCTTCATGTAAGTAGAGGAGTCCTCTTGCAATTCCCAAAGCAATCTGAACACGCAGATCCCAATCCAGAGCTGTTGTACCCTTAAATAGAACGCCGTCCAGAGACCCGTTGGGCATGTACTCGTAAACCAAAAGCCTGTGGAAGCCCTCGTGGCAGAAACCATAGAGTTTAACAAGATTTTTATGATGACTTCCACCGATAATACCCATTTCTGTTCTGAACTCCTTTTCCCCATTTGGCTGACCCTCCTTAACCAGAATGTCAAGCTTCTTCACAGCAATTGCTCTTCCATCATATAAGACGCCCTTGTAGACCTTCCCAAAGGCGCCCCTTCCTATTTCTTGCTTGAAGCCTCTAGTTGCAGTGTCTATCTCTTGAAAACTGAATGCCCTCAATCCCACCGAATCAAACTTCTGATGTCGTTGCAAGGCTTTCAGCTTGGGTCTGCATGTATAAAACCAAATTAATAACAAAATTGCTGCAAAGACAACAGAGCAACCCATAAGACTTATGCCAATAACTGTAAGCACCTTCCCCTTCTCCTTTGTTTGCTTTGGCGGCGTGCAAGGAACGGACACGGCCTTGTAGACTTTCACATAAGCTACACTGGTATTATCTTCTCGGCCTCCTTGCAGAGGCATTGACTTCTTCCAACATTGTTGTAGGTCGTTACTGTAGATAACTGCGATGCAGAGGCAATCTTGCATACATGCCTGCTCGCATCCAGTGTCATTTACATTTCTGAAGGTGTCATAGTCATTCCCCGGCCAGTTTATTTTCTCAATCCGCTCCATCTCTGACCGACTTGAATTGTAGCTGAATTGCTCCAATTGCTTCGGATAGCATACATTTGAATAACTACTACTATTCAGAAAAATGAATCCAGGAATACATGTGCAACTGTCGTTTGAAGATGGATAGCTATTAAGACCACACAGCTGTTCCTCCTGATAGGCCAGCTTCCTGGTGACCAAGAGCAGATAAGCAGCATACGTAAGATGGAGGAGTATTCTCTTAAATCCCATGAACACTAACACAGACATGAACGGTATAATGAATGGAAAGGCAGGTTTACGCTGATGCAATAACAGAACGAAACCTTCTTTAAAGGGAGCAGAGCCCTTTCTTTAAAATATGTTTTTATGGAATTTCATGACAAAATACTTTTAGCCTTCGAAACTCCTCGGCATTGAAGATCCGGTCCGGTGTTTTAGTCAAAAGAAATTTCTGTTAACAAAGAAAGCGCCTAATTTAAATATGAGATCGAAATATTTATTTTTTGAGAAAATCTTTATTAAGGTGGGAAAATAAATTATAATAACATTACGAAAGAGCTGGCGACTCATAGAAAATGTCAAACTGCCACAACCAAGAGTAATGTTATTCTTAGCCTATATGTTTGCCATACGTCAGAATTACGTAAATTTATTTTATACAAAGAATAGCCATTTGACTACGAAACCAGCAGTCAGAAAGATGCATCTAGACGCTGAGAAAGCAGAGGCAAAATGGTGCTTGTAGAGCAGCGTAAGACTAATTCAATCGATTTTATCGGTGTGCTTGAATTTGAACACACAACAGTGGGCCTGCATTTCAGAAAATGTGGTTGTATAGTGTTGTAAGAGTAATTTAAATGTTTTGATTGGGCATGTTTGAATTTTAATAGTTGATATTGATATGTATTAAGAAATGGTTTTTGTTCTCTAGTGTAAGCATATTTCAAATGATTTTATTGGGTGTGTTTGAGTTTGAGTAGAAAACAATAATATGTACTAAGAAATGTTATTTTTATGGTGTTGTAAATTTTTTTTAAATGATATTGTTGGGATGTTTGAGTTTCAACTAAAAAAATGATACATATTAAGAAATATTGTTTATGTGGTAGTCTAAGACTAATTCAAATTATAATATCAGATTCTTTCTTTCTTTCTTGTCTCTACAAATATATGTGTGTGTGTGTCTGAATTCCTTGTTTTATAAAAAAAATATTAAAAAAAGACTTTTGTTATTCAAAAGTTTTCCTAATAAAAGATTTATAATTTTGTATGTAGTATATTTTCTATTATTTTTTCTAATTTATTGTATATTATAAAATATTTATTGAGGGACTTTACATGCATATATTAGTTTAGATGAAACATTATTAAGTGTCATGTATTTCGAGAATCATTCTATTAGAATTTGGTAGTTTTTTGCACTTAGGTCTCTTAAGAGACTTTGTCAAAATCTTATAGTTTGGAATGTTAGAACAATTGGAATGCAAAATGGGGTCTCCCCTATAATTTACCCACCCACCTCAATTTTTTCACATAGCTGGTTGAAACCCATAAGTTCAAGAATGTAAAATATGTCTCCTAGCAAGGTTGTGTTGAATGCAAATGATTGTTTTTCCAGCATTTCATCCATTGTAACCACTATCAAACAGTTTGAAGATAACATAAACTAAGATATTTCATCATGGAGGGATCCTATGTGTATCCATAGGTTTATATAAAACATTTTTAGGTTCCATGGATTCCAAGAACCAGTTTGTCATAGTTTCTTAGGTCTCTAAAAGGACTTGTCAAAAGCTTGTAGTCTAGAATGATGAGGTGGCCTGGGGAATGAATAGAGGCCTTCCCTAATATTCACCCACCCACTTAGACATGTTGGAATATTATTTTGGCCCCATATTGCATGGAACGTAAGATATGCTTGTTTCCACATTTGCACTACTCTCAATGATGTTTTTTGTAAGAATGCATTTTTGTTGGTGTTACTAATTTTTAGCTTCTCGCTTAAATTAGTAAAGTTTTAACGAGAAATTGTTTCATGGAGTATAAATTTTTTAATGCAAAGATCATCCAATGAATCTTTTCTTTTTAAATAAAGGGTTTTTAAAGAATTGATTTATCAAAATTATCCAACAGTAATACTGAAATTGTTGAAAAATTTGGATTAAGCAACAAACATTCAAAGGATGTTATGTGAAGTTAAACTATCTTATGCAATTTATGTTACTGTTGTTTATCAGAAAAGAATTGTACTTTTGAAGCAAGGTATGTATAAATTAGCATTCATCTTAAGTACAAAACATGTGCTTCAAACAATTTTATTTAGTTATTTCATATTGTGAAATCGAAAATAAGTTCAAATGAATACACAAGTCATTACATATTATGAAATAGTTGATTTATTAAAAGAAATGTTTATGTAATCCCAAACAAGCCATGGGAATGACTAGGTTGATTTGGTTCAATAATGAATGTAAACCATACATCTAAAGATTAACTAAAGGAAAAAAACATAGGAGGAGGTCATGTCCATCATTGCCTTAAACATTGATGTAGGGTTGACTCTTTAGTCTTCAGTTTGATCTTTGGTATCTTTAGCTCATATTGCTCCCCAGTTCTAGATACACCTATAGTTGATTGAGATATTTTGTTAGAGCTCAGGGCATGAAATCCAACTATATGTTTCATCAACAGAAATATAATTTGTAGCCATTATAAAATTAAATAGACTCAATCATTTTTAGAGATATAAATGCAAAAGTGCCAGATCAAATAATTAGAAATCATCAATTTTATTATTTTTTCTAACTTGTTTGCTTCTTGTGTAGATATAGGCCAAGTCTTGTTTCTATTTCATCTATTTATAGCATGAGTGGTGGAAAATGTGGCTCCCACAAGGGTTGAGCCCAACTCATAATAATGGAATAAGGAGTATGAAGAAAAAGTAATCAAAGTGGTCTTTACAACTTTTCAAAGATAGTGAATATCGTTAAATCTATATTATGTTTTGTAAACATTCAAGAAAATTGCCTCATATAAGAGAAATGATTGCTTCACCACAATATGTATGCAAAGCCTTTCAACGAATACTCTAAGTACATATAGTATTTTGCTGCAAAATAATTGCTTTACTTTTCCTTATGCAAGAAATAAAAAAAAATCTATTTACCTTAGTGGACAACAACATGGTATTAATATAATGAGAACCAAGGAAAAGAGAGCATGATTTTTAATATTTCAATGAATATTTTGAAGAAATCAAATAGAATGTAGGTACAATAATATTATATACAACAATATAAAATGAGAGATAGGAAGAGTACAATAACATTTTGTGATTAAATTAATATTTTCTTTCTCATTTTAGTAACAATAGTGTAAAATGAGAAGAATATACAAAAGTAACAACATGGTGGTCTCAGTTTTTCTAAAAACCCTCACAAATGGAAATCAAGGCACAATAACTATTGAAGGGTTTGATTATCTCTCATTGAGTTGTTTTGCAGATCATTCTATAGAAATTCCTCAAAGTATGGTTTTACAGAAATGGAGAAACAAATGAAATTTTCTTTCTTTTGTAAATTAGGTTCTATGCTCATGCTACAGACCTCCAAAAAAATTTCAAGTATAAAGAAATTTTGTTTTGTCATATTCAAAAAAAATTATACCCATATGAATGTGGTTATGACCTTGGAAGAAGGATTCGACCTAAAAACCAACTACCCACATATTTGAATAGGTTAGGGTCGCAACCTTAAAAAATTCAAAAGATCAAATAGGGTTTTATTATGGTGTATGGAAGCTTGCCTAAAAAAGAAAATAAAGGAAATGTATTGTATGAAATACAGAAGCCATGGCCTCAGAGGCTTTAAAAAAACTTCAAAAGCTTTCAAAAATGGAGTTTTTTTCCAAATCTAAAAGTTCAAATATAGCTTACCTTCTACAAATCTCTAGAGAATCTTCAAAGAATAGCATAATTTGTTGAGATTTACAAATTCAAAGTTGAACATAGAGGTGTCCATGTCAACCCAAGATGAAGGAAATATCAACAGAGGAGCAAGAATGATGTGTGAGCACCATTAAACATTTTTTGTCAATTTAAGATGATACCAACTAGGCTTTAGGATTTTGTTATGTTTTGAGTCTATTATGCTGAATAAGGTCTATCTAAAACATTTTATATGTAATTGTGGGTATATGAGTTCGTAGGTGTCAAATTAGGGAAAAGTTGCACAAAAAGATGTAATGTTGTTAAGTTCAAAATTGTCAAAATGGAGCAAATAGGAGTATGAAAGCTCAAGGATTTTAATGGGTGGTTATAGATGTTGGGTAGTTAGATATTGATTGGAGAATGTATAAAAAGCCTCAAAATTCTTTAAGTTAGGTTGTTGAAGTGTATTTTGAAAGTATTTTCATGAAATACAATGCCATTTCAGTAAATTCTCTAGTTTTTTGAACTTGCTTTGCTCTGTATGGCCCATACTATCCTTGTTATGCTTTGAAGTGGATTGGATTCTATAGAGGCATGATATGAATTTATTTTGAATCAAGTTTGAAGTTTTTTCATTAGGATTTGTTGGATATCTCGTTATTTTCCTAAAGTAGCCTTGTAAATATAGAATTAAGGGTTTGATTGGTGTAAATATGGATTATTAGTCATTCCACCTACTGTCCTCTTTTGTTGCTCA
Organism: Sequoia sempervirens; assembly: GCA_007258455.2. Taxonomy (NCBI): domain Eukaryota; kingdom Viridiplantae; phylum Streptophyta; class Pinopsida; order Cupressales; family Cupressaceae; genus Sequoia; species Sequoia sempervirens. Next base: position 664,411,788 of record VDFB02281492.1, on the reverse strand, counting down.
GTGGAATGACTTATCTAATTTAGGATAGGCATTTCAATGTGTTTGGAGATCAATAAATTGAGATGGTATGGCTTTGTGACACCCCAGGGTTAAAAAGTGCATGTTTTTCTTATGAAAATGGTGTGTCAATGAAGGGTTTTGAAGAAAAAGTAAAAGAATTGTTCATGTGTTGGTCTTGTGAGTTTGTGTAGACCATTTAGAGTTTTTTGGATGTAATTTTGATGTCTAAGAAGCCCAAGTCATGTGAGTTCCAATAACCCTTGTGTTTTGTAGGCGAAACAAGGGTTTCAAGGTGTAGCACACTCAAAGGTTTGAATCTGGAAATTGGTGTGAGAATATATTATTTTGGGTCACAATTCAGTAATATCAAGTGGTTTTGGGTGTTTTTCAAATGTTAAAAGTGTAGCTCCTTTGGAAATCTTGATGTTGGGTCAAAGGAACTATATGGTATCTTTTGGTATATTGTTTAAGACTTTGTAGTGAACCTTTATGGTGTTTGATAGGCCACTGTATGAATATCTCTAAAAGATATCTTCATAGTTTGGCTATTGAGGGCTAGAAGCATTAAAGAAGGTGTTTGAGTCAAGTTCAAGGTCTTGTGTCATAAAAAAGTTGTTTCCTAATTGTGATTGGTCAATTTTAAGTTGGAGAGAGTCTTTTAACCACCTTGCTTGCATCAGGTGGTATCAAAGCCTAGTTAATAGATCTTTTGTTGGTGATTTGGTTTGATTTTGTAGGTTGGAAGGTGAAGAGGCACTACTATCAAGATTCCTTCTAAAGGAAGCATAGTTGCAAGAAGGATTGATGAATGTTCAGATACAGAAATAGAAGCCTTGAGAAGAGAGATGGCTGCATTAAAGTCAAATACTGGAGTGGATATGGATGAGAGTGATACTGAAGAAAAAGAGACTTCTAGTGAAGAGGAAGAGATGGATCCAAATGATGTGAGAATGATGAAAATTTTAAAGGTTGTGAAGAAATATAGACATAGAAAAATGGATGTGCCTATGTATGTGGTAAAACTAGATAGAGAAGAGGTCTTGGATTGGATAGGGGCTCTAGAGAACTATTTTGATAGTGAGGAGATTGATAAAGAAAAAAAAGTGAAGAAGGAAAAGAGAAAATTGAAAGGACATGATTTTTTGTGGTGGAACTTTGTGCAAGATGAAAGGGAAAGAAAAGGAAAGAACAAGATCACTTCTTGGGAGATAATGAAGACAAAATTGAATGGTAAGTTCGTTCCTTGTGATTATAATGTTCAATTACTTGAGAGGTTACAAAATATTAGGCAAAAAGAACAAGATGTGCAAACATATACTAAAGAATTTTATAGTCTAAGTATAAGAACCAAGCATGAGGAGGATGATGAAGAAAGAGTAGCTAGATATCTTAATGGACTAAGGTATGACATACAAGATGAAATCAATTTTTTTGCACAAAAAACTATGGAATATTGTTTTCAAATGGAAATTAGAGCAGAAGAAAAACTCAAGAGGAGATAAGGGAAGGTGACAAGAGGAAGAGGAAATGCATCTAGGGGCATAGGTGCAATTTCAACACTAAGGAAGAGAAAAGAAGACCTTGAAGATGCTGCTAAGAGTAAAGAACAAGCACTTGAATCAAGAGGAGGATGGAGAGGTGGAAGAACAAGCTTTAGGAAAAAGAGATATTTTAATGAGTTTTCAGGAAGATGTTATAAGTGTGGTGAGTTTGGTCACCCTTTCTTCAAGTTTCCAGAGGAGTGGAACCATATCAAGTGGAGGAGAAAGGAAATCTAATAGGAGAGCCAAAATTGCTTATGAAGATGAAGTTGAAAGCTCAAGTTCCACTACACTTCATGCTACTACAAAATTTGGTGAGATGTTGATGATGAGAAGAAAAAACTTGAAGAAATCCATGGAGAAACAACAAATTTAGAGAAGAGCCTTGTTCATGACTACTTGTAGATGAAAAAATAGTGTATGTAAAGTAATTGTGGATTCTAGATGTAGTGACAATATGCTCTCTAGTGATATGGTGGACAAGTTGAACTTACAAAGAGTACCTAAACAAAAACCATATAAAGTGTCTTGGTTCAGTGAAAAACAACCATGTTGGTGAATGAATAGGCTACTGTGGAGTTTCAAATTGGTCCTTATAGAGATAAAGTTGTGTGTGACATTCTACCTATGAGTTGTTGCCATGTTTTTCTTGGGAGACCCTAGAAATTTAACAGGTCTATAGTTTATCATGGAAGACAAAACACTTATAGCATTGCTAAAGATGGGAAGAATTTTTTTTTAACTCCATTAGTTGAAGAGGTAAGAGAGCAAGGTGAGATTATAATGATAGGGAGAAAATAATATGTAAGAAAGGAGAAACATGTGAGATCATGAAGTTGGAAACTAAATCATAGTTTGACACTCATAGGACAATGCATAGGAAGGGTAAAGGAAATGTGCAAAAAAAGATGAAAATGAATGCTTTTGTGTGGAAAAGGAAAGAATGTGGAATGATGTTTCAGGTTAGTACAGGTAAGAGTAAGTGTGAAGTGCAAGGAAAAAGTGAAGGTATATTGATAGGGATAGTCATGTGCCCTTTCGTAATGAAACATGTAAAAAGGAAACCTAGTGATGTTGAAACATAAGTTAGTAAGATTGGTAAGGTAGGGAATAAGAAGGTAGTAGGTTGTGATGTTGTTTGGATAGAGGAGAAGGTATGTGCATATCTAATAGAGACAACTAAATGTAATTCTATAGGGATTTGTAATACTGACAGACTGGAAGATGAAGATAAGAAGAGTGTTGATCAAAAACTTAAGTATGAAGTGAAGAGGGGAGCATTGGCAGTTGGTGAGATATTGAGTATAGATGTAAGAGAAGAAAATACATCAGTATTTGATGATGGAACAAAGGGAAAACACCCCATCGAGCAGAATGAAAAAATGGAGCAGAGTACAAGTGATGATAAGGGAAAGAATGCAAAAGGTAGTGAAGAACCCAAGCCAGGTGAACCTGTGGAAGGCCAACATGAAGTTCATAGACAAGCAAATAATAATGGAGGAAAATTTGCAAGCTAATTTCCCAGGGACTCAGAAAAGTTCTATGTTGGGGTGTATGGTGCAGTAGCACTATTAAACAATTTTTGTCAATTTAAGATGATACCAAGTAGGCTTTAGGATTTTGTTATGTTTTGAGTCTATTATGCTAAATAATGTTTATATAGACCATTTTATATGTAATTGTGGGTCTATGAGTTAATAGGTGTTAAATTAGGGAAAATTTACATAAAAATATGTAATGTTGTTAAGTTCAAAATTGTCAAAATGGAACAAATATGAATATGAAAGGTTGGGGATTTTAATGGGTGGTTATAGAAGTTGGGTAGTTAGAGATTGATTGGAGAATGTATAAAAAGCATCAAAAGGCTCAAAGCCAGGTTGTTGAAGTGTATTCTGAAAGCATTTTCATAAAATGCAATGCCATTTTAGTAAATTCTTTGGTTTTTAGAACTTTCTTTGCTATGTACAGCCTATAATATCCTTGTTATGATTTGAAGGGGATTGGATTTTGTAGAGGCATGATCTAAATTTCTTTTGAATCAAGTTTCAAGTCTTTTCATTAGGATTTTTTGGATATCTCCTTATTTTCTTGAAGCTGCCTTGTAAATACATCATTAAGTGTTTGATTGGTGTAAATATGGATTATTAGTCATTCCACCTATTTTCCTCCTTTTTTGCTTAGTGTAATGGATTATCTAATGTGGGATAGGTGTTTCAATGTGTTTGTAGGTCAGGAAGTTGATATGGTATGATTTGGTGACACCCTAGGGTTAAAAAGTGCATGTTTTTCTTATGAAAATGGTGTATCAATGAAGGGTTTTGAAGAAACAATAAAAGAGTTGTCCATGTGTTGGTCTTGTGAGTTTGTGTAGAACATTTAGAGTCTATTGGATGCAATTTTTAAGTCTGAGAAGCCCAGGTCATGTGAGTTCCAATAAACCCTTTTGTTTTCTAGGTGAAAGGAGTGTTTCAAAATCTATAAATTAGTATGAGATTCTATTGTTTTGAGTCATAATTCATGACTATCAACTAGTTTTGGGTGTTTTCCAGGAGTTAAAAGGGTTGTTCCTATGGAAATTTGGGCTAATTGAGTAGCCTAGAAGCTGGGTAGTCTACTAAATCTTGATGTTGGGTGAAAGAAACCCTATAGGATCTATTGGTATCTGGTTTAGGACTCTATGGTGAACCTTTATGGTGTTTGATAGACCATTGTATGATCATCTCTAAAAGATATCTTCATAGTTTGGCTATTGAGGGCTACAAGCCTTAAAGAGGGTGTTTGAGTCAAGTTGAGGGTCTTGTGCCATAAAAGAGTTGTTTCCTAATTGCACGATTGGTTAATTTTAAGTTGGAGAGATTATTTTAACCACCTTGCTTGCGTCAAAAAAATGTTAGAAGTAATATGAAGGTTGCAGCCCTAAAGGCTGATAAAGATTTCAAAAGAAGAAAAATGCCTAAAATTTCATACCTTTGCATTTTCATGAGGTTTCCTCCATGAGAATACTCAGGAATAGCAAGATTATGGAAGATTTCAGCTGAATTTTTCCAAACCCGATCTTCTCCATGGTGACACCCAACACAAAAGAAAAAAGAAGATATCAATATACATTCATTTTTCTTAGGATTTTTAGCCTAAAATGGGTCGATGTAAAATTAAAGGCTTTTTCATTTTCTTTTTTTTTTGCAAAAAGGTATATTTACATAGGGTGATGTCATGGAATTTCATATGCCTTGTATTTTTTTTGTCTTCATAAGACTATGTCAAGGTTAGTCTTTTGTATATAATTATCTCATAGACTCTTTTCTTTACATTTGAATTTAAAAATTTGTAAAACTTTATTAAGTGATGAATATAGATCACTTTAATAAATGTTATTTAAGGATGAAAAGTAAGATTCCATAGATGATTTCAATGCTGGATAGTTCAAAAAGGAGTTACATGGAGCCTTGAAGTTTTGCTTGAATCTAGGAGGTGGTTGAAAAAATTGACCAACAAATGGAGAAAAATGAGGTTTTTTGGTCACTTAATTAAGAGTTTAGTTTTAGTTAAGAGTCTAAGGGCATGTGCAGGATCATCATGGAAAACGTAGGCCCTTAAGTGGAAAAACATTCAGAAAAATAAAAGTTAGGAAACTTGATGTAAAAATTTGAATAAGTTATCTATATTAATAAAAAAATATGTAAGAATAAAATCTATAGAAAATTGAATGTAGTTTCTAAACTACTAGGTTTATTTTAAAAATATATATATATATTTGGTGAAAATTTGAAATTTCAATTCAATAGTACTTAAATTTTAGGGAAAAATAAGTAGGTGTCTTTGTGAACACCCTAACCGCAATAAAATGATAATTTTTTTTATAAGATTTTAGATATAAGTATAGAAATCATGTCCCGATGTGATGCAAATTTTTCATAATTTTTTTTCGAGTAAATAATTAATTATGAATTTTTTATTACAACTTTTAAAAAATACAAAAACTTGTATTTCTAACGACCTTAACTTTGTCATAACTTAATGAAATTATTTTTTTATTTTTTTTAATCCTATAGTATGTGAAGCATAGAATGTGATGCATGTTTCAAATTCAAAAAATGTGATACCATTTGAAAGCTATAGATGTTTTTCAATCAATCTATCAATCAAGAGTTTAGTCATAATTCAAATAAAAAATAAATAATAATCATTTATTATATTCAAAGTAAAGCATAATTTATATTGGTGGAAATCTGATAATCTACTTTTAAAACCCTTTTCGTTTCATCAATTTTGGGTAAAAAGAAAGTCACTGGCCACATACCCTACACATACCAATAATATCGCCTTTGGCCCATCTTGATCCTACACATACACCCAAGTTGGTTGATTTTTAGTCAAGGAAAAATTTGAGGCACACAACTCATTTTTTCTTGTAGTTACAACCCTATTTTAGAGGGGTTTTCAGTTAGACATGACCCTTTGAGTTGTTTTCAGATTCATAACTCCTTATACATTCTTAGAGGATTTTTCTTTCAGTCACATGACTTAGTTGAGGGAGAGGTTATATATTTCCAACACATCAAGCAATTGGAGCCAAAATTAAAAAAATTAATAATTCTTGGAGCCTTTCGTATAATTCTTCCTCTTCTCTCATTCTTTCACTAGTTCTGAATTTTGTTCATTATGGTTACAGTAGAATACATAGTTTGTAACTCATTACTTATGAGTTTTGACATATTTGTAATGCAAGAGAGTCCTAATTTTCAATAAGAGAAGCTTGTTTCCTCCTCAATTTTCTTTTGGTTTCATTATTGTTAGTGGATGATTTGATTAAACTATTGTGTTCTCCTTTATTTTATCAGAATTCCTTCAATATTTGATTGAAGAGGTAGCATGTTATAGTGAGATTCTATGAATGTGTTTATTATTCTATTGCATCAGAATTTTGAAAAATCCATTATTTTCCTTCTTATGACTATCAAAAAGCTAAAACATTTCATAAGAATCACTTTTGCAAGCATGTGTAGTTGAGTTGTGAGATAGTGTAGCTTCTTTAATTGACTGGTTTTATGATTTTCAACAATATTATCAAGTTTTACCTTTTGGGGCATGACCTCTTAGTATTAGGTTTTAATTACAAGCACCTCCTTTCCTTTTTCCCATAAGAATCACTAGTATTTAAAGATATATTCATGGGAGCCATCCCATGAATCTTGAGGTCTACTCTCACCATAGGCTACCCATAGCTTGAGATTAGTCTAATGTTGCACGGGATTCAAGAGTTTTGAAACTTAACATTAGGTGAAAATCCTTGTGACAACAATTTTTGGCATGCCCAATGGGACATTGAGTTGATTATTAATTTAAAAAGAGCTTCATTCTACTTTTTTTTGGTGTGAGTAGCAGTAATTCAGTCATCAAGAACTTGTAAAATTTTCACACTTGGTGTCTCCAAGGTTTTGGTTTTAGTAGTTTCAATGGTTAAAGATTATGAGAAAATATAAAACTAGAAAAAGTGCAAACCTTGTTGAGCATTCTAAGCTACCATGAAGAAATACTAAGGTACTTAAGAACGTAGTAAATTTAGTTTCAACTTATAGCAATCATTTGTTTTCAAATTCTGCAATTCAAACACCAACAAGTTCTACTATTTCTAGTAATTCTTCAAGTAGTGTTAGTCCTTCAAAAGTTAATATGGCTCATAATCTACCACCTAGGAATCAACCCTTTGTGTCATTTGATCAAGGAAGTCTCTTAGATCTTGCTCAACATAATGATATACCAACATCACCCTTAAGATTTTTCCTTTTTTCATTGGAGAGGACCATACAACAACCATAAAACACATTAGATATGTAACCTCATTGTGTGGATTGCATCATATTACTGAGAAAAATATTGTAGTAAGGCTCTTGACAGCTTCTCTCAAGGGTAAAGCCATCCAAAGTTTTATATACCTTGTTGTTAATTCAATTGTAACCTAGGATTAGCAAGGAGAGTAGCTGAATAAGTAATTCAAAGACAAGTTAGATTATCTTTCACTCATGGAATAGCTCACTACCATCAAAAGAACTCCACATGAACACTTGATGGACTTCAATTACCACTTCAAGAAGACCTGGAATAGAATTCTAGCCTTGATAAAACCTTCAAATGATTATGCATATTTTTTTTATCTCAAGTATTTGAATAGTGATATTGCACTTTTGATTTAGTCTATGGGTGGGAATTCATTACCAGCAACATTTGATGTTTCTATAAGGGATGAGAATAGTTTAACTCAAGGTAGAAAGTTAGCACCTAGGCCTGCAATGCAATTTTTTGTTGAGATACAACCAATTGTTCTTGTTTTACCACCTACTATAGTTGTTGTCCCTTCATTTCCAACATTTAATAACAAAGTTTCATCTTAAGAGAATGATTTCTCAACTCAATCCCAAGAGCTAATAAGTATTAAGGAGAAAAATGATAATATCAAAAAAAAATTGCAAAATTTTGGTAATGAATTAGTCATTATTAAAAAGAAACATTACCAACCACCTTATCAAGCTCTATACCAAGCTAATCCTCAAATTCAAAGGAGGAATTTCAATCAAAGACCTTTTTCATCCTTATAACCCCAATGCACCTAGTTCTTCTAAGGATGTGATACCAGTTCAAAAGAACATGGTCGCAGATTATGAGTGGTGTTTTCCTTGTAATCAACCACATAACTAGTCTACTTGTTCTAATTGAATGTTGAATCAGGATTTAAAGGCTCATAAAAATTTTGATTCATCACAAGAGGTTCATGAACAAGAATTTGCTTGTATGGGACAAGACAATCCAAATGTTTCCTTGATGAACCGGCAAGGTGAGGAGTTTTGTGGGGTGAATAAAACACAAAGTCAATAAAATAATCCTATATCAACCAATACAAGATATAATAAAAGGGTTGTTGACTTGGGGAGGTAGGTTGATAAGGACATAAATCAGTCACTTACATATTCACAAGGCCAAGGAGGGCCTTCTTCTTCATAGAACATTTAGATTCTGCCAAAATTACAACCTACTATTGTCAAGGATCAACCTAAAGCACCAATTCAATCAATACAAGCACAAGGAGATGTTGCTATTCTTAAAGGATAGCAGAAGGTTAGTACTGGTAATTTCAATATTTTAGATCATATGAGGAAAACACATGTTAGTGTTATTACATGAAGTATTTCCAAAGTCTTCTTTAAATGAGGTGTCTAACCAGTAGTCATCAAAGGTTATACTTGTAAATGATTTACAAGAGAATAAGGAAGATGTGTATGAATTAGTGTTATCCTTTTTATGTAGCTTTAATCATTGGCCAACATTTGGTGCATAATTGTATGATTGACTTAGGGGTCAACAACTTTGTAATTCCCAAAAAAATTATTGATAAGTTGGGAATAGAATATGAACCACTAGAAAATGGGGTAGTTCAACTAGATAGTACTATTATGAAGACTATGGGAGTTATCAAAAATCTGATTTTGACCTTACACACATCCCCAAACCTCTCTATACCTCAAGACATTTATGTCATTGAGTTGCCTCCATATTTTTCCACATGTCTATCAAGACATTTCATAGCTAAAATTCATGGATACTTGTCTTCTTATTGGTCTCATATTCTCTTTAGGACAAGGTATGGTACCAAGATCACTATCAAATTAGAACATGTTGCTAAAGATCACATTGATCCCTATAATCCAAGCATTATCAATGCACTTGTTGCTATTAATTGTACTATTTTTTATCATGAAGAGGTTCTTGTAGCCAACGAGACAAAATTTTTTTTTGAGGATATTCTTGATGCCCTTCTAGATGAGTTGGAAGCTGAGAATATCCATAATGTTACGAATGAAAAACATGAAGAGGTGAGTTTGGGGAATTATTTGATGCATGAATTTGATTCTTTCCTACTAATCTAGTAAAGAGTGTTGAACAACAATCCAATCAGCAAATAAATGACGTTTGGAAGATGTGTTTTGATTATTCCAAGAGTAAGAATTGTGTTGGATGAGGTTGCATCCTCATTTCTCCCAGTGGTGATAAGTATTATTCAACATATAGATTTGATTCATTTGCACTAATAATACAACAAAGTATGAAGCTCTGATTCATGGTCTCCAATGGGAAAAAAAAAGAGAGGTATTTGTTGTTTAGAAGTATTTGGTGATATAGAATTGATTTTTAATCAAGAGGTCTCCATACTACCAAAAGTGATCTTTTGAAGTCTTATAAGCATAGGGTATGTGATCTTATTGAATATTTTCAAGCTTTTAGTTTGTTGTCTATTCTCAAAACTAAAAATAATCATGTTGATAACTTAGATTCCATAGGAGCTCAATATGATATTCCTAATGAAATCAACAATACTAGGGAACAAAAGTATGTAAAAGTGATTATTAGATCTTCTATTCCTAAAAATAATGAGCATTAACAAGTCTTTGATAGTGATCAATAGATCATAAACTTCTTGAGGGAAGAGGAAAAATTTCTAATGATAATCAAGAGAAACTTAGACAGTAGTATGAGGATCGAGTCATACAGCTGAAAACCAATAAATTACCCAAAGGCTTGGTGACATTGGAGTCAATCTTCAATGTTGATGATCAATTAAGAAAGGAAAAAGCCAACTTACATATCAAGGAAGATCATTATCAAGATGTTCAAAGTTTCAAGGATAAGCTTTTGAAGCCTGAAAAGGTATGCACATTAGAGGAAAAGCATGCATTTGTTTTACTTTTTCGAGAGTTCAGTGATATCTTTGCATGAAAATATTCAGATTTGAAAGGATTTGATCCTACCATTTCCAACATACTATTGAGCTTGAGCCTAATGCCACACCTCTAAGACAAATACAAAGGCCACTTTACCCCAAGCTTGAGCCCCTCGTGATTAAAGAATTGAATAAACTCATTGAAAGAAGCATTACATTTTCAATCAAACATACCTCTTGGGTATCCAATCTTGTTCCAGTGACAAAAAATGGTTAAATCAGACTTTTTGTTGATTTTAGACACCTTAATAGAGCTTCCCTAAAAGATCGTTACCCATTGCCTTCAATGGAAAAAATCTTTCAAGTTGTTTCAAGTTCATAGAGGTTTTCTTTATTAGATGGCTTCTCAAGATACAATTAGATTTTAGTTAAGGAAGAGGATCAATTTAAAACAACATTTACAACTAAATGGAGCACAATAGCTTACAAGAAGATGCCATTTGGCTTGTCTAATGTTGGGGCTACTTTTCAAAAAGCTATGGACATTGTTTTCAAAGGTTTAATGTATAAAATAGTGCTGGTTTTTTTGGATGACAACTACTTTTTTGAAAAATTCAAATGAACACTTCACTCACTTGAAGATGATCTTTGAAAGGTGGAGAGAGTTTTGTATATCTCTCAACCTAAAGAAGTGTGTGTTTTTTTTCCATGTAGATAAATTTTTGGGATACATTGTACCCAAACATGGTACCTTCATTGATCCTAAAAGGGTAAGTGTTATCCTTTCTCTTCCTCTACAAGCACACAAAAAGGGTCTGCAAAGTTTTTTGGGTAGAATCAACTTTGTTAGAAGGTTTATTCCAAATTTTGTCGAGTTATTATGTAATAACCCTCTTGGTTGCTAGTTGGACTCAGTAGTGTTATGTTTTGTTTTGATACTCAGATACTATGATGATACTGTTATTGTTTGATTTGGCTAGTTAGATGTTTGATGATGCTGTTATTTCATTATGGACATGATTATTTTATATGACATTATGGTTGGTTATATCAGTTGATTTTCTGAATTATGATATGATGCAGTGATTTAATTTAATATGTTATGAGATGATTTTTAGTTAGAAATGTTAATTGATTGGTTATATTATAATTGTTAGAATAGGTGTGATGAAGGACAATATGGCATCACTCATTCACGAGTGCCCTGTTATGTTGCGATTCCTTCTCACAATGCAGTACTTTAATTTAATGTTTCAATTTTATATATATATATGTATGCACATGTACACAACTTCACTTGTATGCAGGATTTGTAGGTACAAGTCTTGATTCCACCTGCTTCGGCAGGACAGGGCGAGCACCAATAACCCAACAGTTAAATGTTGAAACAGAGGTGACGATGAAGTCCTCCCATTCCATGATGTCAGGTCGTCTCGTTGATTGGTATTGTTCATTTTTGTAATTGTCGTCACTTGTGGTTTGTGTTTTGTATGTTGTCGTCTCTTGATTAATGTTGGTACTTTATTTGTTGTGGTGTAATCGATTTTAATGATGGAAGTAATTGGTTGTTTTAATGTTAGATTTAAATTCTTTTTAAATATTTAGATGATTTTAATTATTTTTGAAAAAACATATATTTCAATTAAATAATAATTAAATATTAAATGTGACTTAATTATTTTTAATCAATTATCTAGTGGTGGATAATTATGAGAATAATTTATTTAAATTAAATAAATAATGTGATGTGCAAGTAAAGTTGCAAAAATAGAAATAAAAACAATAAAACAAAGAAAAGAATAAAAAGATTGTGTGAGCCAATAAGAATACAGTTCTGAGTAAAAAGCTAGCTTTTAAAGAATGATTTTCTTTTATTTTTGATTTTTTTTAAAAAAATTGGGAAGAGAGGGATATTATCTTTTATTTAATTAAGATTTTTTGTAAGTTTACACACACAGAGATATTTGTTACAAAAGTTGTGCAAGAGATTGGCTGGGTATTCTGAAATTTTAGAAAGGGTATTGAAATCTTCTGTTGTATTTGGAGGAGAGTTTTAAAGAGAGATTGTCAATCTATTTCTGGTGAATGTTCTGGAGAGTCTTCTGAACAACAAAATAGGATTCAAGCTCGAAGGCGAAATTCTGTAGAGGAGATTTGGAGGCACGATCAAGGAACTCTTCGAGGTCATCAGAATCAAGCAGGCATCTTCAGACTTTTGAATAAGCGTTGGACACCAGGTTCCTCTTATAATTTTCTTCTAGTACTTCTCTTTCATCTTTTGCTTCAGAGAAAACAAAACAAAATTTAGTAAATATGATATATCTGAAGAAAGGAAAATAAACTGTTGATTGAATTGAAAATTAGTGAAAAATATTAGACTAAAAATAAATAAAAATATTTATTGTACTGTACGAATTTTGTCAGAACTGAAACCCTTACCTTCTGAAACATTCAACCGAACAGGTAGAGTTTTAAGAAAAAAAAAGATTTCTTCGTTCAAGATAATAGATTTGGGGGTTTTGGATATATATATTTTTTAAATATGGCTAGAACTATTCATTGCTCTGTGTTTACCTATTATTTTGTTAATTATAATTACCCTCTGTACTTTTGCTCAGCATATTGAAATATATATATATATGGATTTATATTGTTTTACATATATTTAATATAATCGAGTGTCGGTCGTATGCCTTGTTATTATAGTTTGTTCATGGAAATGAAAACAAAATTTGAAATCTTTTATTTAAAGTATTTATATTTTATTTTATTTTAGAAAAAAAATTGAAAGTTTTGAAATCTGTTCCTGTACCGTGCGCAGGAAAAAGTATTTCGTTTTCCGTGTTGATTTTGAGAAATAAAATAAAATATATAAAGTGTTTGTATATTGAAATTTTTATTGTTTTGTTTTTATTAAAATTCGAATGGGGTTTGGGGGGGACGGTTGGGCCGCCCCTACCTGGAGGAAGGCCACAGCATCCCCACAATTGTCATGCGAAAGGCTTCCGACCCAGAGCTTTTGTAAGCCGTGGCTGGCTTGTTTCAAAATTTGTTTTAAATTTAATTTTTATTTATTATTTTATTTATGTTTTATTTAAATGTTTTGTTATATGTGTATATTATATATAATTTTATATATATATATACCAGTTCATGTATACATGTATATTATATATAATTATATATATATATAATTATATATATTGTATTTTATTTTATTTATTTTTTATAAAAAGGGTGAAGTTACAATTAGGTTATTTAATGCCATATATTTTAATAGAATTATGATTGTTTAATTTTAATGTTGAGTTGTTATTATTTAAGAGATTTTGATATATTTTAAAATGACACTGTTCCTGATCGTTTGGTTAAACAAATTTGTCATACAATAATTGAACTTTAAACAGTGATTGTAGACCTTGTTGTGACATTCGTAATTGGTTACATAATCGAGAGTGGAATTAAACATAGTGGTGCAACCTTGTAATGTTATCTGAATTTTCTTTTATGTCATGGTTTTCTTTGTTCAGAGTTGTCGATGTGGGAACCGTATTGGTCTGTGAAAATCTTGTTCTAGAGGCTTGTGATTTAAAGTGTTATTTACCCTTGTTTATGCTTTTGAGCGTTATTGGTGTTATGTTAGGAAGGGTTGGACAGGTTTGCACGACGGGCGTTACAACTTGGTATCAGAGCCAAGGTTGCAAATGCTAGGGTCTTTCGGTAGTGTAGTCCATTAGGTTACCGTATGTGCAACTCTTGAGCTCATTTTGTACTTTATCTTGTGGCATAGAACTATGCCTCGAGGTAGAGGATGTGGCCGTGCAAGAGGTCGTGGTGTCGGTCGTAGAGTAAACTAACGAAGCCCCTCAGTTCCTAGTTCCCATGGCTCCAAGCATGAGGAACAACAGAGTCTTCACAGCATTCCATCAGGTGGTCAGAATCCAACACATCCTGGTCTAGACGGTCAGTTACAGCATATACTTGGAGAGATCCTTGATCGATTGGGACCCAGGCCAAATGAGGTGCACTAGGTGGAGAGGGAGAGAGAGAGGTCTCTGAGGCGCAGTGATACAGATGTGGTTCAAGATGTAGTCATAGCAGGCCATATGAGAGATCTGATGAGGGCACACCCTCCTACTTTTGATGGTTCTAGAGGAGGTCTAGAGGTTGAGACTTGGTTAATTGAATTAGATCGTTGCTTTGACATGCACCCCTACGGTAGCAATACCAAGGCGCAGTGCGCAGTTATGCACTTGCGAGGCTTCGCATCTACTTGGTGGCGCCTTGAGGAATAGAAGTTGCATCTTGATCTCAATATGGTTACTTGGGAGTTGTTCCTAGACAGGTTCAGGGCTCGCTTCCTCTCAGATCACTGGAGGCAATGCAGGGCTGACGAATTTCATGATCTCAAGCAGTTATCTATGTCAGTGGAGCAGTATGAGAGGCACTTCTATGAGTTGAAGCAGTATGCAGGGATTAGCCATGATGAGGGCATGTTAGTGCAGCATTTTGTTTGGGGCTTAAATGCCCACATCAGTGGTGGGGTACAATTCTTCGAGCCGAAGACGATGGAGATGGCAGTGGAGAAGGCTCGCTTAGTGGAGGAGAATTTGGCCATGGCTTTGGGTGGTCACATCGGAGTACAAATTGGTAGCACGCCCACACCTGGTTATATTACTCATGGAGGGCAGTCATAGGGAGCAGGATCTTCCAAGAATAGGTACCCACCCTCGAAAGGGGGTCATCAGCAGCAGCAGTCGAGACAGAACACTCAGTCTCAGCAGGGTGGCAATTCTCAGTTTCACAGAGATTGGAACAGGAACCGGATTTTTCAGGAATGATTTGCACAGCCTGCACCTAGTTTCCAGTCAGCACCGAGTTGTGAGAGTTTTCAGTAGTCAAATGCTCCATTAGGGGGAAGAGGTTTTGGCAGAGGCACTGGGTGTTTCTCTTCTGGCCAGCAGGGGCATATAGCTAGGATGTGTCCCCAGAAGAACACTTTCGGGTTTAATAAGAGGCCAGTAGCATCGGAGCCTACAGTAGGTGATGCAGGGAGATCTCATCATGTCTTTGCTTCAGTGGATAATCGTCAGCCAGTTCATCAGAACACAATAGTTGAGGCATCAGGTGTGTTGAATAATTCTAGCATTTCTATACTTTTTGATTCTGGTGCATCTGACTCCTTTTTATAACCTTTAGTAGTTGAGCAATGTGGATTGGTGGCAATTAGTCAAGGCGTAAAATGGCATGTCGAATTAGCATCATCATCCGGCAAGCTTTTTACAGCCGCATCTTGTTCCAGAGTGGAAGTGGGACATCATTTCTATGGATTTTATAGTTGGGTTGTCTATGTCTTCTAGGCGACATGACGCTATCATGGTCACTGTTGATAGGTTGACCAAGGTAGCCCATTTCTCTCCTATCTGATCTTCATATACTACTTCAGTGGTGGCTAGGGTGTTCATGGAGGATATTGTTAGATTACATGGGATACCGCGTAGGATTATTTCTGACAGAGATCCGGTATTCACTTCTACATTATGGACATCCCTTCAGCGGTCCTTAGGGACTAAGTTGAATTTTAGTTCTGCCTACCATCCTGAGACAGATGGTCAGACTGAGAGAGTAAATCAGGTGCTTGAGGGTATGCTTCGTATGTACGTCATGGACCAACAGTCTCGTTGGGAAGACTATTTGCATTTGGTTGAGTTTGCCTACAATAATGGCTATCACAGTTCGATTGGCATGGCTCCATTTCAGGCTTTGTATGGTCATCCTTGTCGTATCCCTCTGAGTTGGGATCGATTAGAGGACAGGGTTCTTCTTGGGCCTGAGATGCTTCGTGACATGGAGCAATAGGTAGCACGCATTCGAGAGCATCTAGTAGCAGCTCAAGACAGGCAGAAGAAATTTGTTGATGCTCACATACTAGATTGCTAGTTTGTAGTTGGAGATCGAGTATTTCTCAGAGTTCATCCTTGGAAGAGCCCTATTCATTATGGAAAGGGTTCTAAGCTTGTACCCCATTTCGTGGGTTCGTTCGAGGTGTTAGAGCATATTGGTCCTATTGCCCATCGCCTAGCATTGCCACCTAGTCTGTCGCAGATTCACGATGTTTTTCATGTATCAGTTCTTAGGCCTTACTTTCTAGATGTTACTCACGTTCTTGATTGGAATGCTCTACAGGTCAAGGATGGGAAGCTGGCTCTAGAGCCCGTGGCCATGGTGTAGCACAGGAGGCTCGTACTCAGAGGCAGGGATATTGAGCAGGTGAGGGTCCAGTGGGATCCCAATGATGAGGCTTCAGCGACATGGGAGGATGCTTCCCGTATGAGAGAATCCTACCCTTACTTGTTTGTTGGCTTATAGGAGTAAGCTGGATTTAAGGGGGGGAGGATGTAATAACCCTCTTGGTTGCTAGTTGGACTCAGTAGTGTTATGTTTTGTTTTGATACTCAGATACTATGATGATACTGTTATTGTTTGATTTGGCTAGTTAGATGTTTTGATGATGCTGTTATTTCATTATGGACATGATTATTTTATATGACATTATGGTTGGTTATATCAGTTGATTTTCTGAATTATGATATGATGCAGTGATTTAATTTAATATATTATGAGATGATTTTGTTAGAAATGTTAATTGATTGGTTATATTATAATTGTTAGAATAGGTGTGATGAAGGACAATATGGCATCACTCGTTCACGAGTGCCCTGTTATGTTGCGATTCCTTCTGACAATGCAGTACTTTAATTTAATGTTTCGGTTTTATATATATATATATATGTATGCACATGTACACAACCTCACTTGTATGCAGGATTTGTAGGTACAAGTCTCGATTCCACCTGCTTCGGCAGGACAGGGCGAGCACCAATAACCCAACAGTTAAATGTTGAAACAGAGGTGACGATGAAGTCCTCCCGTTCCATGATGTCAGGTCATCTCGTTGATTGGTATTGTTCATTTTTGTAATTGTCGTCACTTGTGGTTTGTGTTTTGTATTTTGTCGTCCTTGATTAATGTTGGTACTTTATTTGTTGTGGTGTAATCGATTTTAATGATGGAAGTAATTGGTTGTTTTAATGTTAGATTTAAATTCTTTTTAAATATTTAGATGATTTTAATTATTTTTGAAAAAACATATATTTCAATTAAATAATAATTAAATATTAAATGTGACTTAATTATTTTTAATCAATTATCTAGTGGTGGATAATTATGAGAATAATTTATTTAAATTAAATAAGTAATGTGATGTGCAAGTAAAGTTGCAAAAATAGAAATAAAAACAATAAAACAAAGAAAAGAATAAAAAGATTGTGTAAGCCAATAAGAATACAGTTCTGAGTAAAAAGCTGGCTTTTAAAGAATGATTTTCTTTTATTTTTGATTTTTTAAAAAAGTTTTGGGAAGAGAGGGATATTATCTTTTATTTAATTAAGAATTTTTGTAAGTTTACACACACAGAGATATTTGTTACAGAAGTTGTGCAAGAGATTGGCTGGGTATTCTGAAATTTAAGAAAGGGTATTGAAATCTTCTGTTGTATTTGGAGGAGAGTTTTAGAGAGAGATTGTCAATCTGTTTCTGGTGAATGTTCTGGAGAGTCTTCTGAACAACAAAATAGGATTCAAGCTCGAAGGTGAAATTCTGTAGAGGAGATTTGGAGGCACGATCAAGGAACTCTTCAAGGTCATCAGAATCAAGCAGGCATCTTCAGACTTTCGAATAAGCATTGGACACCAGGTTCCTCTTATAATTTTCTTCTAGTACTTCTCTTTCATCTTTTGCTTCAGAGAAAACAAAACAAAATTTAGTAAATATGATATATCTGAAGAAAGGAAAATAAACTGTTGATTGAATTGAAAATTAGTGAAAAATATTAGACTAAAAATAAATAAAAATATTTATTGTATTGTACCAATTTTGTCTGAACTGAAACCCTTACCTTCTGAAACATTCAACCGAACAGATAGAGTTTTAAGAAAAAAAAAGATTTCTTTGTTGAAGATAACAGATTTGGGGGTTTTGGATATATATATTTTAAATATGGCTAGAACTATTCATTGCTCTGTGTTTACCTGTTATTTTGTTAATTATAATTACCCTCTGTACTTTTGCTCATCATATTGAAATATATATATATATATGGATTTATATTGTTTTACATATATTTAATATAATCGAGCATCGGTCGTACGCCTTGTTATTATAGTTTGTTCATGGAAATGAAAATGAAAATTGAAATATTTTATTTAAAGTATTTATTTTTTATTTATATTTTGAAAACAAAAATTGAAAGTTTCGAAATCTGTTCCTGTACCGTGCGTAGGAAAACGTATTTCGTTTTCCGTGTTGATTGTGAGAAATAAAATAAAATATATAAAGTGTTTGTCTATCAAAATTTTTATTGTTTTGTTTTTATTAAAATTCGAATGGGGTTTTGGGGGGACGGTTGGGCCGTACCCCAAGGAGCCCTAAGGCCACACGGACTCCCACACGTCCGTAGACTGCTGCGTAAAGCCCCGCGGCGGCAAAAGGTGGCTGGCTTGTTTCAAAATTTGTTTTAAATTTAATTTTTATTTATTATTTTATTTATGTTTTATTTAAATTTTTATTATATATATTATATATAATTATATATATATATATACCAGTTCATGTATATATGTATATTATATATAATTATATATATATATATATATTGTATTTTATTTTATTTATTTTTTTATAAAAAGGGTGAAGTTACAATTAGGTTATTTAATGTCATGTATTTTAATAGAATTATGATTGTTTAATTTTAATGTTGAGTTATTATATTTTAAGAATATAACTGTTTATTTCAGTTAAAAACTCAATGTTGTTATTATTTAAGAGATTTTGATATATTTTAAAATGGCACTGCTCCTGATCGTTTGGTTAAACAAATTTGTTATACAATAATTGAACTTTAACGGTGATTGTAGACCTTGTTGCGACATTTTTAATTGGTTACATAATGGAGAGTGGAATTAAACGTAGTGGTGCAACCTTGTAATGTTATCTGAATTTTCTTTTATGTCATGGTTTTCTTTGTTCAAAGTTGTCGATGTGGGAACCGTATTGGTCTGTGAAAATCTTGTTCCAGAGGCTTGTGATTTAAAGTGTTATTTACCCTTGTTTATGCTTTTGAGCGTTATTGGTGTTATGTTAGGAAGGGTTGGACGGGTTTGCACGACGGGCGTTACATATTAATGCCTTTTACTTCAATGTGAAGGAAAAATGTCTCTTTCAGTTGGACCAAGGAAAAAAAGAGGAGTTTTGAGCTTATTAAAGAAGCACTTGTAGTTGCTCCTACTTTGTTAAACCTCAAGTTTTCAAAGGATTTTACATTGTATGCATATGGGAACATTGATAGTATAGCAGCTATGTTAGTTTAGGAGAATGACCATGGTTTAGAGAAGTCTTTAGCTTTATTCAAAAAATGTCTTAAAGATTATGAGATTTAGTATTCTTTTTTTCAAAAAGCACGTACTTGCTGTGATTACAAGTTTAAAAAAGTGTAGACAGATGCCTTCTAGCAATAAGATTAAGTCACTGGTTGCTCACTCTTCAATTAAGGATTTTTTCTTGAATAAGGACTTGGATAGTAAAAGAGTTGGTTGGGTGACTAAAGTTATGGAATATGATGTTGAGATCAAAGTTACCAAGCTGATTAGAGGCAAGGGACTCTATGAGAAACTTGTTGGTAATAATAACAATACCACAGAAAAAGAAGAAGATGGTGCCCTAGCTCTTCAAGATGAAGAAAAAATAGTTGTACATGTTTCTTCTATAGGTTGAGAATAAGAAATGACTCATTTTTTGTTAACTATTGGGTGATCCCACAATATTGGTTTACATTTTTTGTCCAAACTAGACACTGAGTTGATTTTTTCTAACTAAATCTTCACTTTCAGGCACCTAGAGTGGCTTAACCATGAGGAATTTGAAGATGATGCAATCCAATGATTTTTAAGGAGTGACACTCACTGTATAACACAATTTTTTTTCCATGAAGGATAAAATTCTATTTTTTTCAAATTTTAATTTGTAAGTATGATATCTAGTGCTTCCAATTGGTTTCATAGTGTTTTATTGAGTATTTTTTCCTTAATCGAGTATCAAAGTCAAACGAATTACAATTTAGAAATAGGCGGACTGTATAACACAACTTTTTTTGTATGTATCAAAATTAAATTTATTTTTTTTGTTGCATTAAGGACTTCAATATCTGGTGCACTCATATTTTTCTTTTCTTTTTTGATAATCTTCTATTTTTCCACATGTGCGGAACACATAGATTGATTTTCGATGAAAAACTTACATTCAGAAGAAATAAAAATTAAATATAATAATAAAATTAAATTTATTTAAAATTATAATTTTTGGGAAGCTTATAATAAGGAGTACATTCTTATGAAAAATAAATTTTGAAATGAATTCATTTGATCCCAAAAAGGTAAATCAAAAGAGGTTTTTAATTAGCATTTTGATAGGTGTAAAGGAGACTCTATTGTAGGTATGGTTTAAAACTAGCGGGGTTCTATCCAAAAGGGTTTGATCTAGGGTATTTTGATCAAACTATGTTCAATTTGAGTGCTTTAAATAGAACCTTTTAAGGCTTAAATCATTATATTTTCTAAAAATGTGTTATTTTAGCAAAAAATAGAATCTCCCAGAAACTGTAAACAACTTTGTGGGATCACTTTGGTGAGTTCCCTCCTGGTTTGAATAAATAAAAAATAAGGTACTATAGACTGTAGTCTATACCTAATGTACTCTTAAATGGTTTGATGTATAAAAAAATATTTTCATGGCATTCTACTAAGATGCATAGAGGCTTATTAAGTTGATAAAGATTTACATGAGTTTCATGAAGGATCAAGTCGAGGACATTTTTCACCAAGAGCTACAAATCTTAAGATAACAAAAGGAGGCTACTATTGGCCTAGTTTTTTGAAGGATGCAGATTCGTGGGTAAGAAAATGTAAAGAGTGTGCAATATTTGTAGGAAAAGAAAATTAATAGCCCTCCCATTACAACTAATTCAGGTTGAACAACCCTTCATGAAGTGGGGGTTGGAATTCATAGGAGTCATAAATCCACCTTCAAGTTCTAGCCACAAGTGGGTGCTCACATCCATTAATTACTTTTAAAAATGGATTGAGGTTACTTAAAGAGGATAATGAGATTTTTTTTTCAACTTTTATGAGACACTAATAACCAGGTTTAGAGTTCGTAAATCAATAATTCCAAATAATGCACTTGTTTTCATAGGAACTAAGATATCTAATTGGGCTATTAGAAATAGTGTTTTATGAATAATTTTTATAACTATTATCCTCAAGGAAATGGACAAGCTAATCCCACAAATAAGAACCGTCTGAGGATCATTAAAAGAAATATGGATGGAAATCAGAAAGCTTGGGATACCAAGTTGAAATCAACCTTGTGGATTGATAAAATTTCTTCAAAGCGGTCAATAGGACTATCACCATACATTAATATGTATGGAAAGGAGGAAAGGCTTCCTATATCCCTTGAACTTCCATCCCTTTATTTAGTCAATCAGGTTGGCATGATTGAATGAGAACCCATGATAGCAAGATTGGCTTTGCAAGTTGAGTTATAGGAAACTAGAGCTAAAGCAATGAAGAAGACTAAGCAACATCAAGGTCAAATGAAAAGCCCATTTGATAAAAATGCATCCCCAAGAATACTCCAAAATTGTGATGTAGTGGTAAAGTGGGATGAGATTAAAAGAAAACTTGGAAAACATTCCAAGTTTGATGCATTTTGGAGTGAGCCTTACATTATTTCTAAATGTAAAGAACACAATTATTTCCAGTTGTCTAAGTTGGATGGAGAGATTGAGCCAGTCCCAATGAATGGGATTCGCCTCAAGCATTGCTTTTGAGGTATGATTTGAATCTGTACATATTTGAGTAGATTATAGGTGTTCAATAAGTGTTGTTGCACATAGATTAGTTGAATCTTTCTTTCCCTAAGTGTTTTTTTGCATAGTTGGTTAGTTTACTTTTAGTTTTATTGGGGGAAAATAGGAAAACAATTTAATGTTATTGATTATAGTTCAATTGAATAAATATATCTCATTCATAACATGGAATGGAGAATTCAATGTAGTGAACAACAAATATTTACTCAATGGAACTATAATTAGTTTTTCAGCAAAGTTGCAAAGAGTTATAACAATGTGAATGAGCTCTATATTATGTTTTTCAATTAAAAAAAGGTAGAACTAGAATCCATACCCAATGGATAAGCAAGGAAACTAGACTTATTTGTTTAGCAAAAAAACACCCCTAAGAGGTCACCCGAAATGTTACTAATTTTTATCTTCCTACTTAAATTAGTGAAGTTTTAATGGGAAATTATTTCATGGGGTATAAAAAAAAAATTTGCATAGATCATCCAATTAACCTTTGATTTCTAAATAAAGGATTTTAAGGAATTGGTTTATCAAAATTATCTCACAGTAATAGTGAAACTGTTGAAAAATATGGATAAAGCAACAAACAAACTTCACATAGAAAATAGACATTTAGAGGATGTTATGTGAAGCTAAACTATCTTATACAGTTTATGTTACTAATTTTTATTAGAAAATAATTGCACTTACAGAGCAAGGTATGTAGAAATTATCATTCATCATAATTACAAAACATGTGCTTTGAACAGTTTTATTTAGTTATTTCATATTGTGTAATTGAAAAAAAAAATCAAATGAATACACAAGTCATTAAATATTATGAAATAGTTGATTGAATAAAATAAATGTTTCTATAATCCCACATAAGCCATGGGAATAACTCCTAGGTTGATTTAACTCAACAAGGAATGTAAGCCATACATATGAAGATCAACTAAAGGAAAAAAACATAGGAGGGGGTCATTCCCATCATTTCCTAAAGGGATAATGTAGTGTTGACTCTTTAGTCTTTAGCTTGATCTTCAATATATTTAGCTCATATTGCTTCCAAGTTCTAGATATAGCTGTAGTTGATTAAGATATTTTTCTAGAGCTTAGGGCATGAAATCAAACATGTTTCATCAATAGACATATAATTTGCAGCCATTCTCAAATTAAAACAACCATCATTGGTAGAGATATAAATGCAAAAGTGTCAGATAAAATCATTATAAATCATTAATTTCACTATTTTTTCTAACTTGTTTGCTTCTTGTGTAGATACAAGAAAAGTCTTGTTTCTATTTCATCTATTTATAGCATGAGTGGTGGAAAATGTGGCTCCCACAAGGGTTGAGCCAAACTCATAATAATGGCATAAGTAGTATGAAGAAAAAGTAATCAAAGTTGTCTTTGCAACTTTTCAAAGATAATGAATATCATGAAATCTATATTGTGTTTTGCAAAAGTTCCAAAAAACTGCCTCATATAAGAGAAATGATTACATCAGCACAATATGTATGCAAAGCCTTTCTATGAATACTCTAAGTGCATATAGTATTTTTTTGTAGAACAATTACTTTTCTTTTCCTTATGCAAGGAAAGAAAAAAAGCCATTTACCTTAGTAGACAACAACATGGTATTAATACAATGAGAACCAAGGAAAAGAGAGCATGATTTTCAACATTTCAATGAATATTTTGAAGAAATCAAATAGAATGCATGCACACTAATATACTATACAATAGTGTAAAATGAGAGACAAGAAGAGTATAGTAACCTTTTGAGATTAACTTAATATTTGGGTATGTGCAGGATCATGATGAGCCAAAAAGTGGAAATATGTACTGATATGATGGCCCATGTGGTTGATGACTTTTTTTTTACCCAAAATTGATGAAATGAAAAGGGATTTTAAAGGAGATTCTCAGCTTTCCACCAATATAAATTATGCTTTACCTTAAATTTAATAAATAATTATTATTCATTTTCTATTTGAATTATGAATAAAGTCCTGATTGATAGGCTGATTGAAAAAAATCTATAGCTTTCAAATGGTATCACATTTTTTGAATCTAAAACATGCATCACATTCTATGTTTCACATAATATAGGATTAAAAAAATAAAGAATTTTATAAAGTTTTGACCAAGTTAAGGTGGTCAGATATACGAGTTTTTTATATTTTTTTAAATTTGTAATAAAAAAAGTCATAATTAATTATTTACTTGGAAAAATATTATAAAAAAATATGCATCACATCAGGACATGAGTCCTCTAATCATATCTAAAATCTTATAAAAAATATTATCATTTTATTGTGGTTAGGGTGGTCAGAAAGAAACCTACTTATTTTTTCCTTGAAATTTCAAATTTTCACCAAATAGATTAATTTATTTTTTAAATGAACCTAGTAGTTTAGAAACTACATTCAATTTTCTATAGATTCTATTGTTACATATTTTTTAAATAATATAGATAACTTATTCAAATTTTTACATCAAGTTGCCTAACTCTGATTTTTATGAATTTTTTTCCACTTAAGGGCCTGTTTTTTCCATGATGATCCTGCACATACCCATTTTGTTTCTCATTTTAGTCATATGAGTAAGATGAAGTGTAGTGATCATATATTCTATAAATGTTATTAAATATCACAACTACAACAGTGTAAAACAAGAAGAATATACAGAAGTGATAGAATGGCGGCTTGAGTTTTTCTAAAATCCTACACAAATGGAAATCAAGGCATAATAACTATTGAAGGGTTTGATTATCTCTCATTATGTTGTTCTATTGATCATTTTATATAAATTTCTCAAAGTATGTTTTTACAGATATGGAAAAACAGATGAAATTTTCTTTCTTTTGCATAATAGGTTCTATGTTCATGCTACAGACCTCCACAAAAACTTCTAGTATGATATTTTTTTATTTTCCATATTTAAAAAATGAGATACCCAAATGAATGTAGTTATGGCTATGGAAGAAGGATTCAACCTGAAAACCAAATACCCACATATTTGAATATGTTATGGTCACGACCTTAAAAAACATCAAAATCTTTAATGGGGTTTCATTATGGCGAATGAAATCTTGTCAATAGAACAAAATAAAGGAAATTCATTGTAATAGATATATAATCTACAACCTCAAAGGATTTTAAAAAACTTCAAAAGCTTTCAAAAATGGATTTTTTTCCAAATTTGAAAGTTCAAATATGGATTACTTTCTGGAAATCTCTAGATAATCTTCAAAGAACAACATAAGTTTATGAGATTGATAAATTCAAAGCTCAACATAGAGGCATCCATGGTGGCCCAAGATGAAGGAAATTTCAATAGACGAGCAAGAAATTTCAAAAGAAATATGAAGGCCATGACCTTGAAGGTGTATAAAGCTTTCAAAAGAATAAAAACACCTAAAATTTCTCACCTATGCAATTTCATAAGGTTTCCTCCATGAGAATACTTAGGAATAGCAAGATTGTGGAAGATTTGAGCTGAATATTTCCAAGCCCCATCTTCTCCATGGCAGTTCCCATCACAAAAGAAAATTGAAGAAATGAATATACATTCATTTTGGTTAGGGTTTTTAGCCTAAATGAGTTGATGTAAAAGTAAAGGCTTTTTCCTTTATGTTTTTTTTAAAGCCTTATTTACATAGGGTGATATCATGGAATTTAATATCCCTTGTAATTTTTTTGTATTCATAATACTAATTCAAGCTTACTCTTTTGTATATAACTATCTCATAGACTCTTTTCTTTCCATTTGAACTTCAAAATTTGTAAAAATTTATTAAGTGATGAAAATAAATCACTTTAATAAATTATATTTATGGATGCAAAGTAAAGATGCCATAGCTAGTTTCATGATGGATAGTTCAAAAAGGAGTTAAATGAAGCCTTGAAGTTTTTCTTGAATCTAGGAGGTGGTAGAGAAAATTGACCAACATATGGAGAAAAATCAAGGTTTTTGGTCACTTAATTGAGAATTCAGTTTTAGTTAAGAGTCCAAGTTGGTTGAGTTTCAATCAAGGAGAAATTTGAGACACACAACTCATCATTTCCTGTAGTTACAACCCTATTTTGGAGGGTTTTCCGTTACACATGACCCTTTGAGTTGTTTTCAGATTCACAATTCCTTATACATTCTTGGAGGAGTTTTCTTTCAATCAAATGCCTGATTTGAGGGAGAGGTTACAGATTTACAACATATCAAGCAATTGTAGCCAAAATTCAAAATTTGAATTCTTGGAGCCTTTTGTATAAGTCTTCTTGTTCTCTCATTCTTTCACTAGTTCTGAGTTTTGTTCATTGTTGTTGTAGCAACATACACAAGTTTTGTAACTCATTCCTTATGAGTTTTCACATATTTCTAAGTGAAGAGAGTACTAATTTTCAATAAAATAAGCTTGTTTCCTCCTCAATTTTCTTTTGGTTTCAATATTGTTAGTGGGTGATTTGATTTAAATTCAATGTTTTCCTTTATTTTATTAGTATTCCTTCAATATTAGATGCAAGAGGTAGCATGTTATCATGTAGGTTTGTGAATGTGTTTGTTATTCTGTTGCATTTTAATTGTGAAAACTCCATTGTTTTCCTTCTTATGTACATCAAAAAGCTAAAACTTTTCATAAGAATCACTTTTTCAAGCATGTGTAGTTGAGTTGTGAGATAGTGTAGAGTCCTTAATTGATTGGTTTTAAGATTTTCAATAGCATTGTCAAGTTATACCTTTTGGCGCATCACTTAATAGTATTAGGTTTTAGTTACAAGCACCATGGAAAAATTTAGTGGCAAATCTTTTCCAATTGGCGAATAATTGAAATTAGGACTTCTAGAAATGGCTAATAGTACAACCTAAAAATGAGGTTGAATCGCTAGGTTTTTACAAAAAAAATCATCTCAATTAATTCACCTCTGTAAACGATGCATCATTGGAACTGATTCGCTAGTAGTTTATACTATAATTACAAATATAAATTAAATTTGTTAGTAATATTATATTACTATGAATAATTTTGGGGAAATATCGCCACAATAATAAATTAGCATTTAATTTTAGGGATACTTTAGCCTTGAATAGGGTTTTTATTTATTGTCATCGAATCATCAATTATCTTTTTAATCTGATGGCTACAGGTTGATTTCGTTCCCTAATACACACGTTCATTTTAAAAGGCTTGTTGAGGCTTAAAATTTGGTTTGGTCTACATGATTAAATCTAATTGTGTGGCCCAAAATAAATTATGGGCCTCAACAAGCCTTTTAAAAGGCATGTGTGTATTAGGTCGCAAAATCAACCTGCAACCATTTGATTAAAAAGCTAATCAATGGTCTTCATTGTTGGCCTATTAGCCAAACTTGAACCTTTTAATAATGAGCATAGATTTGCCACAAAAAGTTAATATATTTTTTCAAAGAAAAGGAAAGATTCATGAGGATTTTACACCTTCATCGAGTGGGGGTTTCTTAAAGTTATCCCTAACAAGCACCTCCTTCTTTCCTTTTTCCCATCAGAATCACTATTATTTAAAGACATATTCAAAGGGATCCAACCCATGAATCTAGAGGTCTACTCTCACCATAGGTTACCCACAGCCTGAGAGTAGTCCCATGTTGCATGGGATTAAAGATTTTTTGAACATAGCATTGGGTGCAAATCACTATGATGATAGTTCTCTTGGTCAAATGGTATGTAGTTGACCATAATTAAAAGAGATTATTATGGAGGTATCCCATATTCACTTGTAGGTATAGAAAAAATAATTCTAGGTGTCATGTGTAGATGCATAAAAAAATGTCCTTATAGCCATTTTATCCATTGCATGGTTTATTGCATCATCTACATAATCATTTCTTTGCATATTTCATTTGATCATTTGCATAAAACAATTAAATATTGCATAATAATTTATAAATCCATTTCATGTGAACATATTTAAATAATCATTAAATATATCATTCATTAAGACATTTTCACCTATTTCATAAATGCATTCACATAAGCATTTCATAATCCATTTCATTTAAATATGTTTGCATAACCATAACTCATCCATCATCAATCCATAATCATTTTTACATATCCATTTCATATGTCATTCATAATCATTTATCAATTGTTAATTAATCATTTAGTCCATTAAACTATCATTTGCATTCATACACAATCCTTTTATCCATTCACCATATTCCATTAAATCATGCAAATTCATGAAATTAATCAATCATTTAATCCATTTTCATTAAATCAATCATACATGAACTTGATTATGAGGTTTTAAGCATAAATTATGGCATAAATTATCTTTAATTATTTATTAATTTTTTTTAAAAAAGGCATTTTCCCATCTCACCATTTATCCCACATTTCTGCCACAACTTGAGTTAGCCCCATGAATTCAACTATAAAAGCATTCCTTTTCCACATATTTCAACACGGGGATTTGAATTTCATTCTTATCATCTGATTTCACAGAACTTCTTGTGCTTTTGATTGTAAAATATGAGAGCAAACTCAAGATATTGTGAAAGAGGGTAGCAATGGAGTGGATTTCATTTTAATGCATATGGGTTTTATAGTTTGATTTCATCTTTTTGCATATGTTTCATTTTTGAAAAGATTCATTGAATATTATGCAAGTTTTCCCTTAGTATGAGTTAGGACATTCCTTGTCTATGACTGTCTACTCTACAGATGGATGACCTTGCACACCTTGATCTATGTCATACCATGGTGTTTGTTGTCCATTTTTCATAGTTTTCTACTCTATGATGATAAAGAAATTTTTTAAGCACAAGAAGCTTCATCACCTTCATCTTCTTTCATATCTCATTTTTATCTATCATTATCCATTCCCTTCATCATTGCATCTTTTCTTCATCATCCTTATCAATTTCTCTCTATTATTTTTTTCCTTCATCTTATAAGCCTTCTCATTTATTTTTAGAGCACATTCATTTTCTTGGAACCCACATTTCCTCTCGAGGGGCCATACTACTGCCTCCTCATCATCCTTCCATTCACTAGGGCATATCATTTCTTTGAAACAATGCGGGAGGCTGCATTGTCTTAAAGAGGGGAAAAATGTAGATGTATAAAAATTTCCTTATAACCATTTTATCCATTGCATGGTTTATTCCATCATCTACATAATCATGTCTTTGTGTATTTCATTTGATCATTTGCATAAAACCATTAAATATTGCATAATAGTTTATAAATCCATTTCATGTGAACATATTTAAATAATCATTAAATATATCCTTCATTAAGACATTTTCACCTATTTCATAAATGCATTCACATAAGCATTTCATAATTCATTTCATTTAAATATGTTTGCATAACCATAACTAATTCATCATCAATCCATAATCATTTTTACATATCAATTTCATATTTCATCCATAATCATTTATCAATTGTTAATTAATCATTTAGTCCATTAAAATATCATTAAAATATCATTTGCATTCATACACAAGCCTTTTAGCCATTCACCATGTTCCATTAAATAATGAAAATTCATGAAATCAATCAATCATTTTAATCCATTTTCATTAAATTAGTCATACATGCACTTAATTTTAAGTTTTTAAGCATAAATTATGGCATAAATTATCTTTACTTATTTATTAATTTTAGAAAAAGATTTTTTTCCATCTCACCATTTATCCCACATTTCTCCCACAACTTGAGTTCACCCCATGAATTCAACTATAAAAGCATGCTTTTTCCACATATTTCAACACATGGATTTTGAATCTCATTCTTATCATCTGATTTCACAAAACTTCTTGTGCTTTTCCTTGTAAAATATGAGAGAAAACTCAAGATATTGTGAAAGAGGGCAGCAGTGGAGTGGATTTCATTTGAATGCATATGGGTTTTATAGTTTTATTTCATCTTTTTGCATATGTTTCATTTTTGAAAAGCTTCATTGAATGTTATATTGAAATGTTGATTTAGATTCATAGATTTGAACATTTATTTTAGTTTTTCAATGTACACATCATGATGTCTGAGAACTTGTCATAGTTTGGTATCTTTTTCTCTTAGGGACATTAAGAGACTATACTAGAATAGTATAATTGGGAAGGATTAGGTGACCTATGGAATGAGCAGATTCCTCTACTAGTATTCATCCACCCATCTAGACATTTTGGTGTAGTTTTTTCTCCCCATAATGTATAGAATTCAAGATATGCCTATTTCCACATTTACACTGCTCTCAACTAACACTTTTTGCAAGAATACATTTATTGTTGGTTTAGTGAAATAGTGTGGAGTTAACCAAAATTGAGAGAGATTAATATAGAGGTACCTAATATCAACTTGTAGGTATATATGTAAAACATTCTTAGTTGTCATGAGCTTTGATAATTGCTCTTTCATAGTTTGGAAAAAAAATTCTCTTAAAATTTTTAAGAATTTTTATTGAAATAGTGTAGCTCGGAAGGGTTGAGTGACCTAGGGAAAAAATGTATGTCTCCCCTAGCATTCACCCACCCACACAAACATGTTTGTGAAGTTATTTTGGCCCCGATGCATGTAAAATGAACAATTTGGTTCTTATGATTTTCCTTCAATCTAGGAGGCTAAAAAATTTTATTTCAACCCTCTTTTTCCTTTATTTTCTTTATTTTTCAGTTTTTTAAGGATCCTATTTAATAAAAGTCTAAAAATAGGTATCATGATACTCTTTGAGTGTGTGAAGGAAAATTTAATTATCCTAAATCATAAAATAATAGATACAGTGATATTTTATTATAGAGGGATATGATAGCAAATTGAATGCTTTGATTGGTAGAATAATTTTATGACCCTTGTGGGTTGCTAGAATATATGTAATTGAAATTCTATAAATAGAATAGTGTAAAATATAATAGAGGTTGGTACTTGACCTAATATACTACAAGTTATTATTGAAAGTGTATTCTAGGGTTTCAAAGAAAGTTGTATTGGAAGGGAAAGATCATGTTTGTTTTATTTGTAAGAATTTGTCGTTGGGTTGGGTAGTTGCATGATTATGTTGCACTTCATATATTCATATTCTTTCTCACCCTTGAAACCCATTACTTTATAAGTATAATGTGTTAGATATAAATATTTATGTTATGATAGGTGACCTTATAATTACTATCCTAAGTTAATTTATGTCTCTCCATGTTCTTTAGAAAGTGTTCTAAAGGACATGAGGGGTAAAATATTTATTATTTATTGTCCTATGATAAATTTTAAATTCCTTCAAAGAGGTGGACCCACTACAGTGATGGTTATAGAGCATCACAGGAGCATATTCCCTTTGGGCATATAACTCATGGGTGGGGAACACTTTGAAATGCATGTCCTTGCATTTTTTGCATGGTGGGATGCACAAAATTTCATGTTTATGCATGTTCTTACATGAAGCCGTCAGAGCCATCTAAGAGTTATGGAGCACTCGATATTGACCAATTTTGACTGGCTATGGGTTAGGAACCCATATGAAAGCCATGTGATAATTTAACATATTTCGCCATGCTTATGGATTTTCCACTAAGGGGGGCATAGATTTTTCCAAGTGGTTTTTCTTTTTTTTTTGGGATACCATTTGTGACCTATTCTCTCCCAGAAACTTCTATATATTGGAGCATTGAGATGGTCGTTTGAAGATATTTTTTGCAAGTTGTTAGAGTAACAAAGTGCTATCAGAATTAAGAAAGGAGTGTTATATTGTTGTATCTCATTTGAATATTAATACAAACATTGGATCTCTTTGGGTGTGGATTTTTTTCCCACAAATATTTCTCCATGTAAATATTGTGTCACTTGTGGTATTATAATTTTTCTTTCATGTTTCAAATTGTTAACCATATAATCACTTTATGGTAATATTGAATATATAATTTTAGATTTACAACCACATATAATTTAAGTTCATATTGTTGCAAGTTTCACCTTCATTTTCTAATATTTGATATTAGAGGGCATGTGCAGGATCATGATGGGCCAAAAGGTGGCGATATGGTGGGTATGTGGCTGACAACTTTTCTTTTACCCAAAATTGATGAAACGAAAAGGGTTTTTAAAGGAGATTCTCAGCTTTCCACCAATATAAATTATGCTTTACTTTCAATTTAATAAATAATTATTATTTATTTTCTATTTGAATTATGACTAAAGTCCTGGTCGATAGGCTAGTTGAAAAAAATCTATAGCTTTCAAATGTTATCACATTTTTGAATCCAAAACATGCGTCTCATTCTATGCTTTGCATAATATAGGATTAAAAAGGAAAAAAATGAATTTCATGAAGTTTTGACCAAGTTAAGGTGGTCAGACAAACAAGTTTTTATATTTTTTAAAAGTTGTAATAAAAATTTCATAATTAATTATTTACTTGGAAAAAATTACAAAAAAATTTGCATCACATTGGGACATGAGTCCTCTACTTATATCTAAAAAATTATAAAAATATATTATCATTTTATTATGGTTAGGGTGGTCAGACAGACACCTACTTCTTATTTTTTCCTTGAAATCTCAAATTTTCACCAAATATATTTTATTTATTTTTAAATAAACCTAGTAGATTAGAAACTACATTCAATTTTCTGGGTATGTGCAGGATCATGATGGGCCAAAAAGTGGCAATATTATGGGTATTTGTAGGGTATGTGGCTGGCGACTTTTTTTTTAATCAAAAATTGATGAAATGAAAAGGGTTTTTAGAGGAGATTCTTGGCTTTCCACCAATATAAATTATGCTTTAATTTGAATTCAATAATTAATTATTATCTATTTTCTATTAGAATTATGACTAAAGTCTTGATCGATAGGTTGATTGAAAAATATCTATAACTTTCAAATGGTATCAATTTTTTTGAATCTGAAACATGTGTCACATTCTATGCTTCACATACTATAGGATTAAAAAAATAAAAATAAAAATTCATGAAATTTTGATGAAGCTAAGGTGGTCGACATAGGAGTTTTTATATTTTTCAAAAGTTGTAATAAAAAATTCATAATTAATTATTTACTTGTAAAAAAATTACAAAAAAATATGCATCACATTCAGAAATGAGTCCTCTACTTATATATACATTCTTATAAAAAAATATTATAATTTTATTATGGTTAGGGTGGTCGAACAAATTCCTACTTCTTATTTTTTCCCTAAAATTTGAGTACTACTGCATTGAAATTTCAAATTTTCACCAAATAGATTTTATTTATTTTTAAATAAACCTAGTAGTTTAGAAACCACATTCAATTTTCTACATATTCTATTCTTACATATTTTTGAAATAATATAGATAACTTATTCAATTTTTTACATCAAGTTCCCTAACACTAATTTTTCTAAATTTTTTGCCACTTAAGGGCCTATTTTTTCCATGATGATCCTGCACATACCCTTCTATAGATTCTATTCTTACATATTTTTGAAATAATATAGATAACTTATTCAATTTTTTATGTCAAGTTACCTAACTCTGATTTTTTTAAATTTTTTGCCACTTAAGAGCTTGTTTTTTCCATGATGATCCTGCACATACCCTAGAGCTAATGGTTCTATTAAGAGAGGGATTCCTTTCATTTTATTTTTGAACTAGTTTTGGTTGCAATGGGAGCTTGTGCATTATGGGTTTTGTAGATTTATGAAGAATGTTGAAAACCATGGATTCTACCTCTTGTCTAGATATCGAGAAGTTTAGTGGAACTAGTTACAAGTTGTAGAAGTTGAAGATGGAGGATCTCCTTGAAGAGAGAGATCAATGGTTAGAAATTTCCAATGAAAAGAAACCAAAATCAACATCTAATGAAGATTGGAAAAATGGATGAAAGGGCAAGAGGAACCATTCGTTTGTCTCTTTTATATTTTGTCCTCGTAAATGTTTTAGAATAATCTACCACATACAAGTTGTGGAGGAGGATAGGAAAAATTTATCAAAGTAAAATTCTAACTAATAAGTTGTATCTCATCGACATTTATATTTTTTGAAAATGAAGGATGGTGATTCTATTATAGAAAATTTAAATGCTTTTAATATTATTATAAGTGATCTTACATCTATCAACATTTAATAGAGAAGAAGAAGATAAAAGTATTATGTTTCTTTATTCTTTATCTAAATCTTGGGAAAATCTAATTGTTACAATAAATGGTGGGGATACAAAACCAAAGATGGATAGTCTCATTGTTAAGCTTGCTTTCAAAGAGATGAGGAAAAATTCCATGAATGTGGGCTCCCAAAATGCCTTGCATGTGTGAGGAAGGTCCAAAGAAAAAGGTCCTAAAAGGGGCAAGAAGAGAGACAAATCTAAAGGATGATCTATAAGCCCTGGGAAGAGCAAAGTAAATTGCTGTAATTTTGGTAAGAGAGGGTATGTGAAGAAGGAATGTATAAACAAGAAAAATAGTTTGGATACTTCCACGAAAAAATTCCTTAGAAGATGGTGATTTTGATGTTTTGTTTATTTATGGCTACACTATTAGTAATGATGCTTGTCTTATTGATTCAAGTTGCTCCTACCATATGAATTCTCACAAGGATTGGTTTAATTCATATTCAACTTATGATGAAAGTGAAGTTTTCCTTGGTGATAAGAACATGCGAAAGATTGTTGGTAAGAGAAAGGTAAAGTTGTGTTTCAGTGATGAAATGGTTAAAACCCTTAATGATATTTTACATATTTATGAACTTACAAGAAACTTACTTTCAACACCCAAGTTGAATGATTCTAGAATACATGTGACATTTGACAAGTCTAGTTCTAGGTTGGTAAGAGGGATTTTGGTGATTGCTAAATGATCTCAGATAAGGACTTTGTTTAGGTATAATGCTTCAACTTTTTGTAACTCTGCCAATGGAACAAACACTAAAAATGCATGTATGTTTTGGCACCATAGATTGGGTCACATAGGTGAAAAGGGTCTTAAGACAATTTTGAATAAAAATTTGGTTGATGATATTTTTGATTATTTTGTTGGAAAAATATTTTTTTGTGAGCATTGTGTGTTTGGTAAATAGAATATATCAGTATTTCCTAATGGAACTAATAAAGCTAAGAGATTATTAGAGGTAATTCATTTGGATGTGTTTGGACCAATGAATGTTGAATCTTTTGGAAAATCTTGTTATTATTTAACTTTCAATGATAATGTCTCAAGGTAGATCTGTGTTTATTTTCTGTATGAAAAAAATTGAGGTTTCCACTAAGTTTAAGGAATTTAAAGCCTTAGTTGAGAAGCAAGGGGTGAATATTGTTCTATGGAATTTGATGAGTTTTGTAAGCATTTAGATATTATTGAGAAAAATAATACACCTTATACTCCCGAAAAAAATGGGGTGGGTATGTGCAGGATCATGATGGTCCAAAAAGTGGCAATATGATGGGTATGTGGCTAACGACTTCTTTTTACCCAAAATTGATAAAACAAAAAGGGTTTTTAAAAGAGAATCTTAGATTTCCACCAATATAAATTATTCATTACTTTGAATTTAATAACTAATTATAATTCATTTTCTATTCAAATTACAACTAAAGTCCTAGTTGATAGGCTAATCGAAAAACATCTATAGCTTTCAAATGCTATCATATTTTTTGAATCTAAAACATGTTTCACATTCTAGGGTATGTGCAGGATCATGATGGGCCAAAAAGTGGCAATATGATGGGTATGTGGCTAACGACTATTTTTTACCCAAAATTGATGAAACGAAAAGGGTTTTTAAAAGAGATTCTCATCTTTCCATCAATATAAATTATACTTTACTTTGAATTTAATAAGTAATTATTATTCATTCTCTATTCAAATTACAACTAAAGTTTTGATTGACAGGTTGATTGAAAAACATCTATAGCTTTCAAACAGTGTCACATTTTTTGAATAAAAAAAAAGTCACATTCTATGCTTCGCACACTATAGGATTAGAAAAATAAAAAATGAATTTCATGAAGTTTTTGACCAAGTTAAGGTGGTCAAACATAGGATTTTTATATCTTTTAAAATTTTGTAATAAAAAATTCATATTTAATTATTTACTTGGAAAAAATTTACAAAAAAATATGCATCACATCAGGACATGAGTCCTGCTTATATCTAAAATATTATAAAAAATATTATCATTTTATTGTGGTTAGGGTGGTCAGACATACACCTACTTATTTTTTCCCTAAAACTTAAGTACACTGCATTGAAATTTCAAATTTTCACCAAATAGATTTTTTTTAAACAAACGTAGTAGTTTAGAAACTAAATTCAATTTTCTATAGATTCTACTCTTACATATTTTTTAAATAATATAGATAACTTATTCAGATTTTTACGTCAAGTTTCCTAACTCTGATTTTTCCAAAATTTTTGCCACTTAAGGGCCTATTTTTCCATGATGATCTTGCACATACCCTCTATACTTCACATTTTATAGGATTAAAGAAAGAAAATTTGAATTTCATGAAGTTTTGACCAAGTTAAGGTGGACATACAATTTTTAATATTTTTAAAATTTGTAATAAAAAATAATAATTAATTATTTACTTGGAAAAAATTATGAAAAAAATGCATCACATTGGGACATGAGTCCTCTACTTATATCTAAAATATTATAAAAAATATTATCATTTTATTGTGGTGAGGGTGGTTAGACAAACACCTACTTCTTTTTTTTCCTAAAATTTAAGTACTACTACATTGAAATTTCAAATTTTCACCAAATAGGTTTTATTTTTTTAAACAAACCTAGTATTTTAGAAACTAAATTTAATTTTTTATAGATTCTATTTTTAAATTTTTTTAAATAATATAGATAACTTATTCAAATTTTTATGTCAAGTTGCCTAATTCTGATTTTTCTGAATTTTTTGCCACTTAAGGGCCTATTTTTTCCATGATGATCATGCACATACCTAGGTAGGAGAAAGAATGAACTAAATTGTGATTGAAAGAGTTGGGATCATGTTGAGTGGTGTTAAGCTTGATAGATGCTTTTGGCTATAATTTGTAATTACTACATGTTATATGGTTAATATATCTCCTTGTTTTGTTTTTATTGATAAAAAAAATTATGAAGTGTGGATGGGTAGAAATCCTTTTGTTTCACATTTAAGGGTTTTTGGTTGCGAGTCTTTTGTTCATATTGCTCAAGAGAATAATTCTAAATTTTATCCAAAAGCACATAAATACATCTTTGTTAGTTAAGATGACAATGTTAAATGCTATAAGGTTTGGAATCCACTAACCCATAAAATGTTTTTCTCCAAAGATGTGATTTTCAAGGAGTTTAGAGCTTACCTAGGTGAAGAAAAATCAAAGGAGAGTAAAAACAAAAATAATGTGCCTTGAGACAAATAGAAAAGAATGAAGATGCACATGTGGAGGAACAATTAGATGGATTTGAAAATTGAGAAGAAGAAGAGGGTTACTATAGTTTAGAGGATGTGTAGGATGAGCACATAATAGAGGAAGAATAGGTAGATCCCATTACTCCTACCTTGAGGAGGTCCACAAGGAAACATAATCCAATTCACAGATATAGCCCATTAGATTACCATTGTGTATTCACATTTTTGAGTACTTTTGATGAACCTAGATCCTAGACTAAGGCTCTTTCTTCAAAAGAAATTGATTCTTAGATGTAGGATATGTAGAAGGAGATGATGGTTTTGGATAGTTGTGATACCTAAGACCTTGTGAGTTTACCCAAAGGAAGAAAACCCATTGGTTGCACAAGTGGGTATTTAAAAATAAATTTAGTGCATATGGTAAGTTAGAGTGGTACAGGGCCAAATTGGTGGCCAAGGGCTACTACCATAGAGAGGGAGTTGATTTCGGTGAATTTTTCTCTCTTATTACTAAGTTACTTCTATTAGATTTTGAAAAAGAAGAAAAATGAGTGATGTTGTTGCACCACTATTTTCCCCTATTGTCACTCAAATATGTACTAGGATCAAAAATTGGATTGAATATAAACTCAAATGGTGAGTCAATTCTCAACAAGGAAGATCTAGGAAGGGGTTCTTTAAGCTTTAAGGGGTTCACCACCAAGCAAAAGCTTGGAAGAGACAACTAAACATCCAAATCACAAAACCTAGTAATATAACCCAAATGAAGAGTGCAAATGATGAAATTACGCTACAAAAAGTTAGGGTAAGTGTATCTGGGAATTCTGTAAATGTAATGAGGATTCTGGACATGCAAAAATACTATCAAAATATGCTAAAGAGGACTAAGATTCCCTTACTATATTATTAGTCACATTTCTATTTTTCAAAGGAAATGTGGAATCTTGGATGTTGGAATAAGATCCAAAAGAATATTTACAAAGTACCACTTGGAGGACTAAGATACCCTTGCTACCATCTTAGTCCCAATATGAATTTTTAAAATCTCTAAAAGTGATCCTGAGGCTCACTGTTTGTACTTCCTTCTTCTTTGACCTCGGGTTCTAAAAATTTGGGATCTAGATTGTTTCATTTTTGCTACTAACAATTATATTGACACTTTTCCATGTGCATCCAATGAACTATGAATATGATTTATTTGAATTAATAATTTTTGTAATATATATTCTAGCTAATTTATATTCAAACTCTTTATATTTCCTTTTCTTTTTTATTTTCTATCCATTTGCGAGTGACCTATGTGCTAGAAAAAAAAAGGTTGTAGGTTTCAAATGTGTCAACATTGTTGTATGCTTCCTTGTTTATCAGATACCAATAATTGATTCATTTTGTGTTGCCTCTTTCCCTTGCTTTTGTTTCTAGAGTTGTCTCATAGCCATGAACATATCATTGCTTTCGCTTGGTTCAGTAAAACTTCCTTGTAGGATACAAATGCACGTCCAACCTTGATAACACATCCAATTTGATCTATTGATGTTGGAGATGTTGTCCCATCTCCAGTTATCTACCTAATGTCTTTTCAAAAAATAGGAGGTGATCAAAGCTTAGTTGACAATTACAATTTTTTCCTCTCTAATGGAACCCACATGAAAATAGGGAATTTTCCTGCAAAATACAATGACCATTTGTTTACAAGATCATTGAAAATAGGTTCCATCTAGTGCTTGAAAAACTATATGTGTGGGAAGTTGGTGGAATTAAGGTTGGTTATTGTTTTGCACTACTTGAACTTGTTGTATGCTTTATTTTTTGCGGGGACCACCTCTTTTAATATTTGTGAACCCCAATCTTAGACCTGAACAAACATAATATTAGATCTATATGCAAGTTGAAACTAATATTCCCCTTGAAATTCATCTACAATGCTCAAAATAGGAAAGAAATAAAGAGCAAAATAAGAAAAGCAATGAAATCCTATTTAAACATGCAAACTCTCAATCCCATGGGGGAATTGGTGACAATTTGATGTGGAAATTGGCCCTTAACCAATCCTTTTGCAATCTTGATGAAGATTGATCCACTTGATGATGAAGAAAAATGAGCTCCTTGATAAAATCTGCAATAACCTAGCTAAGATGATGGAGAAATATTATGGAAATGGATAAAGTTGCTCTAAATATGAAAATAATAACTTTTCTCTTAGTTGTAGATCCAAAATGAGAAGATAAGCCTTCTATTAATAGAAAGACAAGATGGAGGAATGAGAAAAATGAAGCAATGTGGGATCATTCAACATCCAATGGCCAATTGCCTCTTGCCAAGATGCGAATGGAGGAAGCTTGAGCACATTTTGATGAATGTGCACAATAAATGATATTAGGGGGAATTTGAAAATTG
The DNA here is from genome assembly GCA_007258455.2 of Sequoia sempervirens. Classification (NCBI taxonomy): domain Eukaryota; kingdom Viridiplantae; phylum Streptophyta; class Pinopsida; order Cupressales; family Cupressaceae; genus Sequoia; species Sequoia sempervirens. The sequence goes on along the minus strand of VDFB02281492.1, from coordinate 664,371,833 downwards.
TGACATGACATGTTGGAGGGAGAAATGAATGAATTAAATGCCACTTGGCTCAATGCACAAGGACATGTAAGAGGAAATGAATACATTGTTGGTACAACACATCCATTTGGAGGGATTTTCAAACTTGGAGGAATATTCCCTTTTGATTCCATTTTGAAAGTAATTAGGGAATTTAATAGATCAAAGAAATGATTTATTGGTGAAAGTTGCAAAATCTACAGGATTTAGGTGATTAGGATTAAATTAATCCAGATTTGATTAATTTAGTAGGGGATTAGTTGATGTGACCACTTGATTTAGATTTTTTTATTGATTTAAATCAAAGTTGAGAGGAATATGATTTAGATTTAATCAAATTAAATATTTTGATTTGTTTAACTAAAAAGGTGTGATAAGGTTTAATTTATTTAATTTAAAAGGATGACTTTAGAGATTTAATCAAATAAAATGGATTACTTAATTAAATATAGACTGATAAGGCTAATTAAATAAATTGATTTATTTAATTATCAAGAAGTGATGAATTAATTAGATAAAAATAGTTTAATCAATTAAGGGATGAAAGGTGATGACAAGCTAAGAAGATAAATTAGGACAAAACGATGTCAGTAAATTAGGACAAAGTGTGTTGGTATATTTTCCATGTCTACAATATTTGATCTTCATTTGGTTCTATGGAGATTGCCATATTGTCCTTATATGTCAAAATTTTACATTACCAACTAATTGGAAAACCTAGATTTTTTTTAGAGATCGAGAAGAACAAATAGTTGGATGTGAGTTTCCCTCACCATCCAAATGAGCCTTAACATTTAGGATTCATACATCCCCAACACAACATAGTGCTCCTGCAAATATCAACCTTGTTAAAGGAATGAATATTTACCAAACCAAATGGACAATACAAGGTTGGGTAATAACTAAAAGAGAGATGTGGGTATGTACAGGATCAACATGGAAAAAATAGGCCCTTGAGTGGCAAAAAAATTAGAAAAATTAGAGTTAGGCAACATGACGTAAAAAAATGAATAAGTTATTTATATTATTATAAAAATATGTAAGAATAGAATCTGTAGGAAATTGAATGTAGTTTCTAAACTAAAAGGTGTATTTAAAAATAAATAAAAATCTATTTGGTGAAAATTTGAAATTTCAATGTAGTAGTACTTAAATTTCAAGGAAAAAATAAGAAGTGGGTGTCTGTCTGACCACCATAACCACAATAAAATGATAATATTATTTTATAATCTTTTAGAAATAATTAGAGGACTCATTTTTGGATCTGATGCATATTTTTTTGTAATTTGTTTTCAAGTAAATAATTAATTATGAATTTTTATTACAAATTTTAAAATATAAAAAAATTGTATGTCTAACCACCTTAACTTGGTCAAAACTTCATGAAATTCATTTTTTTTTTTTAATCCTATAGTATGTGAAGCATTGAATGTGATGCATGTTTTGTATTCAAAAAATGTGATACCGTTTGAAAGCTATAGATTTTTTTCAATTTGTCTATCAATCAGCATATTAGTCATAATTCAAATAGAAAATGAATAATAATTATTTATTAAATTCAAAGTAAAGCATAATTTATATTGGTGGAAAGTTGAGAATCTCCTTTAAAAACCCTTTTCATTTCATCAATTTTGGGTTAAAAGAAAGTCATCAGCCACATACCCTACAAATACTCATATTGCCACTTTTTGGCCCATCATGATCCTGCACATACCCATGTACCATTAAAATAAATAGGGATGTGATGATCAAGTATTCAACATTTAAATTATTGACAGTGAGAGAACATGAATATGAATCATTTGCTTTAATGACATAGAAAAATCGCATTATGATAGGGTTCAGTTGGGTTGCACTTATTATGTGACAAAAGGCTTAGTCAAACAAGCAGATAGGAAATTTATTTAATAAGTTGAACAACCAGATGGAAATTATTTTGGATCAAAACTTAATAATGAAATTTTGTGATGATGAGACCTTTGTACTAGAGAAAGTATTTAATTTCATCCCAATAAATGAAAATGCAGATTGTAGTAATAACAATCTGATATTATTGGGGTTGTGGTGCATGTAGGAAAGGTATCAAATATTTAATGAAAGGTTCAGTCATAAATGATTTACAAAACTGCCAAATTTAATGATGTGTCATCCTCTTGCATTGATGTTCATTTTTGGGGCTCAAATTGGGAAGCAAATGGTGACAAGATGGAAAGCTTGTACACCCTTGGTTCGGTTGTCATCATTGCTATTAAAAATGTGTGGGTTGGATATTTCAATGGAAATATGGTGAACACAAGCATAGTGACTATTCTATACATAAATCTCAACCTTCCAAATGTAGAACCCTTGATCTGACAAGGACATGTTGAGCGACCTATCATTGAGCCCTCCTAGATAGTCCCTTTAAAGGTTGCTTTGGAAAATGGTAGAGTCACTATTGGATATATCTTGGATCATAATCTTGGCTTGCTAGAAACTTTGCAGGGTACTTTCACTTGAGGAAACTATGAAATTTATTAAAACTGATGCATTTGTTACACTACATGTCCCTTGTAAGCTAATGGCATAAAATGCAAGAAAAACTATGAAGATTCTACCAAAAATATGTGGTACTGCCCTAAATGAAAAACAACAATAGTTGATATTGACTTTCACTATTTTTTGTAGCTAAAGATGGAAGACCACATGGGTGAGATTTTGGCTACAAATTTTGATGAGGCTACAACAAGATTATTGCAGATGTCAACAAAGGAGATTTATATGTTGCAATATGAGTCTTCTGTTACAATGATTGTTGAGTCTGTTATTAATGGTGTCACCTACACCTCTTTTGTTTCCACTGTTCTAATCAAAACTCAGTCATATAATTTAGAAACAAGGCTTAAAAAAAAAATATTTTATTGCCATATGGGTTCTAGTGTTGTCATTTATGGCAACCTAAGTCATTGATCTAGTTCACATTGTAGTATCTGACTATATTGAAAGATAGAATGAAGAACAAAGTATTTGACTGTAGTTGAATCTTTCAAGTGGTTTGCATTAGTTTTTTACCAATTTTGGTTGTAGATCTCAAGGAAGGTCGTTGGACGTCTAAAGTGTTTTACTCTCAATTTTTGTGTTGTCACATCAAGTGGTGTATGAGTTAGAAGATCTGGTTGTTTGATTTTTTGTTCATCAATAAATAAAGGTAGTCTAAGTGAATAATGGGTGTTGTAGATGTATTAAGGTGGAATTTTTTAAAGTATTCTTATGTAGGAGATTTTGTTTTGGGTTCTAACAATGATATGGGTGACTTTTGTGGATGTGCATTAAATTATTTGAGCTGACAATTGGAAGACATCTTCTATTTTCTTGAAGCCGACATATAGCGGCTGAATTCCTTGTAGTGGATATAAATAAGAGATCAGTTAATTCATTTTGGTGTGCATGTGTGATAGTTAAATGTGTATTGATGAGTGTGAAAATATCATGAGAGCATTTGAGAAATTTTTATTTTCTTAGAAGAGGATTTTGTGAAGCAAATTAAGGTAAAGCAGAGTGAAGTGCATAATTAGATAGAAGGTCCAGAATCTGATCTATGAGCCTAACTAGAACTATAATCAAGCATTCATAGATGATATCTTCTCAGTTAAACTCTTTCTTGTATTCCAATTCTTTTGTAAAGTAGTGAGCCTTCCTAATTTTGTGCAGTAAGCTCTACACAATGTGCATGAATGCAAATGCATTCCCATTTTGTAGAACACTTATATTTTGAGTACTCAAAATTATGGATTGAACTCCACTGTAGTTTTTCCCTTAACCTAGTTTCCATGTAAAAATCCTTGTGTTATGGTTTTGTGGCTTATTGTTCTTTTTTCATGTATATTTAATTTGATTTAATTTTTTAAGTACTGAAGAGAACAGATTAATAAAGTTAAAATTTTACAACAATGATTCAAAACCCCCCTCTTAGTGTTGCTTGAGTCCAAAAATTGGTATTAGAGATAAGTTCCTCAGAAGAAGTCTAGCAGCTTGAGGTGGATCTTGGAATGTAATGGACTCTAATAGTCTTTAGTAGTAGCTCTTGGTCGCACTTGATGATATTGATCAGTCTAAAGCAATAGTCCCGGAATTGAGAGAAGATATTAAGGATGTAGAGAAATTCATTCAGAAGTTGAAGGATTAGATTATTAAGTCTAGAGAAAAGAGAAATGATCTTTGTGATTGGATTAAGAATAAAGAAAGAGAAAGCATGGATGATGTTCACCTGAACCAAACCTTAAAGGAAATAACTAAAGAGTGTGAAAAGTTTACTAGTGTAGACACACAAAATATGCATACATTTCAATCAAATAGTTTAATTAAATAACCTTCATTTCATCAAATCTAACATTTCATCCTCCAAATTAAATAAATTCACTTCATCATTACCTCATTTAAATAAATCAATCAAATCCTAACATTTCATCTTTTAATCATTTCCTAGATTCATATTCCTCAAATTAATTAATCTTGAATCATCGTTTAATTAAATAAACCAAACTTTATTTAATTAAATCTCAAAACTCATATTTCTCCCTCTTGATTAAAATAAATCAAAATATTTAAGTCAAATGGGTCAAAATCACCTAAACATCATCTAAGCTAATATAGTCCTGATTAACCTAATCTAACTACCCATCACATCCTCTACCTTTTCCAACTTGCACCAATAAAGAATTTTAATTCATTTATAAATTCATCATTTTCCCTCAACAAAGCATCTTTTTGAGAATATTCCTCAAGTTTAAATATGAAGACAAGTCAACTTGTCCCTTCCAACATGGAAATAACTTCTCTCTTACATGTCCCCCTCTCAACATTTAATTCACAATTTCAAATTTGAATCTCCCCCTCTTAGGCACATTGGCCAAAACTTGCACATTCCTCAACCTATCATAATGTGACAAGTGGCCTCATCTCATTGCTCAAATATTTATCCCACATTTCTCTATTTTGAGCTCTCTTCCAATCTTAAAATCTATAAATAGATGGCTTATTCTTCATCAACACATCTACACTCTCATGCAAAGTTACTCTCTTAAACTAAGAACTAATTTTTCCCATCACCATTGCATTGCATCATTTGAGTTTTAGCAAGGATTGGGAAAGGGCCATTGGCACATTTGACACCAATCCAATATGGAATAGGTACTTGTTTTGCTTATATATGTTTTTTTAATCTTCTTTGTTATTTTTTTGCATCTTTGGAGCATGACATTGTTATTTCATAGAAGCATTTGATAAAATTGCATGTAACTAACCCATTACTTAATGTGTATTTGAGGTTATGAGTGTTTGTAGATTTTAGGTGCTTCAACTAGAGAGAATGCTACCCTAAAACATGAGATGGAATTGATGGCAACAAAGATGACTAGGGAGATTGAAGAAAGAAAGAAGAATAAGGAAAATCTTTCCTAGTGCCTAAAAGAAAGGTCTGATGAATGTAGCCAAATAAATAGAGAATTCATTCAGTTAGATGTGGAAATGTAGTAATCTAGAAATAGTGAAGAGGAACTTGAAAAATATATTGTTATTCCTAGGGATGAACTCACTACTGCAAATGAATACAAGTAAAAATTCAAAATTAGCTCTGTGAAGCTTGAAGAGCTAACTTGAGGATAGAAGAATGTAAATGAAAAGTGAGGTCTTGGTTATGAGAAAGGAGCAATTTTTGAATCTAGACAAAGGAATTTTAAGCAAGGACATCTAATGAACAAAGCAAAAAGGCTTTCGGGAAGACAACCTAATGCTCAAACGTTTAATGGATATTTCTTTTCTTGCAATAAATTTGGTCATATGGTTTCTTAATGTAGAGGTAAAATGAAATCTAGTGAATCATCATTTTCTAGTTAGTGCTTTAATTGCAGTAAGTTTGGTCACAAGTCAATTGAATGTAGAAATGTCTCAAAAAATTCTATTGATTAAAGGAATGGGTATGTGCAGGATCATGATGGGCCAAAAAGTGGAGATATGATGGGTATTTGTAGGGTACGTGGCTAACGACTTTTTTTACCTAAAATTGATGAAATGAAAAGGGTTTTTTAAGTAGATTCTCAGCTTTCCACCAATATAAATTATGCTTTGCTTTGAATTTAATAAATAATTATTATTCATATTCTATTTGAATTATGACTAAAGTCCTAATTGACAGGCTAATTGAAAAACATCTATAGCTTTCAAACAATATCTTATTTTTGGAATCCAAAACATGCATCACATTCTATGCTTCACATACTATAGGATAAAAAAAATAAAAATTGAATTTCATGAAGTTTTGACCAAGTTAAGGTGGTCAGACATATGAATTTTTTATAATTTTCAAAAGTTGTAATAAAAAATTCATAATTAATTATTTACTTTGAAAAAAATTACAAAAAAATATGCATCACATTTGGACACGAGTCCTTTACTTATGTATAAAATATTATAACACAATATTATCATTTTATTGTGGTTAGGGTGGTTAGACAGACACGTACTTCTTATTTTTTCCCTAAAATTTAAATACTAGTACATTGAAATTTCAAATTTTCACCAAATAGCTTTTATTTTTTTTAAAATAAACCTAGTAGTTTAGAAACTACATTCAATTTTCTACATATTCTATTCTTAGAATTTTTGAAATAATATAGATAACTTATTCAAATTTTTACTTCAAGTTGCCTAACTCTAATTTTTCTAAATTATTTGCCACTTAAGGGCCTATTTTTTCCATGATGATCCTCCACATACCTGAATACTAGATGTTACACCTATGGAAGATTTGGGCATATTTCTAATCAGGGCAGATCGAGAAGAAATCAATGGAGTGACTATTTTGAACAAGGAAATATTGTGTGTTTTAATTACAACAAATATGGTCACATTGCAAGACTTTGTAGAAACAAGAATATGGATAGAAGAGTTTTGGTATAAGGGTATGTGCGGATCATCAAGGAAAACATTCCCTTAAGTGGCAAAAAATTTAGAAAAATCTGAGATAGGAAACTTGACGAAAAATTTGAATAAGTTATCTATATTATTTTAAAAATGTGTAAGAATAGAATCGAAAATTGAATGTAGTTTCTAAACTACTAGGTATGTTTTAAAAAAAAAAATTATTTGGTGAAAATATGAAATTTCAATGCAATAGTACTTAAATTTCAAGGTAAAAATAAGAAGTAGGTGTCTGTCTAACCACCCTAGCCACAATAAAATGAGAATATTTTTATAATATTTTAGATATATGTAGAGGACTCATGCCCCGATGTGATGCATATTTTTTTGTAATTTTTTTCCAAGTAAATAATCAATTATGATTTTTTTATTACAACTTTTTAAAAAATATAAAAACTTGTATGTCCGGAAAGCACCTTAACTTGGTCAAAACTTCATGAAATTTAATTTTTCTTTTTTTAATCCTATAGTATGCGAAGCATAGAATGTGACACATGTTTTGGATTCAAAAAATGTGAAACCATTTGAAAGCTATAGATTTTTTTCAATCAACCTATCAGTTAGGACTTTAGTCTTAATTTGAATAGAAAATGAATAATAATTACTTATTAAATTCAAAGTAAAGCATAATTTATATTGTTGGAAAGCTAAGAATCTCCTTTAAAAACCCTTTTTGTTTCATCAATTTTGGGAAAAAAATAGTCGTCAGCCACATACCCATCATATTGCCACTTTTTGGCCCATCATGATCTTGCACATACCCATACAAAGGCAAGAATATGAAGAAAGATGATAAAGTAAAAGGGAAAGCTACCGTGGATGAAATCAAAGACCAGATGAAGAAGGCATGGGTGAAGAAGTGTTCCTCTAATGAGCCAAGAATAGAACCTGCTTCTGGTAATTTCTCTAGGAAATAGTTTTAGGCTTTTGTCCTTTGGGGAGCTGTCAAGTAAATCTTTCAAACCCCCTATCGGTGAATGGCAGCGGGATGTAGATGAGTGAAGTGGTTGAATCAATGATATACATATGTTGTTGGAATAGTTGGAAATGATGTTGTGCTAATTTGAAGATCTATGGAAGAGTTATCTCTCACATAATGAGAAAATAGTGTATCTAGATAAGTTAGGGAAAAAACATTTATTACAATAAAAGTTAAGTGTGTGAAATATAAAAATCTTCTTGAAACCCTCATTTGCCACTTTGTGTCAAAGAAAAGGAGAGCACTCTACACTATAATTTTGAACGTTTGAAAAGAATTTGGTGGCAAAACCCTAATTCATTAGGTACTTCAATTGTATTGAGTAATTTTAATTTGGTGTGCAGTTGAAGAATTTCTTTGGTGTTTTCAAGACCTATGTATGGAAGGGAAAAAGGAACAATTCAAAGGAATGGTAAATATAGATGAATACAATACTGAAAATATTAGAGCTGAAAGAAACTTGTTGCCACACAATAAATTGAAATGGTTGAAAGAAGCGAAACACAAAAGATTGGATATTTGGAGTGAATTTCTTTATTTTGGAAATGCAAAAATCGTTGAATTTGTCCTGAACAGATTGAATGACGATATTATAACTCTACACAAACCTTATCACATGTCAAAAGAAGTAATTGCAGTTGTAACGAGGTTATACAAAGTTGGGGATGTGCTGAGGAAGAAGTCAATTCGAGATAAAGAATTTGAAACCCTAACCAGTGTAGCTAGAGGTCAAAGGGAAATGATAATATCTACAACCAAAGATCCAATGAAAAGGTAGATTGCACATGGAATATCTTACAAAATATTTTTTAGAAATAAAGAAGGTGCTACTTTAGTAGGTGTTGTTTATATCTCACACAAAATGATAATGGAAGATTAGGATTTTGATCTTTGCGGATTGTTGGGAGATCAATTGATGGAGAACATGTGATTGACAAAGGAAACAAGTTACCCTTTTAGGTTTGGTACTTTGGTTATATTCCTTGTGATGTATTTTTTGAACTGCTTACCCCTAAATGACAATGTAATGTCAGAATAGAGTGAACCAGATTACAAATGGATTTACAAATACTCTAACATTTTGGGAAACTATGATAAATTGCATGAAAGTTTCTTTAAGGATTTTCTAAGGAAGTTTGGATCAACTGGTGTTTCAATACTAGTAAGAGAACTTGAAGTTGGATCACCCTCTAGTTAGATAGACAAAAAGAAGAGAAGACGAAAAATAATTGGTATCAGTAATCCAACGACATGCAAGACTCCAAAAGTTAAGGGAAAAGGAAAAGAGCAAGTGATTATGGACATACCAGATGAGGAATTTGATAAGGGTACTGAGGACACCCTTGGAAAATAATTACAAATCGATGAATTGGAACACAAAAAAGTAGTTATAGAAGGAAGTAAAGGATAAGGTGATCTAATAAATGAATATTTATGGCAGCTTATTCATGAGGAAGATGCAATGCATAAAATTGCGAACATGTGGTCTATCAGACCTTCATATGAGCAAGACATGATCTTAAGAATTCTAAGTGCTCATCTTTTGAACAACCATATTAAATTGGAGAGTTTTGAAAATAAGTTTCCAGAAGAGATAATTGAATGTATCAGGGAAATCATGGACTCTGAGTCTCATAATAAGGAAGAAGAAGAATTGATTCAACATTTGAAGAAATAGTAAAAATTATCACTTACTAAGTTAAAAAAGCACATGAATGAGTCAAGGAAATTAATAAGAGCAACAAAATACATTTATAACTATTGTCTTTGATGGCCTCATGAAATGAGAAAGTATAAGGAGAAGTTGGAACAAATTGAAACAAAACTGAACAATATTGCTCAAAATTTCAACATGTCTTAGGATCAAAATGGTGCAATTAGGAAAAGGATTCAAGAATTGTAGATAGAGCATACAAATGTTCAAAAGACTAGGAATAGGATTGTGGACATATTTTGGAAAGTGGATGACTTAATAGAATGCAGGTTGGAACAATTGATTGAGATACAGTTAAATAAGGGAGAATTATTGGAAGATTCCTTCACCATTCTAGAATCCCTCATCAATATTATCCATTGGACATCTAAGAAAAATAGCATGATCATAATCACCAAGATTGTAGTGGAAGCATGGAAGAAATTTCTTTTGGAGATGAAGGAAAAGTACAAAATAATCTTCAATTAGCAAGTGCAATTCTTCAAGTTTTTAAATCAAATTTTTCCTAAGTAAGGTTTTGGTTATACCCTCACAAGGGAAGATTTTTGGCATAAGAGGACAAAGAAAATATTTTATTATCTTTTTCATTGATTTCAACGAGGGAGAGAGAGTAGTGAAGAATTCCTAACCAAACTTAGGGGGAGTTTTGTTTATTACTGTTGAGTATTGTCAGCTTTGGCTTTTTGAAGTTTTGATGGTTCCAACACTTAATCATTTTTCACTAAAAGTCTCCATCAATACCAAAGAAGGAGATTGTTTGCATATGGCTTCTAGTGTTGTCATTTATGAAAACCTAAGTCATTGATCCAATCCACACTACAATATCTAACTATATATCAGAAGACAGAATGAAGAACAAGGTATCTGGCTATAGTTGAATCTATCAAGTGGTTTGCATTATTTGTTTACCTATTTTGGTTGCAAATCTCAGGGAAGGTCATTGGGTATTTAAAATGTGTTACTATCAAGTTTTTTGCTACTACATCAAGTGGTGTGTGAGTTAGAAGATCAGTTGTTCAATTTTTTGTTCATCAGTAGTTAAAGTATCGAGTTTTTTGCTACCACATCAAGTGGTGTTGTGGATGTATTAAGGAAAAATTGTTTAAATTATTCTTATGTTGGAGATTTTGTTTTGGGTTCTAACTATGATATGGCCAACTTTTGTGGATGCGCATTAACTGATTTGAGCCAATAGTTGGAAGATATTTTCTATTTTCTTGAAGCTAACATATAGTGACTGAATTCCTTGTAGTGGATATAAATAAGAGTTCAATTACTTCATTTTGGTTTGTATGTGAGATAGTTCGATATGTTTTGATGTGTGTTCAAATATTAGGAGAGAAATTGAGTGACTTTTATTTGTACAGAAGAGGATTTTGTGAAGCGAGTTAAGGAAGAGCAGAGCGAAGTACAAAATCAGACATAAGGTTTAGAATTTCATCTATGAGCCTAACCAAAACTATAATTAGGAATTCATAGATGAGCTATCTTCTCAATTCAACTCTTTCTTGTATTCCAAATCTTTTGTAAGGTAGTGAGCCTTCCTAATTTTGAGTAGTGAGCTCTAGGAAGTGTGCCTAAATGCAAGTTCATTCCCATTTTGTAAAACATTTATATTTTGAGTACTCAAAATCATAGATTGACCTCCACCATGGTTTTTCCTTTAACCGGGTTTCCACGTAAAAATACTTGTGTTATGGTGTTGTGGCATATTTTTCTATGTTCATACATCTTTCATTTGATTGAATATTTTAAGTATTGAAGAGAAAAGATTAATAAAGTTAAAATTGCACAACATTGATTCACCCCCTCTCTTAGCATTGCTCGAGTTCAAGATAGTCAAAGTTGAAAGAATTAACTTTGAAGCTGAGTGTAAGCTGCTACTCTCAAATTTTTCTACAATTTCCCCTGTCATTCAAGACTCTCTAGAGATAATATTCATACTGCCTTCAATGCCAAACAGCCATGCCTAATTGTGACTTTGGATATTTTTTATAGTTTTTGGTGACTGGACATTTGCTTCCTTCTCTTTTTTTGGACTACCATCATATCAGAAGACCTTTCCTTTCTATTGTTGTTGCTTTGTTTCCCATTTAACTAGTTATATATTAATACAATGGCCTATAAATTAGAATGTAGATAACAAAAAAAGATACACCTTTTTTCTCTTCTATTGTTTATGTTGGTAATAATTTTCTTTCACTTTAACTATATGTTACTCATTTTATTTTATGCTACTTTGTTATATAGTTATGTCACCCTATTTAACACATGTATCAATAATTACAACTATTCTTATATATACTTGTGTACATGGTTGTATGCATGTATACATTTATGTATGCATATACATAAATATATATGCATGTAATTGAATTTTCTAAGTGCATGCAACATTTTGATATAGATGTGTGTAGACATATATTTCTATAATGCATTTGTATGCATATATGCATGCACATTTGAATGTTTATATGTATGATCTATGACTTGTTTTTAATATGAATATAGTTATTTTATGCTTGTCTATTTCAATTGTCACATACTCTTATCTCTCCACAATTTGTGTTAGCTATAAAGTTGGATCCACTGAATCCATGTATATTAAATGTTGTCCTACCTTTACATTCATAAATCCATGTCACATATGGTTATCTTTCATTTTATTAGACTTGCATAAAACTTTATTTTTGTTATAATATTTTCTATAATGTAATGTTCAATGATGACTATCCTCTATGACCTATGCAATGCTTTTGTGATTTTGCTTAGGTCTAGCTTATTATAATCGATCATTGCACAAGACTAAAATGTAGAATGTAATTGAAATTTTATCATTTCATTTCTGTCATTTTCATCTTCTTTTGAATGCTCTCAGTGCATACAACATCTTGATGCAATTGTGTGTAGATATATGTGTCTGTGATGCATTTTTATGTGTGAGTGTGTATGTATGTATATGCATCTAATGCTTCTTAAATGTTCTCCCTAATACCTTGTCATGTCCATTCATAATGTCATGTTGCAAATAGATATTATATAGTTCTTGGCTATAATGTTTCTTGCATATGTTGTGTAGCTCAATCTACAACCCAACACTAAACAATTCCTTATTGAAAATAACATAAACTACTCAATTTATTTTGTAAGTTTTAAATGCAAGTTATTATTGCAACCATTTTCAATATATCCAGGGGGTATGTGCAGGATCATCATGGAAAAAATAGGCCCTTAAGTGGCAAAAAAAAATTAGAAAAATCAGAGTTAGGCAACTTGACGTAAAAATTTGAATAAGTTATCTATATTATTTCAAAAATATGTAACAATAGAATCTATAGTAAATTGAATGTAGTTCTAAAATACTAGGTTTGTTTATAAAAAAAGAAATCTATTTTATGAAAATTTGAAATTTCAATGCAGAGTACTTAAATTTTAGGGAAAATAAGAAGTAGGTGTTTGTCTAACCACCCTAACCACAATAAAATGATAATATTTTTTATAATATTTTCTATATAAGTAGAGAACTCATGTCCTCGATGTGTGCATATTTTTTGTAATTTTTTCCAAGTAAATAATTAATTATTATTTTTTTATTACAACTTTTAAAAATATAAAAATTGTATGTGTGACCATCTTGGTCAAAATTTCATGAAATTCATTTTTTCTTTTTTTAATCCTATAGTATGCAAATCATAGAATGGACACATGTTTTGGACTCAAAAAATATGATACCGTTTCAAAGCTATAGATTTTTTTCAATTAGTCTATGAATCAAGACTCTAGTCGTAATTTGAATATAAAATGAATAATAATTACTCATTAAATTCAAAGTAAAGCATAATTTATATTGGTGGAAAGCTGAGAATCTCCTTTAAAAACCATTTTCATTTCATCAATTTTTGGTAAAAATAAAAGCCACATACCCATCATATTGCCACTTTTTGGCCCACCATGATCCTGCACATACCCATGGAACCCATACATGAAAGAAAATTTATGTGGCAAGTTGTGCCAAGTGATGTTTATTTCCTTTACTCGAGAAACATACACATATATTTGCATTTAAACTTATCTATATTTCTTTTCACATGTAGGTGTGCATATGTATGTATATTATTTTCAAAAATACTTGTCAGAGTGGTGGCTCACAATCTTGATAGCAGCTAAAGCTACGAAACAATAGTCAACAATGCCTTATCAAAATAACATAAACTGTTCAATTGCTTTGGTAACTTTAGAACTCTAAATATTATTCTAGGCATCAACACTATATGGAAACCATATATGAAATAATGTTTCTATTGGATTGTTTTATTGCTTTGCAACCATTGCCTCTATATGGAAACCATAAATGAAATAATATCTATTCCTTCACAACCATTACATCTATATGGAAACTTTTAGCCGATAGGCTATATGTGTGAACTTTGCTTGGAACTTTTGTCAGCCTTCCTAGTTTTTAAGATGTTGAACAAAAATCAACCATGCATATATATTTGAATCTACCTCCACATACATATATATTGGTGTACATTTTGTTTTCCAGCTGCATATGTTTCTATTGCATGTGCTTGATGCATATATAGGAATCTGTCGCTTGGAAATATATAGCCACAAAAAGTATGTGCTTCTTCTGTTGTGTTTCATTTTCATTTCCTTGTATGCAGATATCTATGTATGTGAGATTAGATCTAGATAGCATATACTCCCCCCCCCCCATATTTATTTTCTTGGGAAGATAGTTGTTATTTTTTTCCTCCTCAAAAATGAATTCTTACAATAATAAGGTTTATATTAAGCCTAATAACAAGCATTGATTTCACTATTCATCATAGTGGTGGATAGTGTATGTTCTTGATCAGGGGTTTGGTGAGAGCCTATGAGGCTCCATGACCCAATATGGTAAGGTGGAGATGTGAGGCCCAACCCTATCTATAGATTTTGTCACACCTTGATAAGTTTAAATTGATGATTTAACCTAATTCCATGTTTAATATTTTGATTTTAGTATTAACTATTGTAAATGATTATTGTGAGAAATTCTCTTCATTAAATGAAAATGAGAGAACTGTTAGGAATGAATGTGAGAAGATAATATTTAGATTCTCGAACAAGTATCATATGAAGAATACACTTAGATCGATATGAGCTAAGAAATTTTGTGTATCTAATATTAGTTTGAATCTCGCTAATAAGTTTCATGTTACTTGGGAAATGATAATAGGTAGGAATAAAGCAGGACTTTGGAAGATCAGGGAGAAGTTTCCAGAAGGATCACTAGCCAAGAATCATCAAGGTAAATTTAAAAGATGACTCTAATCAATTAGAGGTATACCTAAGGTATGATAATTTGAGGAAAAATTATATAAATTAGATATCAAGTTGAATGATAAATTTTATTATAGGAAGGAGTGTCCAAGAGTAAATTTAGTAGTGTAAATAAAGTATTTAGTTAAGGTTAGGTTTCCATTATTATTTAATGAATGCTCAAAGTTTCCATCTTTTATAGGGAAAGGAAATGAATATATATGTGTACTATGATTTACTAACTATTGAATTGATTTTATTGATATTTTGAACAGGTATAATTTATTATATTTCTAACCTAACATGTATTTGGAAAAATGCATATGAGAGTAATGCCAAGGGTAAAAGGGAGAACAATCTAGACCCAAGTCAAATATCTATCTTTTGAAATTTTGATTTTTGAACCTATGACTTGGGAGGTAATTAGGGTTTTGTTTATGTTGTAATTGAGTGGAGGGTTTTAATGATTTGTGGCTTAGTGTAGGTACTTTTTGGATCCTTATGGATTATACTCATGTGGTTAAGAGTGTAAGATCTATTAGGGTTTTCAAATCCTTAGTTAGGTCTTGAATTTCGAATTGGCCTTTAAAGTTGTCTTTTTAGGGTGTTGTATGGTCAATTTCTTTGATATTAGTGCAAAAATAGACCCCTAAGGCCTATACCTATGGAAGGGGGATCTTTTGGACATGTGACTTTGTCCTTAGGACATGATATGACCCTTCAAAAGTCCACTTGAAAAAGTGTGACGAATTTGAGTCCTTGGGAGTTGGGAGAAGTGACTTGTCACTCTCCCACCACTCCCCAAAGTTCATTAATGAACTTGGGAAGAGCATCAAGGCTTTCACATGTGTGAAGCCACCTTGTAAGGGATGTTGGGTAGAGTGTCATAGTACATTCCCCATCTCCCCAAAAGTCTCACACATGTGTGAGAATTTGTGGGGATGTGTGTTGAAAGATCAACTGAGAGAGTGACAAGTGTCTCTCTCTCATTCAAGTGAATTCAAGTTGAATGACTATATACTTGGATGGAAAAGAGGAAATGGATGTTACCCACTTCTCCTCTTGGAGAACTTGAGTGAAGATGGTAGAAAGAATGAGAAAAGAGAGGAGTCCATCTCTTTGGCAAGATAATGATGAAAATGACTTGGTTTGGAGAGGAAGAAGGATAAAAGAGTGTAGTTCCCTCACTTGGAGAAAATAGATAAGTTCTCTCTTACTTCCATTTTCTCTTTTGTGTATTTTTCTTTTCTATAAGAAAGTGGTATGCTGTATGGATCATGGTTGGAAAAAAAAAAACTAGAAGCGTGAGATTTGGTGCTATGTTGTATTTTATCACTTGTAAAATTTTGAAACAAAACTCCATTCATCATCTTGGAGTTAAAAGAAAACCTTGCTCGGGGGTATGGCTAGAGCCCACGAGGCTCCATGACGCCATTACGGTAGGGTGGAGAGCAAGACTTTGTTCATGGGTGTGTAAGACATTTGTTTTCTCAAGCATAGTGGTAGAGTTACAAGTTGCAAGGAGATGAATTTCCTATTGTTCAATGTAGAAATGAGAGTAAGCCTTATTTATTTGTGTGTATTATTCATTGTATTCTTAAATATTATATGAAATAGTGGAGGCTAATATTTTGTTGCAAAATGAGAGGGTGAGGAAAACAAGTCCTTGTCTATTGGCATGTGAATCAGTTGTTTATTTATTTTTAAATTTATTTTTAATAAATTGCAAGTTTAAGAAATGAGTATCATATCTCTTCAAAGGAAGAATGAGAAAAAGAAAATATGTAAGTATTGGCATGGTATACATTATACTTCTAAACACTAATTGTAATATTCAAACCTTTAGTACATCTTGTTACAATGGAGGAAGTTTTTGTCCTTCACTTTTTAACTAATTAATACTTATATTTGTCTTTGGAGGAATTCTTGAAGCCATGTTTAGAAAATGGTATGAAAAAGATAATATGTTCTTGTAAAAGAAACTGTAAAGAGAAGGTAGACATAGTGTATAAACTGGTCATGATGCTGCTCCTCATTTCATCTTGTTCAAATTTTAGTTCGTATTGATGGATAAAGGAAACACATTCTCTGATATGTCCCTATCTACCCAATAACTGCAGGGGTAGAGATATTTCTTTTGATTTGACTTAATATAGGCACAATGTAGATCTAAATTGTCTATGCAAAGTTATATATTAGCTTCCTATGTGTGGGAGAGTACGGGGTAAATAATCTGTAAACTAACAAGCATGTAATGGAAATTTGAAACCTCCAGTAAACTCTGTTGGAGTGCTGCTAGTACCAGTCCGTGGTAATGCCACAAACCCTTTCTTTTTCTTTTTCTGGGATTTGCTCCATACTCTAGCTTGACTTGTTTATTTATTCCCTTTCTTTTACTGTTCTTGTAGCAAACACCCTTGTAGATCAAAATGAGTTGCATTGTAAAACAGAGTAAATGTTGTCTTTGTGCAGATTTAAGGGAACAGAGAAATATATATATATATATATATATACCCTATTGAAGCCCTAGAGACCACACCCTCCAGAGGGGATCATTACCCTAAATCTAGGACCCTGGTAAATAAATCAAACCAAGAGAAATCTGAAAGTTAAATGCTAAATAAATAAGAAAATCAACAAGAGATGTATATATATATATTAAATAATCTTTTCTCATGCATCTAAGACTCAATATATTGCTCGAAAAGGGCCACGGCCTACTGAGAAAGGAGATTCAGTATGGAGCTGCGACCTCCCCCCTGTGGACTGACGGTTCCTCCTTGCACAGCCATTGTGTAGTTGTGGGGTAGGGCATGTAAAATCGCGAGTCATTAAATCTGTAAATAAATCCTAACATAATCCTAGACCAACCGCCAGGAAATAGTGTTGCCCCCTTCTAATCCACCATTTTATTGTGTTTTAGTCTTGCTCAAGAGTGCAGCGTTTGCCACTACCACTCCATTCCTGTGCAGATGGGGAGAGCATTGCATAAGATATTAGCGCAGAGGTAAATAAACCCTCAGGTGCCATGAATAAACTAAAACAAATAAATAAATAAAAATAAACTGAAACATATGGATTAAGGAGAAGTCAAAATTATCAACTATCAATAAATCGTGTTCTACCGCTTCCTCATGCTGAAACAAATCTGAAACTTTCTTCATGCCCTTCTGCTGGAAGTTGCTGCCGCCGTAATTTTATCATTCTGCTCGACTGAAGAAGTGTTTGCAAAGGAAATTTTAGGGTTAGGTTTTGAAGGTCACAAGAAAGGATTAGGGTTCATGGTGTTGAATCGTGCCACATGGAGTTGTGGTAGGGCTAAAGTTAACATGTGCTTCATAAACTTTTTAATCTCCTGAATGGAACATGGAATATGTAGTCTATATTTATTCTCTTAAAAACAAATTTGCATGTTCATCAATTTTAAGGATTTCCTCGTTTCTTGTGTGATGCGTGTCTTTAGCGTGTAAACTCTATTCTCCACCATTAGAAATAGGCTGCGATTCAAATTTATTTATATACTACTTGTTATGACAGAAAATGATGAAGTAAGATAAACCCCTATAGTAGGTAAAGATCTCTGATTATGATGCTTGATAATCCTAAATTATGTCTTATTATTGGACCGTGAAAAGAAATAAAAAAATAGTAAGACAAGAATTGTTAATAAAATGATACTTTTGACGTCTCTTTATTTGCTGAAGTCTAAAGATTGCTGGTGAATTGTGTGTGGGACGAGCATGACCTTTTTGCAGGATAATATTCATAATCATTAATATGCGCTTGACATTAAGAAGACTCCCATCTAAGGCTGCACGTTAAGAAGCCACTTTTAACATTAGAGAAAAACAAATAAAAAAAAGAAATAAAAGCAAACAGTGATGAACTTTACGTTAAGACTTTCCTTAATTAAGTCAAGGGAATATGTTCCCATACTCTTTAGAAAAAGACAAGAATCCTCTTAAACCAATTTAAGATTAACTAAAAGAAAGAAAGATAAAAGTTAGTTTTATTAGGAATTTAGTTACTAAGGAGATTATCACTTTATTTTGTCCTTTCCTCTCAAAGAAAATAATAACATGTATATAAGTAGGAATAGTATAATTATTTTTATTTTTATTTTTTTATATTGTTCTAAATTATTATTTTTAGAGTAAATTATATATATGAATAAGTAAACAATTAGATGAATAGTTACCTATAAATAAATTCATATATAATAATGTATAACGGTAATAATAAATAAATCAAAATTCCTTATTATAATGTTAATACTTATGATTAGTATTAATATAAAATAATATTAATATTGGGAAGTTGAGAGTACCAATAACATCGCTACCATTCTAATTAGTATTGGCATTTTTTTTTTTTTGACATCATAACATTGATATTAATGTTTTTCAAAATAATACCACTAATATTATCATCGTCATGATTCATTAACATTTCTACTAGGGATAAATTATATTGATATTAATGTCAATATGGATTACTACTATTATTTCTATAGGTGAATAGTAATGTCTACCACAACAAGTAGATGGTACCAAACTTGTATCCTTAAGTTCATAAACAAAAATAAATAAAATAATGATGAATGTAAACATTATGGGTACCCTCTATACCAACCCTAACCTTGTGAACTTGGAAACTAAAAGTTAAGTAAACCTTATATGTCATATCTTTCCCTAATGGTTAGCCTAGGTTTTAAATCCTACCTCATGTGGATTAAGGGTGCATGCAATGTACTTTGTGCAACCGACTACGTTACCCACTCCTCGTCCTCTAGCATTGTGATGGTGGTGATGTTGCTTGAGAAATGTTCCTCGATGCATACAGTATTCATCAATACAAGTTCATGGTTATCAATTGTTAGTGTTTTAGTGTGCACATTGTAGCTGGTTTCAAAAAAAAAAAAAAATTAAAAAAAAAAATTGTTAGTTGTGATTTATCTACAAAATTCACGCAAGAGCGGCACCTCTTTTTTTGTGTTCAATTTTACTTTCCTTATGTGCAGATATGTATATTTATGAAGTTAGACATGGACAACATTCATACCTATGTGTAGCTATGTAAGAATGTGAAATAAGATTTAGATGAATGATATTGCTATGCTATCCTATGCCAAGTGATGTTTATTTCCTTTTCTCCCATGGTGATTTCTCTATTGACAAGTCCACCTACGGCTATATATGTGTGTTGTCTACATATAAACTTTAGATACATATATAGCTGCATAGATTTTTCTTTGTAAATGCTTATGTGGACTATTTAAATTCTTCCCAACAATCACCACTACATGTAAACCATAAATCAAAATTTTCAACCCTTCCAGCATTGGGTTTTTGGTAGAGAAAAGGTGGTGGATATTTTTCATTTTTTAATTAAAAGTGTTTGGCGTGCTGATAGGGAAGGATAACCTATCCATTTTTAAAGCCCCCATTGTCTAACCACTGGTCAGGAAAAACATGTTGGGTTTCTTGGTGGGTGGATGGAGAAATCAAGTGAAGTTAAACACTGGTTGGCATCAACATTAATTGTTGTATCATTTCCGATCCAATGCACAAAGTTGTGTCACACTTTATAAAGGAAACAACCAAAACTAATTCAACTTTTAAACTTGAATCACTAAAATGTGGCATATATGTTTTGAATTTTGAAATGACAAAAACTAGTCAAATATGTATTTTTTAGTATATTTTATGTTTGAATTTTTTATTAAAAATTAAAAAATTATTTTAAGCTATTTTTCAATAAATTAACACTATAATTTAGTTGCTGATAAAATGTTGAAAAATGAAGTTTCATGGGATGCCAAAATTTTTATAGTAAACTTTCTTTTTTTTTGTTCAAATTTTTTGTGTGTATTTATAACTTGAAATTTTAGTGCATGAATATATTTTTTTTCCAATTTTGATAAATATATATTTTTAAATAAATATTAAAATGTGTGTCAATCAAAAACTAGTTATTTTCATTAGACATCAACTTCATATTAAATATTTATCTAAATTTTTTTAAAAAAATACCATTTTGAAATAGATTATTTTATCTAGTGCATCATATTTTTTCATTTTTTTTTAATAACTTTTAATATTTTTCCTTGGCATAGTAATCAACCTAATATTTTGTGTTGATAACCTAATTTTAGTAAAAGTAAAATATAAAATATAAAAAAATTAAACTATTAAAATAAATATATTTTTGAAAACTACACTTATGGATCTACAAAAGGGTATTTTTATGTTTTAAATAAAATGTTATTTACATTGTTAAGAGTTATTAAAACTTCAAGTTTTTCAAATAATTTTTTTTTTTGGTAAATTGGACTCAAAGTGGTGCTGCATATATTTTAGCCAATAATTTTAGTTGAAAAAGTTGTGGAAGTATCTAACTTAGCTAGAATGAATCTTACTAGACCATATGTTTGACCAAAATTGATTTTTAGTTAGAAATACTTAAATTCAGTTGTGTTGATAAGTTAGCTGAAAGTGTGACACAACTTTGTGCTTTTACTCTTCCATGAAGTGGTGATGGTTGTAATAACAAATTTCATTTGAAACCTTGGAAAACATATTGAAATCCTGTGGAATTTTTGATTAGCCATTGTTGGGTGTCATTCTCTACCTTTCCCTACTATTAGAGTTGTGAGTGATAGGTGCTTGGAGGTTATTTTGTGTCTCTTTGTGTGGGGCAATGGTTACAAAAGCAATACAAAATTTTCGGTTGTGATATTTTTTTTCCCATCTTTTGCAAGTCATGGCCAACATGAAACCCTATGTACATATATGTATCTATGTGAGATTAGATGAAAAAAAAAATCATGTATACTCCTTCCTATGTTTATTCTTTTCATAAGGTAGCTTCATTTTTTTGTATTTCTATACTTAAAATTCTCCACATAAATTAATTACTACTTGGAATTATGTACCCTTGTGTCTACTCATTGAATGTTTCCATAACATCTAACAAAAGAATGGGTACACATGTTTCAATTGAGAGTTGTAGTTTTCTTGTTGGAGACAAGCATCATGCATTTATTCAAATTGCTTTTGTTAATTGAAACATGTGGTTGATATTCTTGTGTGAAGTAATTGTCTTAGGGTTAGGATTTTCAAGTTCTTTTTGTAAAAAAAATGGGGGAAACAACATCCAAAACATGTGTGAGATTGTACATGTATCCAAATATCTATCTCAACCTCATTTATGCCCTCTAGTCTTAGTGTAACGGTATCATAAAATAGTTATTAATGATGCCATGAGTATTTTTACGTGTGGTCACTTGATGTCTGTCAAGTGTTACTATGCCTAGATATTACATACCTTCTTGTGCTCGGATGTAGACTACCTTCCATTAGCTTACAGTCTATGTTCTTGCAAAATAACCAAGCAATTCTAAGTAACACTTGCTATTTAAAACCTTAGAAAACATAGCGAATGTTTATGAAGAGGGAAAGCTTCTATGAAGGTGCAAGTGCAGTTATCCATTGTGAAATTTATGTGAAGGTGGTTGGAGGTTATTTTTTGTTCTTTTCATGGGGCGATGGTTGCAAAAGAAATACAAAAGTGTCAGTTGTGATAATTCTTTTCCCATTTTTTGTAGGCATCAATCTTGCACATAACACTTAAAAATATAGTTTATCATTCCAAGAATTTACAATAAAATAAACATAGGGACCAGTATGTATCAATGGTGTTTACATCTAGTATGAAATACATACATATCTACACATAGGGGAAATACATTTTCCACCAATGTGAACAATGGTGGCATCAATGTTCTGGATATAACATTGAAAATATAGCTTATTATACCAAAAATGTGTCAGTATGTATCAATGTTGTTTGCATCTACTATGACATACATCCAAATCTGCACATTGCATTGTTCATCACTATGGTCAATGGTTGCATCAATGTTCCACATAACACTTAAAATATAGCTTATCATTGCAAGAATTTCCCAATAGAATAAACATAGGGATCAATATGTATCAATGTTCTTCGCATCTACTATGACATGCATACATAGCTGCACATAGGGGAAATCCATTTTCCATCACTCTGATCAATGTTGGCATCACCAAGACTTTTCTATTGCTTTACCAGTTCCACCCCCCCATGCAAAAAACACAAAGCAAGTGGTTTTTATTTTTGCCTAGTCACTCTCAATAATGTCAAAGTTGAATACTTGGCCCTTTGATCCTTCTTTATTGTAATGGTGCCTATCCCTTTTACTTGTCATGTGACCTTTTATTTTTGATTTGATACTTTTTTTCTACATGTAATTCCACATACATACATTTCCACACATTTTTTTTGTGTCTATATGTATCCAAGCAATAGATCCCTACAAATGCATCCAAGGCATGCAATGCTTGTGTATTATTTTGGAAAACAAAATCTACACCGATATATAGGTATCTAAACATAAATGCGCCTTTTCAGTTATTATTTCTTCCATCCTCAAAAAGGAGTTTTTTGAATGATAGGCTATATATTAAGTGCAATAAGGAACATTGAATTCACCATTCATCAAAGTGGTGGTTGGTGTATGTTCTTTCTCGGGGGTTTGTTAAGAGTGCATGACATTCCATGACACAATACGGTATGGTGGAGAGTAGGCCTCATTTTGTTGTATTTCATTCTATATTTCCTATGTGCACATTGATTCTTCGCTTGAACTAGGTTCTTTAGCAATATGCATATATCTAACTTTCTATTTTTCTAGATACTGCAAGATACATGCCAACAATTATAGTGCACTATGAATGAAAGAAGAGGATCATCTCCAACAATTTTGTT
The DNA here is from genome assembly GCA_007258455.2 of Sequoia sempervirens. NCBI lineage: Eukaryota > Viridiplantae > Streptophyta > Pinopsida > Cupressales > Cupressaceae > Sequoia > Sequoia sempervirens. Next base: position 664,348,050 of record VDFB02281492.1, on the reverse strand, counting down.
CATTTCCATCATCATGAAATGTTGCTATTCTTTATGGTAACTGCACTGCTTCTCTTTTCCCTCTTTATTTTCATGCATATATAATTTCCACCATTTCTAAAATCACCTCCTTCTCATTTTTATATGCTAGATGTAATCATCATCATACTATGCCATGCCCTATGTATAAGGTATGCCTACATCTTCTTTATTTGATCTCTTCTATTGTAGGTGTATTACATACTTTTTTGTTATAAATTATAGAACTATTTAAATTTCATAATTTAGATATTTGTTACCAAGGAAACATGTTCACCTAACTAAACTTCACATTTTCCTTGTGTGTGACTATATCTGAGTAAAACCATTTTAGATTGCAACTACATTCTATTTACATATAAGGTATATATATTTCCAAAATTATTTAAATATCTTTATAATGACACATTTGGCATCATGCACAAGTTTCAACTACATTCTATCTATATACAAGGTAAGGCTATATGTCTTTTATTCCATCTCTTATTTCATAGTTGCATGTCAATTTCTTTAAAATGTATAGCATTGATTTTGACTCAAGCAAATTCTCAGGTGCCAAATTATTTCTTTCACCATTGATCAAAGTGGTGGAAAATTTATGTTTTTTCTCAAGGGTTTTGTGAGAGCTCATGAGGCTCCATGACTGAATATGGTAGGGTGGAGAGCATGCCTTCTTTTATTGTGTTCATTCTGTAATCCATTGCATGCAAAAGGCATGCCTACATTTTATTTAATTGTTTCCTTCTATTACAACTCCATTGCATATTATTTGTTATCAATTATACAAGGTAAGGCTAAATATATTTTATTCCATTTCTGTTTTCACAACTACATGTCAATTTATTAAAAATGTATATCATTGATTTCAACTCAAGAAAATTCCCAAGTGCCAAAGCATTGAGCTTGTCTAGTTCAATTATCACATACTCTTATATCTCCACAATTGTTGTTCACTATTTTGAATGTTTATATGTATGTGTGGGTGTGTATATATGGCCATTTTTGATAAGGTGTTGTCAAAGAAAGAATTTTCTAGGTTCCTATTGAAACCATTATTGTTTCATTTAAGGCTTCTATTTTGTGGTGATGGTTGTAGTGCTATATAGTTTATAAAGGTAAGGCTATATATATATTATTCCATCTCTTATTTCACAACTACATGTCAATTTCTTAAAAATGTATACCATTGATTTCAACTCAAGAAAATACTCAGGTGCTAAAGCATTGCTTTCACCATTGATCAAAGTGGTGGACAATTATGTTTTTGCTCAGGGGTTTGGTGAAAGCCCATGAGGCTCCATGACCCAATATGTTAGGGTGGAGAGTGTGCCTTCTTTTATTGTTCTTATTCTTTAATCCATTGTGTGCACAAGGTATGCCTATATTTTATTTAATTGCTCCCTTCTATTAGAGTTGCATTGCATATTATTTATTATAAATTATAGAACTCTTTATATTTTATGATTGAGATCTTGTCTACCCATGACACATGTTCATTGCACTAAACTTCACATTATCCTTTCATTTTTCTAGAGCATACTCAAGCCAAACAATCCTCCTTCGTGGATTTTTTGACACCATTACATCTTCTATGAAGTCAATAGGTGTCAAAACATTGCTTTCACCATTGATCAAAGTGGTGGAAATTTTTTTTTTTTACTTGGGGGTTTGGTGAGAGCCCATGAGGCTCTATGACCCAATATGGTAGGGTGGAGAGTGGGCCTTTTTTTGTTGTCTTCATACTACATTCTTCCACATGCACAAGGTATTCCTACATTTTATTTATTTCACCCCTTCTATTATATCACATATTAGCCGTTATAAATTATAGATCTCTTTATATTTCTTCATTTAGATATTGTCTACCAATGACACATGTTCATTACATACTAAACTTCACATATTTTTGTCACTTTTGCAGAACATACTCAATCCATAATGGGGATTTTCATGAAGTAATATGTTATAAACAACCTTTGAGAATAATCATAGTGACTGTAAAATTAGTTGCAATGGTCAAACAAACAACTAGGTCATCATAGGATATTAGGTGTAATAAGGAACATTATTTTTACCATTGATTAGGGGTGATCCCACAAAGCTAGTTTACAATTTCTGGGAGGACCTGATTTTTGGTGAAATTACATATTTTTAGAAAATATAATGATTTAAGCCTTAAAAAGTTCCATTTAAATAATTCCAATTGAAGAGGGTTTGATCAAACTACCTTAAATCAAACCCCCTTGGATAGAACCTTGCTTGTTTTAAACCATACCTATAACAAAGTCTCCTTTACACCTATCAAAATGCTGATAAAAAACCACTTTTGATTTACCTTTTGGCAGATCAAATGAATTCATTTAAAAAAAAATTGCAAGTATGTATTTCTTATTATAAGCTTCCAAAAAAGTATAATTTTAAATAAATTTAATTTTATTATTATATTTATTTTTTATTTCTCGTGAATGTACGTTTTTCACTGAAAATCAAGCTCTCTATTTTGCACATGTGGAAAAATAGCATATTATTAAAAAAAAAATTAAAATATTAGTGCACCAGATATTGAAGTCCTTGATCCAACAAAGAGAAAAAAAATTGAATTTTGATACACACAAAACAAATTACGCGTTATACAGTTGCGCTATGTTTGAATTATAATTGGTTTGAATTTGAAACTTTATTAAAGAAAAAATATTCAACAAAAAACTATCTAACCAAGTGGAAGCACTAGATATCAAAGTTAGGAATATAAATTTAAAAGAATTAGAATTTTAACCTTTATGGAAAAAAAGTTATGCTTTATATGGTGAGCGTCACTTTTTAAAAAATGTTGTTTTCTAAAAAAAACTAGTTTTTGAGAGGGATGGAAAAAGAAGTACAATTTGATTCCAAAAATTTTGAAAAAAATATATTTAGAACCTATAGACAAAATTTCATGAAACTCTAGTCTGAATCATCTTTGAATTCCTCATGGTTTAGCCGCTATAGGTGCCTGAAAGTGAAAATTTAGTTAAAAAAATTTATTTGAGTGTCCAGTTTGGCCAAAAATTGTAAACCACTATTGTGGGATCACCCTTAGAGTGGTGGATGATGTATGTTCCTGCTCGTGGTTTTGGTGAGAGCACATGAGGCTTCATGACCCAATATGGTAGGGCAGAGAGCAGGCCTCATTTTGTATTTCCTATGTGCAGATCTATATGTTCCTAACATAAGATGCAGAAAAGATTCATATATTTCATAGGCTATATATTAAGTGTAATATTAAACATTTCTCTGAGAATTGATTACATTGATTCAACATGCTCTATTTTTAAATCTTGCACCCAACAATTTTTATATGCAATATCTTGACATATATTTTGATCACATGTATTTAGTCAGATCTAGAAATAAATAAAAAATTATAGTTCAAAATTTTTGTATCAATCTACTTTTTTATTAACATTGACAAAATACTATGGATGCAATTCTCTCTTTATTGTTATGGTTGTCCATGACTTATGTAAATATACTTATTTTACATTTGTATGTCCTATTCCAAATCAATAATATTCTAAGCTTTCAGATAATTCTATTATGCTTTTGACATAACCTAAATGTATTAGTACCTTTATCTATGCCCTACTATCTTAGTGTAACATTATCATAAAAGGGTTATTAATGATGCCAAAATGATTCTTAAATGTGGTCAATTGATCTCTCTTGGTATGTATCAATATTTTTTGAATCTACTGGGTATGTGTAGGATCATGATGGGCCAAAAAGTGGCATTATGATGGGTATGTGGCTAATGACTTATTTTTTACCCAAAATTGATGAAACAAAAAGGATTTTTAAGGGAGAATCTCATATTTCCACTAATATACATTATTCTTTACTTTGAATTTAATAATTAATTATTATTCATTTTCTATTCAAATTATGACTAAAGTCCTAATTGGTAGACAGATTGAAAAATATCTATAGCTTTCAAACGATATCACATTTTTTGAATCCAAAACATCCGTATTAAAAAAATAAAAATAGATTTTCATGAAGTTTTGACCAAGTTAAGGTGGTTAGAAATACAATTTTTTTATATTTTTAAAAATTTGTAATAAAAAAATAATAATTAATTATTTACTTGGAAAAATTTAAAAATATGCATCACATTGGGACATGAGTCCTCTACTTATATCTAAAATCTTATAAAAAATTTATCATTTTATTGTGGTTAGGGTGGTTAGACAGACACCTACTTCTTATTTTTTCCTTGAAATTTAAGTACTATTGCATTGAAATTTCCAACTTTCCCCAAATAGATTCTTTTTTTAAAAAAACTTGGTAGTTTAGAAACTACATTCAATTTGCTATAGATTCTATTCTTACATATTTTTGAAATAATATAGACAACATATTCAAATTTTTACGTCAAGTTTCCTAACTCTAATTTTTTTATTTTTTTGCCACTTAAGGGTTTGTTTTTTTCCATGATGATCCTACACTTACCCTACTATGACATACATAAATATATATATATAGGGGTAATAAGATGAAACAAAACAAAATGAATGTTCCAAATAACACTTACAATATAGTTTATCATTCACTACGTGGAGATATGTAAGCATCCTCTGCTCGCTTTGAGATTGCATCTCTACTATTTGGACTTCCCCTCCACCTATCAACTCATTATTTCATGTCACTACAAGTAACTGCTAGTTTATATCATAGAATGAGAGAATTATTCAAAGGAATATATAAAAAATATTATGTATTTATAAAATTAATTAGAAAACTTATTATTGGTTTGTATATTCATTATTTTAAAAATATAACTATTAGAAATTATTAATTAAATATATGACTTAAAAGTAGCATTGAAATTTTATACAATTGTAATAACTTTTAAGGAGTATTTTTTATTTAAGTTTGTTAACTCTCTTTATATATAAAAAAATTTAGAATATCTACGATTAATATTAAATATAAGTATAATAAATTATAAATCAATTATAAATAAAATATATATTATAATAAAATCATTATTTTTTTCTTGTTGGGGATGATGCAAGGCATTGAGACATCCATTTTGCTTCCATGTTGACCCAAAAGCTTCTTCTTTGTTCTCACTTTCTATTTTTCATTCATCCTTTGTGTTTGTTCTTCCAGGAGGTATTTTGGGAATGATGAAGGGTGCAAGCTCTATTATACCACTGTAACAAAGACATGTACTAACCTTGAATTTTTGGATCCCTTATATGTTATCTTTTTGAAATTGCATGGGGGTCACCTTCCTTTTTTATGATGTAATTTATTTGGAAACATATGATTGGCATACTGCTTTCCAAATAAGCTCTCATGTACCTCTTATAAATCACCATTTATCATTTTTTTTATTTTAAATTAATTGCTCATAATATGTTTTTTAGAAAATCCTTTAAAGTTGGGGCATACATTAGCATTATTTTGACATAGACATTGGAACAATTTTCACTTGGACATTTGAATTCTCATTTTGGAATGAACATATTAGCATTTTTGTTTCACTTTTGTTCACAAAGGTTGGACTTAGTGTAGCATTTGTATAACATTGACCATTTTGTGCCACCTTATCAAAGTTATCAAGGAGTATAAATTTTAATATGCCTTATTATGGGAGACATGTCGACTTGGTGTGACCTTCCCATCTACCACCCCTTTGTATGAGTTCCCACCTTGTAGACCTAGTATATGTTTCTCATTTTTGCTTTTTACCTCACCTAATATATGCCAGGTTGCACTAACCCTTGTGAGCATATTTGATATGCAACATAAAAAAACTTGATAGTCCATCCTTTTTGCATCAAATTTTACATTGTATTTTTTTGTATCTTATCTTGTTACATATATCTTATGCATCATGTGTGTCCGTTTTTCCTTATATTGGTTTTCCATGGGATCTTTGATCCTAGGGGATTGATCATCCTTCATCTTTGTCATCCTAGATCTTTCTAACATATATACACCTGGACCTCTCTTGATGCATATTTGTTTACTTTAGTGTGAGCTTGAGCGTAAGTTTATACTCTCATTAATGTGGGGGCTAAATGTAGCGTAGGAAATTATATGCCCTTTACTATTTGTTATGTGCAGGATCATGATGGGCCAAAAAGTGGTAATATGGTGGGTATATGGCTGACAACTTTTTTTTACCCAAAATTGATGAAACAAAAAGGGTTTTTAAAGGAGATTCTCAACTTTCCAACAATATAAATTATGCTTTACTTTGAATTTAATAAGTAATTATTATTCATTTTCTAATCAAATTACGACTAAAGTCTTGATGGATAGAATGATTGAAAAACATCTATAGCTTTCAAATGTTATCACATTTTTTGAATCCAAAACATGCATCACATTCTATGCTTTACATACTATAGGATTAAGAAAAGAGAAATTGAATTTCCTAAAGTTTTGACCAAGTTAAGGTGGTCAGACATACGAGTTTTTTATATTTTTTAAAATTTATAATAAAAAATTCATAATTAATTATCTACTTTGAAAAAAGTTACAAAAAAATATGCATCACATTGGGATATGAGTCCTCTATTTATAACTAAAATATTATAAAAAATATTATCATTTTATTGTGGTTAGGGTGGTCAGACAGATATCTACTTATTTTTGCCCTAAAATTTAAGCACTACTTCATTAAAATTTTAAATTTTCACCAAATAGATTTTTTTACTTTTTAAACAAACCTAGAAGATTAGAAACTACATTCAATTTTCTACAGATTCTATTCCTACATATTTTTAAAATATTATGAATAGCTTATTCAAATTTTTACATTAAGTTGCCTAACTTTGATTTTTCTTATTTTTTTGCCACTTATGGGCCTTTTTTTTCCATGATGATCCTGCACATACCCAATTTCACATTTGTTTGGGTCCCTTATTTTAATGAAATTAACTAAGATTCCAAGTTTCCAAATTATGCATTCTAAAGCCTTATTATTCCTATTTTCCTAAAGGATAACCAACATTTAATTAATCTAATTAGTATTTTAATCACCTTGGATCAGAAGTGTCTTAGCTTTTTAGGTCAGGACCCATTTTCCCAAGGGTGAATGACTCCTCTTTAATTCCTAGGACCCATTTTTAAATATCAGCTTGGAATTCTTTTCATGATTCAAATTCAATGTAATTATTAGATTTGGGAATCTAATTTTCAAGAAATTAGATAAACACTTATAAATACATAGTCTTTTATCAATTGAATTCTAAGCAATATCATCTATTATTAAGGAAAACTTTCTATTTAGAAAATATTAATGTCAAGAGTCTTAAAAAGTAGATTTATTAGTAATTATTGTAACAATCAAGATCCTATCATCAAGTTCAAGCTTAGGTGTGTTCATGTCATCTTGTGAAGGATAACATACATTGTTGATCCTAAAGCATCCAAGCACTTTCAAATGTCCAAATCTATCAAGAAAAGAAATATCAATTTCCTTGGAGTGATGTGTTTATCTTCAGTCATCTAAGGGAAGCCATTGAAGGTTTGGTGAGTTGTAGCAAGTGAGTGTTCATTCATCATTTCCTTCCTGATTTTCATTATCTTTATATCAAGGTTGAATTACTAAACATGGGGTTTGACTAAGATGAACCTCCATTGAAATAAATAAAAAATAAAAAAAATCTCTCTCTTTGTATGTGTAGATTATAGGTTGAAGAAGGATTGAAGACCTTGAAGAGCAATTTTACATTTTTGCATAAGTTTTCATCATTGTTTTCAGGCCACGAAAACTTAGTTTTAGGTTTTATTTTTGACTTTTTTATAGTTTAACCTATGAAAAACTAAAGCTAAGATCCCACATTAGAGGAATAATAAAAGAATTTTAAAAATCCCATACTAGTAACCATTCACCCTAGGTTGAACCTCTCCTTTTGCAGATCTCAAAATTAACTTTTGGTGACTGGTACATGTTTCCTTACCCTTCTTAGATCTGCCTACAAACTATGGTTTCAATTTTTGTACTTTTAGATATTTTTATTTCATGTTCGAGTTGTTATAATTAATTTACTCTAAGTGAAGCATATTATTTCAATTTGGTTTCAGATCTATCATATTATCTTATGGAATGAGATTCAAATTTGATTGACTCACCTTTGAGGCTGTAAGTCATTCCCTACACCTTGTGATCTCTTTCCTAATGAAATTCCTTAGGAAAAGGTGCAAATAGTGAATTCCCCCTTATTCATTTAAAGATCTCCCCTTTTCCAACATTTCAATGAATAAGGAGGGAATAAGTAAAATGAGGATAATCATAGTGACAATAATATAGATTGATTACAACCATATATTTTCATGAGTAGATGGACCTATTCTTGTTGAAGAAAATTTAAAGGAATAAGAGAGTAGTAAATAGAAATATGTGAAATGGGAGGAGTATGATAACTATTCCACCCAACCTTGAAGTCATCCTTTCACTCTCATCCAACCTACAACACAAATGAATGAGTAAAATAAGAGAAAAACAAGCTTTTAGGAAGGAATTTTTATGACTTATGATTGCATAAGTTGCCTTAAATCTAAGGGATAAGATTAAATCTCATCTAATACCTGTAAATGAGTGCACATTCCATTAACAATATAATTAGTGCTTACTTTAATAAATACACCTTAATAGTAAATAAGTCGATTGTGGTGGACAATGTCATTAGGAACCTCAACTTAAAGTCACTCTAATAATATTTAGGGTGCACTATGAAACTTTTCAAATAAATTCATGTCACTTTTATAATATTTAAGAATGAACTTTGGAACTTGATAAACCAAATAGTGTCTTTCTATGAGTTATTTAAATAAGAGCTTTATACTTTGTAAATTATTAAAAGGAATTTAATTGTTTTGATTAAAATTCAATGATAATACACCCTTGGGATGATAAGTTATTAAATATTTATTAAAACTATATAAATTGTTCCTCCTTAGGATAACCAAGCTTAAATAGTTCATATAAGCTAAAAAAAAATTATGAACTAAATCAACTTCATAAATAAAGGTGTCAGAAATTAACATAATTCCTATTGGAAGTTGAGCTAGTTGTTTTCCTCGAAGGTGTAGTTGTTCAGGAAACTACTTCAATCCTAGAGAAAGACTAGCAGGAGGCTATAGACCATTCCATGAATCTTGAGGAGGGATGTTGGACATGTTCCATAAATCTCTCCCTCAAAATTCCTCGAGCGGATTCAAACTGTGTCATAGAAAAAAGGACCCTTTGCTTGACATGGGATTAAATCATGATAAGTTGGACTTAATGAGGCCTTGATTCAAGTGTTGTGAGGAATTTTATGCATCCATACTAGGTCTTGGACCCTTTCAAATTGAATAAGATGTTTTTAGTGATGTCTTATGAAGGTGTTGTGAAGTGTTGTATAACATTTCTACACTCTTCTAGACTCTATTCATTACAATTCACCTAAAAAATCATCTTTTCATTACTTATCAAGTCCTATTTTGAAGTGTTGTAAAGTATTGTAACAATCTTCCATCCTTTTCTACACATAATTTCACTATTTACACCTTTCTTATGCTTTATTTGACCCCTTTATGTCCTTATAAGGCTTAATTAAGTGTATTTTTAAATGTAAACCCAAAATATAACATTAAATGTGACTTAATTTCTAAAAATCACTTACAAGCATAGAGTGGGACCCGTTCACCATGGGTGCTGAATGATTCCCTCTTGGCTAAAAATTTCAAAATATTTCAAATTTTCTTTCGGGTTTTTATTCAAAATTACTTGATGTTGGCCTGTGATGAGGTATCATTGGGTTACTAAGGCACAAGTTTTTATAAATAATTTTTTTACATCCATTTGAACTCCCATTCAATTTCATAACCATTCTTCATTATTCACTCATCATTCTTCCATCTCAAGTCAAGCAAGCTAGGGATTTCATATTGCAAGTCATCAATTCAGCTTCCTAAGACATTCAAGCGTTGAATCTTCATTCATTGCTACAAAAATTCAAGATCAATTATCATGGAAATTTATTCAATTCCATTATTTCATGTTTCCTTAATTTCTTTCAACATTTTGGTTTAATTACCTAAATGGGGCTTGACCAAGGCAAACCCCCATGCCCTAACATTCAACATCTCTCTCTCTCTCTCTTTCCTTATGTGCTTACAAATTTAGAACTCTTGGAAGCTTGGAAATCATTGAAGACCAAGTTGCAAGGTTTCTAAAGTCTTCTCTTCATTATCCAAGTCAAAATATCAACTAAAACTCATTTTCATCCCAAAAATTAGAGTTTCAAAAGTAGACACCTATAGTGGATCAAAGTGTAGACCGAGAGCTCTAGATTCCACCTTTGAAAATTAAAAAATTCAAAATTGGACTCATTTTCCATGGGTGGTGAATGAGTCCAACTCGAAGGTCAGTTTTTAGTTTTCTACATTTTTAGATACCCTTTTGTCAAAAATAGGTTCTAGCACAGTTTTATAGAACTAAGACTAATTCATCCAAAATGGCAAATAATTCTCACTAGGCCTAAAAATCAGCATCAACAACATTTCAGTTTTCATTTCCAATCTTCATCCACATTCCAAGTATATACTTTTAGTTTAGTTCATTTCTGTTTAGTTTTGCATTCATTTCTAGGTGATTTTACATTACACAATGTGTTTTCAAACAAGATGCATTTCTATAGTTTAACATACTTAATCAATAAATTTCATTATCTAGTTACATTTATATCATTGCACTTAATCATAATTTCATAATAAATTTCAGAATTTGAGTGAAACACCTAGATTTTGGGTGTGGGATCTATCTCTTTTCAATAGGCAAAAGATACTAATTGAGCAAAAGAGACATAGCATTCTTAGTCCCAAAAATCTAAGGTTCATTTTTGTGAACCTTCTTTTTCAAATACCTTCTTGTCTAATTTGGAGTCCTTCATCATACATCTAGCTTGCATTGATCTTGCATTAGGACTTGCATGAATTCATTTTTATTCTAAGTTTCAAATTTTGCATTAATAGAAAAGTGCATTTAGGTTACATTGTTGGCATCTAAATTAATTTTAATTCTCTAAAATTTAGTATTTTTCCCTTAGGTCTGCATCATAACACTCAAAAACCATAAAAATCCCTCAAAATTTTCTAAAAATTCTGAAAAAAGTCCATACTAGGACTCATTTGCCACCCTAGGTGAATCAGTCCCTTTCAACCCCTGAAACTACATTTTACAGAACTGACAAACTCTATTTTTATGTTTTTGTTTAGTTCCTTAACCTACCTATATCAGTTAATTGCATTTTTGTAACATGCATTTCACTAGATCTTACTTAAAATAGCTCATTTCATGCATTGTTTTATTTCACATTTACATCTCCCACATTTCATTTTTCAGATTATTGCATACTATAATAAGAAATTTCCTTTGTTTTGCATCTGAAAATTACATTGCACTTTATTTACTTTTGCATAACATTTTCTTTAAATGTTCCTTCGATTTGATTAAACATGGACTTTATAAGCATAACATCCCCTCTTATGAGTTTGATTTTGATTACAACAATGAGGAACATGTTAGTCCTAACCACACCATTACATTCCCTATTGGTGCATATGGAAATATAGAAAATCCTAACACACATACTTGTGCTTCTCCCAATACCTCTCCTATTAGTGACAAAGTATCTCAGTGAAGGAAGTTACAAGTATTGAGGGTCTTGATTGTCCATTTCCTTATTTCCCTTTGGACAATGTGAGACAACAAGAACACGAGATCATAGAAACATTCCTACAATTCACCTTACCTACTCTCCATGTTCATGAAAATCAATATTTTCCATCTCCTAATATCCCTCCTTGATGTAAAGAGGATAGGTTGGTGTTAGAAGACATCCCTATTAAGAATCATGACACCCTTGATCCTCCCTTCACTAATGCTCTTCCCATTTTGGAAAATCTATTTGAACACCATAATGGTACTTCTCTTGTTGTCTCCCTGACCTATGATGAAGCTCTCTCAAACTTGGATGAATATATTACAAGCTCTCCTAGTAGGGTTGATAATATGGTACAAGAGAATGAAACCTTAGAAACAAACCACAATCAAATAAAGTTTTCTTCTCCTCTCCCCACTATCAATCATCAAACACATTCAAACATTAATAGTTCCCTTAGTTGTGTAGTTGTGATGAAGTTAGTTTGGATGAACCATGCCTTAATTATAAAGAACATGAGGTTTGTTGTTCTCCTAAAAACTTTCCTTCTAGGGAAGATATCATCATACAAGGAAATGATAATATTGATACTAATATTATGCCCTTGAAAGGAGATGAAGAATATATGTTAGATTCTCATTCACTAAGGGATATTGATATTATTCAACCGCAACTCATCCTTTACCCACTACCACATAAACATTCCCTTAAACCCAAGTTTACTCTCTACCCACCTTCACACAAACAAAAGTATCAAAATAAAATTGAACTTATCCTTTACCCACCTCATAATAATGTATTGCAACAATCGAGTTATAATATCATTGCTCATACATATAACATTCACAATAATCTGCAACCACCACAACCAACCCCAACACCCTTAGCTTTTCCTAATCCTATCCTATCTAGACCTTTCTTACCAAGCCTTTCAATTGGAAAGCAGTACAATATTTTTGAACAACTAAAGAATAATCTTGCTAAGATATCATTATTGGATCTCATTTACACATCTCCTCATTATCACAACATGATCCAAACAACATTATAACAAGTTCCTATCCCTTCTAATGAGCAACCAATTGACATAGTAGTCATGATCCAAGGAATAAATGTTGACATTATTTTTCGCCAAAGTGAACTCCCCATTTTGGAAGTGCAAAAAAAAATGAAGCTTTCCTGATCATTGCTTGATACAATCGGATAGGGAAATATAAAACCCTTATTGACAATGGCTCAACCCTTAATGTGTGTAGTGTAAACCTTTTGGATAGGCTTCATGTGGATTAGTCACAAATTCAACCTGAATATTTATCTATTAAGGGCTTTGACAATGTTGAAAAGACACCACTTGGTGTGATCACTTTACCTATTACAATTGGAGAAGCCACATTGAACACATAAATCTAGGTTAAATGCCTCATGGTATTTCATATAATATTCTTCTAGGCAAGTCGTGTATTCATGCTATGAATGGTGTTCCTTCCACTCTTCATCCAAAAAATGAAATACATTTACAACAACAAAGTATTCACGCTCGATGTTGATCATTAGCCTTCTAGTGTCTTACAACTTGAGAGAAAAAAAAAGAGAACCCCTTGAAGACATTAACACCAACCACACAAGTGCAACCCATTCAACACAAAGATAAAAAATAACATATTGAACATGTCATGATGTTAGATAATTGGGATTCCTTTGATCTCAAACATTACTTCATGGTTGAATACAAAATCATCCACAAAGCTTCACATAAGGGAAACAATACAACACTATCAACACAAAATTTGAGCAACCTTTCAAAAGAATCCACCTCAACCACTTTAGACAAAGAAGAAAACTACACAACCCTTGATTAACATAGCAACGAATAACCATCACTCAATCCAAAATCAATGAAGAAGCTTTATGGAAAAGGCTATGAACTCATGAAACAACTTAGATATAGTGGAAAAGGATATGGTGCTAACGAAAAAGGTATCTACAACCCTATTGAACCTCTCACAAAACAAATAACTCATGGTCTTAGCTATTGTCCTATAATCAAGATCACCAAATCTTCACTCAACATCAACAACCCCACACAACACACTTCTAAATCATCCTTAATAGTTTCCCATCCTGTACACCTCGACCCTAGTGGTCTTGAACATCATCCAAACATGCAACACATATATACACCTTTGATTAATGTTAATTTTATCTCACAAGACACTAAAGAGTTTCCTTCAATTGATTTTCCCTTCTAATGTAGGAGTGAATAAAATCTAGCAATCTAGAGAAACTTGTGTAAGTATGACATTTACTACTAAGCAAGATGTATCTTTGATGCAAGCCACAAGACCATCTTCTTCTCTTGTTCAAGAGGGTATCTTGTTGAGACTCCTCCAAGATCACTTAATATCTCTTCCCCCTAGAACTCAAAATAAATGTTATCACAAGACTTCATTCTATGCAAATCATAGAGTTCATGGCCACTTCACTAATGAATGCCATGCTTTGAGTCACACAATCTAAAATCTTAAGGATTTTGGTATGCTTCCCTTTGTGGGGGCATCTAATTCTTGTAATTGATATTGATTATCACTCTAGCATACATTTTAACAATCATTTTGGCTCATCCTTTGTCCTACACTAAGTGGGGGTAAGGGGTTCAATATCCTTGTCCTTGTATGTCACTTGTGGTTTCATCCTTCGGCTAGTCATTAACCTTTCATGCCTACATTAGAGCAAGTTTGGGATGTGGATGACATGCCTTAAGTTGGCTCACATATGACATACTTCCATTTCTCATGATGTAACTTATTGAAAAAATATGACTTGGCATAGGGCTTTCCAAGTAAGCTCACATGTCCTCTTCTTCTACTTTAAAGTAATTTCTCACAATACTAGTGCTCACAACCTCTTTAAAGTGGGGGCATACATCACCACTCACATTTCATTATGAAATTATTTGTTCTTGCGAGGCATCCTTTTCTTGGTGGAGTCATTGGACTTGATTCCCTCCAAGAGCGTGATACTTCTACACATCCTCTCTTCGAGATATTAAGCATGATGTTCTCTAAGATGAGACATTGCACAAACAAAGAAAAATCCCTTTCAACAATCCTTACACTATTTTGTATTTAAAATGTCTAGATGAGTGTCAAGCATACAAATTTTTTCTTCCCTCATAGAGCTCGAAAATCATTTTCCTTTGTGGCTCCTTATTAAATTTATTAGGAGGTATAAATTTGATATGATTGAGTGGGAAGCCCACATGACATGAATTTCCCCATATCCACCTATGTGTTTGAGTGCATACCAACTAGTGTATGTTTCTCACCATTTGGTATTTCTCACCCGATGGACAACCAAGAGTTTTGTCACCCCAAAGTGAGTATGCATCCTCTTTTTGAGAAAACAAGCCTAGATCTAATCTACAAGATCTACAGCTAGTTGGACAAACAATCAAAGCTTGATCTACATTATTTTCATCTTTCTCTTCTTCCTAGTTCTTGTCATTGCATGATTATGTATCTTGATGGTTTGACTTAGGATCTTGGATCCTAGGGGCTTGGCCACCTCCTTTGATCTTTTTCATTCTTTTTCATATACATTTGTACACTTGGATCTCTCTTGAATGTCTACTTTAGTGTGAGTTTGAAGTAACTTCATCCTCTCATTAAAATGGGGGATAAATGTGTTGTAGAGAAAAAGGACCTCTTTCTTGACATGGGATTAATTCATGATAAATTGGACTTAATGAGCCCTTGATTCAATTTTTGTGAGGAATTTTATGCATCTATACTAGGTCTTGGATCCTTCCAAATTGAATAACATGCTTTCTAATGATGTCTTTTGAAGGTGTTGTGAAGTGTTGTAAAACATTTCTACACTCTTCTAGACTCTATTCATTAAAATTCACCTAAAAATCATTTTTTCATCACTTATCAAGTCCTATTTTGAAGTGTTGAAAAGTCTTGTAACAAGCTTTCAAGCTTTTCTAGGCCTAATTTCATTATTTACACCTTTCTTATACTTCATTTTACCCCTATATGTCCTTATAAGGCTTAATTAAGTGTATTTTTTTAATGTAAACCCAACAAATAACATTAAATGTGACTTAATTCCTGACACCCCTTACAAACCTAGAGTGGGACCCATTCACCATAGGTGGTGAATGAATCCCTCTTGGCTCAAAATTCAAAATATGTCAAAATTTCTTTTAGGTTTTTATTCAAAATTACTTGATGTCGGCATGTGATGAGGCATCATTACATTAGTAAGGCGCAAGTGTGTATAAATAAGTGTTTTAACATCCATTTTAACCCCCATTTAATTTCATAACCATTCTTCATTATTCACTCATCATTCTTCCATCTCAAGTCAAGCAAGCTAGGGCTTTCACATTACAAGTCATCAATTTAGCTTCCTAAGACATTCAAGGGTTGAATCTTCCTCCATTGCTACAAAAATTCAAGATCAATCATGACGAAAAGGTAATCAATTCCATTATTGCATGTTTCATTAATTTATTTGATCTTTTTGGTTGAATTACCTAAAATGGGTTTGACCAAGGCAAACCCCCATGACGTAGCATCCAACATCTCTCTCTCTCTTTCCTTCTATGTTTACAAATTTAGGACTCTTGGAAGCTTGGAAATAATTGAAGACCAAGTTGCAAGGTTGTTAAATTTTCTCTTCATTATCCAAGTAAAAATATCAACAAAAACTCATTTTGAGACCTAGAAATCAGAGTTTCAGAAGTGGACACCTATAGAGGATGAAAGTGTAGATTGAGAGCTCCAAATTCCACTTTTAAAATTTAGAAATTAAAAAGTGGACTCATTTTCCATGGGTGGTGAATGAGTTCCATTCAAAATTCATTTTTTAGTTTTTTGCATTTTTAGATACCCTTTTGTCATAAACAAGTTCTGGCACAGTTTTGCAGAATTGGGATTGATTCTCCTAGAATGGTGAATGAGTCCCACTACACCTAAAAATTAGCATCAATAGCATCTCAAGTGTCATTTCCAGTCTTCATCCACATTCCAGGTGCACACTTTCAGTTTGGCTCATTTATGTTTAGTTTTGCATTCATTTCTTAGTGGTTTTGGATTACACAATGTGTTTTCAAACAAGTTACATTTCAATAGTTTAGAATATTTAATCAATCAATTTCATTATCTAGTTACATTTATATCATTGCACTTCATCACAATTTCATCATACATTTCATAATTTGAGTGAACCACCTAGATTTTGGGTGTGGGATATATCTCCTTTCATTAGGTGAAAGACCCTAATTGAGCAAAAGAGACATAGCATTCCTAGTCCTAAAAATTTATGTTTCACAAACCTATGACCATGCTCTTATACCACTTATTAGAAGTTGAGATAGCTTTTCCCAAAAGATGCACTTGTTCAAGACATCACTACCATCCTGGGTAAGAACTAGCCGGAGGCTATTAAACCGTGTCAAAAATCCTAAGGGGAGATTTTAGACATGTTCCAACAATGCCATACTTTAAAAATTGTATCGTGGTTAATCTTTTAAAATAAAATTACATTAATTATTTTGGGTAACATCAAAAATAGTAATTTAATTATTTAAGAATTCAAATTATTTTCAAAATTTATTCAAACAATCCCAAGGAATTAATGTGAGCTAATATTTATTGAGAGGAAAGAGACAATCTTACTCTTGAACAAACATAGTCTTAGATTAATTAACCATACTTTAGGGAATTAAGTTTTAAATTATTGGTAAGATTTAAGTAATTTAGTTATGAAAGTTATTAGTTTCCTAACTTCCTCAAAGGGAACATATTAATGACTAATTGTATTAAGTTAAATTACTAAATCAAAGTTTAGTTTTGGGAATATAATTTCTCCAAGCTCAACAAATAGCCTATCTAGATTTAAACCGATTGAACATACAAAGCTCTCGATGCAATCATAAAATGAGTAACCTTTAGACTTAGGTGTTAACTTTATAGATAAACTTTGGTTAATCCAAAATTATGTACTAATGTCAATCCTAGAAGGTTATAAGATAACATGTATGTAAGGAAACCCTAAAAATTTCTGTATGGAAAATATCTTAAAGTTAAATTTTGCACTTAACTTGGGATGTCATGGTATGTAGTTTTTTGGTTCAAATCATGTTTGGTTTGTCCATGCAAGTTAACACATGTATCCTTGGGTGACAATAACTACTTAATTAATGTTTAAAAAATTTAGTCTATTTTCTTAGCAAAAAAATAATAGGCATCACAATTACACTATATGTAACTATAAAGTTTTATTAAAGAAACTCTAAAACTAGACCCAAAACTAAATGAGATTGATGTGAATATCAACTTTTATCATTGCGAAAAAATAAATTAAAATCTTACATATTTATTATAGTATATTATAAATTTATTTTTCACATGGATTTATACTACATATTTTATAATTTGTTTTTGATAAAAGGGGGATAAATGGGTTTTACAGGGACCCAAAACCGCGAAGTAACAATATAGGAAGAGACCAAAATAGAGGTCCAAAAAATAGAAAAACTGCCAGAAAGATAAAAACCAAGCATTAGCAGGCAGCAACAAAAAGCCTTAAAGAAACCAGAAAAAGGCCAACAAACAGAAAAAGCTGGGCCCGGCCACAGCTAATTCATAGAATTCAGGAGCTCGTCCGCAACCTCTTCCAAGTCCGCCATTTCCTGGACCCCCTCCATAAAAATCTGAGTCATGTTTGGGGTGGTCAGGGCTTTCCTTTTCGTGCTTGATCTGGTACATTTAGAGATTCCAGCTTCCTCGTCCTGGTCTTTCTCCTGATCAAGATCGACAATCAGAGCTCTATTCTGGGTTTTCTCCAGTCTTTCAGACATTGCCCTGATGATAACAGAGTTATGTCTGGCAATTCTACAGTTTTGCTCGGCAATTTTTTTCATAGTACCTTTGATTTTTTCAATATCGTTTTCGAATGTGTTGTCCTTTTGAGTAGTGTCCTTCATGTTGTAATTCTTCTCCGCTTCGAGCTGAATAAACCCTGCAACTTTGGCTTCAATTTCCCCCAGCTTGCTATGAAGAGACAAATTTTTTGTTTTCAGCTCACTTATTTCATGAAAAACCCATTTGGCAGAATTCAACTGGTCCCGAGAGCAGCTCTTGGCATTACCAACGAAGTCAAAAGGGGGCTCACATTCAGAATTGACCCCAAAAATCACCGACTCCGCACCTCTCGGGGGGGTAAAGTTCTCCTGTTGAATATTCTGGGGAACGTGGGGGTCCTCAAGATTAACCCCGGCCGCCTTAGCAGAAACAACAGGGGAGTCGTCGGGTAGGAAACAAGCTTATTAACCGAGAGCTAGAGCCCGCCAAATTGGCATTAGGGTTAGTGCGGCCAGAGGCAGAAGCAGAGCAGGCGCCAGAAGGTTGAGGGGAGCGGCAGAGGCAGAAGGGGGGGAGGAGGCGAAGAGCTCTTGACACAGTCGGGGGAAGCTTTGGTATCAGAAATGCTAGGCTCAGTATCATCTTCATCAAGCTCCAAAGGGGCTATAGGGTTTGGAAGGGCAGGCATATTCTGAAAGTGCTCATAAATGAGCCTTAAAAGACCCGTGTGAAGAATCGGGTATCTTTTAGGGCTTCTACTGTGATCAGAAAAGCTATTTCTCAGGGAACAGAGCAAGAAGAAGGGGATAGAGACATGCACCTTATGTCGGAAGTGATTAAGCAGCACGAAGTGATATCCATAAACCCTAGTGAAGTGGCCGTCGAGAGTGATGTACTCCATGATAACCCTTAACACTTTTCTCCATAATGCTTTTATAGTGTCCACTTCATAGTAACTATTCATCGTCTTGACAAGTTTTTGCTTCTCCGTTTCAGATTTGGGGAACCTCAACACAGCTTCATCAGAGAATTTCCTATCTCTGAAGAATTTATGCTCTTCCATCGGAATGCCAGTCACCTCCGCAATCAAAGCTTCATCAATCTGAACTTTCCTGCCAAAGAGGAGAACCTCCCCATTGTTCCAATTCTTCTCAAAGAAATCTGTAATCTCCTCCTTAGGGCCATGGAGTTTCTCAATGAACGGAAGTAAGCCACCCCTTCTTATTTTACTCCAAGCTTTGGCGTTCTTGGTGTGTGACTCAAAGCTAGTAGGTTCAACCCTCTTCGTTCCCCACCCATTTTTGAGATATTAGTTTGAATACAGTTACAGACAAAAACTTGTTCCAGAAAGTTCCTTTGCTTCGCAGGACCCACAAAGCGTGCCAAAGTAAATAATTTATCAGCCGGATCCTCTCGGCCCCATTATATCTTCTAATCTTGCTATTCATGACTCGTACCTTCCTCATTATTACAAGATGCCACCTTTTTTCTGTTCACCGCATCGAGCTCCAATAAAGCTTGGACATCGAAGTGGAGGTCAGTCTTTTTATGCCACGTGAGGATTTTATCACTCTTAACTCCCTCATTGGCAAAAAAATCCGCAACCGCGTTCGCTTCACGGTAAGCATGAGTTATTCTTATTCTGTCGAACTTACTAAGTAAGGCCTTGGCGTCATCAATCCAATTTTTTATCGACCAAGCTGGCTGGGACCTACCACAAAGGCTATCAATTATATTTTTTGAGTCACCTTCGAGCCATAGATTTTTGCAATTAATTCCTGCAGCCATGTTGATTATGTAATAAGCCCCCGCCGCTTCCGCCACGTGATTGGTTTGGACCCCCAGAGGAGTGGCAACAACTCCCATAAAGTTTCCTGCCGAATCCCTTAAGACCCCACCACACCCAACCTTTCCTGGGTTTCCTTTGGCCGCACCATCGAAGTTAGCTTTGGCCCATCCTTCCATAGGAAAACTCCAGCAAACACCGTCCCTGGATTTTTTGGTAGAATTAGGGGCATTGGAAATATCCCATTTAATTCTCCATTCCCTGGCAATCAGGCTGTCAAAAGGAGAACAAACCACAGTCTCAACCTTGTCTTCCCTGAAGGGGACAATAGAGAAGTTTTCTTTGATCATCCTAAGAATTCTCTCAAACACAATTTCCTCTGAAGACTCCTTATCCCTGAAGATCCGGTTGTTTCTCTCTTTCCAAATTCCCCAAGTCACATGGGGGAACGAGAAGGCCCACAGTTTTTTAATAAAGGGGTTGAAAGAGGGGGGTTTCCATTGAGCAAAAAAATCCTCAACCGACTCCGGAGGGACCCAAGAAAAATGCCAGCATTTCAGAAGCTTGTCCCAAACCAAGGAGGAGAAAGGACAATGGATAAAGAGGTGATTAGCCGATTCAGCATTGCTTTTATAGAGGTAGCATCTATTGGGGATCAGAAATCCTCTTTTCCTAAAATTATCCGTAGTAAGAACTTTATTTTGCAGCAAAGACCAGAAAAAAATGTTAACCTTAGGTAAGAGATGCTTGATCCAGGCTTGCGACCACAGAGGGGGAGGGTTAAGAGCATGAGAAATCCGGGCAAAGGCAGAAGAGACAGAAAAGCACCCAGAAGGCTCATACTTCCAGATAAGACTATCCTCCTTGATTTAAACAAAGTCTGACGGCATTCAAGGAGGAGTAAACAGAGACCATCACAGGGTTTATCAAGGGAAGATTGATCCACTTACCATCCCGCCAGTAGTCTTTAACAAAAAGGCCAAAAGTATCTTTACAAAACTCAACCCATCTACTGAGATTCCCATCCTGAGACAACGGTTCATCATGCAGCCAACAATCATCCCAAATCTAACCTTGTTTCCATTGCGAACCTGCCATTTCAATCCCAGTTTCACCACCTTTATCCCTTCAGTCATGTAGTTCCAACAACTTGATCCTTTCGGGAGATTGGGATTCTCAATAAGATCTTTGAGGGAATTGTTATTCTGCAGATACTTGCTTTTAATTATTTCACTCCATTCACCAGAGGAAGAAAAAAGTCTCCATATCTGTTTAGCTAGGAGCGACTTGTTCAGCAGTCTGATTTTTCTTAGCCCTAGGCCTCCATCCTTTTTAGATCTGCAAACCAAATCCCATCCAACAAGAGGCATTCTTTTTCTTTCTTCTACTCCAGACCAAAGGAATCTCTTTTGAATCTTCTCAATGGTTTCAGCATATTTGGAAGGGATTTTAAAAAGACTGAGAGCATAGATGGGGAGATTCTGCAAGGAAGCTTTAAGAAGCTGGAGTTTTCCGGCTTGGCTTAGGCGAGCTCCTTTCCAGCCAGAGAGTTTTTTCCCAAATCTATCAACCAGAGAGATCCAAAAAGTATCTGGAGGTTTTAAACAAAGGGGCAAACCCAGATAAGTAGCAGGAAGGGACTCAATCTTGCAACCAAGAATTCCAGCTATCTTTCTCTGTCTTTGCAAAGGTGTGTTAAAGAAATACAGCAAACTTTTTTGCTTATTTATCACCTGACCAGAAGCTCTGCCATAGGTATCCAACAGTTTCTTCATCTCTTTAGCTTCCGAGACAGCAGACCTTCCCATAAGCAAAGTGTCATTAAGTAAGGTGTCATATTTTATAATTTGTTACTAGAAGCTATTAACATGGAATATGACTAGTATGATAATGCTATTAAAGATTAGATTTAAAGTTGATCCAGGCAAGAAATTAGAATATATGAATGTGTTTACCAAATATAATATTATGATTTAAAAAATTTATACATTTGTTGATAAGGGCATGATATATTTGTTAAAAACATGGTTTATATTGAAATCATTAATGTTCATAACTCTTGCGAGGTCATAGAGCTTGCAAGCCTTGTGCTTCTATGGGATAGTTGAGTTCATAGGTTTTGCTTGTCTATGTTAAAATAAGAAGACAATAATACCTTTGTGAAGATGACCCCTAATTGTTACCTCTAATTCAGAGTAACCCAAAAATCCTTAAGTTTATCAAAAGAAAACAAATCTATATTTATAATATTAATATTACTAACTTTTAATTTTAAAAAATTAAAAAAAAAATTAATTTTATTATTAATAAACATCTATTAAATTGTGTTTACATACATACACTCGATTTTGATTGTCCATGTTTATTTAATTATAATATACATTGATATTTAAAAAAAAAAAAAAAGTTGAATTTTATTTTTTATGCTTTAATTTTTTTAATATTTTTTTAATTATAAACAAATTAAAAACCAGTACAATTTAAATAAATAATAATAAAATAAAATATACCTGTAATAATTACAATTCAAAGAGGCCACTCTAGAGTAAATAAAAGACAATAAAATATCAATTCATAATAAAAATCACCTATTATTTATAATCGAATAAAAGAGAATAAAATATCAATTCATCATGCCCATCATTTTCTCCAACAAAGACTTGTGTGACACTCTAATCTCTCTCCTCTATTATTGATTTTCTTCCGAGTGATTTACTTTTTCCATGAAAAATTAAACTAAGTTGAAAGACAATAACCACCACAATTCCAAAAACAGGACAGTTGAGGCCATGAAAATATCAACCCTCATAATATACAATACAATTGAATTAAAATAATTAGACCATATTATCCATTTAATCGATTCACTAGGGGAAATCCCTTCCAAGAACAAGTCTCCTCAAATAGAAACCTTCCGCAGAGAAATTTATTGTTTCATTTCATGAACACAAACAAACCATTGTATTGATTCTATTGAATATCTGGTCTTGGCCATCAGCATGTTAGCTCATCAACAGGAAGAGTACGTGGTGTGTGGTATTCATGGCTATCCATTAACAAATGGTAGTTGCACATGTCTTCCGGGATTCGTCTTTATGGAAAACAGTAGGCATTCAAAGGAATGCTAACCGAATCCGTTGCAGCAACTGAGATGCAATGCAAATGGCTCAGAAATGGAGCGGATTGATAAAATAAACTGGCCGAACTATAATTATGACATCTTCAAAAACATAAATGACACTGAATGCGAGCAGGCATGTATGGAAGATTCCCTCTGCGCGGTAGTGATCTGCAATAATGACCTACAACAATGTTGGAAGAAGTCAATGCCTCTGCCAGGAGGCCGAGCAGATAATTCCAGTATAGCTTTTTTATAAAAGTCTACAAGTCCGTCCTCGTTCTTCCCATGCCGTCAGCAATTCCTTGCACGCCGCCAAAGCAAAGAGAGGAGAAGGGGAAGGCGCTTACAGTTATTGGCATAAGCCTTTTCGGTTGCTCTTCTGTCTTTGCAGCAATTTTGTTGTTAATTTGGTTGCATACATGTAAACCCAAGCTGAAATCCTTGCAAGAGCATCAGAAGTTAAATCCAGTGGGGTTGAAGGTGTTGGATAAATGGTGCTGCAACGTTGCAGTTCTCTATGCTGTTTTAAAGCATTCCCATCAGCAATTTGGAATTTTATTTGTACCAGAGTTTTTACTGTTTTAATGTCTGCGTCTTATTGGGCTTTTTGGAGTTCTATTTGCTTTTTGAAAGGGCTGTTTTAATATCTGTTTCTTTTAAGTCTGTCAAAAACTCTATAACAGCCCTCTAGTTGCAGTTATTTTAAGTGAGAAAACAATGGGAAAAGTAGTATGAAAGTCTATTGTTGTCAGCAAGACATTATATGGCATTTTTCTCTTTTATGGCTGTTAGTTCCTTATTTTATTGAATCTTCAATGTGTTGTATTTTCGACTATTACAATTGATTGACAGAACAGTGAGATAGTTCTAAAATCTTCAGAGGACATTTTCGTTTCAAGAGATAGACACTGCAACTAGAAGCTTCAAGCAAGAAAAAGGAAGGGGCGCCTTTGGGAAGGTCTACAAGGGTGTCTTATCTGACAGAAGAACAATTGCTGTGAAGAAGATATACATTCTGCTCAAAGAGGGTCATAAAAATGGGGAAAGGGAGTTCAGAATAAAGATGGGTATTATCGTCTTGCCATCATAAAAAACTCGTTAAACACTATGGCTTCTGCCACAAGGTCTCCCACAGGCTTCTGGTCTACGAGTGCATGATCAATGGGTTACTGGACAGCATTTTATTTAATAGCACAAAAGATCTCCATTGGGAGATGCCTGTTCAGATTTCTTTGGGAATTGAATTTTATTTAATAGCACAAAAGATCTCGATTGGGAGATGCGTGTTCAGATTGTAAGATGAATTGTAAGATGAATTGTAAGATGAATCCTGTATTTACATGAAGAGTGTATAACTATTATGCTTCGAAAAAATTCTGTTAACTTTGAATTTGATTGTGTAAGAATTTTTGCATTAACATTTCGAATCACACTCCGTACTCCGTGATCCATCACCAAAATGAAGAGAACATAAGAAATGAAAATTAACTTTAGAGTACTCAAATTAATTGGTGTAGAACAAACGAGGACCTTTACCATGGCCTTCGGCGCCATCGGTTACAGTGCTCCTTTGAGGGAGAGGTGTATGGCAGTTACCGTGAAAGCAGACGTGTGTAGCTTTGCCGTGGTGCTCTTGGAAATTGTCTATTTTAGGAAAATGTTCCACAAAATGAAATAGTTTTCTGTCATTGGGTGTACAATTGGATAAAATATGGAAGACTTGTAAAGTTGGTGGACCAACAGGAGAGCGGGAATTGAGGAAATGCAATTGCACAAAGTGGGATTGGTGGGTTTTTTGTGCGTTCAAGATCCCAATCTGAGCCCATCAATGAAAAGCGTGGATCAGATGCTCGAAGGAACCGTTGAAATTAGAGGTGTTCCTGGTCCAGCATCTTCTATTCATAGAATGATTACCCTTTAGTGCAATATTTTCATTGAGATAAAGGTTTACACCGTTTGTACACTTATTTTTAGTTTAATATGCTCGTTGAGGTTAACGCTTAGCTTAATACAATTTCTGCCAGAGGTTTCGATACTATAGATGACAAAAAGAGTCAGGGGAAGACAGTTTGCGGAGGAGTTTGTAGCTTGTGCTAGTATCTTGGTCGTGGAAGCTCATGATTCTGTTGTATAAGTGGTTGAGTCGTTGAGGACATGAGAGAGATTTTCATATGAAGGGCTTATATAATTTTGATAAGAGATTGTAATAGATGTTTATGTATTTTATACATAATATTGTTAATGCTTAAAAATATTAAAAATAAAATTAAAAAGTGGTAAAATATTTATATCACTTTAATTTATAGTCAAGATATATTTCAATTCTATAAATTCTATAATTCTTATATAGTGTAGAATTTTCTTTTTAATCCATTGATTTTTCTACTTCTTTCTAGCTATTATAGTTTAGAGGCATCATACATTTTTAAGCTCTTCCTTTTTATTTCTTTCATCCATCACCCTATATATTTGAGGTAGTTCAAATTTTAAATTTTTTATTGTTTGGGGAAGCAAGGATCTACTCATAGGCATATTAACAAACAACAATGTGGGGAATTTAAGAGGGAGGAATCTAAATGGGATTTTCAAGCTAGAAATGAGTTGATTATTTGTGATGAGATTCTAGATAATGTAGCCATTTAGGAGGGATTTTGTAGAAACTCCCATATTTTTTTGAGGGATTTTAGCTATAACAAAAAAAAAGAATGGAGGAGAGATAGAAGAAAGAGAGAAGAAAATGTCAATAATTAGGAATAAACGAGAAAATAGAGGGAAGAAAAGACTGGGAGGAATAGAGGTACACATAGTTGAAAAATAGTGAGGAAACACAATGATGATTAAATCTTCACTCCATATTCTGAAATGAATTAAACATAATGTAGCATCATAAATTGTCATCCTTAATAATTTCACACTAGATTTAGCTCCCTTTGAGGTATTTGGATCAAATTGTACATTTAAATTGTCTATCTCATAATAATTTTTAGAAAATTAAAATGGTGAGAAAAAAAAAATTGAAAAAAATTAGCCTTGAAAAGATAGGGTAGGGAAAGGGCTTCCCATTTCCTTGACTAGCCTATTTTGGATAAATTTAAAATATTTTATTGGCGGTGTAGATGTCTAAATTTGGACACTTAATTTATCCAAATTCATCCCCTTTCATCTTATTTTCGTTAATTAAGTAATACTCCTATTATTTAATTAATATCTTTAATTCTGCCAAATCCCTAAGGTATTTAATCAATATACCTTATCTCTTTAATCCTTCTTCCATCAATTGAATTAAATAAATATTCCATTTATTTAATTCCCTTTATGTCACATCCTCCATCATTTTTATCTTATCTTAATCCTTCTTCTAATCCCATCATTAGGATGTGCACATGCCTAATCCTTGATTAGGATGTGTCACATCCTCCAACTTTTGCAAGTTGGCCTCTAATCTCTCTTAGCCACATAACCATCCTCTAATCCTTCACTAACTAGCCTAATCAACCTCTCAAGGAATTTTTAATTCCTTTTATCCTTCCAAGGAATATTAAATTCCTTTTTCTCTTCCCCATGTGATCTTTGACTTGTCACATCAAGTCACATGTGAGATCTAACCCTCTTCTAATCCTCATTAATTAATCTAATCAAGTACTTGCACAATCCTAATCACCCCCTTTAGTCAACTCTCCCCATCCCCCAAGGAATTTTTAATTCCTTTTTATTTATCCTAGGCTCCTCTCTTCCCCATGTGAATTTTTAATTCACCTTTTAATCCCCCAATGCACCCTTTGGAATTTAAAATTCTTTCCCATCTCCCCATAAGGATATTTGAGGAATTTTTAATTCCCCACTTGTCCTCTCACCCACATGGGGACAAGTACCTCCTTTATGAGGAGATCTTGTCCAATCCCAAGGTACTTTGTACCCCTCTCCATGTCATGTCCTTTCCTTCCACCTCATGTCCACTTCACCTTTTAGGGCTATCTCACATGCCACATGTCAAGATGTGAGGGCTTGTGAGTTCTCAACTCACCTTAGCCCTACATCTTGATATTTGGTGGATCAATCTCAACCGTCCATTTCCCCTAGGATTTCCCAAAAATCCTATAAATACCCCCTCTTTTCTCTCATTTTGGGGAGATCATTTGTGCTAGCCAAACTCTTGCAGTTTTGTTTCTCAATCTTCACTTAGCCATTTTCACATTTTCATCCACTTGCATCCATCTTCACATCCTCATCTAGCTTGCATCTTGCCATCCAAGGAGCATACACATCAAAGATCGAAGGGCCAACCAAAGGATCGACTCAACGCAAGGTATAAAGTTCCATTTGTGGCTTTGTCTTGCATTGTTTCCAACTTAGGCTAATCTTGAAGTGTAGGTTGTTTTAAGTTGTTTATTTGCACTCTTTTAGTTGTTGCTTGATTTCTAATGCTCTATTTCGACCTATCACGGGTGGTATTTTAATACTTCAAAATCTCGAGCTTTTAGTCGACTCTGAGATTTAATTTATCAAAAAATTGGAAGAATTACATATAAATACAAGTCATTTTTATTATTTTAATTCTAATACAATTTTAGAGAAACCAAGCACTTTCATTGAGAAAATTGAGCATCCTGAAAGCAATCAAGAGTAGTCAAGAGTAGAATTATTGACATTTATGCAACATTTATTTTAGTCAAGCATTATGTCAATCATTTATCATGTTTTTATGTAAGTTTGTTCATGTTTGTGTTCATTTATTTTTTAGTACTAATGCTTCCAAGACTTCAAATAAAACTATAATTTATCCTTGAAGGTGATGAGTAAATGACTTCAATCCATCGAGGAATACAAATTTGAGTGGTGTGTTGCAGCAAATTATTAATTCACTACTTTTTTATCCATAGGCCTCTCACCAACCATGGGAAATCTCTCTTATCATATCATTTCAGCCATTGTGAATGTAGAAGCACAAAAAATTGGTTTGACTTAGTCAATCGCCTATACGGTATGAACCTTCCCTCTCTTTCATATGTCTAGGTTTTAAATATGAAGGAATTGGAGGAAGGCTGAAAAAAATTGCTCATTTGTTCATTTATACCTGACAAGTTGTTAAGTCAAGAAAATGAAATTTTATTAATGGAAAATGAAGTTTTGAGTATGTTCCTAAAAGATTAGAGACCACTGATAGGGATCTTCAAACTTGTATAGTCAGAATTATGGTAGAATCAATCGATTCAAGGGTGTCCTATGCCCTTGAATAGCCAATTTATCTCTAAATTCAAATCATAGGTTCTTTTATATATCTGCTCTCCTCAAATCTAAATTTTGTTTATAGTTGTCAATTTTATATTTTCCACAATTCATCTCATAACGTTGCATTTTGTATAATTACCCTAGAAACATCATTACGTTCATCTAAAATTCTAATTAATTTTTAGATCACAACAAAAAGGGAACTACATCCAAGGAATATTATCTCTCCTTTTAGGTTGTTATCCAATCTAATTTACCTTGTGATTTGATTCCACAATGTTTTTATTAGTGGTAAAATAGGTTTTGATGGGACCCGAAACCAATTAGAAATTGTTTTTAAAGGGACCTAAAACCTTATCAAAGGAAAGCTACAAATAGATACAAACATGGACCATCAATAGCCCAACATAATCAACAACCCTAAAGATACACAAGACTACCCATGCTGCAAAAAAAATGTTTTGAAGGGAACCAAAAATCCCTCTAAAATAAGGTTTTAATAGGGATCAAAATCCCTAACAAGAATGATAGACCACCTAAATCATTCAAGCAACAAATAACATGTAATAGCCTAACTACAACATAACAATAGAACACTATGAAGCATCAACATTCTTGTGGTATCATCCCAACTGATCAACCAACCCAACCTCCAACTTGAAAGGAAAAGGCTCCCCTTCTATAGGAGAGGATGATATAAGAACCCTTACCAATAAAATCACATCTCTCTTTCCAACACAAGCTCTACCTCAATAGGAAGTAGCATAAGAGAGGATTTCCCCACCAACTCAACATTATCCATCTCCACCTTGATAGGAAAAGTCTCCATCTCTATAAAAGACATCGGCTAAGGATCCCAATAGTAAGAAACTTTAGTAGGGATGGCTAGCATAGCTTCCCAAAGTAGCATGAGTTTCTAGTACTTAAAGGTAGAAACTAAAAATTCTCCAACCTCCATCCTTAAGCACAAAAAGACCTCTCCATAATTCCATATCTGCACCTCTAGAGAAGATACCCCTACCTTAAAAGGAGAAATCGCAGAAGAGAAGGAAGAATAATCACTAATATGGGAAAACTTCACCCCCTTTAACAAAACAAACAACTAGGTCAAATGATAAAACAATAAGTTCAACCCAGCTTGTAGCAAACAAAAACCAACATGAAAAGAGTCCACTAGCATAAAGCCTAAGACCATTTATACAAACCAAGCTGCTTCAAAAAAGTGAACATTAGAAACCAAGAGGGGTACACGACAACTCCCACAAAGATCCAAAAACATAGGAAAAACATAGGGAAAAGAGAAGATTCTATTACCACCAATACAACACATAAACCAAATACCCTCCAAAGGTAGAAGATCAACAATAAAAACCCAAAACACCAAGATATCTTCAACATCAACCAAGGGAAAATAATCCAAGCATAGAGGTAGTAGGGGATCACCTTCCCCCCAAAAGAAGCCACCAAAAAACACATAGTCATTGACCAAAAGCAAGATGAGCACACACTGATAACACTAGTGAAGGAAGAAAGAGGAAGAGCTCCCCACCAGGACATTTTTCCAAGCCATAACAAGTTCCAACATTTGACCATCAAAAGGTCCAAGCCCAGAGAATATATAGGAAATCTCCATTTGCCACTTGGAAACCATGAAAAGGACATCATTGAAGGAACTAGGCCAAGAACCCTCTAAGAAAGGGACAAGAGAGAGCAAAGGAGAAGCACGTCCCACCATATGAAAGAGCCAAAGGGTGAGCCTCTATCTAGAGCACCAACCCTGAAGAGATCTGCAACCTCTCACATACTACAATAAAGGTAGAGAAAACTAACCTGCCGCAACCCAAACACCCGAAACACCAAGCCACCAAGAACATGGGCCACAAAAGGAAGAAGAACCTCCTCCAAAACCATGAAGTGATCAACATCATTGCCCTCATCCGAATTAGTTTTGAGCCCTTGGATGGGCCCTCTCCCAAATTCAAACCTGAACTCCCACTCATCAGCTGTCTTTGATTCCATAATTTTAATGTGAAAATGGATTTATTTGAGAGCCATTAGGTCTAGAATTTCTTTTTCACAATTAAACTTTGGTGAACTAGACATTTGTGTACTTTAAATATTTTTAAATCTAAGGAATATCATTTTAAATATGAAATCAATATTCATAATATTTTATATGATCATTTAGACATATGCATATAGTGAAAAAAGTGAAAAAATACATTTTTTGTTGATACAAAAGATATAAACATTCTAATTTTAATATTTTTCAAGTGAGGATTTATCAATGTTTGATGTACAATCTAAAAATTATATTTTGAATCGTATTTATTACTTCAAAAATTTAAAAATTGTTGATGCTTAAAACTTTCACTTTAAGCAAGAAATGTCTTATGGGAAGTTTCACAAACTTGAAACTTAATTTGCTATCTATGAAGTAACCTTTAAATTTTAGAAGTTGAGTCTTCAAATATTTCAAGAAAAAAGAGGAAGAAGGGAAAGAAAGAAAAACTAAAAGAAAAGCTAACTAAGACAATGCACTCAAATTAATTTTGAGATCCATTCTTAAATTGAATAAAATAGATCAATATCTTCAAAACATTACAAAAAATTTAAAAGACTACATGCATGATTTAAAAGCCTGCAATATTATCAAAATCTTTTACTATAGAAGATAAAATTATTGGAAAGAGACAAAATTACAAAGGGTTGAGGGCACAATGAAAACTATTCATCCTTCCTGCGTAGGGAACTTGCTAAGGTCTTATAAATAAAACTGCTTCTATCTCTATATAGTGTGAGAATTTTCAGGAATTCTAGCTGAATTGCAAATTACAAAATTGCACAATAATAGATTAAGAAAGCATGACAAAAAATATGCTAGAATAAATTGCATTCTATAATATCAAATGTGAATGCATGCATATATAAAATATACAAAAAGTCATTGCTTTATATAGAGCAAGGAAATGCATGAGGTAACCCAATTTTTCACATAAAGCAAGGAGTTTAATTGGAGTTAGCCTATGCAATAAAACAAAAAGTTTATTTAAGGATAAAAGCTTATCTAAGAAAGCTTATCCAATAAAACAGGAAACTTATCTTGAAAGAAAGGAAGGGGCATTTAAGGGAAAAATGAGACAGGTTCCTTAATTAGCTTACAATCAAATAAAACAACAATTTTTATTCACAGGGAATTAGTAAGTATCCGTAGGAAATTGCATTTATCCACGTGATGTTGCTAATTTGCGCTAACATATAGAACTAGGAAAAATTATAAACTATTCTCTCTAGAAGCGATTTAACTAATCTAGAATCCAGGAAACGAAATCTGAACCCTTACAGAAGAAAATATTCCATATATAGGCCCTACGGCCTTGCATGGCTGAGATTTTTGATGCAAGGAAAGAATGACATCTAGAGCCTCGTAGGAAATGTGGAGTTTCCTACCTACTTTCATAATGAGGCCTCCGCAATAAAATCAAATACTAGTAGAGCTTCAGTTCATACACATATCTGATCCACAGATCTTGGACATGGTGCAACCTTAACTCCTAACGATCTTCTTATGTCAATGTGTACCCTACTCAGATTGCTCATGAATTCTTCCTAGTGAATAGAGTCCATCCTCTCAGATTAATGGTACATTATTTTTTCCGTGAAGGGGACTTGTTTGTTCTCTAAAGCACACGCCGATGTCATGTGGAAGTTGGTTCCAACTTTTAAATCTCATTCGGGTGTTATATGGTGACAGTGCTAGAGCCACCACATAGCACCTTGACACTACCAGTGAAGAGAGTAGAGAAATTACTTGCGGTGAATGAGTGCAAAGGTGCCTTGTGTCATGAGCGGGGGAAGCCGATACATAAACCAAAACTTTCAGGGGACCCAGAGGGAAACTATACGGTTGAGAAAATATGTTGTAATCATCGAGTGGCACATGGCTAGCCGCTTATGGTTTCAAAGCGTGGATTTGATCTGTAGCTCTGAGAACTTGTAGGGGAAATCTGTATGTAGATGAGGAACTCAAAATCTCTAGTTGTTAAAAGAAGCAAAACTACAAAAGGAAAGACCTGCAACATTCACAACTTCTGAAGGGCAGCCTTCAAAAGTGTCTATTCATCTTAAGAAGGCCGAGCTTTCTTCTTTAGAGTATCAAAAGTTTTGTCTAGGTCTATAATCTCCTTAAAGAAGATGTTTCTTAATCTTGGTTCAACTACTAGCATTTGAAACTGGACACTTCAAAGACACTTGGCACTTGACTCAGGCTGGTAAAGATACCCTGGTCATTCTTCTTTGTAAGCAGTATCTCCTTGATTTCATCCTCGAAGAGGATTGTGTTTTTAAAGAGGAAAAAGGAGGGGAGTTCTAATCGAAATAATTGTGCAATGTGTCTATTTCTTTGCCGAACTACTTGCTCTAAGACATCCATATATGCCTTGCATTTTGTCGGTGCCTTGTTGCAGTTGAGGAATTCATTGACCTTCCTAGCTTCTTCCATTCAGTTAGAAAACTTTGTTGCCTGGAGTGTTTTGCTTGTTGTGATGTATAGCTTCTCAACTAGAAGCTGTGAATCTTTGACCTTGGGGGAGATGAAGGAAAGGTTCTACTCCACAAACTTACTCACTTGAGAACTCAATTGATGTGAGTCAATGATGAACCCAAGTGTTGGATTTAAGTGTGAAACCTCATTTTTTATCCATTCCAATATCATACATACAACTATTGGAACATTGGAAGAATGCCAACAATCAAGGAGTGGTTAGTAAGATCTTACTTTAGTTGTTGAATCTCATGGTTGCTAGCTTGAGACTCTTGTGTATTTTTTGTTGCATTTATTGTTATGTGTTCATATAGTCTAAAAGGCTCTTTTGGGCCTGCATCAATTTTGTTTCCTTTTGTTGCAGCTGATTTTTTGTGGCTCTATTCTTGTTCTTTAAGCCATCTATCCCATCCTTCAATTCAGCTACTTGTATTTGTAGATGGGTCTTTTGATTAATCTCTAAGTTTAAGATTTCAATAGTTACACAATTTTGCAGATCACCTCGTGTTTTTGTGAGGTCCACATCTTTAACCTTAACTTTTGCCTTGTCATTGTCAAACATGGCTTTTATTTTAACAATGTCTTGATCTTTTTTCTCCAGTTGATGGCTAAACTTGATGTAGTCTATCATGATGACCTTTTGTGATTCCGCAATGAGTTCCACTTTGTCAACTGGCCTCACCTAGCTAAGGTTTAAGATGATAGTGTTGGTTAAGTAGTCCTCAAACATCACTTTCCCTTGAGGCTTGGTCACCATGGGTATCATGTGGGTGATCATTAAAGCTTGATACATCTAATCGAAGAGAGTTTGCATATGCAACACTACTAGGACCTGGGTTGGTTTCATTCTTTTTTCTCTACTCAAGCCCCCTAGGCTTTATTTTTAGTCTCCCACTGTTGATCAAATTGCTCTTGAGATTGAATAATCTCCCCTACAAATGAGAAGCCTTGTGGCAACTTGAAAGGAATGGTCACTTGCTACTATGAAGCAGTAGACATTTTTCTTGTGAGAATGAGCTAGTGAGTGAGCAATGTTGATGGTGAGAAGGATGGAAGCTCATGGGAAGGACAATGGGTGATTGTTCCATTATGGATGTTTGCATGAAGGATGAATCTGAAGGGGTGTAAATCGATGAAATCATGGTGGACATTAAGGTGGTGACCATGATGGAGATGGTGGAAGAGAGTGAAGGAGCGTAGAAACAAGATGCAAGAGAAAGAGGACGGGGGAGAAATATACCTCAAGTCTAACATCAAGGTTGGTTGTGTGACATTAGGAGGCAGCTAAGTCAAAACAACGTATTGCAATGTTAGAATAGGAGGTTCTAAATCTTTCATTAATTGGATTTTCTCTCCAACTCCTGAATACCCTGAGGCTCCTTCATTAGCTCCTAGGCCTAGCTTGACACTCAACTTTATATGGGCCATTTGGGGTAGCATTTAAATGTCCTGTCCTCGTGACCCCAAACCACCACCCTTATAGCCCATATTTTTAGCTATGACTATTCCTAAAGTGTATTTTTATGTGTTTCTTCACTTACACCACGTGGCGACAAAAAGCTAGGGGCATCCTATTCCCCTTCTACTTTGCCTCATCCTCCCTTCTTAGACATCCTCCTCTTTTTTTCTAAGACTTAGAAGGAGAACCAAAGAATTGCTCCTTAGCACTTGGATGGGTGGTACTAGCTTCCTATTTTCCTTGAGTGGGTCAATGTTGTTGTTGAGAAGGGGGCCACATCGAAGGCCTCCAAATCTCATAGTTCTCCTCCTTCTTTAAGGGGGTCTCTTTATCTTCTTCAACTAAATCCTCTTCTTTGACCCAGGCACCCTCCTCATACTACTCATTCTAGATTCTCACAAATTTATAATGAGTGTCAACCATGTCAAGACCAACTTTTCTTTGACTAATTTCTTTTTGATTGTAGACACGTAAAATATACTGATTGATCCTATACACCTGATCCTAATTTCACTAACACCAGTTCATCCTAAATCATCTCCTTTATTAACTATTTAATCGAATAACCTTTATTTTATTAAATTCTTCACATTTCATCTCTTGATTAAATAAATCAAATTTATCTGATTAAGTCATCGTCTCCTTTTAATTAAATAAATCATTGTATAATTAATCCTATAGTCCTTTTAATTAAATAATCCATTTTATTTAATTAATATCTAAAGTTATCTCATTTAAATTAAATAAATCAACCTATATTTGATTTAAATCTACCATCACCCCTCTTTAATGAATTTCTCTTAGTAGCTTGATGTGACATGAGGAATCCCCTAAGTTGCAATTTTTTACTCTTGATTTGTCCTCTCTTAGAGACATTAGGCATGATGAACCCTAAGAAGAATACCTTACACAAATGAAGCAAGATCACTTTTATCAAGAACCAATAGACATTGTTGTGCATGGGTGCTTAGCATAACACAATTTTTTAAGCACGAGACAAAAATGTGAGTGGCACCCTATCAAAGTTATCAAAGGGATAGCTTTGGTATGTTAAGTATAGTGAGAGTCAAAACATAGGCATAAACTTCTCACTAAGCCACCTTCCTAGAGGGATGCTCACTTAGTGGATGGAATGAGGTTCCACTACCCTACAGTGAGCATGTGTGTCATTTGCATAGTGCACATTACATTCTACTTGTGATTTTTTTTGGAAAAATAGCTGAGACGTGTTCCACATTGCATTGGATAGTCGAGACTTGATCCTTACCTTTTTCTTGGATAAATAGCTACTACATGTTCCATATTTTGTTGGATAGTCGGGTATGTTCAAGATAATCATGGAAAAAATAGGCCCTTAAGTGGCAAAACATTTAGAAAAATCAAAGTTAGGCAACTTGACATAAAAATTTGAATAAGTTATCTATATTATTTCAAAAATATGTAAGAATAAAATCTATAGAAAATTGAATGTAGTTTCTAAACTACTAGGTTTATTTTAAAAAGAATCTATTTGGTGAAAACTTGAAATTTCAATGCAATAGTACTTAAATTTCAAGGAAAAAATAAGTAGTTGTCTATCTAACCACCCTAACCACAATTAAATAATAATACTTTTTTATAATATTTTACATAGAAGTAGAGGACTCATGCCCCGATGTGATGCATATTTTTTTGTAATTTTTTTCCAAGTAAATAATTAATTATGAATTTTTTATTACAATTTTTAAAAAATATAAAAACTCGTATGCTTGACCACCTTAACTTGGTCAAAATTTCATGATTTTTTTTTTTTTAATCCTATAGTATGCAAAGTATAGAATGTGACACATGTTTTGGATTCAAAAAATGTGATACCATTTGAAAGCTATAGATGTTTTTGAATTAGCCTATCAATTAGGACTTTAGTCATAATTCAAATAGAAAATGAATAATAATTATTTATTAAATTCAAAGTAAAGCGTAATTTATATTGGTAGAAACTGGAGAATCTCCTTTAAAAACCCTTTTCATTTCATCAATTTTGCGTAAAAAAAAGTCGTCGACCACATACCCTACACATACCCATTGTATCACCACTTTTTGGCCCATCATGATCCTACACATACCTAGTTGAGGCTTGATCCACCTCCCTTTTATTCTGATCTTTGATAGTGTATGACTGTGTATCTTTGTTGAATTTTTGCATAAATAAGTGTCTTGAATGTCTACTTTAGTATGAGTTTGACATGGGGTCATACTCTCACTAAAGTGGGGGGAAAATGTAGTGTACAAAAAACTATCCCTTTTTTCACATTTAATTTGGGAATAATTAATATTAAAATGGACATAATTATGTCTTGATTTA
Source organism: Sequoia sempervirens (assembly GCA_007258455.2). NCBI lineage: Eukaryota > Viridiplantae > Streptophyta > Pinopsida > Cupressales > Cupressaceae > Sequoia > Sequoia sempervirens. Next base: position 664,310,973 of record VDFB02281492.1, on the reverse strand, counting down.
GTGTTACAATGTGATTCACACATTCACATTAAGTTTAGGACCCTTTTAGATAAAATGGACCTAATGACGCCTTATTTAGGGTGTTTTAAAGTGTATCTTTACACTTTCACACTAATCTAGGGATTTATTAATTTAAAATTGAGGTTAATTTGAGATTAATTGGCCCCTTTAATTCAAATCCAAGCCTAATTAATTGTTGATTCTGAGGGATAAAGCTTGACATTCTTAAATAATATTACACAATGCTTGATTTTACAAGGTTTGTGTCCTAGGTTAGTGACCTAGGACCCAATCGCCATGTGGAAAATGGTTTCTCACAAGGTCCTAGGACCCCCTTTTTACATAAACTTTCACAACCATTGATCACCACATGGAAAATGGGCCTCACTTGGCCCTAGGATCCCCCCTTGGAATATGTTTTTGGTATTATTTTAATGATTTAAAATCCTAGATTTGATGGCAGCTTGTGTTATTTGAATTTCAGGATTTTATCTTAAGTTACGTATAAATGAGGTTATTTCACATAGTTTCATGCTAGATATTAATAGGAAATCAAGAGTAGTTTCACAAGAGAATTATAGAGCCTTCAAGATCATTCAAGAAGGCATTCAAGGGAAGATTATTAAAGTTTATTGTAGAAATCAATATATTAATTATCATGTCAAAGTCATGCATGTTATTGAGCTAATGTGTTGATGTAGCATTGGAGATCTTATTCAAGTATTATTTCATGCCAAAATATATGATCAAGATCTACATACATTGAGGCTATTTCATGCTAAGTCTCATATTTGAAATTCATGGTTCAATTGGGGATTGGTGAGTGGTGACATTACATTGTTCATTCATCATTCCTTTTACATGAATTGTTTCATTTCAAGGTTTAATTAACAAAATGGGGTTTGACCAAGGAAAACCCCGATTCCCTAACAATCAATATTTTTCCTCTCCTTTAATGTGTGATTGTAGGTTTTAGGGTGAAGATCAAGTGGGGAGAAAAAGTTGTAAAAGTTGTGAAAGTTGTCATCTTTCTTGCAAGATCATGGAAAGTCTTCTACAAAATTCATTTTCAACTTTTGGGCACTGAACACCTAGGATTTGGGAGTGGAGACAATGAAAAATACAACCCAAAAATTCATTTTCTACAACTCTAGCCAGGACACATTCACTACAGGGCGAATGAGTCCTTACCGAGGCCCAAAAATGCATTTTTTGCAATAAGTGCAGATCATTTGACCCTCTTAAAACCTAACTTTGTATTACTATATTGGTTAGGTTTGATTTTGGATTATCAATTAGACATTGTAACCCTCATAATTGAGAGAAATAAGAAAAATAGAGTGAATCCATTTGGTTAATCCATCTTGGATCTTCCCCCACCCCAATTTTTTCTTTATTTCACTGACTTCCAAAAAGTCAAACCTGGGGGAATCAAAAGATTAGATGTAAAATCAAAGGACTACAAAAAAAAAAATTTAGAGCCCTATATAGAGACTCATTCTCCCCTCAATGAATGTGTACTTAAACAAAGCCTAAAACCCACTTTTGGGGCCAAGTAATACCATCTTAACCTTCTCATATCTACTAGTTAATGATTTTTCTATCAATATTATCATAATACTTAATGTTTCAAGTGTTAGATGTGATATGTTTGATTGTTAATGCACTTTAATTCTTCTCCCAACACTATTGTTCAATCATATTTTACAATTTTTTTCTAGAAGGAAGTCAAGGCAAGATAGTGTCAAAACTTAGGGTTGACTCACCTTGAAGGTTGCAAGTCAATTATAATCATTTGTGACACTATCCTCTTCCTAATGAACATGAGTAAAGTGGAATTGTGATTATGTGGACACCCTTTTTTATTTTTGGCATAAGCCCATTTATAGTTCTTCCTATTTGACTCCCTCTTTTCCCTATATGTTTTAGTAAGATAACCTGAAATCAAGGGGGTGTTCTAGCTCCCAAGCTTAGGATACTACTAAAAAAAATGAGAAGATAAAGAAACACACACACATGAGGAAAAATGCAACAAAAGAGATATGAGAATTAGACACAAAACATAAAAAATGAAAAACTAAGAAAAAACATACGCTAACATAATAAAAACATTAATGGAAACACAATGTAAAAGAAATGAAAACATGATGTAAAATTGTTGCAAACAAAAGAAGGTGTATGGCATCATGTGTACTAGAAAGATCTATAAATACATACTAGTCCATCCATATCTACCAAAGTTTAATATTTTAAAGGTGACCATGAATAGATAAGAGGCATCAGAAGGTAGTGAACTTTGGTATCCACTAGGTGATCATGATAAGAAACAACATAGGCTTGTGAAGTATGATATCCACTAGGCATGTTTCCACAATGGTAGAAAATGAAGAAACACAAGAGTTAGTGAAGTTTGATCAATAGATGAGCTCTTATGTCAACTATACCAAGAATTATACTTTGAAATGATCAATATGCCATATATGCATCACAAAGTTCCAATTGTGTGCAAAAAGTGAAGTAGATAACATATTGTATGCCCCCACCTTAAAGTAATTATTAAAAAAATCTAGGATCAATTTACTTTAAGATAAAATAAATGATCTTTACAAAATGACAAGGCATGAGAGCTTATTAAGAAACCTTATGCTAAATATATCTTCCCAAACAATCTAACTCTTGAAGAGGGGTTTCCCCCAAAAGAAGGCCACATAAATAAAAATGTGAAGATAGCACATAAAGAATCTAATGGAATTGGGGTCTGTATAAATGAGATATAATATAAATATGATTATTCTTGGAATTGACATTATTCTAAAAAAAATTGTATAACTACAAAAAATGGGAGGAATGACACATGAAGACAACATCAAAGGCTATTGAATCAACATGGAAGAGACCTAAATGTATCAAAATTTTATATTGTTCCCAAGAGGAAAAAAAAGAATGAAAGAAAATAAATTTATGATATAAAGAAGAATGGAGATACAAATAGAGGAATATCTCAACAAATTACATATTTTTTCTTTTCGAACTCGGCTTCAAAAAATAATCTATCAATGATTAGTTCTACTTTCCCTAATTTTTTGACACAAATGGCTTGAGTTCTTGATCTTGCAATCAAGTCTTGAGTGCTTTCCTATATCAAACTAAAATTTGAGCATGTGCATAGAAGAGAGGAGAGGAATGGATGTGCTATATAGGGGCTTGCCCAATTCAAACCCCATTTTGATGTTTCCACCTCCACAATGACTATTATGTTGTAAAGAGTGCTTATCCTCAGTCAGGAAGAGGAAAAATGTATAAAAGGAATGATAAATTGATAAAATTTTGCATCCTACCACTTAGATCTACTTTCCTTGATGGATTGAAATCATTTTACTCATCCTCTTCAAGAATAATTTATTCTTTCATTTGAATTCCTACATGTATTAGTACTCACAAAACAAATAATCATAAAACATGAAAAAACTTAAATAAATATGTTCAATACACTACAAACATGAATCTTGGCTAATCATAAATATTTTAAATTCTACTCATTATGCTCTTGACTACTTTTAAGGATGCATAATTGCTCAATTAGTTGACTAGGATTATATTGTGATTTTAAATGGTGAAAAATACTCATACTTAGATGTAATAATTCATTTTCCCACAAAATAAATTATCAAAAGGAAATAAATGAGTTAAATTTTTAAATATTAAAAAGTTGATAATAATATATTTTAAATTGGGCCAAAATAGGCTAGACAAGGGTGCTAGCACCTTAGACAAGGCCTATTTTGGGCCTTTTTCTTCCTTAAATAAATATTAAATGGTTTCCTAATTTAAATATGATTTGTTGAAAACAAACACAAAATGGGTCATTTAAGAATATAATTAGGTCCAATTACATAGGGGAGCTAAACCTAGTGTGAAATAATCAAGGATGATCTATGATGCTATATTTAGCACCCACTTTAGTGAGAGTATGAACTTATGATCATGTTGACACTAAAGTAAGGATAATAAAATAAGGGCACATTTATCCAAACATTGAAGAGATAGGATGACATCAAATCTAGAGGATATGCTAGCCCCCTAGCTCTAGATCCTATGGAATGACAATGTAAAGACAAAGGAGTTCACACAAACATGAGGTGAAATGGAGCATCATAAAAATGAAGCATACACAATGAGTCCATAAAAGAGAATATAAAGTGTTGCAAAGGGACCTTTCAGGGAGAGTGTGCTGGTCACCAACAGTGAAATCAAGATCTTTAATCCCAAGTTATCTAAAACCCAAGAAGGGATAAGGGAGACACATGCTCATTTTCTTGTAAGGGCTCATAAAAAATATTTTGAGTCTTTCATCTTTAGGAAATGGAGATCTACCCTATAAAAATACATGGTGTCTCTTGTGCACCCATGCCTAGAGATTATTGCTCTCTATGCACAAAGATATGATGTAGAGAAAGGCATTATCAAGGGAAACCAAGTGAATATGGTGATTAACGTAACAAATATCAGGGAGATCCTCTTCCTCCCCCACAATTGCATTGTAGACTGAAAGGAAAGATGAGTACCAAAATTCTTCCCTAAATGAAAATCAATCAAGAGAGGGTTCCAAAAACTTTATTTCAAATATTTATTCTATATCAATTTTCTTAAAAATGCACATGCATTAAGATTAATTGTTTAGATTTCAAGCATAAAACACATAACACTAAAATTTAAATGGGAAAACCATTTCAGGAAAAATCCCACACATCAAAGAATAGATGAATTGTATTACTATAATATAGAAATTACATACAATGCATGAATTCTATGCTCTTGTAGGTGTTGTTTCACAATGTTACAATTCTAGAGTGAATCTAGCAACATAATGGAATACACATAATACAATCATAATAAAATACAAATGCACTAAGGAATTAAGACTTTATGCATCTCCAATATGGGTGCCTAAGGTTGCTATGTGTCATCTCCACAACATATTCCTACATGAAAAGTGTATCAGAGAACATGTATTGATTCTAGCTATCCACAAAAGAATCTTGCCAATCATACACATGCAACCACCTGCAAGATAAAATCACCATAAATTATCTAAAAATAAAGCTAGTTGTCCACCATGAGAATTTTTTTTTTTTTTCCAACTTAGAACTCACCCACAAGTCCAAGTCACTATGATTGACAACTAAGTCTTCACATAGAAACTTCCTATTCCGAGCTTTGGTCAAGAATTAAAAATAATGCCACATGGATTCATCACACACTTTCTTGAGGTTTTCAACAATATTCTTTGCTGAAAGTTCCCTTGTGATGACAACATATCATCCATATATAGGAAAAGAATGAGAATGCAACCATTATTAGTCTTGTAATCAACACAATGATCATATTTGGATCTCCAAAGATCCAATGACAACACATAGGTGTCAAAATTATGGTACCACATGCTAAGAGATTTCTTCAGAACATACATAGATTTTATTTACTTACGTACCAAATTCTCTTTCCCGTTCACGAAAAAATACTCAAGTTGTAACATAAATTTCTTCCTCCAAATAACCATGAGGGAAAGTTGTCTTCACATCTAGTTTCTCAATTTAAAAGTCAAAAGTTGTTACATAAGTGATAACAAGAACTGAAATAGGCTTCCTCCTTAAAGAAAAGTTACCATATCCCCTATAGCATTCCTTTTCAATGCCACCATCTCCTCATTGATGCATTACATCTTTGAATATGTATAATGCATATTAATAGTCTTTCAAACTCTCCTAGGATCATCAATGTTAGCAATGAAATAAAATATGCAACTGGAGTCAGGATAGAGTAAGGAAATCTATTTAGTTGCCACTTTTATCTTGTAGATCTCCTCAATGGTTGAGTTTGAAGTTCTAGATCTTCTTTAGAGCTATCAAAGCAACTAGAGATCTCCTCGTTGGGCCCATCAGGAATGCATATTTCATCCTTTTCAGGGGTAGGTGGAATTTGAACTACTTCCTTTTATTTTTCTTCCTTCTCTGGATTTAGATCTACTATGGAGGTTTCATTTCATAGAATATGAAATTTATATTGTAGAGCACCTTCTCTGCAATTGGATCCCAAAGCTTGTACCCTTTCACACTGACTCCATAGCTGATGAAGATACACTTAACCACCCTATTCTCCAAATTAGATCTCTTCACATCTGACACATGAGTATATGCATTACAACCAGAGAGTCTAAGATGTCTCATCATGGCTTCTTGCTAGACCCTGTCTCAATAGGCATCTTTTCAACAAGTGTTGAAGTAGGAGACCTATTTATAAAAGAGCGTGCAGTCATTATACCTTTAGCCAAGAACTTCTATTCAATTCCAACGCCACTTAACATACTCCTAGGCCTCTCCATTAGCATTTTGTTCATTCTCTTTGCAACTCCATTTGTTTATGGGTTGTATGGAGTTGTCTTATGTCTCTTAATCCCATTGTCCTTATAGAACCAATCAAATGTTGTGGAATATAAATCATTACCATTATCTATCCTCAAGCATTTGATTTTTTGACCAGTTTTGTTTTCAACCATGGACGTGAACTCCTTAAACTGGCTAAAAGATGTAGATTTACTTTTAAGGAAATAAATAAATGTCCTTCTAGAAGAGTCATTTATGAATGAGACAAAGTACATAGATATATTTAATGAAGGAACATTAAAAGGAACAAACACATCAAAAATAAAATAGTCCAAAACCTTAGAAGATTTGTGAGAACTGGTAAAAAGAAACATGATGTTGTTTTCTATACATACAATGTTTTCAACAATCAAACTTGATATTACAATCATCAAGGCCTTGAAAAAGGCTCTTTTTTTTTAGGGATCTAAGACCCTTCTCACTAATATGGCCAAGCATTTGGTTCCACAACATTGTTTTCTCCATTGGGAGCTTCATATCTAAAGCAATGGCACTCTTAGGTACCCAGAAAGCACATCCATCAGATGTAGACACCACAATATTCATCTTTGCTTGATCTAATGGTGAGGATGAATAATCTAAAGTCCCTTTCTTAGAATTCATAAAAGAACTAATGCATTGAACCATGCATGCATCTAACTTATATAGACTAGCAATCTGAACACCCTTAGCAAGAACCATAGAACCTCTGGTCATCTCACATCAGCTACTCAAGAAAATGACCTACACTCCTACATCAACCAACTTATTCACTAAGAGTAGGTTTCTTTCCAAATCAAGGATGTTCAAAACACCATCAATCCCCCTCACTCTACCATTAGGTGATTAGATCTCGACTCTTCCATGACCAACAATATTTAGGTGAGTCATCACCTAGATACACCTTCCTACCATCATACTCTTCATTATTTGAGAAACAACCTTTATGAGAGGTCATGTGGAAAGAAGCACTTGAGTCAATCAACCACACATATTCCAATGCATGCATTGCCAAGGTTGAAAAATAATAATTTGCATAATCTTGAGAGGATTTACCTGATTCAAAATTAAAGGACTTGTTTTTTCTTTTTTTCTCATTACAATTTTTTGAAAATATTTGAATTTACTGCAATTTCAAAATTTAAACTTAGACTTTTTTCCAAGAGACTTAGATCTCTTCAGAGACTTGGACTTACAAATTTCTTGTCTTTATTATTTCCTTGAACTCCTTCAATCTACCATGAACAACAAAGGCCTCCTTGGCCATCTTAGAATACTTCCTCCACATATCTTTAAATAACAACAAAGAAACCACATCTTATAGATTTTGAAGGTGGTTGTCGTGCTTCTAGTAGCCATCACCAAGTACTCCAATGAGTCCAACAAAGAACAAAGTAGTAACATGCTACAACCCTTGTCATAAATGTTCACATCAGCATAACCTAGTTGAGCCAATAGCATGTTGAATGCATTCAAGTGATTAGCAACTGAACCCCTTTCGTCCATCCTAAAATATATCTACAACTTATTTATTAGGAAAAGCTTATTCACCAAGTATTTCCCTTCATAAATGTTGTGAAGCTTCTTCCAAAGACTAGTTGCAGTCTTCTCATGGAAATTGAGGAGCATAAAACCAACAAAATAGAGTCTTATCAGACTCTTGGATTTTTGATCCTATGGATCCCAATCAACTTGGGAAGTTGCTACTTATTTTGTATTGGATATTATAGCCCACAGATCTTGGTCTATGAGCATATCATCCATTTTGAGTTTTTACAACTCAAAATTTATTCCATTTAATTTCTCCATCTCTATTCTTCTAGAGGTGTTTATGATCTTAAACATACAATAAGATTTCAAAGTTCTCTTTGTAATAACTCCCATTGAATCAAGGTATGCACAAAAATCCCTTCTAACCCACCAAGGATAGCAAAGTTGGCTAGGCTCGAATAATGACTGAAAGGAAAAAAGAGTGTGGAAATGATTCCCTAAAATCAAATCAATCAAGAGAGGGCTTCAAAAACATTTTTTCACATCTTTATTCTATTATAGTTTCTTAAGAATGCACATGCAGTAAGACTAATTTTTAGATTTTAATCTTAAAACACATAAAGAAAAATTTTACATGTGAAAACCCTTTCAGGGAAAAACCCACACAACAAATCACAAATCAATTATATTACTATAATATAGAAATTACGTACAATGCATAGAGTTAGTGCTCTTTTAGGTGTTGTTTCACACTATTATAATTCTAGAGTGAATCTAATAGCATAAGACATACAAATAATAAAATCATAATATAATACAAATGCACTAAGGAATTAAACATTTATACATCTCCAATATGGGTTCCTAAGGTTGCTATGTGTCATCTCCATAGCCTTTGTATGCATGCAAACTGTAACAAAAAACATTCATTGGTTTTAGCTCTCCATAAAAGCATCATGGCAGTCATACACTAACATGCACAAACATACAAAAAATATGTAATAAAATACAACAACATTAGAGACAAAAATAACCATAAATCACGCATCAATAAATCTAGGCATCCACCATGAAAAATTAAATTTTCTACTAAAATTTAGAACTTGACAACTCCAAGTCACTCTAAGCGACAACTAACTCTTTGCAAAGAAAATTTCCCTTCTGAGCTTTGGTAAGAAAATCGAAACTAATGCCACACGACATCATGTAACACTTTCATTAGGGTTTTCACAATATTTTTTTCTCAAAAAATCTGTCATAATGACAAGTGTCACCCTTCCTTGCTCTCCATGCTCATATGTAAAGGAATATGCCAACTAGCAGGTCCTGAAGCTCACCACACACTAAAACTTGGCATCCAAGTGCTCCTCTTGGGAATTTTACAAATTCCTTTACTCAGAATGAATTCCCAAGTAATAAGTGGCATTGTCCCATGAAAATGGTTGGAAAGTCAACATACACCCTACAAAATAGGAAACTTCCAAGTAGGTCGCATTTCCTAAAATATGAGAGATGCTTAGAAATTTGAGATACCAATTCCCAACAAAAAATTGTATAACAAAGAGAAACTATGAAAAGTATTGAACACCCATGAGAAAAAATTAGAGTTCTTGAATGAAACTCTCCACACCAATTACACAAAGGTACCACCCATATGTATTTCTACTCATGCTTTTAATGACACAATATATGCAAGATATCCTATCCATGTTGGCTTTCATGTTTTGGCTAGATTTTATTATCGAATTCCATGAATTCTAGTTAGGTATAGATTTCAACCTGAAGATGGTAAAAAGAGATAAATCGTATATGATGGACTTTGTTAATGCCATTGATGAATCTATTCATTACCAATTGGAAAAAAAATCATCTTAGAATACTTTTAGGTATTATTCTTTTCTCATACATATGATTCTTTATCAAAACACAAAATTCTTGTTTCCTCACTTCACCATTAATTCCTCTTAGACATAAGTATTTCCCCACAAGATGATCCCCATCTCTCCATGGACCCACATCTTGTTAGTTACATTGGATTACATTGAAATACCGAATATTTTCATGTTCCCAATCTTAATTGAACTTAGCCCAAAACTTGTCACCAACTAAATGATAAAAGATCAGTAGGAATGACTCAAGAGCTCCAAGAAAAAGTGTGATTGTTTCCTCAAAACAAACTTCACATTTATCAAGATTGATGGCTTCAAGGATGAGCCATTTTGGCTCCTATTCACACTCATGGATAAGACCTTGGCCCTAGATCTTGCTTGCTAACTCGACATGGTAGATTCAACATATCGTGCAAGTTTCAAGAAGATGGCCATGTATGATACCCCCTTCTCAAGAAGAGACATTACAATTAACAAAATAGGATAGGAGTGTCTACATACATGCACATTAGTAGAAATTGGCCTATACCAAATAAATTATCAATAGAGATATGACTCAAATAATTGCATAATTGCTCTATTCAGATTGGTACCCCTTTTATCCATGAACCTCAGCCTTCCTTCAAGGAGATGAATTCATCGATAAATGGGGACCTATAAAATTTGGTTGATTTACCAAAATTATTATTAGATGCCTACCAACCATTTTTATCCTTCTATAAGGAGTGTGGATTTTTTACCCCACAAAGGAGATGAATAAATTTTTTATATAAAAACTTGAATCCTAAGGCTATAATAGTAAAAAAAAATGGAAGAAATATAGAATATAAGTGTGAATGGTGATCCTAGACCTACACAAACACAAAGAACAAACACACAATTATTTCATTATGCAAGTTAAAACCATCATTCCCCATGAAGTTCATTTGAGATATCAAGAACAAGAAATAAATGAAAAAATGAATAAAACTATCAAATCTTTCTCAAAATACACAAACTCTCAATCCCATGGGGGAATTGGTGCCATTTTGATGTGGAAAATAACCCTTTCCAAATTCCTTGCAAGCTTGATGAAGATTTGTTGATGATTGAAGCTCCTTGATTGAAAATTTGGCATAACCTAGCTATGAAATCATGAAAATTATGAACACTTGATGTAATGGATGAAAATGGATCTAAATATGAATATAGTGACTTTGTAATGAACTTATGGATTCAAATGCATAACTTTTTGGATGAACTTGTGGATACAAAATTAGTAAAGAAATCCTCTATTTATAGAAGAGAAATTTGCAAGAAGAGGCAAAATGGATGAATGTGGGATTAATTAACATCCAATGGCCAAGTCCCACTTGTCAAGATGTGAATGGAGGAAGGTTGTGCACATTTTGATGAATGTGTCCATAAATGATATTAGGTGGAATTTCAAATTTGTCAAATGGCATGTTGGAGGGACAAAGGAATTAATTAAATGCCTCTTGGATCAATGCACAAGGACATGTAAGACGTATTGAATGCTTTGTTAGAAGGACACATCCCTTTGAAGGGATTTTTTGAATTTGAAGGAATATTCCCTTTTGATGCCATGTTGAGGGAAATTAGAAGATTTAATAAATCAAAATAAATGATTTATTGTGCAAGTTGCAAAATCTAGAGGATTGGTGTGATTAGGATTAGCATTAATTAGGATTTGATTAATTTAGAGGAAGATTAGGGGATTTCACAATTTGATTTATATTTTAGGATTTAAATAAATCAAAGTGAGAGGGATAATGATTTCAGACTTAATTAAATAAATTTTGATTTAGCCAAAGGGACAACAAAAAGTGTCGAACTAGGGGAAGTACCAAGTTGAACACTCCTGCTAGTAAATTTTTCATTTAAGCTCATAGAAGAAGAAAATAATGAATTCAACTCATTATTCACTTGTTCATCAATCTTAGCAATTTCAATGTCATCATCTAGATTAATCACAACAAGAGGTTGAATTATAATGTCTCTAGAAGATTCCTATTTACATTGAAACAAAGGTATAGAGTTTGTGTGCATTACTTCTAATAAGTTTGGATTTTGATTTTATGTGTTTTTCTTTACTTATTTAGCTTGTAACATAATAGCAATAGCATGACATCCAGGTCCATGCTCTCTAGCATTTTGAATTTGTTTCAAACTATTTTCAATTTTTTTGTGTAGGAGTGGGTTTATCAACCATATATTTTGTTTCTTCCCTTAAGGGAGGAACATAAGGAACCATAAGAGGTTATTCAACCGCTTTCTCTTTGGCTTTGTAAACTTGTTTGACTTGAGGAGGCACAACAATATTGTTTTGGTTATCTCATGGTCTCCTATAGGAAATTGTAGGAGGTTTTATCATAGGTTTCTCTTGGATATGTGGAAGGGCTTTCTATTCAATCATCGATTCATCAAGGATAGGTGACTCAATCATGGGTTGAGAAATATTTCTAAGGGATAATTTTGCTATGCATTTTGCATTAAGATTTTTATATAATTTAAGATAGTCCTCATGAGGTCTAATAGGTTCAATAGGCTTAGGAAAAAATAAATTCAATCAAAATTTCCCTTAGGAAGACACAAGATCAAAGCCACTATGATGCACAATAAATTTTCCATTTCCAAAGGGAAACTTTAAACATTTATGCATAACCGATAGGATGACATTAATGGAGAAAATCCATGGATAGCCTAACTTCACATGAAATTGGTATGATGATGGGATGATGGTGAATGAGACACTTAATGTTTTTGTTCCATCTTTTAGAGGGAGATTTATCAATCTCATCGCATGACAAGCAAAAACATTATGCATTTTGAACCATGGTTTCAATTTATTATGTGTATGCTGATAGAGTTCATGCACAAATAGGAATTCATTAGTAATCACATTCTCTACACAAATGGGATCAATTAATATCCCATTAGTAGGCTTTTCAATGACTCTTTCAACTATGTAAAGAGGACCATCGAGTGCTTGTTTAAGTATGTATTTTTGTGAGAAAGCAATATCAAGAGGAATTTTGGTTGAGCCCTTATAAGGTTTTGCTTCAATAAATGATGTTATTTCAAGTGGCTCATCTAAATTTTTATATTTTATGTTTTCATCATCTATGTCAACATTCATTACATTATTCTTTGTTTCACTAGCTTTAACAAATGAAATGGTGTGTTTCGATATTGAATTTGTAAAGATTTGTATGTTTTGGTTAGGAGGAGCTATGGATTTATTACCTTGATTATTTACACCTCCACTTAGAAGATGAAATCAGGGATAACTTTAAGAAACCCCCCACCCCCTCAGCAAAGGTGTAAAATCCTAGCGAATCTTGTATACTTCCTGATAAAAATATTAATTTTAGTGGCATTTTTTTCATTTTTCGAGAAAAAAATATTGATTGGAAAATATTTTCTAATCGCTTGAAGTCTATGGAAAATCCTAGCGAATTGCAAAAAAATTTAAACCAATAAAATATTTTCATTGGTGAATAAAACCTATTTTCAAACCAATAAAATATTTTCATTGGAAAACTAAACCTGTTTTCAAAATAGAGAAAAAAAAATTGTTAGCAATTAAAAAACAAATTCAAACCAAAAAGATATTTTCATTGGTGAATTAAACCTATTTTCAAATGAATAAGAAAAATTATTGGTGAATTAGCATAATCTCAAACTAATAAAAAAAATTAGTGGTGAAATGTCAACACAAATCAATAAAACCACGACCGTTCGATGAATTTTTGTTGGATGACTATAGTTGCATTCCAGAAGTAAATCTCTTAAGCACTAGATTTGTGAATCGAAACCTCCAGAATAACACTAGAACTGTTAGATGTGGACACACGGCAAGATCAAGGCTCATCTCTCATCACGGTAATAAACTTGATGGGTTGAAGTATTTTGGCAATGAATGATAGAACTGAAGTGGAAAAAATATGCATGTGCATAAAGTTTTTTTTAAAAGATGGACCACCTAGGAAGAATGTAGGACCAATGCTTAAAAAATTAATAACATTTTACACAAAGGATGTAAAGGCCAAACAAGGCTCAATTATCAACCTTATAAAATAATTGAATCCCCAAACCAAAGTAATGAAGGAAATATGTGTAGAGGATATTCCATATCTATAGCCAAATGTCAACACAAATCAATATAACCATGACCATTTGATGAATTTTCAATGGACAACTGTAGTTGCATTCCAAAAGTAAATCTCTGAAGCACTAGACATGTGAATTGAAACCTCTGGAATAACACTAGAACCATTAGATTTTCATAAATGAATGGTTGAGGTTTTATTACTTATTAAATCACTTGAAGTCATGGAAACTAAAATAATATTAAGGAACGATTAGAACTGTCGAAGGAACTATAACAAGGTGCAAAATATTAAAGAAATATTAAGGAGCTAGTGTTAAAGCCTACGCTACTAAAGGAGCCTTTTAACTTTTAATCACATGTATTTTTTTTATAGTTAAATAGCTGCTAAATGGGGTAGCACCTTGTATTAGTCAAAAATAATTTTTACATTCCTTCATTTCCACAAAACATTAAAGACCCAAGTATTGAATGAAAAATCAATAATTAAGGATTCAAGTGTTAAAATAAATGTTAATTGTCACATCAATGATAGTTGTATTGGTGAATTTAAAAATGTTAAGTGTTAGTATTTGATGTCATACCCATTGTATTCATTATAACATATATATATATACTTCACCAACTTGATGTTCTTCATATCATTTATAATATATTTCGATTTTATTTCTTTCTTCTTTATTCTCAATTTAACTATGATATTATGGAGTCTTCATGGCATGTCATGCTACCCAATTTTTTTGGGGAGAAAAGAAGGGACGATGCATATGATAGAAAAAAATTGGGTATGGTTTTCATAATTCCTTGTGTAGGTTGAGGATGCTATAAGAATAATTGTGGGTAGGGAATGGCTTTAGAACAACCCTCGTTCTCTATATTCTAAGGTAGCTTGGCTTTCTTGTCCAATTGCATGGACATTTTGCTCAATAATGATTTGGTGAAGATGTTGGAAATATGTTATTTATAGCCTTTCATTTACTCTATTTCTTCATTGGAGTTGGTGTTGAAGCACTATAATTTTGAAAGTGGGTTAGTGTCTGTTGGTGGAATCTTCATGAAAGTGGAATTGCATGCTTCTACAATGCAGGCTCTTGCCCTGGTTAATATGAGATGGGGTCTGCTATGTGATACAAAAATTGAATTATTAAAGAGTCTTGAGTTTTGGAGGAAGGTTTTGGGTGATTCGCTTTTCTTCTCTACTATTAGTTTTTTAAATTTGACTCATATTCTACTCAAACACTCGATTGGTGGCCTTAGCTAATGTTGCAAAAAAATTAGTAATGAATTGTGTGATGTGTCAAACACGTCTATATTTTACTATACAAAATAAAATTTCTTGTAATATTGATCTGTAAACTCCTTACTGTGAATCACTTAACAACTGTTAGATTCACTAGGATACAGATTTAATTTAAGATCGAAAATGACATTGCTTGTGAATTGAGAAAATAAACACATCAAATGCAGGAAAGTAAAGAAGCTGACAATATCATGCACCAAGAAAAAAGAGACAAAGAGATTTGATAACAGATTTCACTAGACTCTGGCTACATCTCTAAATCTGTAAATATGTGTGATTGATGCCATTATTATGATGCAAACTTCTTTTACACCACCATGTTCTTTTGTCAAGTTACAATTTGCTTCAAGGAATATTGTTGCACTTTAGGCTCTTCCCACTTCTACACTACAATGATAGGATCTATCTGGCAACATGTTCATGCCTAACTCCTTTGTCACCTTTACAATGCTATCAAGCAATAAAAATGAAACTCTCTCTCTCAACAAGAGTACAAAACATGAGGCATCAATCCTTTACAAATGACTTAAAATTCATGAAAATTCTCTCAAAGAAAACAATGAGTTTTTATCTCTTCCTATTCTTCTAAGAGACCACTCATAATTCTCTCAAAAGACTCACTAAGTTTCTATCTCTCCATTTTCTCACAAGAGACCACTTAGCTCACAAAACTCTCCTAAAATTTAGAATGAAAAAATCACACTCCTATGCCCCTTTTATACATAATTTTGGTAAAAAGGCCAAAAACCACAGGTATGTGTAGGATCATGATCGGCCAAAAAGTGGCAATATGATGGGTATTTGTAGGGTATGTGGCTAAAGAATTTTTTTTACCCAAAATTGATGAAATGAAAAGGGTTTTTAAAAGAGATTCTCAGCTTTCCACCAATATAAATTATGCTTTACTTTGAGTTTAATAAATTATTATTATTCCCTTTCTATTTGAATTATGACTAAAGTGCTAATTGATAGCCTAATTGAAAAAAACATACATGGCTTTCAAATAGTATCACATCTTTTTAATCCAAAACATACATCACATTCTATGCTTCACATACTATAGGATTAAAAAAAGAAAAATTGAATTTCATGAATTTTTTACCAAGTTAAGGTGGTTAGACATATGAGATTTTATATTTTTAAAAAGTTATAATAAAAAATTCATAATTAATAATTTGCTTAGAAAAAAATACCAAAAAAATATGCATCACATCTGGACATGAGTCTTCTACTTATGTATAAAATCTTATAAAAAAATATTATCATTTTATTGTGGTTAGGGTGGTCAAAGAGACACCTAGTTCTTATATTTTCTCTGAAATTTAAGTAATACTGCATTGAAATTTCAAATTTTCACTAAATAGATTTTTTTTTCTCAAAATAAACTCGGTAGTTTAGAAAATACATACAATTTGCTACATATTATATTCTTACATATTTTTAAAATAATATAGATAACTTGTTCAAATTTTTATGTCAAGTTGTCTAACTCTGATTTTTCTAAATTTTTCTCCAATTAAGGGCCTATTTTTTCCATGATGATCCTACAAATACCCCCACCATATTAAATAAAATAACAAATTACCAACAAATACCCTTTTTTTCCAAAAAATAATATCCCTTTTAAAACCCTTTTTTTTAATTTTTGTTATAAGCCCTTGTCATTTCTCCATTTACGGGCTATATTGTCTTGGGTATTTGTTTTTATTCATTTATTTAATAACCATTAAAGGTTATAAATTTGGGCTTATTCATTTATTAAAGGGGTTAATATTTTTTTTTTATGATATTTTTTTTTTAATCCCAACAAATCCACTAATCCCACAAAATTTGACCCCATCAAATCCTCTTAGAATCCCACAAAATGCGATCCCATCAAATAGATTTTTTGTGAGATAAAATAAGCCTCCACAGTTTATTTACAAAAATAAAGCATTGTATGTGAATTTTTGTAAGATTTTTCCCACACCACCTGCAATTCCACGTCACCATCTAGTCAATTGTCATGTCACATGCGGATATCATCGTTTAACTAAAACTTTGACTAAACATAACTCACACATATGAACTTTGTTTTACGTGAAACAAGTTGTGTCAGGTTCGTCTTCGTGAGATTTATGCATTGATGCTGATGAGCTCAGGATATGCTCATAATTTGAGTATCATGATGTATTTTCAATATCTCTACTATTATTGCTAGTGGATGTTTTAACTCTTGTATTAAAGACTCTTTATCTAAAAATGGGTAGTATCCTGTAACAATATATTCTTACATTCCTGCAGCCTAATGTCTCTATGTGTCTTATTAATTACCCTATTTGACTTCCTAAAAGACTAATATAATGCATGTCATTTTTGAATAATGGGATAGATTTAATATGTGATTAATGGATGAATCGTGCTTGTTCACCACACATGTTTTCTTTCACTTATGTTGCCATGTGCATCACAGGTTGTTGAAGGGAGCATGAACGAGTCAAGCACAACAGACTTCAGCCTTGCAGTAAAGTCCATTTGCAGTACGGTGTCAAGGAAGTTGTTCCAGTGAGGATTCTTTGGTCGAGTCGTTGGGAAGAAAAATTTAATGATCATTTAATCTAAAAAGAGTGGAATGTTAAATCTTCTCCCTAGAACGGGTTGAACGGATATGCTTTCATTTATGAGAAGTTTGTTCCTTGGTTTCAGGATATATTTATGTCCACAACTTTCTTTCTTAGAGTTAGTATTTTTTTTGGTTTAAATAAGTGTTCCTCCTATGCAAGTGAGTAAGGAGAGTATGTAAAAGTTAGTATTATTAAGAAGAGAAGGTTTTCCTGTGTTACTTTTAATATGAGCAGAACAATGTACATCATTCCTAGTTTATGAATAAAAGCTGATGAAGTTCTAAGTTTAATTCTTGCATAATTAGTTGATGCTTGTTACTTGGGGGCCCACTTAGTAAGTATTTGTAGTTAGTTAGTTATTTGTTTATTTTCTATTGATCACAAATTAGATTTCGTTCTTGAAGTTTCAGTGCAAACTTAGTCTTATATTGTTCCTGCAGCATCAGGAATCCATCCCTGTGTTTGTCCCTGTAGCATAAGTCTAGTTCATAGTTTGTCTCCCCATTATAGTCATTATGATTTCTGCTTTGATTAAGTTTAGAAGGCTCTACATTACATTCTTGTAGCATACTTGTAGAATTCCTTTCATGCATTTATTTCTATAAAACATGACTAAAACTAGTTCTTGGTGCACATACAGTGCTGCTCCATTTCAAGTATATGTTCCCTAGTTTGACAAAGTAAATGAACGACCATAAGAAGATGTTAGCTGCCTGCTGGAATGTCCAATTCCCAGGTTAGGGTTTTCCATGACTTTTTAATCCTTTTGTGGCCGTAACCATTTTTGGTGCCGTTGTCGAGGATGGTGTCAAGTTAAGAACTTGTCATAAGTCATTGTTAGTAGTAGTTTAGTTTGTTATTCAAGCATTTTCAAAATTCCTTTAATTCACCATTCATCTTATTGCATGCATAGAAGAAGAGATGCTCTGCGAAGATTCCTCCCTGACCTTCCATTCATTGATAACAATCCTGAACCAACTTATAATCTATTTGAGGAAGAAGGACACCAAGGTATCAATCAATTTGCTGCGAACCTATTTGTTGAATTGCCATTTGACCCAACTGACGAAGAACCTGAAGAAAATCCATTTGCCCTGATAATCCATTAAGAAAATATGGCACGAAATCCACCTAGTCAACCTCCTACTTTTGAGTTTTCCATCATTTCCCAGCAAGATAATGATAACCTTAAAATATTCCTTCTTCATTGCTTCCCAAGTTCTATGGACTACTTACAGAGGACCTGTACACTTTCTTGTTTGAATTTGACATCTTCTGTCGCAGCTATGATTACACTTTAGATGCTCACAGGCTAAATTTGTTTCCTGCTACTTTGAAAGAAGGAGCTCTTAGATAGTTCATGAGTTTTGGAAGGGGTGTTGTTGATAGTTGGACAGCTATGCAAACAAAATTTCTTGAGAAATACAAGGAATACTATAAGAGTGGTAGTAAGGGAGATGATATATTCAGAATTTAACAAAAGGAGGATGAAAGTCTGAAAGACTATATCTCAAGATTCTTGTTTTCCCTAAAACAGAATTCAGACCATACACTCAATAAAGAATCTCCAAAATTACTCTTCCTAAGAGGAATCAGTGATACCTGTATAGATGCTTTGGACCTGATGGGAGGAGGACATATAACCCAACTACCTTGGAATGATATCAAGAAAATATGTCTCAACTACTCTCGAGAAAATACTAAGAAGGGTAGAAGTCATCAAGCCATAGTGGGAAAGTCTTCTACTAATGGAGTTTCATGGATGGAGTTCACAAATTTTCTATTTGACTTCAAGTAGGATATCATAAACAATATGGCTACATAGTTAGATACTATGCAAGCTAGAAAGAAACATGAGGAAGTCAAAGCAATCTTGGCTGAGTTTTGTCCACATTATAGACAAAAGAAATGTGACTGCAGATGTAAGATGGTGGCTAACCTAGAGGCTAAGTAGTTACCTACTGAATTTAAGATGGTAGAAGGTGATGATGATCAAGTATTCTTCGTTGCACAAAGGCGACCATGGGCTCAAAGACAAGGTATGCCTCAAGACCCTTTGACTTTTGGTAATCCTTATTCTAATTACAATAACTAATGGAAACCTACATATGGCCCAATACCACCTTGTAATACTTCTCAACCTCACTGGCCTAGATATCAGAGTCCTCAATAGCAATCTCCTCAAGGAGGTTCGCAGCAACCACAAGGACAATGGACTCCACCCCTAGGTAACTGGTAGCAAAATCCTCAATGGAGAAGTCCACAGCAATGGCAGAAACAATCTCCTGGCTCCCTGCAGCTTTAGTAGCTACAACCTTCAGCTCTCATGCCACCTCCTACAGTACCTGCAGCAAATATTGGCCCTCGAAAACAAACCCCTATGCCTGCTCAACCATTGCCAAACCCTAATAATAACAAGCAACAACAACAACAGCCTATGTATTTTGCAGAAGCCAATCAGTATCCAGCTTATGCCCTGAATATTCATGATATCCATCTCAAATCTGGAACCACACTTCCTACTCCACAGCTGCCTGTAATTACAAAGATTTTAGATTTTGCATCTGAACAACCTACTAATCCTGCAGAACATATACCTATGTCAGATATTGTCTCTAAGGAAACTATCCTGCAACATCAGGTCAAATTTCCTTTTCCTCAGAGATTTCAAATTACTACATCAAAGTCTATGGAAGAGCCTACCTTTGATATTTTGGATCAGCTAAAGAATGTACACATTCAAATTCCCCTTTTTCAAGCCATTAAAGATGTCCCAATTTATGGAAAATCCATTAAAGAGGCCTATTTAAAGAAACCAGGAAGAAAGAAAAAGGATCCCCAAACCATCCATGTTCTAGGACAGTTAGCAGATATTATGTTGGGGAAGATAGTCATTCCAAAATATACTGACCCTGGGAGTCCTATGGTACAAATAAATATTAATGGTCAAATAGTGAAGAATGTTTTGATAGACCTTGGTGCAGCCATCAATGTAATGACCAAGTATACAATGGGGTGTTTGAAAATTCCAACAATTCGGTTTACACCTACCATCCTACAGCTTGTTGATAGTTCCATAGTAAAACCTAATGGAGTGGTAGAAGATATCATTGTCACCCTTGAGTCTTGGGAATACCCAACAGACTTCACCATATTGTCCACTAAGGCAACTTTGGGAGGATATCCTATTATCCTAGGAAGACCATGGTTAGCTACGGTTGATGCTTTTATAGGATGTCATTTTGGAGATATGATAATTTTTGATGGTCAGTCAACAAAGAAATTGGCTTTATATCCACCTGCCCAACCTTAGCCAGACTTGTCACAACCAATTTGGCTAGATTTAGGAGAGGAAACTAAAGAATTTAATTCATTAGCCCACCTAATGATGCTGCAAACTAATCCATTTTCACAACTCCAAAGTGAGGATGACATTCTTTTACACATTTTGCAAACCAACCCTGGTCTGAGTAGCCTATCTGTTGTAGATAGTTGTCCTTAGAAGTGTTTCTTACAGCAACTGAATTCTGAGAGTCTGTCACCTGAATCTCTTATAGTTTACCCTAAATTTCTTCCACATGAAATACATACACCGCCTTTCTCAGCAGCCTCCATGAATGATCTTACCAAGCAAGTAGAAGTGTCTCTAGGCCACTGTTTGAACATCAATGATAAGCTGCCTCAATCTCAACAAGTTTCCCTAGTCACAATGTTGCAAGATCAACATAGAGCTTTTGCATGGGATTATGGGGATATGAAGGAAATAGATCCTCAGCTCTGTACTCATAGGATCTACATTAAGGAATCCTATTTACCTAGTAGACATCCTCAAAGGAGGATAAACCCAACACTCAGGGAAATAGTTAAAATAGAGCTCCAAAAATTGCTTGATGCTGGTTTTATCTACCCCATTTCAGATAGCCAGTGGGTATCTCCATTGGTGATTGTCCCTAAAAAAGGTGGGAAATAGAGAGTTTGTATAGACTACAGGGAGTTGAACATAGCAACTAAAAAGGATCACTTTCCATTGACATTTGTTGACCAAGTACTAGACTTATTGTATGGGAAAAAGTATTTCTTCTTTTTGGATGGATATAGTGGCTATAATCAAATTAGAATCACCTTTGAGGATCAAGACAAAATAAATTTTACCAGTCCATGGGGTACTTGCCTACTCTTTCTTACCTTTTGGACTATGTAATACACCTGCAACATTTCAAAGGGCAGTGATAAGTATTTTTATTGACATTTCTCATGATTCTATGGAAATCTCCATGGATGACTTCACTACTTATGGAGTTACTTATGAAGAAGCATTAGCCAATTTGGAAAAACTGTTGAAAAGATGTCAGGAGCAGAATTTGTCTTTAAATAGTGAGAAATGTTTCATGATGATGCAAGAGGGAATTGTTTTAGGCCATCATATCTCTCAAGGAGGAATTCAAGTTGATCCTATAAAAATAGAAGTTATTCTAACCATGCCAACACCTACAAAAAAAATGATATAAGAAGTTTCCTAGGACATGTTGGATACTATAGAAGATTTATCAAAGATTTCAACAAAATAGCCAGTTTATTATATGCCTTATTGACCAAGGATTCTGAATTTCATTGGACTAAAGCCTGTGACAAATCTTTCTTACAGCTTAAGAACCTACTTACTCAAGCACATCTTCTTCAAGGACTGAAGTGGAGTCTACCCTTTCATATACACACAAATGCTTCTGATCATGCCATAGGGGCAGTTCTAGAACAGAAAGAGAATTCCATTGAGCATGCATCTATATATTTCATTAGCAAAAAACTTCAAGGCCCTGAACTAAACTATAATGTCACAGAGAAAGAATTGCTAGTAGTAGTGTATGCCCTGAACAAGTTTAGGCATTATGTCATTGGTTACCAAATATTTGTTCATACAGATCATGCAGCAATAAGGTACCTCATGAATAAGCCTATTATATATGTCAGACTAGCAAGATGGCTCCTATTGTTGTAGGAATTTGATATCACAATTATTGATAAGCCAGGCCGAACTAATGTGGTGGTAAATTTCTTGTCAAGACTTCAAACACCTTCACCTAAAACTCTTGACGTAATTGATGATAGCTTCCTTGATGAACATCTATTTTTTATTGCTGCTCCAACTCCATGGTATGCAGATATTGTAAATTATTTAGCAGCCAACAAAATCCCAGCACACTTCTCACCAAAGGAAATGAAATTGTTGGTTGAGAAAAGTTTTAACTTTTCATGGATTGCAGACTATTTATTTTATATAGGACCTGACCAAGTCATGAGAAGATGCGTGATGGAATATGAGACCTATGACATTTTGCATGCCTATCATGATGAGCCATGTGGAGGACACTTTGTAGCTAAGAGAACATCTATGAAAGTGCTTAATACAAGATATTACTAGCCCAAACTACACAAAGATGTGCAACCTACACCAGGAAATGTGATAGATGTCAATGTATGGGGAGACCAACAAGGTCTAATGAAATGCCCCTACATCCACAAGTGGTATTCAGTTCATTTGACAAACGAGGCATGGATTATGTTGGGCCTATTGATCATCCATCCAATGGGAAATCTTATATTTTGGTGTGTACTAATTATGTAACCAAGTGGGTGGAAGTAAAAGAAATGACACATGCATATGACAATAAAGTTGTTGAGTTCCTGTATGAGCAAATTTTTACTCGCTTTGGAGTCCCAAGGGAACTTGTTACTGATCAAGGAGCTCAGTTTACATCTAATTTAATCACTGCATTGATGAATGATTATAAGATTAGGCATAGAAAGTCTAGCCCCTATCACCCTCAAGCTAATGGTTAGGTAGAGTTTACCAACAAAGAAATTGAGGTAATCCTTAGAAAGACAATCGAATTACACAAGAAGGATTAGAGCAGTTACCTTCCTGAAGTAGTCTGGGCCTATAGAACAACGTGGAAAACAACAACATAGTTTACTCCTTTTGAGTTACTCTATGTTAAGATTTCCATGCTACCAATTGAGTTTGAGCATGGGACCTTAAGGACTGCTCTTGATCTTAACATTGATATTTTTGAGGCTCAAAAGGAACGCCTCCTGCAGTTGAATGCATTGGATGAGCTAAAGAAAGCTTTCCTCCAACATACTGAAACTATCCAACAACAAAGAAAGAAATGGCATGACAATCATATTTGAACTAAGCAATTCTCTGCTGGTGAATAGGCACTGCTCTATGACTCTAGATACAAAGAAAATCAAGGTAAACTAACCACACGATGGCTTGGTCCTTATGAAATAGAAAATGTATTTGAAAATGGCTCAGTGCAGTTAGCCACAATAGATCCAGTTTGATTCAAGCTACTCGTTAATGGACACCATCTTCGGTTGTATCATAAGCCAGCATCCAAAGATGAATTTATGCAGTAGTTTGTTCCAAATGCAGACACTGATCTTCTTGCAGTGAAAGGCTTCGGTCTTTTTCCTGCATCATCTTTTTAAATTCCACATTGCATGCCCATAATAAAGGTGTTCTTTCAAAGAAGCCACATTCTCCATTTTCCATCCATCACCGCCATTCATTCTCTTTTCTTCCATGTCATCCTATTGTACCGCCTGATTCATGGTTTTTGTTCCAGCCATCATTTCATGGTATGTTGTGATAGTTCCCAGCACATCTGAGCATTAATTGAAAGGTACGCAATATCTTTTGTTAATCGTATTATTTATTTATTTCATTTATTGAACAATTGTTATGTACATATCAGTCTTTATTGCCCATTCTTTGCCTGTCATCTTGCACATGTGTGGACACATGTCAACTTTTAAGTAGGGGGCGGGATAATCCATTTCAAACCTTTTCTTATGTCGTTGTCACAACTAATAAGATATTTGTATTCTTCTTGTACTTTCCAAATATGGCTGTGTTTTATCTTAAACAACATTAACTGCTTGATATGAGTAGTTCCTAATAATCATTACATGCAATTATCTTTCAAGCCATTCTTGGAAAAGAAGAGGAAGTGATGGTAGGAAAAAAAGAAGCAAAAAGAAGCTAAGTAGAAGAATTTTCTTTTGAATTTTCAGAAAAGGTTTGAGATTTTGGAATCTCAGCAAAGGTAATTTGTGAATATAGGTGGTCAATTGGTAAGACATGAGCCTGTAGCTCATGAGCTCTTAACACAAAATCCTCAAATAGTCCAAGCATTCAATAATTGTGGGTGGCTAAACTATTTTCTGAGGTTAAATTCTTTCAATGAGGAAGCTGCTGGTGAATTTTTAAGAACTTTTTCAGAAGGGGAAGCTTCAGTATGGGGTCTGACGGTGGTTGTAATAAAAGAACGAATTGCTGAAGTGACCGGGCTTCCTACAACAAGAGAAAATTTCTCTTCAGATGTTGTTTATGCTAGGGCAGAGTTTATAGTACCAACTAATGGACCTTTGGAGGTCTCTAAACAAGGATGCAAATGTGTGTCGCTGCCCTTCCCATATTCAGAATATGTTGCATTCATAATTAGGTACTTAACCTGTGAGGGATGCTTCTCCTATTTACATTCTTACCATTTTAGATTATTGAGTCATATGAGGCATGGGTTAGTTGTTAATGTCCCAATTTTTTTGTTAAATCTTTTAAAACAAAGTGCCCATGAAACTTAGAGGTGAAGGAACAACTCTATTTCCCATCATGCCCTCATTAAACTGTTGATTAAGCATTCCTTGAGGGATGTATCACCCCTTTCTTAGCAAGAATTTTTTTCCCAAAAGGGTTTGCAACTTCTAGAGCCTCCTAGAGCAATCCCTGCAGCACCTACCCCTGCAGCATCTATTCATGTTGCCTCCACACTAGAACCCTCTACTAGAGTACAAACCAGGTCTGCTAGTAGAAGAGAAAAATGAAAAATGAAGGTAGGAGAGTCATCTATGGCAGAACAAACCTTAGATTCTGACCCTTATGCTCAAAGACAACAGTGTCCCTCTCCTGCAACACCTTCTCCTGTAGCAGTTCCTCCTGCAACAACATTTGTTGCCACTACAGTGCCACTATCATCTTCTGTTGAGTCTAAACCCTCTAGACAAGTCAGGAAGAGGAAAGCCACGAGAGTGCCTCTTGTAGCTGCCACATTGCCAAAAAGAGTTTCAGCAAGGAAATAACGTAAAGTCACCTCAACACCTACTCAACCTAAAGTTATAATAATTTCAGAGGGGTCTAAAGAATACAGCCATGATGATTCTCAGAATGTACCTTAGAATGCTCCTATAACCCACCTGTTGTTCCTGAGGAAGTGAAAAATGAGCCAATGGAAGTTGACGAAGCACAACATGATAGTAATGAAAGGGGAATGCCTAATCTTGATGACTTGGCTAAGGCAGCCAGACAAATTTAAGAGGAAGTATAAACTCCTCCTACACAGCAATAGGAATTTATCTTGCAGCAAGAGGAATAACAGCTTGAACAGTTGGAAGTGTCCAATGAAGCTTCATTATCCCCTGCAACTTCTCAAGCCATGGTTGTCTATAAAAAGATATTTTTGATTGAATTTTTAGAATACTTTAGGACCACATGGAGACCAGTCACATTTCAAACCTTGAGTTTTCACCACTTAGCCAAGACTAAAATTCAATAGAGTCTTTGGGAGGAAGAGAAGAAGAAACTAAAAAGAGAAATTGAAAGGAAGAAATAGGAAATCTAGGAAATGAAAGAGAAAATGAATGAAATGATGAAAATAACTGGTAAGATTATGGAATGTAGACCACCGCCTAGAGTCTATGCCATGTGCCTAAAGGAACAATTTCTTTCGTTTCAATTAATGAGAATTTTGAGGAATTTAGATCCTGTTATTCATACAGCCAAAGAATTTTATGATGCATACCAAGTGGCTCCTAATTGGCTAAAGAATTCTTTATGTGAATTTTATTTGCATGGATTGATAATTCCCTCTTAAATAGAGTGGAATCCACTTCTTTATATTGGTGATATTCATTTAAGGTCACTTATGTCATGGGAAGCCAATGAAACCAGTTATGGCAGACAATTGGAAGCCTATGAAGAAACTGAAAGGAATGAGCCTATAACACTACAGTCAGAAAGCACAGATCCCTACACAATGCTAAAAACTTGGTTCACTGTTACATATGGGTTCAACAATCCGGTAGAAAGAGTAAAAATATTTGATATCAGAAAGAAAGTATATAAGGAATTCAAAAGCCAACCATATCTATTTTGGAAGCTTGCCTCTTCCAGAATTGAAAAGAGATGGGAGAAATTGACTATCGGGCTAAGAAAATCTGAGCCACATAGTCCCCTAAATTTTGAAGTAGCCCTTGGAAGGATAAAAAAGTACATACAGCTTGGTCTTCATAAGAGGTTTGAGTTATGCTTACCAATAACATTTCGACCTCCAGTTTTAATGTGGCCACTCTATCCCTACCGAGCTACAAATGTTAATAAGGATATAGAAACCCACATATATGAAGGATGGCAACATTTCAAGGGTTTCTATTATAAATTTGGGACTGTGGCAAAAATCCATTCTGCTCCTATGAATTTCAGGGAAACAGCCAAGAAACTTAATGCTAGTGGACCATTGTTAGGTTAAGTAGGGGGCAGATGATGAGCTCAGGATATGCTCATAATTTGAGTATCATGATGTATTTTTAATATCTCTACTTTTATTGCTAGTGGATGTTTTAACTCTTGTATTAAAGACTCTTTATCTGAAAATGGGTAGTATCCTATAGCAATATATTCTTACATTCCTACAGCCTAACATCTCTATGTGTCTTATTAATTACCCTGTTTGATTTCCTGAAAGACTGATATAATGCATGTGGTTTTTGAATAATGGGATATATTTAATATATGATTAATGGATGAATCGTGCTTGTTCTCCACACATGCTTTCTTTCGCTTCTATTTTTGTGTGCATTGCAGGTTGTTGAAGGGAGCATGAACGAGTCAAGCACAGCAGACTTTGGCCTTCTAATGTCTATTTGCAGCACAGTGTCGAGGAAGTTGTTCCAGCGAGGATTCTCTGGCCGGGTCACTAGGAAGAAAACTTTAATGATCATTTAATCTAGAAAGAGTGGAATGCTAAATCTTCTCCCTGGATTAGGTTGAATGGATATGCTTTCATTTATGAGAAGTATGTTCCTCAGTTTCAAGATATGTTTATGTCCACGACTTTTTTGTTAGAGTTAGTTAGTTAGTTATTTTTCTAGTTTAAATAAGTGTTCCTCCTGCATGAGTGAGCAAGGAGAGTATGTAAAAGTTAGTATTATTAAGAAGAGAAGTTTTTCATGTGTTAGTTTTAATATGAGTAGAACAATGTACATCATTCCTAGTTTATGAATAAAATTTGATGAAGTTTTGAGTTCAATTCTTGCATAATTAGTTGATGCTTACTAAGGGGGCCCACTTAGTAAGTATCTGTAGTTAGTTAGTTAGACATTTATTTTCTATTGATCATAAATTAGATTTCATTCTTGAAGTTTCAGTGCAAACTTAGTCTTATATTGTTACTGCAACATCGGGAATCCATCCCTGTGTTTGTTCCTACAGCATAAGGCCAGTTCATAGTTTGTCTTCCCATTATAGTCGTTATGATTTCTACTTTGATTAAGTTTAGAAGGATCTACATTACATTCATGTAGTATAAGTAGCATTCCTTTCATGCATTTATTTCTAGTAAAATGTGACTGAAATTGGTTCTTGGTGCACATACAGTGTTGCTCCATTTCAAGTATACGTTCCTTGGTTTGACAAAGTAAATGAATGACCATAAGAAGATGTTACTCACCTGCTAGAATGTCCAATTCCCAGGTTAGGGTTTTTCATGACTTTTCTAACCTTTTGTGGCCACGACCAGATGTTGGTTCTAGGATATTTTGAACCAATTAAATTTTAAGGTCTTTGAGATCCACCTGGGTCAAATATGTACTTTGTGACTAGTTTTTTGTCATAGTTAGTGGATTTTTGGCCACCCTGGTTATGTATTGTGTACTTCAATCTTTAGCAATAGCTATTTAAATTAAAATACTTTTTACGGCTCCATTCTTGTAAATCTTTTTTTCTTTGATCAATATAAAAATGTGTCTTTTAAAACTAATAGTAATTATCAACATATAGTTTTGATCATAAGTGAGCAAAATTTATTGTGACTTATTAGTGGATATTGATAATGATTAAGGTAAAATGATACATTTAATTCTCTCTTTTCAATGCATTGAATTACTCTACCTTTCATTTTTTCTATTGAAATTCTCAATATTAGTTTTTGAAAAAAGTGTGGTTGCGATACTGCAGCCAGTGGCACAAATTAATGCCATATGAACATGTAGAGTGATTGATTGGATAGCTTTATATTGAATTTAATTGCACGATGTACTATATAATCATAGATGATGATGTCAATAATTGAGTGATCTAGTGAAACAAGATTTGTAATGATTTCATATTGTTTGAGTGGCACTGGAAATTTTGAAAATTGATAGCTTGTTAGCTTGAGGTACAATTTACATGTAGCCAGGTTGCCAGAGTCCATACATCAATCAAATTAAACATTTAAATATTAAATGTAAGGTTTAAGTTACATGAATTGATTAAGTTAGTTTTTTTGTTTGCGCAAATCATGATTATGATTATACCCAACCTCACATGTGACACATGTGAGGTGTACATGGGGATCAAGCTAGTAGTGGAACTATTGGCTGATAAATAGGGATAGTGAGCACAACTAAAATCATTCGTTGAAGGCTAAAGGCTTTACTATTGAGTGCAATGTTTGAATTGTCATAAGGGGTTTCATTTTGTAGGGTTAATAAGGATTCAGAAAGAAGATGTTGTGGTATTATTGGGGATACTCTAAATTCTCCTACCTCTAGTTATGTAGTTACAAATCAAAAGACCAATTTCCTTCAAGTTCAAAATGGGAGGAATTGGAAAGAAGTTGATTTGGTTGACCTGACTTCTCAGACAGGTTTTGAACCAAGATGAGGAGCTCTGATGGAGATTTAAGTGTTATCCTAGTGCATGGATGCTGCAAGTAGAAGATGGGAGAAATTTTAGTTCTCCTCATCTTCTACATGACTCTAGTTCTCAAAGGGGATAATTACATTTTGTATCTTCACAACTCTCCTTTCCCTAGCATGGTTGGCTAGGCAAGCCCCATGCATTTATTTTCAGTGCCCATGGCCTACCAAGCAAGTCCTATGCATTTATTTTCAAAGCACATGGTTGACCTAACAAGTCCCATGCATTTATTTTTAGAAAGATATTTCTATTATGTTATCACTAGCGGTCCAGTAGAAGCTTGATGCTTACATTTTTATTTGCACTATGTAAAGTAACATATGTTTTTTATACCAAACAGGAGCTTGGCACTTGCATGCTCCACTCATCTTTAAAAAGGCATATAATAATGTGACATTGTAATTCAATTGTAATAAAATGAATGGTTGTGTTATTCATCATTATTCATTTACAATAAAGAATTGTTTTCTGAGTTCAGTGTCTATGAATCTATTCCAATCAATTTTTATCCTTTACGGAATTAAGTATTATCTATTTATTAAACAATTTCATGCAGATTTAAAAATTATAGGTTAATAGTTTTAATTTGTCATTGGCATTCTCTCTCAGTTCTAGGTATCATTATTCATTTTATCAAGTCCTTTGTAATGTTAAGTTATAGGCCCCTTGGACATGATGTCAATCCTAGCACATTAAAGTTTAAAACAATTTTAAAGCACATGTTTATTATTTATATCATAAATTACTCAACTATTCGATGAAAATTTGATGTATGGTTGTAGTTGCATTCAAGAATGAAATGCACAGAGCACTAGACTTGCAAACTTAAACCTCCAAAATCACCCTATAACCACTAGATTTACAAAGATCAATGGTTTAGAATTAGTTGTCAATGTAGGACTAAATGATTTGTTTTAAATGTTGTCATCCATGTACTAATTATGTAATCTAGAAGCAACATGTAGACAATGAGATGTTTCATTCACTTTAATGTTAAAAAAAAATCACTTTCTACGCTAAGTGATTTTATTTTTAAGTGAGAGGGTCAGCACATGGGGAGATTTCAATGTTCAGTTTGCTCATTGCAATGCACCACTCTATTATGGGTTCCATAGTTCCACTTCCAACAAATCCATTTTAGTAACCCAATTTCCATGACTATCATCATTAATCTTTTCAAGAATCAAAATCTAAGTAAGTGAAAGAATTCTTGCAGCTACGTTTCATCATTTGAACATCTCTTAAAATATTATTTTGTCAAACTTTAAAGTTTGGGTTTAGGGTGAAGAGAAATAATAATTAAGGACTAATAGGGGATTCATAATTTCACATTGTATAAGCATGTCTACCACCAATACAACTAGAGCAATGTCGAATAAAAAAATACATTATGCAAAATTGCTTAAAACCTCACATTTTGGTAATGAATGCCATGATATTTATGATCCCGAAACCTATGGTAGGTGTACTTCAAAACTTAGATTTTCATCTCAAAATAAGGCTTCAAAGAAAATGCAAGTTAATAGTATCAGTGCACCATAGGTAACTGGATTAGGGTGCATGATGTTACATGAGGTTTTCCCTTGCCAAGAATTTATCATGGTTTGTGCCCAAAATTATGATGATAACAAAAGAGTAACTGTTAATAAAGATAGAAAAGAATAATTGTTATCCATTAATGCAAAAGAACTTGGAAAAGTGTTGGGGTTTACAATCGAATAATTTGGAAATTCCCACATTGACTTAGAAAAGCTTGCTAGTGGTTATGAAGCAGTGGATGAAATGGAGAAAAATTATTTCTTAGAAAAAATAGTTCATGATAGAAACAAATTGAAAGGTGATCATAAGCCTCCTTATGATTTGGATATTTTTAAAACATGGGTTCAAGATACTATTTCCATGCTAGGATTTTGCCTTGGATTGGATAGCAATTTGGAAGTGGGTGCAAGCATCCTTGAAATGGTATATAATATTCATCATCCACATGTCAATTATAATTTTATTGAGCACATTGTAGAATCCATGCATAAAAAATTTTTAATGATTAAAGGAGGCTCCACCAAGACATTTAGCTTCACAACCTACTTGTTCTATCTTTTTTCGTTCAAATTTAGATGAATGTTTCAGACCAACAAGCTTTAGATTCAGCCCTATAGTAATGTCGAGGAAAAGAAAATGGCTCCAGTATATGAATGGACCATTGAGATAAGGATGCATGATTCTTGAAGGAACTACAATCATTTTGTAGAATAATTTTGGGCTCCATTGCATCAAGCAATTATAGATAATCCAATGCCTAGATGGCCTATGTCATGTAGAAACTACATTCAACAATGAAAAGAAATACAATTGGTTGATTGGTACTTAATGGAAGAATATAATGTGCTAAAATTTTATGGATTGGGAGTACAACCATACAGACTTCCAATACATGTGACAAAAAGGGGTTTTTCATTAGAATATGTAAGGAAGAAGCAGAGTAATGATGAACTACACTTTGCTAGTCAGCAAAAGAAGGCCTTATTTCCTTCTTTACCTTTTTCATGTGGATGGTTCACATTCGAGAGAAAATCATTTAGTGTGGCACATAATCTTTTGATTTTTTTTATTTTGATCTTATCTATCATTGGCAGTATGATCCACATGTGACACCATTAAAGAAATGAATGTGGCCAATAAGAATGGTTCAAGTAGAATTCAACTTCAAAGTAAAACCTTGCTTGAAAACTTGAGAAACAAGGATTCTTGGGATGAGGTCGAAATTGCAATGGAGAAAAGTGTTGCTAAGAATGGTATTTCTTTTGAACAACTATTAGCAAAAATTATGGCATTGCATCAAAAGAAAATCAGGAGGTACAACATTTTTATGAAAAAAGTGATAAACCATCTAGTAGAGTAAAAATGCCAGATTCTCTAGAGAAGGAAGTAACAGATAAAAATTGGTCAGGATAAAAAATTATTGCCTTTTGGTCTACAAGGAAGGAGCTAGGTGATCCAAGAGCTCTTGCAAAGTATGGAGATAATGAAGAAGATTGTGAGTTTAGTAAATTATGGAATATAGATCATCCTAATAAAAATGAAGATAAAGAAACTAATGATGAATGTGATGATGATAGGGAAGAACAAGGCCATGTCAATTTCAAACTTGGTTTCCACAAAAGAAGCATATACTTTAGGAGTATCCATACTAAAAAAATGGGTTATGAAGGTAGTCCTTTGGGATCCAAAAGACAAGGACCTTGGACGGTAATAGATGTAGAGCATAGAAAACTAGTTGATAAATCTAGCCTTGGGCTTGGAGTTGAAAAATTAGACCAAAGGCATACAATTCAATTTGTTAGAGTTTCAAATCCTCATTTGCATGATAAGATACAATAACAACTAGGACATGTACATGGTGGAGAGCTTAGTTTAACTGGCACTACCTCTGGTGGAGATGGTATGGGTAGTAGTACTAGTAGTGGTCAATATGTGCTACAAACACAAATTACACTCAAGAGGAAAACAATACAAGATACCAAAGAAACACTAGGTGAACAAGGCATACAAAAGAGGTAAAGGATTTTTATAAGTCCAAGTCACACTACCAGTGGATCCACCACAAAGGAGTTATTTCCAAGCACTCCCCCACTGCCAATTAGTGTGGTTGCAATATCATTAGAAACTACAAGTACTCCTATTCCTTCGCCATTCAAGCATTCTATTGTTCCTGCATCCCTAGGTTTTGATTACATTGAAGAGATTAAAAAGAACTCAAACTTGAATAAAAATAAAAAGAAACAACTGATGGAGATTTTGTTTGATGTAACTTTAGAGCCTGCAACAACCATTGTATTACACATATTTGACATGAAAAAACAAATCATAGAGTACACAATTCTTGTTCCCACAGTTCAAAACAAACCAACAAATCAAATGGCTTGATCTGAATTCTAGGTGAAAAATATTCAATTAGATTTTTTATCTAGACTCAAAAATACTGAAAAAAATAATGTATCAAAGAAGAAAAATGAATTTGTGTACACATCATTTCTAAAGTAAAATATAGAGAAATAAAGGTTGTAGAGTCAAATACAAAAGTTACAGGAAGCCCTAGCAAATGAGAAAGCAAAGAGGAAAGCAACATAAAACAAGAGCAATGAATTAGAAAAAAGAATAAAAAAAATTTGACTCTACATCAACAAGCAAAGAGGATAAACAAAATGAGAGAGAAGTGAATGAACTGAAGCAAAGACTAGATGAGAGTAGCAAGAAATATGATGAGGAAAAATCCACTTCAGAAAAATCAAGACTAAGCATTGCGAATGGAAATGCACAATGGGAAAATTTTTTGGAGAAAGATAGAAATAGTTCTAAATGAAAGATTGGAGGCAGAGCTGCTGGAAGGAAAAAATGAAATTAAGTCTTGCCAAAATAAGTTATTTTCATTTTGCAGAGAAACAATGAGGCATATGAAACAAAAGATTTGGGATGAAGTAATGTAGAGGATTGATCATTTGTATGACATATTTCAATTGATTCATGCTATCAGACAATATTATAAGAAGCTCAGCAAATATTTAGTGGACAAAAAAAATATGTAAGCATTAGAGAAATCTTCAAATCATGTTCAAAAAGCAGTATACAAAGCCAGTGACAATGTTTTGAAATCAAAAGGGATTACTAATCAGCTTGCTACATCAATGATGTTGTCATCTATCATTGAAAATTGTTTGAGAATTTGTGAAATAAAGGAATATTTGCATTTGGCTATAGACAAGATGAAGAAGGTGGATGAAAAGGTAAGGAACTTCATAGAGCTTGGTTTTCTAGAGGCTTTTGACATAAATGAGTGATTCATTGGAAAGAACAATTTGAGAAAGAAGATGGAGGGTGCAAGGAAGATTGATTTGGACGAGTTTCCTCTGAACCCAAATGTGGTGAACTATTTGGATTCCATCAAACCATTGCTAACTTTGAATGAAAAATTGACTGAAGAATCCAATACAAGTTCCAATTTCAATCATGAATTGTTAACAAATCTTCAATTCAAACAACACCAATTAGAATAAATGACAATTCCACCACCTGAACAATGGAAGTTGATAGAAAAGGTGATATAGTTATTTGATTTTTGATAATAGGAGTTTCCAAGTTTCAACTCAGCTCTGTGCAAATTTGTCTTTGAGCAAGATTCTGCATTGCTAGTGCCTCTATGTATTCATTCCTATGAAAATCAATAAAAAAGCTCAAATTCAGACTTCAATAATGTGTTGATGTTCAATTATCTATATTATTTATTTTATTATTTGAAAAAAATGTTTCGTAGTGGTTTCAACTACTAAATACACATTAAATGATTGATGGTATTCATTTTTGTATATGCTACTAATACTATTGTTAATATGTTATCAAGCATTCAGTTGAGTGATGAATCATTGAGTACATGTTCAAGTTTTACTTTTAACACAATTAAAATATGAACTATAAGGTGATTTTAATTCTAGGCATCTATCATCTTCATGAAATTGCATTACAATTCCCACATCAATACTCAAACTCCATGACTATTTATCAGATCCACTAAACATTTATATGAATTCATGCTTTAATCAATGTAATTTAATTGGTTCATTAAACCAAAGCTAGAATTAAAACATACATCAATGCATAATGACAAATAAGATTAATGAAAGATCATTGATCAAATTTCATTAATAATTCATGTAAAATGTTGCAGCTAGAGAGACGATAGACTCAACATATGAGAGAAAAAAAAGCTTCAAGCCAATATGTACACATGCCACATTTTCATTTGACATATTATGCTGGTCATTTCCTTAAGAAATGGTTACAACAAACCAAAATATATTCTCATGAGAAATCATCCACTCCATGCTTACATCATGACTTGAACTAGCTGGTCCTTCAGATCTTAATATTTCCACATATTGTTTCCATAATGCTAGCTCTATTTCAAGTTCAACAACCTTTTTTTGACTCTTATTATATTCATCAATAATCTCAATATACTTACTTCTTGTTATCCGTAACTTTTATACTAGCATCAACAATTTTAAACTTCCCCTCCTTTGGTCTTTTAGGTCTTTTACCTCATTAATTTTCAATGTGTTGTTTATTTCTCTTGGAAAATGCTCATAGTCACAGTTTTTGTGCTTTCCCTAACCTTATTCGCTAGTCCTCTGAGTTTTATAACCTTGTCATGAAGTTCTAAATTTTCATAACTTCCTAACTCCCTGACTTGGTTCACTTTGTTGAGTTGCAAGTCTTTGTTAGTCATCTTTGTACTTAGTGAATCGATGGTTTCCAAAACTTCAAAACTTCTGACTTTGGTTGTAAGGTTCCAAGTTTCCATGACCATGCGACATTATGGACTTATCTTGGCTTTCAAAGATGTCGTCATCTCATTGAATGCTATGTATAGACTAACATTGAGTTGTCTTTTCAGGAATTTCAAAAAGCATGCAGGTTTAAAGGCTATCTTTTTTAGGAATGAAATTGAATGCCACATTTAATGTACATCTTATAAAAATAATGACATAAGTGGGTGGAAAATTTTTACAGTCATTTAGTCTACATTCTCATTCTTTTCCAATGTCGGTACTTCTCAAGTGCAAACATTCTATCTCTGTGAATTTACACTCATGTAGAGTTGAATTCAAAATCACTAGTCTCTAGTGTGAGGGACACTGAAATTGGGCACCTCAATTTGGAGGAGTTTTTGGTGCACCTAGAGAAAACTAAGAGAATACCACTAGAAGATAAAGTTCTACAGAGTAGTTTGGCACATGTAGGAGGTTTTTCTAAGACTATACAAAGTGTTGACTTGGTGATTGTGTGCACAAGGGGCTATCTTCTAGAGACTCATGAATTATAGTTATGGAAGGTTCGGTCATTACAAGAACTACTCTTGAAGTCATTTCCTGTGCATTAAGCATTCTAGAGAGGGAAACTATAGAGGAAATTCCTATAGCTATTGGTGATGAGTTTTTTAGAATGAATGAGGAATGGTGCAAAAATTCCATTGTGAAGAATTGATTGAAGTATAAGGAAAAGGGTAAGTCTCAGTTTCCCTCAAAGGTTAAAAGGACTCATTTTAAGGATGAAATTTCAGATGCTATCACCCTGCTACATCGTGTGGTTGGTAATGCATATTTGGACTCTTTTGAATTTTGGATGTCATTTTATTTAGTTGATTTCTAGTCAAAATAAATTCATTGATTAGGTTGAGATTATTAGTTATCATTTAAATGAGGAATTGGTAAATTTTCAGTAAATTGTTGCCTTGCACATGTGCTCATACCTAGTTTACATTCTAGTTAGTAAAGAGGCTTTCTAGGCAGGGTTGGAACTACAAAGGCCTCTGACACTAGACATGCCTATTTATAGAATTTTTCCACAACTCACTAAGGAGGTTGGGATGAGGAATTTATGTTGCATCAATGACACATTTTTAATGGAAATTGTGAGAAGAATTGATGGAAAACCTGAGCTTCGGGTTTCACCTGAAGTGATTGCCTTGGTATTGAGGTTTGGAAGTTTCTACATTTAGTTCAAAAAATTTACTTATCTTAGAATTGGAGGTTTTGAGAAGGCTCCATTGAAATTTCCCCTTTACCCAAGTGATTTCTTAGTTTTTCTTGAAGTTTTCTAGCAAATGGCTATTGTAAATGTTAAATATTTAAACATGGGAAAGAAGGGGTATGATTTTCCATTGTCCATGCTTTCATTTTCTTGCAAAAGTAATAATATTGCTAGGGGTGTGGAGAAATCCCTAAATGAATTCAATTTTCAATGTTTTCCCATGAAAAC
Source organism: Sequoia sempervirens (assembly GCA_007258455.2). Classification (NCBI taxonomy): domain Eukaryota; kingdom Viridiplantae; phylum Streptophyta; class Pinopsida; order Cupressales; family Cupressaceae; genus Sequoia; species Sequoia sempervirens. Next base: position 664,273,326 of record VDFB02281492.1, on the reverse strand, counting down.
TAATTTTGATAGCAAGGGTTATGTTAAGGAAAAATTGTATCGAGCTAGAACCTATGAACATCACCCTGATATTCAAGATTTTTGGGAAGACTATACAGATGAAGGCGATGTGTATAAAAGAAATTTCATGAGATTAACATTAAGGAAAATAAAATCTTTTAGTATTTGTTTCAATATTCCAAAAGATGTAGAAGAAGGCTCGGTGATCATTGATCCCAAATATCAGGCCCTTGTTGTTGAGCCCTTTCTTAGAATTAATTGGTTAGAGGATGAATTTTTAGAGTTAATGGTTCTTTCTGGCCCTATTTTGAGAAGAAATTTAGACTGGTTGAGTGGAAAATGGAGCTAAAGTGCGGGTTCTCCTCATGAGAAAATATTTTCATAGAGAAAATAGCAAGGGATTGGACAGGCCTCTAGCATAAATATATCAGTTGGAAAGCAATCAATTAAGTTGTCTGGAACTGGCTCATAGTTAGGAAAGAATGGAAAGAAGCCAAAAGACACTAGGGACAAGCTAAAATCAATTTGTGAATAGGATAACTTGTACCCTCAATACCTAATAAAAGGGTTAGTCAAGAAAATATAGTGCCTATAGACTTTGAGGGAATTTTTCAACAAATAATTGATGATAATTCTTATCCCACAATCTTTGAAGTTCCCCCTTCTCCAAGTACGAGATACTTTTATTTATGTTCAATCAACTAAAAAGTAAAAAAAAAATATGTGTATAAAGTAGATACATTGGATTAGTGGCATCTTCCCTAACATGGTTAAAGAAAGTAGTCGAGAAGAAAAGAAAGAACATTCCCACAATGACAGTTGAAGTAGATACAGTTTCCATGCTACTATAGGGTCACCAAAAGCCCAAAAAGGCTAAGAGGATGTCATGAATTGTCACTAATTCCACTACTAGGCATCAACTATTGGAGATAGTTGATCCAGAAAAGGACCTAAACAAAAATGAGATAACAGAAGTGGACTACAAGGTTACTCATGTGGATATGGGGTCACCTACTTTAGAAGGTGATCCATATCATGTTGATTACTCTATTAATGTATTGATCAAAAGAGAACAAGAACATAAAAAGGAGAACCTTTAGTTGCAATCTCATATTCTTTCATCAATTGTGACTCCAACCACTGAGGAAGCCTCAAGCTCAAATTTTCAAGGTATTGGTTTTGACATTGTGTAATGGGTTAGGAAAAATTAAGGTTATGCTAAAGTTTCCAATGAATGGATAGAAGGGCTTTATCAGGATGGTGTTTCTTACATTAGTAAATTTAGGCAATTCTATGTTAATGTGTCTGAGAAAAGAAAGGAACTGGTAGCTAAGCTTTGACAGATCATTTTATCTTTCAAGGGAAATTGCATAATTAATCTCCATGGAGCACAGTTTGTTAATTAAAGAAAAAATGGTTGATGACCCTAGAGAAATTGATCCTAGTTGGTATAATTCATTGAAGTGGAAATTGTCAATATTTGAAGATTATATCAAGGAAATCAATAAAATGTTAGAAAAATACTTTGACATATTTGTGAAGATCAAGGTGAACTTCAATGCTCTTGAAGTGGACCGCACAAATGGGTTTGATGAAAATGTACTAGATGTTGTAGACATAATGAAGGAATTTAAAGAGGTGTATCATAAAGAAGTAGGTGATCCTAAGACAGCCACTAGAAACTTGTTCAAAAAATTGAGTAACTTATAGACCTATATGAGTGCATTTAAGGTAGAAAGTGACAACATCTATGAAACACTAGCTGAGTTGGACCATGCAATTTCAAAATGGAGGACAAGGTTGCAAAACACCATGACTCAAGGAAGCAAAAACATCACCGCAATTTTCACTGAGTAGTAGGAATATAGGAAAAGAGTAAAGGCACATGAGGCATTACTAGAGCAGCAAGAGGTGGAAATAATTGGAAGTGAAAGAGTCAGTGTTGGGACCACTAATTAGTTTTTACTTTTTATGTTATTTTCTTTAATTTTTCTCTCTTGATACTTCAAAGACATTTTATTTTAATTTCTAAAACTATTGTCTTCAAGAAACCATTATCAAGACAAATTTTTTTACTCATTAGAACAAACAAAGAAACTCTACTATTTTTACTACTTTTCTATTATTTGAATATAGAAAGACAATGGTGGAGTTCATGCATACTAATCTTTGAGTTATGGGGTGTGGATTTATTGTTCTTTTGTTGAGTAGTTTGTTAATGGATTATCTATTATTGGAATGATAGATTTTTAGTTAGTTTCATTGTTGTGGAATGTTCATCTATGAATAAGATTTTATTGTGATGGATGTGTAAGGATTTATGAGTATAATTTAGATGATTTGGTAGTTTAAGATTTTATTGTTTAAGTTGTTCGAATACCTTTATAAGTTATTTATGTTGAGGGTATGTGTTGGATCATCACGGAAAAAATAAGTCCTTAAGTGGCAAAAAATTCAAAAAAAATAGAGTTAGGAAACTTGATGTAAAAATTTGAATAAGTTACCTATATTATTTCAAAAATATGTAAGAATAGAATTTGTAAAAAATTGAATACAGTTTCTAAAATACTAATTTTTATTTTTTTTAAATCTATTTGGTGAAATTTTGAAAATTCAATGGAATGGTACTTAAATTTCAAGGAAAAGATAAGAAGTAGGTGTCTAACTGACCACCCTAACCACAATAAAATTATAATTTTTTTTATAAGATTTTAGATATAAGTAGAAGACTCATGTCCGATGTGATGCATATTTTTTTGTAATTTTTTTCCAAGTAAATAATTAATTATGAATTTTTTATTGCAACTTTTAAAAATATAAAAAAATTGTATGTCTGACCACCTTAACTTTGTCAAAAATTCATGAAATTCATTTTTTTTTTTAATTTTATACTATGCAAAGCATAGAATGTGATGCAAGTTTTGGATTCAAAAAATGTGATACTATTTAAAAGATATAGATGTTTTTCAATCAGCCTATCAATCAGGACTTTAGTCGTATTTCAAATAGAAAATGAATAATAATTACTTATTAAATTCAAAATAAAGCATAATTTATATTGGTGGAAATCTAAAAATCTCCTTTAAAAACTCTTTTTGTTTCATCAATTTTTGGTTAAAAAAAAAGTCATCAGCCACATACCCTACAAATACCCATCATATTGCCACTTTTTGGCCCATCATGATCCTGCACATACCCTTGAACTGTTAGCTTTTGTTAGTTTAAGTTATGGATGTTGAACTGTTAGCTTCTATTCAAAGAGTAGATTAATATTCCATTTAGTTATTTATCAAAGATTGTGTGACTAGAAATGCAATAGGAATTCATAAGTAGTGTGATAAGCATTCTTTAAAAATGATGCAGAATCGCATATCAAATTCAATACCATGGAATACAATATAAAATATAAAATATCACAATTTCATGGAATAAAATATAAAATATCACAATTTCATGGAATACAATATAAAATATCATCAACTATAGTTTGGAATATGATTCATGAAGTATAATATAAAATAAAATATCATGAACTATAATGATTCATAGTTTCATTGAATACAATATAAAATATCATCAACTATAGTTTGGAACAAGGGAAACTGATTCATGAAGTGCAATATAAACACCTAAAAGCTACTAATTCTCTTCCATTTCCCAAATAGAGTCAAGGTCCTCAAACTGACGTTCATCTTCAGATAAAGTAAAAGAGTCATCTTGATTATGAGCTACTCTTAATTTTCTTTGGCCTATGTCTCAAATTCAACATTCATTGTGTGATTTGTGTCAATGTCATATGTCCCAATCCGACTAACATTGCCAATGCCACCAGTACCAGGATTTGGAATTGGAGTGTTGCATAACTCGGTTGCTCTTCTTTAACATGTGGACCTACATATTGTGAGTTCCCTTTCAAAAGGAAACTTTTTGACATTATACATAGTTCCTTTCATCCTCAAGAAATTTTCCAAATTCTTATCTATTTTTTTCTTAACTTTGATTTCAAAAATGCCAATGTACTAAAGACTCTTTCATCCTCCACCAACCCCAATATCATTGTTTGACATAAATCAACAAGTTTGAAATATTTTGATATTGAATCATGCAATATTTGACTCTGACTTGAGTTTGACCAAACATTTTTTATTTATCTTAGTTCAAAGGCCTTCTTTATGCCCATGGATTTATACTAGTCCTTCATAGCTATTGCAAAACTCCAACATTATTTTCTAAACTTAGCTTCATTTAAAATTCCTTCTATTGTCTACTCATTGTATTTTACACTTTTTGAAAATTGTTTGATCAAGATTTTTACTTTATCATGAAAATATTTTGGGTTATCTCAGTTTAACCAAAATTGAGGATACACAATATCCATGGCTTCAAGTATTTCATGTCAAGGGAATCTTTCACAAATCTTTGAGGAAAGAGATTTTGCAATTTCCTTCAAATTATCACTAACAAATTTAACAATTCCATTAAAATATTCCCCGTTAACAACTACTCTGCTAGAGTGTCTGGTAGCCTTACAATGGTACATTGGTATCTCATATCCACATGCATAGATACATAAGTGACATCCACTTTCATTAAACTGTAAATAATTATTAGGATCATTTAGTAATTTTTTGCCACATGAAATAATTTGGGCCTTCTTGTGTTAGATCTAGATATAGATGATTGAGGGCCAAGCATGTATGTTTATGTAAATTGGCATATTCATAAATATACATAATTCTATCTTGGGATTTCTTCATAATATTTTTCATCACATCCAAGATGGTGAGAAGACTAGCTAAATTCAAGAGTGTCTCTATATCACTTAACCTATGTAAGAGGTCAAGAGCTTTGTCTACTATGATGCAATGCTCATACATCACTCCAATCAAGGATTGATATTCTTAAAGAACTCGTTGCACTGGTCCATGCAGAGAGATCCATCTAGTATCAACATCCTTGAGAAGCTTGTTTCCTGGTGTTATTCCCTCAACCAGATTTTGAAATTCTGTGAAATGTTTGGGACTTCAGCAAAAGTATGTGTGGATCTCATGGACTAGATTTTCAACTTTTGATACTATAGGAAACTTACTTCTAATTTTTAATATTAAATTCATTATGTGGGCTATGTAGTGAATGCCAAGCATGTATGGTGCACAAGTAGTTTCTAACTTGGTGCAAACATCGCTCCTTTGACCTTGCATCACTGCAACTCCATCAACTCCTACACACACCAACTTTTTGGCAATTGTTAACTCATCCATATCTGCAATTTCATTCAAATATTTCTTGACTAGTTCAAATAGATTTTGCGATGTTGAATTTTCCTTCATTTTATGAACACAGAGAAGATGAGCTTGGAAAACATGTCATTCTATAGTATACAAATGCATAAAAACCCAAGAAGTATTGACTACCATAGTAACTTCATCTAAACATAATACAATAAAATTTTATAGTTTTTGAAAAATTTGTTGCTTCTGGACATTGCTTTTCCAAATTGAGCCTCAAGTGTACCTTGACATGTAGCAAGCTTCAAAATTCTTTGGTCATGCTCTTCATATTCCATGGCATACCTAACATGAAGACATTCTTCCATTGATTTCCATCATACGACTAATTGTTCCTTTCCATCTATGATTTTTTTCATCAACTTTACCGATATGCTTTTATATAGTGTCAAGCTTTAGCTACAACATCTTGTCTCTTCCACATTTCCAACTACAAATCATACATTTGGCCAATGTTTTACTTTCAATATCATTTTCTTTCCCCATTAGTACAATGAATGGGTACTTTGACAACAAACCAAGTTGAAAATTCCTTTCCATTTCCCACTCGTGCCCCATTTTTTATTTTATTTTTCTTTCCTTTCTACCAACATCATCCTCGTCCAAGTCAATTATCTCATTCTGGCTAACCAAGGTATCCCTTGGAACATCTTATGTGGTATTTCCATCCTCATTTGATACATTTTGATTTAACTCAATGACAATTTCACCTTGACCTTCTAGTGGCGGTGAGGTATTATGAATGCCTTCTTCATTAATATTTGGCAGTATAATTGATGATGTAGCTCCATCTTGATATAATGGATCATAAGGTTTACCAATCTGAAAGTAAGATTGTATGGTACCTCTACATTTTGGGTGTTTTGATGGCCTCCCAGTCTCTTCACTACCCTAATGATCAAGAGTCTTACCCTTGCCACTTGACATATTGATCTTTCACTTCGAATAAAAGTTGGAAAATATGTCTTCTTGTTTAAGGATATAGAATATAGATCTCATTCCCTACTCAATATCATCTTTAAGACTAAAGAAAGAATGGAAAAGAGATAAAGAAATAATATTATTATCACTAATAACACTATGAAGAAATGATCACTCACTTTTACTTCTACATTTTGGCTTTCACTGACTTCCAAATCGAGAAGTAGAACCTTAGTACTGAAAAAAATGTTTAAGAATAGAGTACAATTTTGACTGTATTTATATCAATCCATATTTGGAAAATTTTGCAGGATTTTTAAATGGTATATTAAAAATTTGGTGAATCCATTGTGCTTATACAATGATACGTTGTAATTTTCAAGGAAAAATGTGTCCTCAAATGTAATTATTTTTAATGTTATTGGAGAAATAGGTCCTCATAAGCAACTATTTATAAATTTTAAATGGCGAAATGGGTCTGCACAAGCAATTATTTGTAAATTTTAATAAGTGAAATGGTTCTTGATATGCAATGTTGTTTTAATAGTATTGGTGAATATGTAGGTGTTTTATTACATGCTTTCCGGATTCTAGGTGAAAATAAAATTCAACACATTTGAAACACATAGTTTTCTATGGAAATTTTATTGCTTAAATATTCCTCATAAAATAAATCGTTGGCGAATTGACATGCATTGGATCGATAATTCGTAAAATACGAGTGATTTAGACACCCTACTAGGTGCAATTAATTTACCAAATTTGACTTGGTTGATTTCTAGAATACGCCAATTGGCAAAGATTCACCACTAAAGTTTTCCTTGGAAGAAATTAGAATCAATGAGGTCTTGCACAAGATGTTTAATATGCTTACAATATTTTGTATCATGTCATTTTTGTTTAATATGCTTACAACATAAAATAGGAAAGGAAAAAAAGTCCAACCAATTAAACAAGCTATAACAAAAGAAAAATTCAGAAATAACAGCAACCAGCCAAAAAAAACTAGGAAGGACAACCAAAGAGCTAGCTGAAGCACACACCAAAAAACCAACAACAGCTAATCCAAAGTCTTTAGAACACTCTTAGTCTTGGCCTCCAAATCCTACATTTCCTAGACACCCTTCTTGAAAGTTGGAATCATCTGTGGTGTGGGGGGTGCCTTCCTTTTTAGATTAGCCATGGTTCTCTTTGAAATTCCTATATCCTCTTCCTAGTTTTTATCTTTCACCTCTTCAAAATCAACAACCAAGGACCCCTATTGAGCTTTATCTAGTTTTTCAGTCATTGCATTGATGATGATAGTGTTATGTCTTGCCATTCTATTATTCTATTCAGTTATTATCTTCACAACAATTTTTATTTTTTCCAAATCCATATCTATCTTTCTATCCTTCCCCGCATTGTCTTAGATCTCTTTACTAGTCATGTTCTCATTACACTCATCATCCTCCTTACATAACGCAAAAACCGTAGCTCCCACTTCTTCCAATTTACTCTGGAGGGCCCATTTTTTAATTTTTAGATCATTAATTTCATGAAAGACCCATTTGGACATTCTAAAATAGTCCACAACATTATTCCTCGCAACCTCCAAAAAATTAGCAGTCAGTTCCCTATCAAGATTGAGGCAACTTTTAGCAAGGTCGGAGGCTCTAGGGGGGCTAGTTCTAACATCTCTATACATGAATAGGATAGAAGTGGAATAATTATTATTTGCACCAGAATCTTTAGAGTCAAGAGAGTCTTCAGAATACGAAACAAGGTTTTTAACAAGGAGATTCTTTCCAGCACCTTCGGCTTTGGGAGTAGAACATCTAGGCTCAAAAGCAGGGCAGACTTTAATAGGTTGGGGATTATGGATTTGGAATTTCATGCTAGTTTGGATAGACGGAGGATCTATGACTATCCTAACCGGGCTCAAATTTGGTTTATTGCCCAAACTACTAGGTTTAGTGTCATCCTCCTCAGACGCTGAAGAGGCATCCAAGTTAGCAGGGGCCAATAGATTTTGGAAGTGGGGTATGTGCAGGATCATCATGGAAAAAACAAGCCCTTAAGTGGCAAAAAATTCAAAAAAATTAGAGCTAGGCAACTTGAGGTAAAAATATGAATAAGTTATCTATATTATTTCAAAAATATGTAAGAATAGAATCTATAGCAAATTGAATGTAGTTTCTAAACTAATAGGTTTGTTTTTTTTTTTTTATCTATTTGGTGAAAATTTGGAATTTGAATGCAAGTGGTACTTAAATTTCAAGGAAAAATAAGAAGTAGGTGTCTGTTTGACCACCTAACAACAATAAAATTATAATATATTTTATAATATTTTAGATATAAGTAGAGGACTCATGTTCCAATGTGATGCATATTTTGTAATTTTTTTCCAAGTAAATAATTAATTATGAATTTTTTATTACAAATTTTTAAAAAATATAAAAAATCTTATGTCTAACCACCTTAACTTGGTCAAAACTTCATGAAATTCATTTTTTTATTTTTTAATCCTATAGTATGTTAAGCATAGAATATGACACATATTTTGGATTCAAAAAATGTGATACCGTTTGAAAGCTATAGATATTTTTCAATTAGTCAATCAATCAGGACTTTAGTCGTAATTTGAATAGAAAATGAATAATAATTACTTATTAAATTCAAAGTAAAACATAATTTATATTAGTGGAAAACTGAGAATCTCCTTTAAAAACCCTTTTCATTTTATCAATTTTGGGTAAAAAAAAAGCCGTCAGCCACATACCCATCATATTGCCACTTTTTTGCCCATCATGTTACTGCACATACCCAGTGTTCAAAGATTAATCTTATCAAACCAGTATGTAATATCAAATATCTTTTAGAGTTTTTCTGATGGTCTTTCAGACTCTTTCTTAAGGAACAGAGTAAATAGTAGGGGAGAGAAACCCTTACCTTATAGTGAAAATTATTAAGCAAGGAAAAATGATAGTCATAGACCCTAGTGAACCGACCATCTAGGGTAACATACTCCATGATGACGTGAAGAACTTTTCTCCAGAGAGCTTTAATGGTGTTGGCCTCAAAGTAACTATTGGAAAATTTAACCAATTTTAATTTTTCCTTGTCTTTTTTTGAAAATTTGACCACTGCTTCATCAGAGAAATTCCTATCCCAAAAAATTTTGTGTCCTTCAGTGGACATACCAGTCACTTTAGCAATGATATTTTCATTGAGCTTAACTTTCTTGCCAAAAGGGGTAATTTCCCCATTGTCCCAATTCTTCTCAAAAATCTCTATAGCTTCCTCATTAGACCCATGGAGTTTTTCCAAAAAAGGGAGTAAACCCCCACTTATAACTTTCTTCCACGCTTTAGTATTTCTTGTGTGCACCTCAAAGCTATCTGGCTCAACTCTTTTTCTTTCTCCTCCAATTTTAACAATCACGGTGATGTAGAAAGAAATGAAAAATTGGTTCAAAATGGTCCCGCCAAACCTGTGAGCCCACAAAGCATGCCGAGCTAGTTTACAAGACAAGCTAATTAGCTCGGCCCCATGCAATCTAATGATAGTGATGTACTTACCCCATTCCATCATTATGATTGAAGTGGCACACATCTTTCCCATGTGACGCAATCATAGTGTAATAAGGCGCAGATACCAACACCTAAATCATTAATATTTAACCATGTGCACTGACCTTTACTTTTAACCCCTTCATTCGCAACAAAAATTTCCACATCATTGGCTTCTCTATAGGCATGGGAAATATTTATATTATCAAACTTAGCTAAGGTAGAAATAGCATCATGAATCCAAGACTTTATGGTCCACGAGGGGGGGGACCTACCTAGAAGACATTCAATAATATTTTTTGAGTCCCCTTCAAGCTAGAGGTTTTTAAAATTTAGACTATGAGCCAAATTTATTACATGAAAATCTCTGACAGCCTCAGCCAAGTGATTGGTTTGTGAGCCAAGGGGGGTAGCAATTGTACCTAGAAAATTTCCAAAAGAATCCCTTATAACTCTACCACATCCTGCCGCACCAAGATTTCTTTTAGCCACCCCATCAAAGTTGGCTTTGATCCAATTGTTAGGTGGAAAAGTCTAGTAGACTCCCTCCCTGTTCTTCTTAGCATGTTTAGGAGCACATGAAATATCATAACTAATTTTTCATTCCTTAGAAATTATTAGATCATAGAAAGAACAAGCCACTTTCTCAATATTACAATCCTACTTGGGGATTGCATTGAAATTTTCTTTCATTAATCTGATTATTTTATCAAAAACTATGACCTCTGAAGCTTCCTTATCTCTGTAAATTCTATTGTTTTGTTTAAGAGCTTTCCATTGGATAAAAAGTATTCAATTGACAAGGGAAACACCCAAGATCATGTCCATTTTGTTAGTGATAATGGCAATAAGAATTCAGTCTAAATATTGTAAGAAATGGTTTATTAGGATTAGGATCTCTGAGAGGAGGTAGGGAAAGCATATTCTTTTCTATGCATTGCAACATGATATTATGAAGGGTGTTGGGTAGAGGGATAAATTTTCTATTCCTTTCCCCAAAGGAAAAAGGATATGTTTTATTTTATGGCACTTGCTTGGTTATCAACTTGTTGATTTGGTTGAGGGGAATTAGGTTGTAAAAAAGCCCTATCTTTCTTCTTGAAATGTTGGTAACTATTTTTAGTTGTGGATTCAGACTTTTTAGGATGACTAGGAGGATTTTTCACATCACAACCATAAGCCAAATTCTAATAATCATGAAGGGTTGTACATAACTATGTAAAGGATGAGAATTTCAACATCTCAAGCTTGTTTGGATTTTTTTTTGTATATTGGCAATACACATTCTTTGAAGGTTGACATTAGGAATATTCATATTTATTTGTGAATAAAGGATTTGACAACATGCTATGAAATCAATCACTTTCTCATCATCCTTTTTTTTGCATGTCATTAAATCAGCTAGGGTCATCTTGGGACCCATGTGAATGTGGAAGTGGTTATAAAAGTAATCAATAAGCTCATTGAATGAGTTTATTGTATTGTTCGGCAAAGAGAAAAATCATTGTAAAGCAGTATCCTTCAATGACCTAGGTAATAGTGTACCCAAGATTTTATCTTCAAAAAAGAAATCACTACATAGGGTTGTATAAGTAGACACATGGCTAATAGGATATGCTTTCCCACTATATTTCTCAAATCTAGGAACTTCTATACCTTGCGGCATTTGTGCTCTCAATATCTCTAGGGACAGTGGATTGGTTTTGATGTACTATGAAGGTTTACCATTGATTTTTTTATTTAGGGTTGCAACTTGTTGTTGGAGGGATGCCATGCTTTATAAAAGTGTGTTAAGGATAACATCATTGTTATTAGTGTTAGGTGGAGGGGAATAAGGTGGATTGGTGTATGTATGCAGAGGGAAAGTGAATTGTAAATTTTTGAGGGAGGATGGTTGAGAAGATATTATATTTGAATGCACAAAGCTGGAAGGATTCCCTATGGAAATACCTAAGGAAGCGTTGGAATTGCTAGTAGTTTGGATTGTTGTCGTAACTTGAGTACTAGTGTATGTAGGGATGGAAATGGGTACTGTAGAAGGAAGAATTAAAGTTCCACCTTGGCTTTAGGTATACCCCAAAGCTTGAGTACAACTAGTCATAGTAGGGATAGTGTTGTTAACGACATGCACATTGGTTGTAGGTATGAAATTCATGGGAAATATAGTATGCATACTATGATCCATAGGGGGTTGATTATCAACACTATTAGAAAGAGAGATAGAAAACCCAAGATCCATGATGAATGATGTATCGCAAGATGAAATGAGTCTTGAACTATATCTCAAAATAGTATTGCTAATATGACACCAAGTTGTAAAGCTCATGCAAGTTTCACAAACTTTAGTGTACAAGCCCAAAATGGAAAGAGGCTTAAAATGAAATGCAATGACCTAGAATGAAATGTGTAAATGCAATTTTTAGATTCTAAACAATGTAATTTTCTAATTATACCATGCAAGAAGTTGATAATTAAAATCTTGTAAATGCAATTTTGAAATAACAAAATGCAGTAGACATACCAAATTAAGCTAGATTTAGGTCTACTACAATAAGTTTCACATTCAATTTTCTAAAAGGCCTAGTTTGATATGCAAATTGTGTTTCAATTTTAAAATGAAAGTTAATGTGATATATATGATATGCAAAATGACTGATTTTTTTAGATTTTTTCAAATATAAAGAATTCAAAATAATGCAATCCTAAAGATCCTAGATGAGATGCAAATTGGAATGCAAACTTAGACACCCTAGAAATGAGGTCTAATTCAATTCAAATGAATGCAAGATCTAATTTGAGATGAAAAGAGACTCCAAAATCATAAAACTATAATGCTCAAAAAGTCAAGCTCACCAAAATGAAATAAAGAAAAAAAATGGGGTGGGGGAAGATCCAAGATGGATTAACCAAATGGATTCACCCCATTTCTCTTATTTAACTCAATTATGAAGGTTAAAATGTGTAATTTACAATCATAAATCAAACCTAACCAATATAGTAATCAAAAGGAGGGTTTTAAGAGGGTCAAATGATATATACCTGTTGTAAAAAGTTCTTTTTCAAGCCTCACTAAGGACTCAATCGCCTAGTGGAAAATGGGTCCTAGCTAGGGTTCTTGAAAATCAATTTATGGGTTTTTTTCTTCAATGTCTACACTCCTAGATCCTAGGTGTTAAACTTCCAAAATTTGGAAATGAATTTTACAAGTACAATATTTTTTGTGATATCACAAGAAAGATCAAAACTTTGACAAATTTTGCAACTTTTTGTCTCCACTTGATCTTCAAGCTAAAACCTACAATCACACATTAAAGGAGAAGTAAAATCTTTATTTTTAGGTAATAGGGGTTTGTCTTGGTCAAATTCCATTTGGGTAATTAAACCTTGAATTGAACCTTTGATTGTAAATCTAAGACTTAGCACGAAATGGCCTCAATCTATGTAGATATTGATCATAGAATTTGGCATGAAACAATGCTTGAATAGGATCTCCAAAGCTACATCAACACATTAGCTCAACAACATGCATCACTTTGAAATTATGATTGATATCTTAATTGTTGCAATAAATTTAGTAATCTACCCTTGAATGCCTTCCTAGATGCTCTTGTTCAAATGCTCTATAATTCTCTTGTGAAAGTTCTCTTGATTTCTTATGAAAATATAAGATGAAATTATGTAAAATAATGTCATATTTATACATAACTTAAGATTAAATCTTGAAATTCAAATAACACAACCCGACATTAGATCTGGGATTTGAAATCATTAAAATAGCACCAAAAATATATTCCAATGGGGGATCCTAGGGTCAAGTGAAGGCCCATTCACCAGGTGGCGAATGGGTCCTAGCATTCTTAGCTAGGACACACTTTAGGGGTTGTGAAAGTTTATGTAAAAAGGGACTTTTAGGACCTAGTGGCGAATGGGTCCTAGGTCACTAACCTAGTACACATACCTTGTGAAATTAAGTGTAGTGTAATATTATCTAGGAATGTTGAGTCTTATCTCTTAGAATCTATAATTAATTAGGCTTGTATTTGAATTAAAGGGGCCAATTAAGCTCAAATTAACCTCAATTAACAAATAGAGCCCTAGATTAGTGTGAAATTTTAAATATACACTTTACAACACCCTAAATAAGGCACAATTAAGTCCATTTTATCTAAAAGGGTTGTAAAATTAATGTGAATGTGTGAAGCACATTACAACACTAAATCAAGGCATAATTAATTTCATTTCAATATTAATTAATCTCAAATTAATTTAAAAAATGGACACCTTTTTCTACACTATTGTTGGAAATAAAAAATGTAGGTGAGTTTTCGTGTCTTGAAAAATTTGATGACAACTTTAATAACTTGTTAAAATTGCACTTTTGATCCAATTTTAATCCTTCTTCACCTACAAATTTTCAAACACACAAAGATGAGAAAATATTTTTTTGGTGTATAAGGGTTTTCCTTGTAAAACCCTAGTTTGGTAATTAAACCTTGATAATGAAATGAAATAATAAATGGAAGAAATGATGAATGAACACTAACTTGTTGCAACTCACCAAACCCTTTAATGGTTGATCTTAGAGGACTCAAGTCTAACGCATTTTTCTAAGGTTGGGTCTTGCATGAAATGCCTTGATTGAATGCTTGATTTGATAATTGATTTGATTCTTGAAAACTTGAAACCTACATCACAATGTTAGCTCAAAAACATGCATGAACAAAAATGAATATTGACATCAAGATAGGATCTTGAATGTTGCAATAAATGATAGATAAATATTCTCTCTAATGCTTTTGATAATAATATTTTCTTTCAGGATTGATCTCTTAATGTCTTAGATTTCTTGTTAGATTTGAATTGATAAAAGACCTTGTATTTATAGTTGAAACATTAAAAAATGGGGTTATATAAAAAGGGGTTTACCTAAATAAATATCACTACTCTCCACTATTCCATTCAAGAAATGAGATCCAAACCATGAAGTGACTATCAACCAAAAGGTGAGTCAAATTAAGGTATAAATCAACAATTTCTCCTTTATGGAAGGATGGGGGTGTTAGACAAACAAAACTTTGGGGAGAAAGATTTGAAATAGAAAAACAATTGAAAACCTAGATCTACAAAGTACATTAAAGATATTTAACATAAAAAAAAAAAGAAATAGTAAACTTTTTGAAGAAATTGAAGGGAATAAATGTTATGCACCTATTAGAATTTGTTGTTTATGCAACCCTAATAGGGACTCATTCACCCTATGGAAAATGGGTCTCGGTATGCTTTATGAGAAGACTCTGAATCAAAAGTGAAGCTTAGAAACTATAAAAAAAAATTGCCTTTGTATCCCTAACAAGGACTCATTCACCCTATGGTGAATGGGTCTTGGTAGGATTTTCCCAAAAACTATGAAGTTGAATTTGAAGCTCCATAACCGCAATTTCTTCTTGTATCTTGAAATTCCCACTTTGATATCCAAATTTTTCAATAATGTACAAAACAAATTTGATGTTTGTTGGTGGATAATGGTTTTTGTCGATCAAACCCCAACTTTGGTAATTAAACCTTGATGGTGAATAGAAATCTGAAACATGAAACATGTGTGCAATCATAACCTTAAGTGTGTCTAAGATTAAGATCTCTAATGATGCAAAGAAATCCTACTCAAGTGTGTTAGAATATAATCCTAAAATGAAACATGAATGATGTATAAGACCTAATTTAGAAGACCTATAATCCCCTTAATACATCACAAATATGAATATAACTCTCTTTAGGATGAAAATAGAATGATCATAGCAGATGGAATCACTTAGGAGACAAGTCATTAGTCTTAGTTGAATCTCATGGTGCTTCTCCCAAAACCTAGAATCTATCATCACTCCTTCAATAATGCTTGAATTTTGACAACAAAATGAGCTTAAAGACCTACAAAAACACTATAATGCTACTCCAAGACTTCACTATTTCTTGCTCCTTGCTTTGAATATGAATACTTGATCTCATGAGAATTGCTTAGATTCCTCTAGTGTTCTCTAGTGTGAAACATAATGAAGTAACCTTGTATTTATACATAACTTAAGATTAATTCTAGAATTCAAATATCACAAGTTGACATTGAATTATGGATTTCAAATCACTAAAATACCAGTAGAAACATATTTCAAAGAGGGGTTATAGCTCTAATTAAGGACCCATTTTCCATGTGGTGAATGGGTCCTATGCCACTTACCTAAAACACACATCGAACAAGGTAAAATGTTATGCAAAATCAGGGTCCTAGGACTAAGTGACGACCCATTCGCAATGTGGTGAATGGGTCCTAGGTCACTTAAATAGGTCACACATCTTTCAAATTAGAGTGTTTTGTAATGGGATTGATGAATTTTGGGTTTAATCCTTCAGAATTTACATTTAATTAGGCTTGGATTTGAATTAAAGGGGAAAATTAAGGAAAATTAACCTCAATTAATTAATAAATACCTAGATTAGTGTGAAATTAAGTGTAACTTAGATACAACTTATAACATTCTAAATAAGGCACAACTAGGTCCATTTAGTTTAAAAGGGGCCCTAAACTTAATGTGAATATGAGAACATATTATAACACTTAATCAAGGCATAATTAAGCTTATTTTATTTAAAGTGCCCTACAATTAATTTGAATATAAAAAAATATTACAACACTAAATTAAGGCAACATTAAACTCATTTTATTATTAATCATTCCCAAATTAAGTGTGAAAAAGGGATACATTTTCTACACTATAATAGGTATTTCTTCAATTACCTGATAATTAAATATCACAAGCCAACCTGTGCAATTTGAATTAAGTTCATAAAAATACCAATAGAAACATATTAAAAAATGGATCTTGAGATTTATGGAGGAGCCATTCACCTTTGGGTGAATGGATCTTATGCCCTAAACCTAGGACACACATTTTCCAAGATGTTTAATTAAGTGTAGGCATTGATTAAATGTGGTTTCCCTTTCAAAAAAATGAAATTAATTAGGTTTCTGAATGTATAATTGGTGTAGTTAAAGGCTTAATTAAGTCCAATTAACTAAGGGGGTGCAAAAATAGTGTGAAAATGTAAAGGTATTTTTCTACACTACATTTAGCCCCCACTTTAGTGAGAGTGTGAACTTTCCCTCATACTCTCACTAAAGTAGACAAATAAGTCAGGTAGGTCCAAGTGCACAAATGTTGATGGAATAGGATGACAAAGATCAAGGAGGTGACAAATCCCTAGGATCAAGATTCTACAAAAACCAACATAAGCACAAAGAGACACATGCCTACAACAACAAAAAAAGATGCACAATCATGCAATGTAAAAATTAATGCAAAAATATAGAAAAAAAATGGACTAGCCCTGGTTGTGCTATTGTCTATAAAAAATAATTAGAAGTGAAAAATCATTGTCCACTATGTAAAAAAAATACACTCATGAGGGCTATAGAAATTTTGTTTCCTCTAGGTGAGCCCCAAGAAAGTGAGAAACACACACTAAGTTGGTATGTATTAGCAAAAAAAGTGGTTGATGGGAAATTCATGCCAAGTCTTCAGGCTCCCATACATCAACCATATCAAAATTTAAACCTCCTAATAACTTTGATAAGGCACCACACAAAAATAGTTCCACAAGGCTAGCAAGCTGCATTATGCTAGACACTCATGAAAAGTAAAAGACTCCACTAGAGCAAGCAAGTTTTGTTATGCTTGGTGGACATGAAAAAAAAATTAAATACACTAGGATAGGATAGTCAAAGTGGTTTTTCTTAGTTCATAAAAGGTCGCACCATATGAAACATCATGCTTAATGTCACTAAGAGGAATATCATATGCCAAGAAGGGTCACACTCTTGAAGGACATCAAACCCAATATCACCACGAAGAAGACACATCACATGAAGTAAGATGACCACACTTTGAAAGGACTATGCAAAAAATGAGTGGGGATGTGTATGCCCCCACTTTAAAGAAATTGATACACAACATGTTGTTAGGAATTACTTTAAAGTAGAACATAATAAATGCTAATACATGAGAGATATATTTAGAAATCCATATGTATAATATATGTTTCCAAGTAGAGTTATGTCATGAAAGGAGGTTTCCCCCCATATACAATCCTAAGACAATACATAAGGGATCCATGGATCTAGGTTCAATGTATGTCTTTGATATAGTGACATAATTGAGCTCACAATTGTCATCATTCCCCAAATAACTCATGGAACAATGAGCACAAAGGAAGATTGACACTTAGAGAGAAAAAACAAAGAAATCATTTGGGTCAGCATAGAAGAGACCTAAATTTCTCGATGCCTTGTGTCATCCACAAAAGGAAAACACAAGACAAGTGATGATGGACAAAAAAAACCACACTCTCAACAAACTCAACAAAACCTACATTACGCAAACTCAGAAAAATGGTTTACTATGATTTTACAATTACTTGTGTAAAATTAACAACTAATTTACAATTTCTTCAACCTAAAATCTCAATTACAAATAAACCAATAACTTTATTTAATCAAGATTTCATGAAAATACAATACATAAACCATGAAACTCTATTTTCCTTTTTTGGTCTTCCAAATCTTCACATTTCCTTACTCACCCACACAAACTCATCCTCTAATTCTCCTCTGTACATACACTTTACGCCTCCTACTCTATGTTCCACATATGTATCTACATTTGAATCTTAGTACCCCCTTCCAAAATCAGGTTTCACACTTCACCTGTCAAACTCTCCATCCTCTCTTCCATGTTCATGGGTCTTCTATTTTGCTGCATTCCAAACTCATACTTTTGGATATCTCCACACATCCTTTTACAAATATCATTACCTTCTTTATACTCTGCATTGGTTTCTTCTTCAAACTTCAATTTGTATTCATATGACTTAATGCAAATTCAACTCTATTTGGCGTGCCAAAACTAGAAAAATAGACTTCCTATTGCAATGTGTATAATGTCATGGCATCCTCCATCAAACCATGTTGCCACCACTACAGAAAATTGGCACTATTTCATTACTCATTTGAACTCCATGGCTGGTAATCACATCTGCCTTCTATTGCATATAAAAAAAAAAGATAATCCCAATTAGTAGGCTCAATGCCTTCAATTCTATATTTCTCATTTGTTGCACTTACAAACTATATGCCTATTTGTTTTTGAATGTGACATCTGCTCATCCTTTCATGGAAATACCATCTTCATAGTGCATACATAAGAGGGGTTTCTCTACATATTCTACTCTTTGTAGCCCCCTCTCTTCTTCCACCCATACCCTCCTTCTTTAACTTCTTTAACTTACAATCCATTCATTTTCCTACCAAAATTATATCATTTCCAGTTTACATATTTAATCTATAATAAGTAGGCCTTTCTAATTTCTCAATCAAAATTTAATTGAGATTCATTTCAAATAAATAGAATGCAGAGGAAATTAAATATTACATTTTAGCAATTAAGTGACAATAATGTCACCAAATGACCATCGAAACTAAATTGAGTTGTCTATAGAGGAAGAAAAGAAAAAATTTACCCATTTTTTTTTGTTAATGTTGATCGTTCATCCACCTAGATGCTCTGGCATCAAGTGAAAAGATAAATGGCTACAATAGATAGAATACTAAAGATACAAATAGAAGAATTTCATGATAGATTTTCTTCCTTTGTATACTTGCACCAACAAAGTGACAAGGGTCATCCAAAGTAGACTCACAAATATATAAACACATGGAAAGTAGCATGATATAGGGGATCATATTATACACATGAAAACACAAAGAACATGAAAAGAAAATAAAGAAAATACTAGTATGGCGCATGCAACTCAGCCTATAGCAAGCCATTTGCATCCCAATCTTGTTCATCATAGGTAGAAGGCAGACAACTAGCCAAAGGGATGATGACAAGTGTTGTACTAGGAGCATCACTAGGTTCAAAACATGGTGAGTCACTTTTGTTAGGAGGATCATCATGGTTGTTATCATCTAAGCTCATGGAAGAGGAAAATAATAAATTCAACTCAATATGCTTCATGATGATAACCAAATTCCAATCTAGTCATGAAGATCCATGCACAAATGTGTAAAGGAGGGAAATTTCATCATCCCAAGCTTGTCTTGGATTTTTTTGTAAATTTTCAATGAAAATTATTTGAATATTGGCATCGAGAATCTTAATGTTGATTTGTGACTAAAGTAATTTCTATAGTGATATAAAACAAATGATCTTTTCAACATCCTTTAGTTTACACTTCCCTAAACTAGTTAAAGTCATCTTGGCACCAATGTGTAGTTAGAAATGGTTGATGAAGGCATCAACAAGTTCATTGAATGAACTAATTAAGTTGTTTGATAAAGAGAAATACCATTCCAAGGATGTATCTTTCAAATACCTAGGGAAAATTTTAGCTAAGAGCTTATATTCAAAGATGAAGTCACTACATAAGGCTATATATGTCAAGACATGGTTGCTAGGATCTCCTTTACTACCATATTTCTCAAATAGAGGAATCTTATACCTTTTGGAATTTTTGCACTCAATATCTCAAAGGATAATGAGTTTCTTTTGACATGTTATGAAGGTTGGCAATTTTAATTTTGGTTCAATGTGAAAAAAAATTTGTTGGAGGTATGAAACATTTTCTAAGAGTTGGTTAAGGACAAAATTATTGGTTATGTTTTTATATGGAGGTGAATAAGGTGGAGTTGTATATGTATTTGGAGGACAAGTAAATTTCAATTTTGTGAGAGGTGATGGGTTAGGAGATATGAGATTTCAATTCACAAAGCTAAAGGGATTCTAAGTGGAAATAACCAAGGTTGTATTGACATTGCTAGTGGGTTTCCTTGTTTTAGTAACAGTAGGATGAGTATATGTAGGAATAGAAGCCATGGTTATAGAAGTAGGAATTTTATTTCCACCTTGACTTTGAGTGCACCACAAAGTTTGAGCACAACAAGCCATGGCAAGAACATTATTATCAATTATATGGGAAAAAGTACACACAATTTCTATTCCTTGTTCATTATCAAGCATTTTTCTCATGTTATCTATGATAGGAACCACAATACCAATAATATATTCAACACTCACAAATTTTGTGTAGTCTTTCTAAGGTTTCATCCATTTATTTTAGCTTTTCTTGAGGGACATTAGCAACCATTATGTCAACATCAATTATATTGGTTGTTGGTAAAGAAGTCATGGGAAATGTGGTATCAAAGCTATGGCCCATAATGGGTTGACTAGTGTCAACACTATGAGTGAAAGAGTTAAAAATCTTAAGATCCACGTCAAATGTACTAGCACAAGATGACATGAGTCTCGAACTATGCCTCACTAAAGTATTGACAATTTAACACCAGGTTGTGAAGCTCATACAAGTTTCACCTACCAAAGTGCACCCAAAATAGAGAAAAGGTACTATGAAAATGTAATGAACACCCAAAAGTATGAATCACAATGCAAGAATGTAAAAATATTTTGCAATTTTTAGATTTGAAACAAGATAATTTACTAATTATGCTATGCAAAAACTTGAAAATAATGTATTTTAAGTGCCAATATTGATTTCAAACAATGCAATTAATTTTACTAATTGAACTTAATGCAAGAAGGTAAATATTTTTTTATTTTCTAAAATTGAAACATAGATCTAACAATAGAATGAAAATGAAGCAAATAGAGACAAAATGATGCCAAATTTTTTGAAAAAGAAATTGTACAAGAACAAGTTCACCCAAGGGAAAATGATTCTTTATAAAAATTAAAGTTTGTTTTTTTGGTTTGATGTTTGAACTTCTTTTTTCAGCTTGCAGACTATGAATTTTGTGACAAATTTTTTTGATTTTAGGTGTCTTAATTTTCAAGTGCAATTAGTGACAAATAGTGAGTAAAGTGACAACTTTTGAAATGCAATTTTGAACTAAAATTGAATCTAGATGACTGAAAGATACTTTGAATGCAACTACAATGCAAGATGTATACAAGATGAATGTAAATTTTATATTTTTTTATGAATTTAACTAATGCAAACATGCAAAACTAAATCCTAGATGCAATGCAAAGCACACTAATGCAAACCTAGATCTAGGATTTGAATGTCTCCAAATCAAAATTTAAGATCTACAACTTAGGTTCACCAAGGGTATGTGCAGGATCATGATGGGCCAAAAAGTGGCAATATTATGGGTATTTGTAGGGTATGTGGCTGATGACTTTTTTTTTACCCAAATTGATGAAACAAAAAGGGTTTTTAGAGGACATTCTTAGATTTCCACCAATATAAATTATTCTTTAATTTGAATTTAATAAATAATTATAATTCATTTTCTATTAGAATTACGACTAAAATCTTGATCGATAGGCTAATTGACAAACATCTATGACTTTCAAACAGTATCACATTTTTTGAATCCAAAAAATGCATCGCATTCTATGCTTCACATACTATAGGATTTAAAAAATAAAAATTAAATTTCATGAAGTTTTGACCAAGTTAAGGTGGTCAGACATACGAGTTTTTATATTTTTTAAAAGTTGTAATAAAAAAATCATAATTAATTATGTACTTGGAATAAATTACAAAAAAATATGCATCACATCTGGACATGAGTCATCTACTTATATATAAAATGTTATAAAAAAAAATTATCATTTTATTATGGTTAGGGTGGTCAGACAAACACCTACTTATTTTTTCCCTAAAATTTAAGTACTACTGCATTGAAATTTCAAATTTTCACCAAATAGATTTTATTTATTTTTAAATAAACCTAGTAGTTTAGAAACTACATTCAATTTTCTACAAATTCTATTCTTAGATATTTTTGAAATAATATAGATAACTTATTCAAATTTTTACATCAAGTTGCCTAACACTAATTTTTCTAAATTTTTTGCCACTTAAGGGCCTGTTTTTTCCATGATGATCCTGCACATATCCCCAAAATGAAACATATGAAAATGAGGGGGTGAAATAGGACTTAGAAATGAGGGACCTATGCAAAAAAAGGGTTTTCCACCTAATCACAAATCCAATTTTCTCATTTTCATTAGGAAGAGGGATAGTGTCAAAAATTATTAGAATCGACTTGCAACCGTCAAGGTGAGTCAACCCTATGTATGGACACTATGATGCCTTAACTTCCTTATGACAACAAATAGTAAAATATGACTAAAAATAGTTTTGGGAGAAGAATAAAAGTGCATTAACAATAAGAATTATGAGAATTTATGCTTGAAACATGAAGTATTATGATAATATTGATAGAAACAATCATTAACCAGTAGATCTAAGAAGGTTAATATGGTATGTACTTGGCTCCAAAATTGGGTTTCAGGCTCAGCTAAAGGACATATTCGCCTTGGGGAAAATGTGTCTCTATAAAGGGCTCTGAAAAACTACTTTTGTAGTCCTCTAATGTTAGATCTAAGATTTTTATTCCCCCATATTTGACTATCGGGAAGGTGAAAATAAAACTTGTAGGTGAGATTTTGTGTCTTGAAAACTTTGATGATAAGTTTGACAACTTAGTAAAATTGCACTTTTGATCTAATTTCAATCCTTCTTCACCTGCAAATCTACAAACACACAAAGGGGGGATATTTTTATTTGGTGTATAAGGTTTCACCTTGGTCAAACACTAGCTTGGTAATTAAACCTTGATAATGAATTGAAATCATAAATGAAAGGAATGATGAATGAACACTAACATGTTGCAACTTACCAAACCCTTTAATGGCTAACCTTAGAGGATTGAAGTCTAACACATCTCTCTAAGGTTGGATCTTGCATGAAATGGCTTAATTGAATGCTTGACTTGACACTTTATTTGATGATTGAAAAATTGAAACCTACATCAAGACGTTAGCTCAAAACCATGCATGAACACACATAAATATTGACATAATGATAGGGTCTTGAATGTTGGAATAAATGACTAATAAATCTACTCTTCAATGCTCTTGAAAATAATATTTCCTCTTAGGATTGATCTATTGAAGTCTTAAATTTCTTGTTAGATTTGAATTGATAAAAAGACCTTATGTTTATATGTATTTCCTTAATTAACCAACAATTAAAAATCAAAAGTTGACCTTTGCAATTTGAATCAATGTTGTAAAAATGCCACCAAAAACATATTAAAAAATGGATCCCAAGAATTAAG
This sequence comes from Sequoia sempervirens, assembly GCA_007258455.2. Taxonomy (NCBI): domain Eukaryota; kingdom Viridiplantae; phylum Streptophyta; class Pinopsida; order Cupressales; family Cupressaceae; genus Sequoia; species Sequoia sempervirens. The sequence continues at coordinate 664,249,366 of VDFB02281492.1, read as the reverse complement.
GAAGACCAATACACCTTGGGTGAATGTTTCCTAGGCCTTGAACCTAGGACACACATTTTCCAAGATGTGTAATTAAGTGTAGGAATTGATTAAATGTGGGTTTCCCTTTTGAAAAATAAAATTAATTAGGCTTGTGAATGAATAATTAGGCCAATTAAAATCTTAATTAAGTCCAAATAATTAAGGGGTTGCAAACATACTATGTGAAATGAAAAAAAAGGGGTGAGGGGGTAATAGGTGTTCACAAAAATGAAGGTGTCATAAACCTCTTTTCCTAATTTCATTCAAACATGTAACATATAGAAGGAAGATTTTAAAAAAATAGAATCATCTATCCAAATGAAAATTTGAGAATGATAAAAAGATGTGTATGTTTCATCAAATTCTTCTTCAAATGGCTAACAAGGACTAATACGCCAATCTAGGCATCTAGGTCCTATGTGAGGATTTCGATACAAAATCAAGGATTCACTGTTGAGTTTTAGAGATCTGCAGAAAGGTGACAAAAAAGGTGTACTGGGACTAATATGCCCAGCTAGGCATATGAGTCCCACTCTTCCTTTCCAAAAAAGAAAGATCTAAAACTATTCTCCTATCTTTGCACTTCCTTGCCATGTCTTTCAAACTTCACTTCTAGATTTGAACCTCCTTCTTTGATGAGTGAAATATCCTTGGATTCTCCTTACTTTAGCGTAAGCATGAGCAGTAGATAATCTCACTAAAGTAGGGGCCAAATGTAGCATGGTGAATTGTCAACCCCAATAATTTCACCCTATGTTTGGTTTCCCCTTTAATTCTTGGACCTAATTATGCTTATAATTTTTTTATTTTACTGTCATTTTAAAAAAATCAAAATAAAACTAGAAATTAAAATTAATTATTTATTTAACAATATTAAAAAAATTAAAGTAGGTTGTTTTTAGGACACCCATGCTCTTGAAAAAAGCCTATTTTGGCTCAAATTTAAATATTTTTACTATAAAAAATTTATGTTTGCAAATTCAAATTTATTTGGCAGCTTTTCACTATAATTGTTTCAAAAAACAAATAAAGACATATAAATATAATTCTTTTCCACGATTTAAATATCTAGAAAAATATTGAGCATTTTGGGCATCCTAAAAGTAATTAAGATCAGAACAAACAACATTATTAATTTTCATTAGTCAAGTTTCATATTAGCAATACATCAAGTTCATGAATATGATTATTCAGGTTTTGTGATCATTTATTGTGTGAGTACTAACACTTGTAGGATTATCTATCATCATGTCAATCTTCCTTGCATGAGATGTGTAACATGACCAATCCATCAAGGAGATCAGATATAAGTAGTATTTTGCAACACTTTTTTTTTATTAGAGGTAAAATACAGATTTTGAAGGGGCCCAAAACCCTATATAAGAAAAGAAAGCTACATGTAATATAAACTTTAAACCATCAGTAGCCCCACAATAGCCTCTAAAAGATTAACAAGACTACACATGTTGCAACATATAAATAAACAAGGGTTTAAAACCCTTATACAACCTGGTTTTAACCGGGACCAAAAACCCTTAGATACACAAAAAATCTGCCTGCAAGGGAACCCACCACACTCCAACAGACCGAATAGATGAGTCCATCCAAGAGCAGAAGCTCGTCAGCAAACTGAGGAAACAAACCCCAACACAAAAAGAACTTCGAACAAGTCTAGGGGATGAGCTCCATTTTCAAAAACCCTAATGAGAGAGCTCCAAAGGAGCCAAAGCTATTCAAAGAGGCCTACACACACCAAAGAAGGGAAGCCCAAAATCCCCCCATAGCAAGAGAAAACACCTCTTCAACCACCAGGGAGGACAAAAAAGCGAAGGCCCAAGGACCCACAAGAAAAATCTGAAGGTAAAGATCTAACTAGCACACACAGCCACACCTCGATCTAGAAAGAAGAACAAACCACACTCAAAATACCCACGGCCCAACATAGGAAGAAGGCCTATACTGCCAAGAGAAATTCCCAGCCCCATCCCCCTCCTCATCTGCATCATCTCCATCTTCTTCACTATCCCCAACCTCAGATTTCAAACTTCTGTTGCTCCTTTCGCTCCCACCCAGCATGGCTATTATGCTATTTTGTTTATCATAATACTATTTTGCAACACTTGTTAATCTTTCACTTGTTTTTATTTATTTTTCATCTGCATGATCAAAGGTAAGCACTATTTTTATCATGATTGCCATTTTTGATGTGGGAACACCAAAATAGGGTTTGAATTAGACAAAACCATATACAATACAACCCTTTCTCTCCTCCTTTTTTAGGTCTAAGGTAGTATATTTGAAGCAAATTTGAAAGAAGATTCAAGGCCTAATTGCAAAATAAAACATAAGCATCCTCCCTTAAGAAATTAAGGAAAGGAGAATTATTCATCAATAGACAAAGTTTTGAAGTTGAATCTAGGAAGAAAGGACCTATAAACTGTAACCTACTAATACCAATTCAAGATTCTAAAAAACAATATTTTCCAATCTAGGTTGCCCATGCCCATAACCAAAGAGTATGAACCCCAATTTGTATGTCAAGTTCCTCTATCTCTACATTTTATTTATGTCATACATTTCTACATTTTAGTTATGTATTTTTCTATATTTACAACAATTTGTTGTAGTTGGATCATTAGCCTAATTCACTTTCATATCACACACATTACGTCTGAATTAGATCCAACGTCGCTGCCACAAAAAGGGACCAAAACTCTAATTAGTCATTTTGGCTCTTCCATTGAAGATAGTAGCCAAGTGATCTTTTATGATCATTTTTGCATCCCCTAAATGTTAGTGCATTAAAGATGTGATTTAGACCCTAGATCCCTTTTTTATCCATCACAACTTATGTTGGATATGAGTTATCATAAGGTAGACCTAAGTAACATGTTCATATATATACACATAGAAAACATCATCAAGATAAGATTTGTTAGCTTGAAATGAAGGCCCCACCATATTAATAATGCAAATGAGAATGAACATTTTTTATAAACTTTTGATTACTAAGGAAGAAGGCCTCATACAATATAACATGTAGAAATTTATCTAGAAACTTGTGGAGATCTTTATGCTTCCATATTCTTCTTTAACATATGGAATATAAAAAGCATATTTAAAAGTAAACATTGATACCTTGAGCATGCATTATGTGCTTCATGTCATTTATACTTGGTCCTCTTTGCTTGTACCATCTATTTTATGACGTCCTTTAACTGTTCATTTATTTCTCTCATAGTAATTTCGTATAGCTTTGATCCTCGTGGTCACCGTGCCACGCTCTACCACTTTATTTCCCCACCTTCTATAATCATACACGTTTCCCTTCCTCCAAATCGCGGTATCTTCCTATATGACCTTTTAAGCTTGACCAAGCCCTTCATCCGGCGGGTCTTGGGTGTCCCAATGAACCAGCTTTGATTTGCTTCTGCTGGCCATTTGCATGACAAAGTCTCTGATCTTCAGTCGTCGTGTAATAATTACACCCACCATCATTTAATTGACGGTGTGCATCGATATTTCAAAGATTGGTGTTGACGGGGAAGCGCAAAATCAGCATTTGCTTTCCATCACTATTTCACTGTCCACGCATGTCAAGGAAACGTGTGGAATCCTTTAAGTTTCATCCAATGCCCGAATAACTAGTGGATGATGTCTTTTCCGATTATTGTTTAGTTTGATTTCCAAATTAGTTCCCTTCATCTGTCAAATCTCTATTCAAAGATAGATCAATCATGACAGCCTCAATATAAGGGAACTGTATTGGCAGCATGGCAGAAAGAACAGAGCTTGATCTATCCACACAAAAATTGCTCACTATCCTTCACTAAACATAAAGGAAAAACAATTTTCACATATTATCGCTTTATAAAGAACTTATAGAAAACAACTTCGCTATGTCTATTCCTCTAGTAGCTTCACGACGCCTATTTTCAAAAACAAGAGAACGTTCCTGCCGATTGGTAATTTGGGTTTGGTTGTTGGGTTTGGTTCATGTAATTAATAATAAGCTTTAAATTTTTTGTAAAATTAAAACTCTATTTTTATCACTGACTATTCACTCAGTAGGAAAAAAGATAAAAGCATATTGTATTTATTGCAAACCTAACAATTTAATATAGACTATATAGATTCAGTGATCAACATTTAAATTCCAGTTTTTCATTGGTGACATTGTCAATGTCAATAAGTTACTAATAATAATATATCTCATTGCCTTTATTCGTGCATAGCCAACACGTAGACCATTTTTTTGGTTGTTATTCCGTTTATTAAATATTATATAGATTATCAATGATGACGATTTTTATTCCATCCGAGGTTTAATCACACAAGTTTTTATGTATACGGATACCTGCGATTGTAGTGGTACGCCTATCGGCGTAATTAACAGGAGTTATTAAGTAAAATGTAAATATAACAATCACAGTTTAGTGTGCAATGGGTACATCGAAGAAGTGTGGAAGGTCAATTAGGATAAATTTTAGTCTATTTTTTTCCATACATTTATGCAATACATGAGGTCAATTGATAGGCCATTGAGCAAATGATGTTGTTTGTGCAACAAAGGTCTTAATGGAGAAGTGATAGCTTCAAATAAATTATGCATCTACTTACAGAGATCCAAACATGATTGAAATAAAACCTATGAATTAGGAATATAATCAAGTTCCATTACCAACAAGCTCCTATTAATTTTGCAATAAGGAGAGTGGGAGAGAAAGAGAGGGAGAGGCGAGGATAGAAAGAGGGAGAGATAGAGGGGTAAGGAGATAGAGATAGAGACAGAGATGGAGAAGGAGAAGAAGAAGGAGAGGGATATGGAGAGAAGGAGAGGAGGAGGGAAGATAAAGAGAGAGAGGAGACTTAGATAGATAGAGATGGAAGGGATAAATATATCGGCATGGACAGAGAGGGAGATAGATGGATAGAAAGAGAGAGGGAGGCATGTCTAGAGATAAAGGGGGAGCGAGGAAAATAGAGGTAGAGATGAAGATAGAGCGAGAGAGGAAGAGGGAAAGAAATAGATAGAGAGATATACGTAGAGGGAGAGATAAATACAGAGAGAGAAGGAGATAGAGAAGGAGAGATGGAGAGGAAAAGATGGAGAGATATAGAGGAAGAGGGAAAGAGAGAGAAAGAGATATATAGATGGTGAGATAGAGATATAAGGAGATATAGAGAGGGGAGAAGATGGACAGAGAAAAAGGGATAGACAAACAGAGAGAATTAGAGGTAGGTAAATAGAGATAGAGAGAGGGATAAAGGGAGAATGTAGGGGGAGATAGAGATATATGGGAAGAGAAATATATATATATATATGGGAAGAGAAAGAGAGATAGAGATATATGTGAAAAGAAAGGGAGAGAGAGGTAGAGATAGAGAGATAGATATGGGGATATGGAGGGATTGAGGGAGGGAGAGATGGGGAGAGATAGAGAGGGTGGAGATAGAGAAAGAGAGACAGAGAGAGAGAGGGAGGGAGGGAGAGAGAGAGAGAGAGAGAGGGAGAGGGAGAGAAGGAAAAATGGGGTAATATAGAGAGACATAGGGGGATAGTGAAAGAGATAGAGATATGGTGATAGAGGTAGAGAAAGATATGGATAGAAAGAGAGAGAAATGAGTGAGAGAGAGATAAAGAGAGAAATAGAGATAGAAATATAGAGTAGTAGAGATGTAGGGAGAGATGGAGTGAGTGAGATAGAGGGGGGGAGAGGGAGAGAGAGAGGGAGAGGGAGAGATAGCTCAATAGATAGAGAGGGGAAGAGGAAGTGGCACAGATAGTGGGAGATATAGAGAGGATAGAGAGTGACAGAGAGAGATATATCAATCACCCTCCTTATATTTCTATCTATTCATATTTATCTCTTTATCTCTCTACCTCTCTACATATTTGTCTCCTTCTCTATCTATATATTTCTCATTATCTCCATATATATATGTGTGTGTGTTTTCTTCCCTATATTTATCTGTATCTCCCTATATCTTTATTTATGTCTCTCTCCTCTTCTCTCTTTTTATTTTCTTTATCTATTTTTCTCTATCTACCTCACTATCTCTACCTATCTCTCTATATATCTATCCCTCTATATCTCTTTGTCTCCCTCTTTATCTCTCTATTTATATTTATCTCTCTTTCTCTCTCTATCTTTGTCTTTGTCTTCTCTCTTTTCTCTTTTTATTTCTATATATATCTCTTGAGCCACTATCGTCCACCTCCCCCAGCCACGAGACCTGCTGCTGCAACACCTTGTTCTCTAGAATTTGGATTCTCTCTTTTGGAGTAATAAGCTAACCCAGGAGCCACATGAGGTTGTCATTCTAAACATTCACTATCTCTAAAATTTCATTGATTTTATTGCGAAGGGGGTCACTAGAGGCACGAGCATGTCAAAACACACCGTAGGCTTAACATGGGTCCCCTCCAAATTGTTGCAAAAATTAGGGGAATTTTGAAGGCTAGGGTTAATAACAAGGGGGTGTTGGGGACATTAGAACCCTATGCATGAATAGGGGAGTTAATGGGGAATTGGAAAGGGTGGGATTCCATGAAATGTCATCCAAATTATTTGAATTATTGAATCTAGAAGTAGAAATAGGAGTAGGCTCTGACAACCTGGGAACATACTTAATGGGGCAAGGAGGGGTTTCCTCAATAGCAAGGGTTTTACCACAAGCATGGGTAATACGATGATTAGTGGGTGGCATTTTGTTGAGGGTAATGGAGGGACTGGGGTCCGCAGGGGGTTTGGTGGGGTCATGAATGACCATGGTGTTCTATTTAACATTGGCTAGGGAGGGTAACAAAGCAGCCTAGTAATGACAAAGATAGAAGATAAGACCCTGGTGGATAAGTTAATTTTTTCTTTTACCCTAGGTGTTTTTGAAAAAATCCAAAATGAAAAGTTCATCTTTAAATTGTAACAGAGATGGTTAAGCATCAAAAACAAATGAGCATGAAAGTGACGAAATCAGGACTTCCATAATCTTGCTCCAAATTTTGGGGAGGTTAGCCTAATTGAAGCCATTCTAGAGCCTATTTGCATTTTCACCCTCTTTCAAAAAGTGTTCCATGTCTTTTTTATAATGTCCCTTAGGTTTATGGGGAATGCATACACCCTTCAACAAAAGCCTCAACACCTTAGTAATAAGCTCAGTAGTCACTATGAAGAAGTACCCACCAACAGTGATAGTGCCATTTGCTTAGGCAGTAGAAAACTCCATAGAAAGCTTGGAGTCATGCCCTTGCATGCCTTCCACATAAAAGGAAAGCTTACCCCATTGAATAATGGGCCAAAATTCCTTGTCCTATTTTAACCTCTCACAATTAGCTGGTTCTTCCTAAACTAGTTCCCCCTGGAAAAATTCCCCAACTCCAAAGCAAAGAAACCCAAACTGTAGAAATGACAAGATGAATACCAAAGCCACAAGTAAATGTGTTTATGAAAAGATTGCTTAAAGGGATTAATTTCCCATAAGTGAAAATCATGGAAAATATCAAAGAGATATGACAATGGATCCAACTTCATCTCAATTTGGTAGTACTTTGGCATCATGATGAATTAATTCACACACATGCCCAAGGATACAAAAAATATTATCCCACGTAACTAAATTTTGGGTGAAGGAACCAATGTTAGTAAGTGCATCAAATATTTTATTGTCGTTTCTAATGACATAATTAGCTCTAAAATTTCTGAGGGAAATCATAAGATTACGAGCTGACAAGACGGGGTCCCGAAGTGACCAACAAGTATTAGCCTTCCTTGTTAGCATGATAATAGTATTTCTGGAATCTCCCTCAATGACCAAGTAGGAAAACCAAGCTTGAATGGTAACTTGGATGCAATGAAAAGTTGTTTCCACCTCAACAAAGCTAGATGATTACACCCCCAAGTTCATCATGTAAGCTAAAATTAATTTACCCTTATGATCATGAATGACCCCACCCCCACGAGCCCAATGCAGGTTAGGTTTGGTTGAGCTGCCAAAGTTTAGCTTCAACCATCCAAAATTTGAAATATTGTTGTAAATATGAAATTAAAATATAGAATATCAGTGAAGATTTAAACTAATATAAACTAGCACCGAAAAAATTAGCAATACTTAAGATCCATACACATAATGTACACAAATTTACATGGTATAAATCCTTTTGGATGAAAAACTCCAATAGAAAAGAAGACAAATTTTTATTCTCTACAAATAAATTACAACACATTCAACTTCCTCCAATATTGCATGTAATTTGATAGCATATATATACCTAGAAAATTGTCATTATGCCTTCATCTCAATCCCTCAATATATAGACTCATAGAGGCCCAAAATACCACCGTAAAGCATCACCATAGGTCAAAAAAATGTTCCAAAATATGATGCCAAAAATCAATGTGACCCTAAAACATGCTAAGCACAGTATCTTTCATGACTCTTACACAATCCTACTAGTTTCTAGGCATTTCATACAATCCCTATTAATTATGGGATACTCTTAGAATTTTTTCATAGTTGAATAAAAATAATCCCACTAATTTAAGCATGCCATACAATCCCTATCTAATAGATGATACACTTACAAGTTATAAAATAATCATTACTATGCAAATATTTTATTAGATTGTAGTAGCTCCCCAAAAATTAGCTAACCATGGTTTGACCTTATCTCTTCATCAATGCAATAATTAAATTAATTTTTTATTGTCACTAAGCCCCACACTCCTTATGAGTGCATAAATAAATAATGACATATATAATTAAATGCATATAATTTTCAATGTAGATGGTGCCTTAATCCTAATAGAGGTAAGATCTAGACCATGATGCACCAAGTGAAAATTCTTGGTATAACATCTCTAAAATTGAGAAGGGGCTTGTATACTCAAAGCTCCATCACCATGTCAAATTCATCAAAAGCAATCACAAGAGAAATAATATCTACAACACCAAAGAACCTTTCAGACAAGAGAGAAGGGATAAATAATACTATATTTCAAATAGTGATATAATACAAACAAGATATAATAAGACATAATAATTATATTATAGAGAAATATTTCTTATGTACAAAAGAGTGAGATATGGGACAACTTAGGATTATAACAAGTTTCATAATTACATGACATGAGACAAAAACATTGAATAGATTAATTATGCTCTAAGAATTCCCTAACATAACTTTAGATGGGAGGTGTTTGGAGGGAATACGGATATGAATATTTTGGTGATGAATGAGAGGAATGTAATAGAGTGGTACTCACATGAGAAAGGGATGAGATGATTCCTATGGAATCATAATATTCTTCATCTTCTTTCTCTTGAATATTGCCCAATTTCTTCTTCTTCAGTTTCAAATTCTTTGATTTCCATTTAGGGATGCCTTTAAATGACCTTTTTGTGTTCCCTTTCTTTGGAGGATCCTCTTGTATAGTTGTAAAATTGCACCCCTTGCAATTTCACATACATTCTTGAACCCGCTTTAGTTTCCACTCCCTTAGCATCTTGAGTAAGCTCATTTTAGCCCCTGCATTAGCCTTTTTCCCTTCTCAGGATGCTCCAGCACCCCCTTTTAGTAGTTACCCTTGCACATCAACTTTGCATGAAACCTTACGCTTTTCCCATTCACTTCATTTTGTAGCATGACATGTCTAGACACTAGCACATCACGCAGACATCTGTGTGTTGCGTTAGCGTCCTACAATGTTTCAATGTTCAAATGACCATTTTTTGTGCATGTTTGCCACTTTTCACCTCCTTTGGTCAGTGGTAATGGCTCGAGATGCCGCAAAACAGCTCAGGAAGCTTGTTTTCCCTCTTTAAAAGTCATCTTTTGACTTCATTTGTATCTCTCTTCTACTTCTAGTTTCTCTTTTGCTTTGGCTTTAGCCTTCTACTCTCCAACTCTTTCTTGCACAACTTCATATAGCTTGCTACACCAACATTCTTCCATCTTTTCAAGCTCTCTTTGCAGCATTCTCAAGCTCTTACAACACTCTTGGCTCTTGCAGCTTCATTTCCCTTATCTCATATATTTGTGAGCATCTTGGGATTCCATCTCCTTTTCATTGCATCCTTACTTTGTGACACAGATTCTCCTCCTCGAGTGGGGATTTCTTTTGTCACCCATACTTGGTGGTGCGGGTTCTACTATTGAAGTGGGTTTTTCTTTCACCACACACTTTATCCATTTCAGTTCATTTCTTTCTATCTTTTGGCTATCCATGGAGGTGGGAACACCAAAACAGGGGTTTGACTGAGGCAAACCCCTATACAGCCCCAACACTTTCTCTCAATCTTACAAAAATAGGTATTGAATATATCTACTAGCTAGAGGCTTCATTACTTGGGTTTTCATGAGAATTTTTCTATCTTTCATTCTCTTACTTTATCATTTATTCTTTACATTGCTTTAGTTCTATCTTATTCTATTATTTTCCTATGCTTGGAATAGAAGCAGCCACTTTGTCATTTTCTTTGATAAACTCACTTTTTGGTCTACACAAGATGCTAGGGCACCTCTGGGATGCTAGTGTGCCATGTGGTTGTCTATGTTTTTCGATCTCGTCCTTTCATTGAGAGCTTGTTAGTTTCTCTAGAAAATCTCTATGACCTACTTTTTTTTATTCTAAAACTCTCACTATTGTTCTTGAGGTAGTTTAGGGAAATTCACCCCATGAGGTTCTTTGAATGAAGAGAACTTGTAAGTAGTGAATCCCCCTTCTCTACTCCTCTTCACGATCTCCTCCATTAAAATTTTGAGAGAATTAAATATAAAGGATGAGAGGGAGTATGATTCACCTAATTCTTACCTTTTTCCTTGGAAGCATCTTTCTTGCTAGATAATTTTAAGGATTGCACCCTTTTGTAGACATCTTTTTTTTTGGAAAATGTTCCTCAAATTTATTGACATGAAACTCCTATAAGAGAGAAATTAGTTAGACTCTTAGAATGTCTTTCCGATGAGTAGAAGTGTTCTAAAAACTTGAAGAGTTCATATCGATGTGACATTAGACCTATCTTGCCGATGGATGTGATCGGTACGACTTAAACTGTTGGAGAGAAATATCAATCTCTTTACGACAATGCAAGTCTTGTCGACATCAATGTGACTAGAGGTTTATCTTGCCGATGGAGTCATCAGTGTAACTTGAATGGTTGGTGTAAGTTTTCAATCTCTCGGCAATAGTAGAAGTCTAGTCGATGGGATATGGTTGGCATGAGTCTTGCCAAAGATATGAAGAAAGAGAATTCTCATCAGAGTGAAATGAACTATCGATGTGACTTTCTAATCTTATGCCAATAGTGTTACTTTTTCCAATGGATCTTCTCCTGATGAAATTCGGTGTGACTCTTGGTGATGTATGTGGTCTTGGTGTTCTTTGGGACATTTAGGAGACTTGAACTATCGATATGATATCCCAATATGTTGCTGATAGTGTTGGTCATGCCGATGGTCTTGTGGTCGGGGATACTTCACCAAGTCTGAGCAATGGACCATTTGAAGACTGTGCAGTGTGTGATGGTCAATGGACAGTTCGACATCAGTGAGACATGGTCTAGTGTCTCATCGATATGTGATGCAGTTGAAGAACTTTTCACCGTACAATTGTCTTGCATGGCTTGTTTTTAACCAATGAGAGAAGTAGAAAGTAAACCATTTGCAGTTGTACTATTCTAACCGTTCACTTGGGGGAGATTAATAGACCGTTTTGTTAACTATGAACAATAGGAAACTCTCTGTAATGGTCTATATATGGATGAACAGTTTGAGTGGTAAAAGAGTTGTTCTACTATGTAAGATTGATCAATGTGTAATTCATTGTATGCTTTTGAAAGCATTGTAATAGTGATGTGTACAAGGTTGATCAGGTAAATGTTGTTGTAAAGTTTACATTAGAAGGTGAAGTCTGACTTTGTATGTAATCTTTGTTTATTGTAATACAAAGAGATTTTACTTGGTGTGGTGGGTTTTTCTCCCATAAGGGTTTTCCCACATACATCTAGTGTCCAATTGTGTATGTGTTCATTTCTCAGTTTTGTTAATCTTTCATGTGCATCTAGTTAATATGTAATTGAAAAATTAAAGACATATTTTCATTCTTCTATGAGTTTTGACATTAGGAGAGTTTGTTCCAAACCTTTAGCTTTCCTTACAAGTCGTATCAGAGCCTAGCCAGTTGTGTTATCCTTGTTGGTAGGTTGGAATTTTTGTGTCAATTCTATTCAGTGGGAGTCTTGTAGAAGTGTGGTAATTTAATTATAGATTGTAATGGCAATGCCAAGTACCTCTGGAAAGATTAAAGTTGAAAAATTCAATGGCAACAATTTTGAGTTGTGGAAACTCAAAATGGAAGATCTATTGGCTGATCATGATCTTTGGATTGTTGTGTATGGAACAAAACCTTCTTGAATGAAGCAAGAAGATTGAGACCTTGTAGATCAAAAATCAAAGGGGCTAATAAATCTTTATTTGGCAAACTCTATTCTTCTAAACATTCATGAAGAGAAGACTACATCTTCTTTATGGAAAATACCGGGAGACATTTATTAGGGCAAGTCCTTGGTGAATAAGTTTTTCTTAAGGAAGAAGTTGTACTCTTTGAAAATACAGGAAGTAACATTTGTTTCTGATCATTTAAATGCTTCTAACATGTTGATTGCTCAGTTATCATCTGTAGGTGTGAAGATAGATGAAGATCATTGTATGCTATAGTTATGTTCTTTGCTAGATTCTTGGAATCATTTGGTAATGGCTATTGGGAGTATGAAATACACTTTTAAGATGAATGAAATTGTTGCTTCTTTGTTATCATAAGAGATGAGAAGGAAATCTTCTGAGATGGTGAAGGAGGCTCTTGTTGTTCAAGGAAGATCAAAAGAAAAAGGCAAGAAGAAGGATAAAAAATACAAATCAAAATTAGAAGGGAGATCAAAGTCTCCTGGTAAGAAGTCCAAGGTGAAGTGTTGGAACTGTAGGTAGCCTAGTCATATTCGAAAGGATTGTAAACAGGAGAAAAAGAAGAAGAATAACTCTTCAGACAATGATTCTTCTTTGAGTGAAGCAGATGCCTTAATTACAGCCTTGGCAACTCAAGCATCAGATGATGTCTAGCTAATTGATTCTAGAGTATCTTTCCACATGACATCTCATAGATATTGGTCACAAAGTATGAAAAATATAATGGTGGAAAGGTATATTTGGCAAGTAATTCATCTTTGGAAATAGTTGACCATTGAAGAGTCAAAATTCAATTCCTGAATGGAAGAGTGAAGGGAATCAATGATGTGATGCATATACTAGGTTTGACTCAAAATTTACTTTATGTTAGTAAGATGAATGATGTTTGAGTGCAAGTCTCATTCTTTGGAAATGACTACAAAATGACTAGAGGCTTATTAGTTTTGGTGAAGGGTGCTCGAATTGGTACTTTGTATAATCTAGATGCACTTTTTGTTTAATGCAACAATGTCTCTATAAAGTCACAAAAGGTTGCTCGTGGAGAGGAGGAAAATGTTCCTGATAGTGCAAAATCTATGGATGTTAAACTTCTAGTAGAAAAGAATATGCTCTGACATCAAAGGCTTGGCCACATTGGAGAAAAAATTCTAAAAAAATTAAAAAATTAAAACCTATTTGAAGGGCTTGATGACTATAACCTTGAATTCAAATTTTGTGAACATTGTATATATGGCAAACAACAGATCGTGTTTCTTTTTACTCCAGTCCTCAAAAATCTTTTAGTATACTTGATTACATTCATTTTGATGTGTGTGGTCCAGTGAATGTTCCTTCATTATTGAAATCTAAACATTATGTTTCTTTTATTGATGACTATTCGAGAAGAACATTTGTGCACTTCTTAAAAGGTAAATCAAAAGTGTTCAATCATTTTAAGGAATTTAAAAACCTTGTAGAAAATTAGACTGGAAGAAAAATAAAGTGTTTAAGGACTAAAAACGGTAGTGAGTTTTGCTCTGATGAGTTCGAAAGGTACTATAAAGATCATGGAATTAAAAGACATAAAACTACACCCTACACTTCATAGCAAAACAAAGTTACTGAAAGGTTCAACGGGACAATGATGGAAAGAGCATGAAGTATACTGAGCAGTGTTGGCTTGGAGGAGAATTTCTTGGTTGAGGCAATTGTAACATCATGTTATTTATTAAATTGTTCTCCTAATTCTACTCTTGTTGAGAAAACACCTTTGGAAGCATGGTCTAGAAAGAAGCTCTCTCTGAGACATATTTGAGTCTTTGGTTGTGAGGCATATGCATATGCGTCGAATGAAAAAAGATCTAAATTGGAGAACAAGGTTGTTAAATCTAATTTTATTGGCTATAGTGCTAGTGTACAAGGATACAAGCTTTCGAATCCTAAGACTGAGAAGGTTTTGTATAACAAAAGTATTTTTTTTCGTGAGCTAAAGCCTTCTACTTTGGATCTGCAGTCAGAGACAAAATAAGAAAACAAAAGGATGTAGTTGAAATTCCTCCCTCTCCAAATAGAGAGGAATTAAAAATTCAAAACATACCTGAATTTGAGTAGAGCTCAAGAAATTTTGAGAGTTCTAAAGAAAAAGAACAACCTCAGCCTCAGCCCTTGAGGAGGTCTACACATGAAAGGAAGCACCCTGATAAGTATGGGTTCTCTATGTAAGATTCTACATGTGCCTATGTTTTAACTACTAGCACCAATGAGCCTAGGATTGTTCAAGAGGAAATTAATATGCAGGATGCAAACTCTTGGTTGGAATCCATGAATGAAGAAATGGCATCATTAGGAAAGAATGAAACTTGGAGTTTAATGCCATTGCCTGAAGACAGAAAAGTTGTTGGCTGAAAATGGGTATTTAAATAGAAAATAGGCTTGGATGGTTGTGTTGAAAAGTATAAGGCAAGGTTGGTTGCGAAAGGAGATTCCCAAATAGAGGGAATTAATTATGCAGAAATTTTTTTTCCTATAGCAAAGTTGATGTCTATTAGATTTATTTTGTCACTTGAAGTGGCATATTACTTAGAGATTGAATAGATGGATGTGAAGAAAAAATTTCTTCATCGTGATCTTGAAGAAGAAATTTATATGTCCTAGCCTAAGAACTTTGTGGAAAAAGGTAAAGAAAATATGGTTTGCAAATTAGAAAAATCTTTGTATGGTTTAAAACAGTCACCTAGAATGTGGTACCAAAAATTTGACACATTTGTTTTGTCATTGGGATTTGTAAGATCAAAATCAGATCATTGTGTGTAGTTCAAATCTTAAAATGATCGTGTTCTTATTATTGCTCTCTATGTTGATGATATGATGTTCATAGGGAATAGTAAGTTTATGATTTATGATCTAAAATCTTACTTTTCTGCAAAGTTCGAAATGAAAGATCTTGGTGTAGCTAGGTATATTTTGGGGATGGAAATAACCAGGGACAAAAAAAGTAGAAATATTTGGCTCAACCAATGTAAGTATATTAACACTTTTATGGAGGGATTTTGTATGACTGCTTTCAAGCAACTAGTTGTTCTAGTTCTGCAAGGAACAAAGCTATCTATTGAAGATTGTCCAAAATATCCTACTGAGATGGAGGACATGACCAAAGTGCCTTATGCTAGTGCAGTTGGGATTTTAATGTATGCAATGTTTGTACAAGGCTAGACATTGCCCAAGTAGTGGGAGTACTTAGCCAGTTTATGGAAAATCTAGGAAGGACACATTAGGATGTTACGAAAAGAGTTTTTAAATATTTAAAAGGTACATCTTAGTACACTTTGTGCTATCATGGTAAATTAGTTGATTCATAAAGAACTCTCAGCATTCATGGGTATGTGGGTTTTGATTGGGTAGGGGACATTGACAACAGAAGATCCACCAATGGATATATTTTCATGTTAAATGGTGGTGTAGTTATTTGGATGAGAAAGTGGCAAGCTATAGTCACTTTTTCCACTATAGAGGTAGAATACATGGAAGCTACACATGCCTATAAAGAAGTTGTATGGTTAAAACGTTTGTGTTCTGACATTGGGTTCAGTGCAAGGCAAGTTACAATTTGTTGTGACAGTCAGAGTGTTATTTGTTTGGCGAACAATCCTACTTTCCATGCGAGGATGAAACATATTGATGTGCAATATCATTTTGTACGAGATATGGTGGAGGATGGAAAGGTTTGTTTAGAGAAAGTGGATACTCTAGAAAATGTTGCAAATGCCTTGACACAACTAGTGAGCACAGAAAAGTATAGGCACTGGTGTGCCAGTTCGATGGGCCTTGGTGCCCCTAAAACTTAGTAGTTTAGAGATGCTCTAGAGGTGTCAGTAAGATCTTTGTCAAGTGGGAGATTGTTGGAAAATGTGCCTCAAATTTAATGACATGAAGCTCCCATAAGAGAAAAATTGGTGAGACTCTTGGAATGTCTTGTTAATGAGAACCTGTGTTCTAAAGACTTGAAGAGTTCATATCGGTTTGACATTGGACATGTCTCACTGATAGCTGTGATTGGTATGACTTAAAATTTTGGAGAGAAAACTCAATCTCTTTACGATAGTGCAAATCTTGTCGACATCAATGTGATCGGAGATTTGTCTTGCCAATGGAGTCATCAATGTGACCTAAATGTTCGGCATAAGTTTTCAATCTCTCAACGATAGTAGAAGTTTGGTTGATGGGGTATGGTCGACGTGAGTCTTGTTGAAGATATCAACAAAGAGAATTCTCATCGGAGTGACATGAACTGTCAATGTGAATTTTTGATTTGATGCCAATAGTGTTACTCTTGCCAATGGATCTTCTCTTGATGAATGTTGGCATGACTCTTGGTGATGTGTGTGGGCTTGGTGTTTTCTGGGACATCGGGGAAATTTGAACTATCGATATGATATCCTAGTATGTCACCGATAGTGTTGGCCATGCCAATGGTCTTGTGGTTGGGGAGACTTCACCAAGTTTGAGCAATGGACTGTTTGAAGATTGTGCAATGTGCGATAGTCAATGGGCAGTTTGGCATCGATGATACATGGTTTGGTGTCTCACCGATATGTAATGCAGTTGAAAAACTTCTAACTGAATGATTGTCCTACATGGCTTGTTTTGAACCAATGAGAGAAGCAGAATGTAAAATGTTTGTAGTTGGACTATTGTGACTGTTGACTTGGGGGAGATCAACAAACCATTTTGTTAACTATGAACAATAGGAAACTCTTTGTAATGGTTGATGTATGGATGAATAGTTTGAGTGGTGATAGATTTGTTCTACTGTGTAAGATTGATCAGTGTGTAATTCATTGTATGCTTTTGAAAGAATTGTAATAGTGATGTGTACAAGGTTGATCAAGGAAATGTTGCTGCTATAAAATTGACATCAGAAAATGAAGTCTAAACTTTGTATGTAATATTTGTTTACTATAATATACAAAGACATTTTACTTGGTGTGGTGGGTTTTTCTCTTGTAAGGTTTTTCCCATGTAAATCTTGTGTCCAATTGTGTTTGTGTTCATTTCTCAGTTATGTTAATCTTTCATGAGCAACTAGTTAATTTGTAATTGAAAAATTAAAGACATATTTGTATTCTTCTCTGAGTTTTGACATTAGGAGAGTTTGTTCCGCACCTTTATCTTTCCTTACATTTTTCACCCATTATTTGGTTCTTTTGAGGGCCACTACCATCCTTTACTGTAAAGTATTTAATTCTATTTTACCATCTTTAATGGGTCTAATATTTTTTTTATTTGAATATTATCAAAATAATCAGGATCAACTAAATCTGACCCAACATCTTCAATGCTTTTTATATCCCAATTTAACTTCATTTTTTTATTTTGTACAGTGATAATCTAATCCAATTTATTTTCCTAACTTCAAAATAATTTTTGCAATAAGCCTAGTACTTCAATATCAAAATAACAATGAGATCTATGTCCAAGGTATAAATTATGACATAATCTTTAATATTTAAGGGAAATCTCATGGTAGGAAAGTGTACAATGAATTTCACCAAGGACCTTTCAATATTTAGTGCAAAATAAAATGACCTACATTTGTAATGTGCAATTCCAATCAAAAAGGGTATTCCTACCTTATTCCTTTCTTTATATCTCCTATTTATTTCACCAAGTTTTCAACATACTTCAATGATAACAAATTCCCACCTACATGCCTTTATAATTTGTGTGGAAATCCATCAAAGCCTTCAATTCTAATATAAATATATTTTTCAAACTGAATAAAATAGATTTCATAAACATTAACCAATTGTATAGATTTTAGATATAGTCTTACTCCTATCTTTATTTGGAGCTCTCTAGTAATGTGAATTGTGAAAAAATCGTTTACTCTCTTGAAAATTTTATAAGTGTGTTCTAGTTGAATTTTTGGTTAATGATTATAAATAATTTGTGTTATATTATGAGAAAATCCTCTAGAAACATGTATTTGATAAAATAGATATGAGAACATATAAAAATAGCTATTTAGATGGAATTGGGTGAGTTGACTATGAATTTTATCACTTATAATGCTACCCCAAGTAGTGAATTGGTATCCTACAATAATTACAATAATAAATTTAGGTGCATCCAATCCTTAAAATTATGGGAACATTCATTTCCAACTAGCCTCTACAATAACATAATGATATCATAAATTTCTTATTTGAAATGGGGTCTATATAAAGATTCTTCAACAAGTGTGATTTCCCTTTCTTTGGAACTACCAACCAATTATGTCATATGGTACTACAACACACTTTATTATTTTCTATGTAATGTCATTATGGATCATTGTGGTGTGAATATTAGAAAAGGAATCTTTGAAAGGTGGTTTGAGAACAACCCCAATAGCTTCACCATATAATTAATCTATTATCCTACCATCCACCATTCTTATTTCTTTGGTGTAGGAATTATAGTTCTTCATTCACTCCAAGACTAGAATGGTGCATTGCACTACCACCAAAAGTCCTACCACTTAAAGAACTTTGTTGTTTGTAACCTTCTATGCAATGGAATTCCTATTGACTTCTTCTATCTATTTTAAGAAATGTTTGAGTTTTACATGAGCTCCAATTTGGTATCCCCTATCTTCAATAATGTGGACTCTAAGAGAAGAAATTTTTCATACCCTAGATATTTGTACTTCATGTATACTAGGAAAATTTCATAGAGTGAACAAATTAAATTCTTCAAAATATTATCAAGAAAATCTAGTGGAATTTTTTTTTAGCTAGAAATATTATGAAGAGAGAAATTTCATGAAATTCAGCTCTACAAAAGACACTTCCTCCTTCTTGTGAAATACAAGAGAAAAATATTGTTTTTATGCCTTTGAATCAAGGAAAATTTAATCGTATATCATCTTCAGGGTCTCCTTGATGTAATCAAGGAGTTGCCTACTATGATATACTCTTGCAATTTGCTTCTTTACTTTGATATATCTTTACTAATGTTATTCTTTTTCTTATATCACTTTTACAATAATTAAAATTTACTACATTAAGCTCCTTAGATTTTGTGAGCATTAATGGCAACTCATAATTTCAACATGTGTCAATCTCATCATATATTAACTAGCTCTTATTATATTTTTTAAAAATATCTCTTTAACTTTCTTGATAAAGGTTTGATGGGTTGTCAAAACCTAGTTAGCTTCTGAGAATGGTTTCAAAACTAGGTTAGAAAATTGGCACATTTTTTTTCTTGTAATAAACCATTTATAAGGTCCAAAATCACCTAATATTTTTGTTGATTCATCCATGAACTTCATTTTATTTAACCTTTTATAACTATTTTGAAGATATCATTACCTAGTTATAATGGGGTTATGACAACCTAGTTGGAATTCAAAATAGGTTTTGTAACCAACACCAAGTTCCAAAGTCCCTTTGTAAAATTTTCTTCTTCATCATTTGAATAAGTTTCATGATCACCTTATTCTACTATGAAGACAACTATGAGGTTCTCCCTCTTTATTCCTTTATTGGTTATGAAGAGCATATTAGGCTCAAATGAGATTCTGACAACCTCATTGATAAATGATAAAGTTTTTGAAACTGGAGTAGCTCTTTAATGCCACTTTCAAAAGTGCTTTCATTCACATTCAAAAAGAGTTATAAAAATTCATCAAAATTTAGCACAAGTTTTAGAACCTAAGGAATACTTTGAGACAATATTTTTCTTTCAAAAATAAGATTCTACAAATGGTTTGTTGGGATTTGACAAGGTTTTGAAAACACTTTTAAAAGCCAACATAAATTTTAAAAACTTGTAGTTTTCCTAATAACTCAACACTTACATATTTTTTTAAAGGGAAGCACATTGTCAGAATATGAAAATTTTTGGGAAGGGTAGAATGAATGATGTCAATCTAGAATTAATGCAATAGATTTTTAGGTGGATAATAGTGAGTAAAGTGACAACTTATGGAATGCAATTTTCAACTAAAATTGAATCTAGATGAGTAAAATATACTTTTAATGCAACTACAATGCAAGATGTATACAAGATGAATATAAAATTTATATTTTTTTATGAATTTAACTAATGCAAACATGCAAAAATAACCACTAGATGCAATGCAAAGCACACTAATGCAAACCTAGATCTAAGATTTGAATGTCTCCAAATAAAAATTTAAGATGTACAATTTAGGTTCACCAAAATGAAACATATGAAAATGAGGGGGTGAAATAGGACTTAGAAATGAGGGACCTATGCAAAAAAAAGGGTTTTCAACCTAATTACAAATCCAATTTTCCCATGTTCATTAGGAAGAGGGATAGTGTCAAAAATGATTACAATTAACTTGCAACCTTCAAGGTGAATCAACCCTATGTTTGGACACTATGCTGCCTCAACTTCCTTATGAAAAAAAATAGTAAAATGTGACTAAAAAATAGTTTTTGGAGAAGAATAAAAGTACATTAAAAATAACACTTATGAGAATTTATGCTTGAAACATGAAGTATTATGATAATATTGATAGAAACAATCATTAACCAACAGATCTGAGAAGGTTAATATGGTATGTACTTGGCTCCAAAATTTGGTTTTAGGCTTGGCTAAAGGACATATTCGCCTTGGGGAAAATGTGTCTCTATAAAGGGCTCTGAAAAATTACTTTTATAGTCCTCTAATGTTAGATCTAAGCTTCTGATTCCCCCATAGTTGACTATCAGGAAGGTGAAAATAAAACTTGTAGGTGAGATTTTGTGTCTTGACAACTTTGATGATAAGTTTGACAACTTAGTAAAATTGCGCTTTTGATCTAATGTCAATCCTTCTTCACCTGCAAATCTACAAACACACAAAGGGGGGATATTTTTATTTGGTGTATAAGGTTTCACCTTGGTCAAACACTATTTTGGTAATTAAATCTTGATAATGAATTGAAATCATAAATGGAAGGAATGATGAATGAACACTAACATGTTGCAACTTACCAAACCCTTTAATGGCTAACCTTAGAGGATTTAAGTCTAACACATCTCTTTAAGGTTGGATCTTGCATGAAATGGCTTAATTGAATGCTTGACTTGACACTTTATTTGATGATTGAAAAATTGAAACCTACATCAAGATGTTAGCTCAAAACCATGCACGAACACACATAAATACTGACATAATGATAGGATCTTGAATGCTGGAATAAATGACTAATAAATATACTCTTCAATGATCTTGACAATAATATTTTCTCTTAGGATTGATCTATTGAATTCATAAATTTCTTGTTAGATTTGAATTGATAAAAAGACCTTATGTTTATAGGTATTTCCTTAATTAACCAACAATTAAAAATAAAAAGCTGACCTTTGCAATTTGAATCAATGTTGTAAAAATTCCACCATAAACATATTAAAAAATGGATCCCAAGAATTAAGGAGGACCAATACACCTTGGGTGAATGTGTCCTAGGCCCTAAACCTAGGACACACATTTTCCAAGATGTGTAAAATTTAAGTGTAGGAATTGGTTAAATGTGGGTTTCCCTTTCGAAAAATGAAATTAATTAGGCTTGTGAATGAATAATTAGGCCAATTAAAAGCTTAATTAAGTCCAATTAATTAAGGGGATGCAAACAAACTATGTGAAATGAACAAAAAGGGGTGAGGGGGTAATAGGTGTTCACAAAAATAAAGGCGTCATAACCCTGTTTTCCTAATTTCATTCAAACATGTAACATATAGAGGGCATATTTAAAAAAAAAAAGAATCTACTATCCAAATGCAAATTTGAGAATGAAAGAACGATGTGTACCTTTCACCAAATTCTTCTGCAAATGGATGACAAGGACTAATACGCCAATCTAGGTGTCTAGGTACTATGTGAGGGTTTCGATACAAAATCAAGGATTCGCTGTTGACTGTTAGAGATCTACTGAAAGGTGACAAAAAAGGTGTATTGGGACTAATATGCCTAGCTAGGCATATGAGTCCCGCTCTTCCTTTCCAAAAAAGCAAGATCTAAAACTATTCTCCTATCTTTGCACTTCCTTCCCATGTCTTTCAAACTTCACTTCTAGATCTGAACCTCCTTCTTTCATGAGTGAAATCTCCTTGGATTCTCCTTACTTTAGCGTAAGCATGAGCAGTAGATGCTCTCACTAAAGTGGGGGCCAAATGTAGCATGGTAAATTGTCAACCCCAATAATTTTACCCTATGTTTGGTTTCCCCTTTAATTCTTGGACCTAATTATGCTTATAATTTTTTTTATTTTACTGTCATTTTAAAAAAATCAAAATAAAACTGGAAATTAAAACTAATTATTTATTTAACAATATTAAAAAAATTTAAAGTAGGTTGTTTTTAGGACACCCATGCTCTTGAAAAAGCCTATTTTTGGCTCAAATTTAAATATTTTTATTGTCAAAAAATTTATGTTTGCAAATTCAAATTTATTTGGTAGCTTTTCACTATAATTGTTTCAAAAAACAAATAAAGGCATATAAATAGAATTATTTTCCATGATTTAAATATCTAGAAAAATATTAAGCATTTTGGGCATCCTAAAAGTAATTAAGAGCAGAACAAACAACATTATTAATTTTCATCAATCAAGTTTCATATTAGCAATGCATCAAGTTCATGAATATGATTATTCATGTTTTGCGATCATTTATTTTGTGAGTACTAACACTCGTAGGATTATCTATCATCATGTCAATCTTCCTTGCATGAGATGTGTAACATGACCAATCCATCAAGGAGATCAAATATGAGGAGTATTTTGCAACACTTGTTTTTTATTAGAGGTAAAATACGGATTTTGAAGGGGCCCAAAACCCTATTTAAGAAAGGAAAGCTACATGTAATATAAAATTTAAACCATCAGTAGCCCCACAACAACCTCTAAAAGATTAATAAGACTACACATGCTACAACATATAAATAAACAAGGGTCTAAAACCCTTATACAACCTAGTTTTAACCGGGACCAAATACCCTTAGATACACAGAGAATCTACCTGCAAGGGAACCCACCACACTACAGCAGACCGAATAGATGAGTCCATCCAAGAGTAGAAGCTCGTTAGCAAACTAAGGAAACAAACCCCAACACAAAATGAACTTCCAACAAGTCTTGGGGATGAGCTCCATTTTCAAAATCCCTAATGAGAGAGCTTCAAAGGAGCCAAAGCTATTCAGAGAGGCCTACACACACCAAAGAAGGGAAGCCCAAAATCCCCCCATAGCAAGAGAAAACACCTCTTCAACCACTAGCAAGGACAAAAAACAAAAGCCAAAGGACCCACCGGAAAAATTTGAAGGTAAAGATCCAACCAGCACACGTAGCCACACCCCGATCTAGAAAGAAGAACACACCACACACAAAATATCCACGGCCCAACATAGGAAGAAGGCATGTACTGTGAGGAGAAATTCCCAGCCCCATCCCCCTCCTCATCTGCATCATCTCCATCTTCTTCACTATCCCTAACCTCAGATTTCAAACTTCTGTTGCTCCTTTCGCTCCCACCCAGCATGGCTATTATGCTATTTTGTTTATCATAATACTATTTTGCAACACTTGTTAATCTTTCACTTGTTTTTATTTATTTTTCATCTACATGATCAAAGGTAAGAACTATTTTTATCATGATTACCATTTTTGAGGTGGGAACACCAAAATAGGGTTTGAATTAGACAAAACCATATACAATACAACCCTTTCTCTCCTTTTTTAGGTCTAAGGTAGTATATTTGAATAAATTTTGAAAGAAGATTCAAGGCCTAATTGCAAAATAAAACATAAGCATCCTCCCTTAAGAAATTAAGGAAAGAAAAATTATTCATCAATAGACAAAGTTTTGAAGTTGAATCTAGGAAGAAAGGACCTACAAACTGTAACCTACTAATACCAATTCAAAGATTCTAAAAAGCAATATTTTCCAATCTAGGTTGCCCATGCCCATAACCAAAGAGTATGAACCCCAATTTGTATGTCAAGTTCCTCTATCTCTACATTTTATTTCTGTCATACATTTCTACATTTTAGTTATGTATTTTTCTATATTTACAACAATATGTTGTAGTTGGATCATTAGCCTAATTCACTTTCATATCATACACATTACGTCTAAATTAGATCCAACGTCGCTGCCACAAAAAGGAGACCAAAACTCTAATTAGTCATTTTGGCTCTTCCATTGAAGATAGTAACCAAGTGATCTTTTATGATCATTTTTGCATCCCCTAAATGTTAGTATATTAAAGGTGTGATTTAGACCCTAGATCCCCTTTTTACCCATCACAACTTATATTGGATATGAATTATCATAGGGTAGGCCTAAGTAGCATGTTCATATATATACACATAGAATACATCATCAAGATAAGATTTGTTAGCTTGAAATGAATGCCCCAACATATTAATAATGCAAATGAGAATGAACATTTTTTATAAACTTTTGATCACCAAGGAAGAAGGCCTCATACAATATCACATGGATTGGGTAGAAATTTATCTAGAAGCTTGTGGAGATCATTATGCTTCCATATTCTTCAACATATTTATGATAAAAAGACATATTTAAAAGTAGACATTGATACCTTGAGCATGCATTATGTTCTTCATGTCATTTATACTTGGTGCTCTTCGCTTGTACCATCTATTTTATGATGTCCTTTATCTGTTCATTTATTTTCCTTATGTATTCATATAGGTACTTTGATCCCTTTGTTCATTCATGTTTATTGCCCGTACTACTTTTATTTCACCTTCTATATAATCATACACGTTTGCCTTCCCTCCAATCGCAGGTATCTTTCTTATATGGCGTTTTCAGCGATTCCAAGTCTGTCTTCTTATCCGCGGGTCTTGGGTGGGTCCCAATGAACTAGCTTTGATTTGCTTCTGCTGGCCATTTGCATGACAAAGTCTCTGATCTTCAGTCGTCGTGTAATAATTACTCCCACCGCCATTTAAGTGACGGTGTGCATCGATATTTGAAATACATTGCTTATAAGTTTTGTTCAATATTGATCTCTCTATTTCCGATGCAGTCATTTCTAACAAAACGGAAGAAAGTTGTGGAAACTGCAAACGATTCAAAGATTGGTGTCGACGGGCACGGGCAAAATCAGCATTTGCTTTCCATCACTATTTCACGGTCCACGCATGTCAAGGAGACGTCTGGAATCCTTTAACTTTCATCCAATGCCCGAATAACTAGTGGATGATGTATTTTCCGATTATTGTTTAGAACTGCCCTGAGATTGATTTCCAAATTAGTTCCCTTCATCTGTCAAATCTTTATTCAAAGATAGATCAATCATGACAGCCTCAATATAAGGGAACTGTATTGGCAGCATGGCAGAAAGAACAGAGCTTGATATATCCACACAAAAATTGCTCACTATCCTTCACTAAACATAAAGAAAAAACAATTTTCACATATTATCGCTTTATACAAAACTTATAGAAAACAACTTCGCTATGTCTATTCCACTAGTAGCTTCAAGACGCCTATTTTCAATGTTAAATAATTAACAAAAGTTATTAAGTAAAATGTAAATATAATAATCACACTTTAGTGTGCAATGGGTACGTCGAAGAAGTGTGGAAAGTCAATTAGGATAAATTTTGGTCTATTTTTTTCCATATATTTATACAGTACATGAGGTCAATTGATAGGCCATTTAGCAAATGATGTTGTTTGTGCAATAAAAGTCTTAATGGAAAAGTGATAGCTTCAAATAAATTATGCATCTACTTACAGAGATCCAAACATGATTGAAATAAAACCTCTAAATTAGGAAGATAATCAGGTTCCATTACCAACAAGCTCCTGTTAATTTTGCAATAAGGAGAGTGGGAGAGAGAGAGAGGGAGAGGCGGGGATAGAAAGAGGGAGAGATAGAGGGGTAAGGAGATAGAGATAGAGACAAAGATGGAGAAGGAGAAGAAGAAGGAGAGGGATATGGAGAGAAGGAGAGGAGGGGGGGAGATAAAGAGAGAGAGGAGACATGGATAGATAGAGATAGAAGAGATAAATATATAGGAATGGACAGAGAGGGAGATAGATGGATAGAAAGAGAGAGGGAGGCATGTCTAGAGATAAAGGGGGAGCGAGGAAAATAGAGGTAGAGATGGATATAGAGCGAGAGAGGAAGAGGAAGAGGAAGAGGAAGAGAAATAGATAGAGAGATATATGTAGAGGGAGAGATAAATACAAAGAGATAAGGAGATAGAGAGGGAGAGATATAGAGGAAGAGGGAAAGGGAGAGAAAGAGACATATAGATGGTGAGATAGAGATATAGGGAGATATAGAGAGGGGAGAAGATGGAGAGAGAAAAAGGAATAGAAAAACAGAGAGAATTAGAGGTAGGTAAATAGAGATAGAGAGAGGGGTAAAGGGAGAAAGTAGGGGGAGATAGAGATATATGGGAAGAGAAATATATATATATATATGGGAAGAAAAAGAGAGATAGAGATATATGTGAAAAGAAAGGGAGAGAGGGGTAGAGATAGAGAGATAGATATGGGGATATGGAGGGATTGAGGGACGGAGAGTTGGGGAGAGATAGAGAGGGTGGATATAGAAAAAGAGTGAGAGAGAGAGAAAGGGAGAGAGATAGGTAGAGGAGGAGAGATAGAGGAGAGAGGGGAGACAAAGAGAGATAGGCTAAAGAGGAAGAGAGAGAAGAGGGGGGGAGAGGGACAAAGCTAGGGAGAAAAGGGAGAGAAAGAAGAGGGGGGAGAGTGAAAGTGATATATAGAGAGGGAGAGATAGCTTAATATATATAGAGGGAGAGGGAGAGAAGTAAAAAGGGGGTAATATAGAGGACATGGGGGGATAGTGAAAGAGATAGAGAGATAGTGAAAGAGGTAGAGAAAGATATGGATAGAAAAGAGAGAGAAATGAGTGAGGAGGAGATAAAGAGATAAATAGAGATAGAAATATAGAGTAGGAGAGATGTAGGGAGAGATGGAGTGAGTGAGATAGAGGGGGGAGAGGAAGAGATAGCTCAATAGATAGAGAGGGGAAGAGGAAGTGGCACAGATAGTGGGAGATATAAAGAGGATAGAGAGTGATAGGGAGAGATATATCAATCACCCTCCCTATATTTCTATCTATTCATCTTTATCTCTTAATCCCTCTACCTCTCTGCATCTTTGTCTCCCTCTCTATCTATATATTTCTCATTATCTCCGTATATATATATATATATGTGTGTGTGTGTGTGTGTGTGTGTTTTCTTCCCTATATTTATTTGTATCTCCCTATCTCTTTATGTGACTTTATCTCTATTTATGTCTCTCTCCTCTTCTCTCATTTTATTGTCTTTATCTATTTTTCTCTATCTACCTCACTATCTCTACCTATCTCTCTGGGTGATCCCACAATAGTGGTTTACACTTTTTGGCCTAACTGGACACTGATATTTTTTTTTTTAACACAATCTCCACATTCGGGCACCTATAGCGATTAAACCGTAAGGAATTTGAAGATGATGTAAACTAGAGTCTTGTCACATTTTGTCTGTAGATTCTAAAATATTTTTTTAATTTTTGGAATCAGATTACACTTATTTTTCCATCTCCCACAAAAATTGGTTTTTCAAAAAATAGCATTTTTAAAAAGTGACGACACCTATAAACGATAAATTTTTTCCATGAAGGATAAAATTCCAATTCTTTCAAATTTAGATTTCTAACTCCGATATCTAGTGCTTCCACTTGGTTAGATAGTTTTTTATTGAATATTTTTTCTTTAATCAAGTTTCAAAGTCAATCAAATGACAATTCAGACCTAGCGCGACCGTATAACACATAACTTTTACTGTATGTATCAAAATTCTTTTCTTTTTTGTTGGATCAAGGACTTCAATATCTGGTGCACTCATATTTTTAAATTTTTTTTTTTTATAATCTTCTATTTTTCCACTTGTGTAGAACAGAGATTTTTGTTTTCGATGAAAAACCTATATTTAATAAAACTTAAAAAATAGATAGATAATAAAACCAAAACATACTAAAATTATATTCATTGGATAGCTCGTTCTGAAGGCTACTCGATTCCAAGTTTGGTTTCTAAATATTCCCCCATTTTCATCCCCAACCGGAGCTTGAAAGCGTAAAATTTTAGGTTTTTTGTGTGTACAAATTAAAAAATTAGGGAAAAAGGGGGTTCGCTAGAACCAGGGGGTTCTAGCGAACCAGGGTTCATTCGAACCCTGGTTCATGCGAACCCCCCCTAATATGCACATTTCCTTTATTTTTTCGGCGGGAAATGTGGGCCCAATAGTTAGTGGGTTCGCTCGAACCCTGGTTCGGTCGAACCCCTTTACGGTTCGGTCAAACATCTAGGTTCATGCGAACCCCTAAAACCAATTTTTTTGCCATGGGGTCATTTTTTCTCAAATTTCCTTCCTCTTCAAAAGTGTAAACCACTTATGTGGCTTCACCCCTCTATATATCTATCCCTCTATATCTCTCTCTCCCTCTTTATCTCTCTATTTCTATTTATCTCTCTTTCTCTCTGTATCTTTTTCTTTGTCTTCCTCTCTTTTCTCTTTTTATTTCTATATATATCTCTTGAGCCACTATCCTCCACCTCCCCTAGCCATGGGACCTGCTGCTGCAACACCTTGTTCTCTAGAATTTGGATTCTCTCTTTCGAAGTAACAAGCTAACCCAGAAGCCACTTTAGGTTGTCTTTTTGGGCATTCACTATCTCTAAAATTTCATTGATTTTATTGCGAAGGGGGTCACTCAAGGCACAAACATGTCAAAACACACCCTGGGCTCAACATGGGTCCCCTCCAAATTGATGCAAAAATTAGGGAAATTTTGAAGGCTAGGGTTAATAACAAGGGGGTGTTGGGGACATCAAAACCCTATGCATGAATAGGGGAGTGTGTGGGGGAATTGGCAAGAGTGGGATTCCATGACATGTCATCCGAATTATTCAAATTATTGAATCTAGAAGTAGAAATAGGAGTAGGCTCTGACAACCTGGGAACATACTTAATGGGGTTAGGAGGGGTTTCCTTAATAGCAGGGGTTTTACCACGAGCATGGGTAATACGATGAGTAGTGGGTGGGTTCTGTTGAGGGTAATGGAGGGACTGGGGTCTGCAGGGGGTTTGGTGGGGTCATGAATGACCATGGTGTTTTGTTTAATAGTGGCTAGGGAGGGTAACAAAGTGGCTTGGTAATGATAGAGATAGAAGATAAGACCCAAGTGGATAAGTTAATTCTTTCTTTTATCCTAGGTTTTTTTGACAAATTATTCAAGAGAGAACAAAATCCAAAAGGAAAATTTCATCTTTAAATTGTAATAGAGATGGTCAAGCATCAGAAACAAATGAGCATGAAAGTGATGGAATCGGCCCTCAAGCATTATATACCTCATCGGGGCTTCCATAATCTTGCTCCAAATTTTGGGGAGGCTAGCTTGATTGAAGCCATTCTAGAGCCTATCCACCTTTTCACCCTCTTTCAAAAAGTGGTCCATGTCTTTTTTATAATGGCCCTTAGGCTTATGGGGAATGCACACACCCTCCAACAAAAGCCTTGTCACCTCAATAAGAAGCTCAATAGTCACTATGAAGGAGTATCCACCAACAGTGACATTGCCATTTGCCTAGGTAGTAGAAAACTCCATAGAAAGCTTGGGGTCATGCCCCTACATGCCTTCCACATACAAGGAAAGCTTACCCCATTGAATAATGGGACAAAATTCATTCTCCTATTTTCACCTCTCACAATTAGCAAGTTCTTCCTAAACTTTTTCCCTTTGGAAAAATTCACCAACTTTAGAGCAAAGAAACCCAAACTGTGGAAATGACAAGATGAATTTACCAAAGCCACAAGTAAATGTGTTTATGAAAATATTGCTTAAAGGGATTAATTTCCCATAAGTGAAAATCATGGAAAATATCAAAGAGAGATAATACTGGATCCAACTCAATCTTAATTTGGTAGTACTTTGGCATCATGATGAATTAATTCACACACATGCCCAAGGATACAAAAAATATTATCCCACGTAACCAAATTTTGGGTGAAGGAACCAATGTTAGTAAGTGCATCAAAAAATTTATTGTCATTTCTAAACACATGATTAGCTCTGCAATTTTTGAGGGAAATCATAAGATTACGAACTGACAACACGGGGTCCTAAAGTGACCAACAAGGATTAGCCTTCCTCATCAACATGAGAATAGTATTTATGGAATCTCCCTGAATGACCAAGTTGGAAAACCCAGCTTGCATGGTAAGCTGGATGCAATGAAAAGTTCTTTCCACCTCAACAAAGCTAGATGATTACACGCCCAAGTTCATTATGTAAGCTAAAATTAATTTACCCTTATGATCATGAATTACCCCACCCCCATGAGCCCAATGCAGGTTAGGTTTGGTCAAGCTATCAAACTTAACCTTCAACCATCCAAAGGGTATGTGCAGGATCATGATGGGCCAAAAAGTAGCAATATGTAACTAATATGATGGCCCATGTGGCTGACGACTTTTCTTTTACCCAAAATTGATGAGATGAAAAGGGTTTTTAAAGGAGATTCTCAACTTTCCACCAATATAAATTATACTTTACTTTGAATTTAATAAATAATTATTATTCATTTTCTATTTGAATTACGACTAAAGTCCTGATTGATAGGCTGATTGAAAAACATCTATAGCTTTCAAATGGTATCAAATTTTTGGAATCTGAAACATGTGTCACATTCTATGCTTTTTATACTATAGGATTAATAATAATAATAATAATAATGAAGTTTTGACCAAGTTAAGGTGGTCGGACATACGAGTTTTATATTTTTTAAAATTTGTAAAAAAAAATCATAATTAATTATTTACTTGGAAAAAAATTACAAAAAATTATGCATCACATCGGGACATTAGTCCTCTACTTATATCTAAAATCTTATAAAAAAATATTATCATTTTATTGTGGATAGGGTGGTCAAACAAACACCTACTTCTTATTTTTTCCTTGAAATTTAAGTACTACTACATTGAAATTTCAATTTTTCATCAAATAGATTTTATTTATTTTTGATAAACCTAGTAGTTTAGAAACTACATTCAATTTTCTACATATTCTATTCTTACATATTTTTGAAATAATATGGATAACTTATTCAAATTTTTACGTAAAGATTCCTAACTTTGATTTTTTTGAAGTTTTTTGCCACTTAAGGGCCTTTTTTTTCCATGATGATCCTGCACATACCCCAAAATTTGAAATATTGTTGCAAATATGAAATTAAACTATAGAATATCAGTGAAGATTTAAACTAATATAAATTAGCACCCAAAAAATTAGCAATACTTAAGATCTGGATACACATAACACACAAGTTTACATGGTAAAAGCACTTTTGGATGAAAAACTCCAATAGAAAAGAAGACAAATTTTATTGTCTACTTAAATAAATTACAACACATTAAACTTCCTCCAATATTGCATGTAATTTGATAGCATATATATATCTAGAAAATTGTCATTATGTCTTCATCTCAATCCCTCAATATATATACTCATAGAGGCCCAAAATACCACCATAAAGCATCACCATAGGTCAAAAAAATGTTCCAAAATATGATGCCATAAATCAATGTGACCCTAAAACATGCTAAACACAGTATCTTGCATGACTCTTACACAATCCCACTAGTTTAGGCATTTCATACATTCCCTATTAATTATGGGATACTCTTAGAAGTTTTTCATAGTTGCATAAAAATAATCCCACTAATTTAAGCATACCATACAATCCCTATTTAAAAGATGATACACTTACAAGTTATACAATAATAATTGATATGCAAATATTTTGTTAGATTGTAGTAGATCCCCAAAAGTTAGCTAACCATGGTTTGACCTTATCTCTTCATCAATACAATAATTAAATTATTTTTTTACTGTCACTAAGCCCCACACTCCTTATGAGTGCATAAATAAATAATGACATATATAATTGAATACATATAATTTCTAATGTAGATGGCACCTTAATCCTGATAGAGGTAAGATCTAGACCATGATGCAGGTCAAGTGAAAATTCTTGGTATAACATCTCTAAAATGTAGAAGGGGCTTGTAGACTCAAAGCTCTATCACCATGTCAAATTCATCTAAAGGAATCAAAAGAGAAATAATATCTACAACACCAAAGAACCTTTCACACAAGAGAGAAGGGATAAAGAATACTATATTTCAAATAGTGATATAATACAAACAAGATATAATAAGACATAATAATTATATTATAGAAAAATATTTCTTATATACAAAAGGGTGAGATATGGGACAACTTAGGATTATAACAACTTTAATAATTATATGACATGAGACACAAACATTAAATAAATTAATTATGCTCTAAGAATTGAATCCTAACTTAACTTTAGATGGGAGGTGTTTGGAGGGAATACAAATATGAATATTTTGGTGGTGAATGAGAGGAATGTAATAGAGTGGTACTCACATGAGAAAGGGATGAGATGATTCCTATGGCATCATCATAAATTCTTCATCTTCTTTCTCTTGAATATTTCCCAATTTCTTCTTCTTCATCTTCAAATTCTTTGATTTCTATTTAGGGATGCCTTTAGATGACCTTTTTGTGTTCCCTTTCTTTGGAGGATCCTCTTGTATAGTTGTAATACCCCTCATACTGTTTAAACTTATTAATTTTTGTGTTAACTCGTTATGATGATTCTATTAGGGTTTTGATTTGGTTGGTGTAGTTTGATGATGTTGTTATTCCTTTTCTGGACATAATTGGTTGATATGACATTACTAGTATGATTTGTGATATCTTGTGTGTTGTTGGATTTTGTTTATTTAAATGATTTATCATTAATGTTTATATGTCAGTGTGATGATTTTATGGTGATGTTATTTGATTCAGTATTATTATATGATGCAATTGTTTAATAATTAGTTAAGATGCAGTAGTTTAATATCATGTTATCTTATGTTAAATTGGTTAGAAATGTTAGCTCATTATGGATATTATAATTGTTAGAATAGATTAAGTGAGAGGACAGTGTAGCATCACTCGTTCACGAGTGCCCTGCTACACTGCAATTCCTTCTCATGATAGGATGTTGATTTTATGTATATATGTACATGTGCTACTTGACGTTTATTTGGATGCAGGATTGCAGGAATAAGTCTCGATTCCACCTGCCTCGGAAACACAGGGCGAGCAATAAATTAACCCAATGGGTAAAAGTTGAAAAAGGGAGTAGGCTTGGAAGCGTCCCCGTCCCAAGTCCGTCGTCTGTTGTGAGTCGTGCTTTGACTGAAGTTTTGTCTTGTCTTGTATGTAGTTTCATTGTTGAGTATTTATTTTATTCTTGGGTAGTGTTTAATTAATTAATCGTATTGCATAAAATAATTAATTAATGTTGCATCGTGATTTGATTTATTTGAGAGTTAAAAAGATGTTAAGTTGAAATAGAATGTAAATTAAAAGTGATTTAATTAATTAAAAGTGCAAATAATTATAATTAAATTAATACTGTTGAGAGTAATTAAATATTATTATTTTTATTTATTATATTAAATTAGGAAATTTTGTGGAGATAATATCTAAATTTAAATAAATTATTCCAATTAAAATTTGAGATAAAGGTAAGCTTTTAAAAGCTGAAAAAGGGCCAATAAGGAAAGGGGCTTTTTGGAAAAGAAAGGGGAAAGAGATTTATTGATTTATTTAGTGATTTATTATTTTTATGAAAAGATTATTCTTCACACACAAGTTTGTTTTCTGAGAGTTTTTGCTCTGTAGTTTTTTTGAGATCTAGGAAAGAAAAATAAGAAAGATAGTTTTGGAGTTTTGAGGTTTTTTTCTGGGTAAAAATTATTGTGTTTGAAAGAAAAGGGAGATTCAGATGAACGTTGAGGGCAGAAGATCAGGAAAAGAGCTACAGGCGAAGATTCGAGAATAGAGCTACAGAAGGGAATCGAGTGGACACAAACGACTGCATGGTACGCTGGTATCCCAAAGGTGCGTTGGCATCTCGTACGGAACATAAAGTGAGTTTATCAAAGAAAATGACAAAGTGGCTACTTCTATTCTAAGCATAGAAAAAATAACAGAATGAGATAGAACTAAAGCAAAGTAAAG
Source organism: Sequoia sempervirens (assembly GCA_007258455.2). Classification (NCBI taxonomy): domain Eukaryota; kingdom Viridiplantae; phylum Streptophyta; class Pinopsida; order Cupressales; family Cupressaceae; genus Sequoia; species Sequoia sempervirens. The sequence goes on along the minus strand of VDFB02281492.1, from coordinate 664,214,748 downwards.
AATAAATGATAAAGTAAGAGAATAAAAGATAGAAATATGCTCATGAAAACCCAAGCAATGAAGCCTCCGGTTGGTAGATATCTTCAATACCTGCGTCTGCAAGATTGAGAGAAAGTGTTGGGGCTATATAGGGGTTTGCCTCATTCAAACCCCCATTTTGGTGTTCCCACCTCCATGGATAGCCAAAAGATAGAAAGAAATGAACTAAAATGGATAAAGCATGTGGTGAAAGAAAAACCCATTTCAGAAGTAGAACTTGCACCACCAAGTATGGGTGACAAAAGAAATCACCACTCGAGGAGGAGAACTTGTGTCACAAAGTAAGGATGCAATAAAAAGGAGACGAAATCCCAAGATGCTCACAAATATGAGATAAGGGAGATGAAGTTGTAAGAGACACAAGAGTGTTGTAAGAGCTTGAGAATTCTACAAAGAGAGCTTGAAAAGATGGAAGAATGTTGGTGTAGCAAGCTATATGAAGTTGTGCAAGAAAGAGTTGGAGAGTAGAAGGCTAAAGCCAAAGCAACAGAGAAGCTAGAAATGGAAGAGAGATGCAAATGAACTAAAAAGATGAATTTTAAAGAGGGAAAAGAAGCTTCCTGACCCGTTTCAGGGCATCTCGAGCCATTACCACTTACCAAAGGAGGTGAAAAGTGGCAAACATGCATTAAAATGGTCATTTGAACATTGAAACATCGTAGGACGCTAGTACAATGCACATATGTCTATGTGACATGCTAGTGTCTAGACACGTCATGCTACAAAAAAAGTATAAGGCAAGGTTGGTTGCGAAAGGAGATTCCTATGTAGAGGGAATTGATTATGGAGAAATTTTTTTCTTATAGTAAAGTTGATGTCTATTAGATTTCTTTCTCACTTGCAATGGCATATGAATTAGAGATTAAACAGATGGATGTGAAGACAACATTTCTTCATGGTAATCTTGAAGTAGAAATTTATATGTCCCAGCCTAAGCACTTTGTGGAAAAAGGTAAAGAAAATTTGGTTTGCAAATTAAAGAAATCTTTGTATGGTTTAATACAATCTCCTAGAATGTGGTACCAGAAATTTGACACATTTGTTTTGTCATTGGGATTTGTAAGATCAAAATAAAATCATCATGTGTACTTCAAATCTTAAAATGATTGTTTTCTTATTATTGCTCTCTATGTTGATGATATGTTCATACAGAATAGTAAGTTTATGATTTCTGATATAAAACCTTAGTTGTCTGCAAAGTTTGAAATGAAAGATCTTTTTGTAGCTAGGTATATTCTAGGGATGGAAATAACCAGGGATAAAAAGAGTGGAAAGCTTTGGCTAAGCCAAAGTAAGTATATTAACACTATTCTAGAGAGATTTTGTATGACTGATTGCAAGCAGCTAGTTGCTCTAGTTTTGCAGGGCACAAAGCTATGTGTTGAAGATTGTCCAAAATATCCTACTGAGATGGAGGACATGACCAGAGTGCCTTATGCTAGTGCAATTGGAATTTTAATGTATGCAATGGTCTGTACAAGGCCAAACATTTCCCAAGCAGTGGGAGTACTTAGTCGGTTTATGGAAAATCCAGGAAGGACACATTGGGATGTTGTGAAAAGAGTTTTTAAATATTTAAAAGGTATATCTCAATACACTTTGTGCTATCATGGTAAATCAGTTGATTCACAAAGAACTCTCAACGTTCGTGGGTACGTGGATTCTAATTGGGCAGGGGACATTGGCAGAAGAAGATCCACTAGTGGATATATTTTCATGTTAAATGGTGGTGCAATTGTTTGGATGAGAAAGTGGCAAGATGTAGTTTCTTTGTCCACTATGAAGGAAAAATACGTGGCAGCTACACATGTGTGTAAAGAAGCTATATGGTTAAAACGTTTGTGTTCTAACATTGGGTTCAATGCACGGCAAGTTACAATTTGTTGTGACAATCAGAGTGCTATTTGTTTGGAAAAATATCCTACTTTCCATGCCAGGATGAAACATATTGATGTTCAATATCATTTTGTATGAGATATGGTGGAGGATGGAAAGGTTTGTTTAGAGAAAGTGGATACTCTGGAAAATGTTATAGATGTGTTGACGTGGCTAGTGAGAACAGACAAGTACATGTGGTGTGCCAGTTCGATGGGCCTTGGTTCCCATGAATCTTAGTAGTTTTGAGATGCTCTGGAGGTGTCAGTAAGATCTTCATCAAGTGGGAGATTTTTGGAAAATGTGCCTCAAAATTAATGACATGAAACTCCTGTAAGAGAAAAATCAGTGAGACTCTTCAAATGACTTGTCAATGAGCAATTTTGTTCTAAAGACTTGAAGAGTTCATATCGGTGTGACATTGGACATGTCTCACCGACTGCTATGATTGGTATGACTTAAACTGTTAGAGATAAAATTCAATCTCTTTATGATAGTGCAAGTATTACCGACATTGATGTGACTAGAGGTTTGTCTTGCCGATGGAGTCATTGGTGTGACCTGAATGGTCGGCATAAGTTTTCAATCACTCAATGATATTAGAAGTTTGGTCGATGGAGTATGGCTAGCATGAGTCTTGCCAAATATATGAACAAAGATAATTCTCATCGGAGTGACATGAACTGTCGATGTGACTTTTTGATCTAACACCGATAGTGTTACTCTTGTTGATGGATCTTCTCTTAATGAATGTCAGTGTGACTCTTGGTGATGTGTGTGGTCTTGGTGTTCTCTGGGACATCGAGGAAATTTGAACTATCAATATGATATACCAGTATGTCACCAAAAGTGTTGGTCATGCCAATGGTATTGTGGTCGGGGAGACTTCACTAAGTCTGAGTGATGGACTGTTTTAAGACTGTGCAGTGTGTGATGGTCAATGGGCAGTTTGGCATCGATGAGACATGGCCTGGTGTCTCACCAATATGTGATATAGTTGAAGAAATTTTGACTGAACGAATGTCCTATGTGGCTTGTTTTGAACCGATGAGAGAAGCAGAATGTAAAATGTTTGTAGTTGGACTATTGTGACCATTCACTTGGGGGAGATCAACAAATCATTTTTTAATTATGAACAATAGGAAACTCTTTGTAATGGTCAATGTATGGATGAACAATTTGAGTGGTGATAGAGTTGTTCTACTATGTAAGATTGATCATTATGTAATTCATTGTATGCTTTTGAAAGAATTGTAACAGTGATGTGTACAAGGTTGATCAAGGAAATGTTGTTGCTGTAAAATTAACATCAAAAAGTGAAGTCTGAAATTTGTATGTAATCTTTGTTTACTATAATACAAAGATATTTTACATGGTGTGGTGGGTTTTTCTCTTGTAATGGTTTTCCCATGTAAATCTGGTGTCCAATTATGTATGTGTTCATTTCCCAGTTATGTTAATCTTTCGTGTGCATCTAGTTAATTTGTAATTGAAAAATTAAAGACATATCTGCATTCTTCTCTAAGTTTTGACATTAGGAGAGTTTGTTACGCACCTTTAGCTCTCCTTAATTTTTTCACCCATTATTTTGTTCTTTTGAAGACCACTACCATCCTTTACTCTAAAGTATTTAATTCTATATTACCATCTTTAATGGGTCTAGTATTTTTTTTGTTTGAATATTATCAAAATAAAGAGGATCAACTAAATCTGACCCATCATCTTCAATGCTTTGTATATCCCAATTTAACTTAAATTTTTTTATTTTGTATAGTGATAATCTAATTCAATTTATTTTCCTAACTTCAAAATAATTTTTGCAATAAACCTAGTAGTCTTCAATATCAAAATAATAATGGAATCTATGTCAGGTATAAATTATGACATAATCTTTAATATTAAAGGGAAATCTCATGGTAGGAAAATGTACGATGAATTTCACCAAGCATGTTTCAATATGTAGTGCAAAAGAAAATGACCTACATTTGTAGTGTGCAAGTCCAATAAAAAAGGGTATTCCTACCTTATTCCTTTCTTTATATCTCCTATTTATTTCACCAAGTTTTCAACATACTTCAATTATAACAAATTCCCACCTACATGCCTTTATAATTTGTATGGCAATCCATCAAAGCCTTCAATTCTAATATAAATATATTTTTCAAATTGAATAAAATAGATTCCTTAAACATTAACAATTGTATAGATTTTAGATATAGTCTTACTCCTATCTTTCTTTCGAGCTCTCTAGCAATGTGAATTGTGAAAACATCATTTACTCTCTTGAAACTTTTATAAATGTGTTCTAGCTGATTTTTTGGTTAATGATTATAAATTTGTGCTATATTATGAGAAAATCCTCTAGAAACTAGTATTTGATAAAATAGATATGAGGACATATAAAAATAGCTATTTAGATGGAACTAGGTGAGTTGACTATGAATTTTATCACTTATAATGCTACCCCAAGTAGTGAATTGGTATCCTACAATAATTACAATAATAAATAGGTGCATCCAATCCTTAAAATTATGGGAATGTTCATTTCCAACTAGCCTCTACAACAACATAATGATACCATAAATTTCTTATTTGAAATGGGGTCTATATAAAGATTCTTCAACAAGTGTGATTTCCCTTTCTTTGGAAAGTTACCAGCCAATTATGTCATATGGTACTACAACACAATTTATTATTTTGTATGTAATGTCATTATGAATCATTGTGGTGTGAATATTAGAAAAGGAATCTTTGAAAGGTGGTTTGAGAACATCCCCAATAGCTTCACCATATAATTAATCTATTATCCTACGATCCACTATTCTTATTTCTTTGTTGTAGGAATTATAGTTCTTCATTCACTCCAAGACTAGAGTGGTGCATTGCACTACCACCAAAATTCCTACCACTTAAAGAACTTTATTGTTTGTAACCTTCTATGCAATGGAATTCCTATTGACTTCTTCTATCTATTTTAAGAAATGTTCGAGTATTACATGAGCTCCAATTTGGTATCCCCTATCTTCAATAATGTGGACTCTAAGGGAAGAAAATTTTCATACCCTAGATATTTGTACTTCATGTATACTAGGAAAATTTCATAGAGGGAACAAATTAAATTCTTCAAAATATTATCAAAAAAATCTAGGGGAATTTTTTTTTAGCTAGAAATATTATGAAGAGAGAATTTTCATGAAATATGACTACAATTTAGACACTTCCTTCTTTTTGTGAAATACTAGAGAAAAAGATTTTTTTTATGCCTTTGAATCAAAGAAAATTTAATCATATATCATCTTCAGGGTCTCCTTGATGTAATCATTGAGTTTCCCACTATGATATACTCTTGCAATTTGCTTCTTTCCTTTGATATACGTTTATTAATTTTCTTATTTCTCTTATATTGCTTTTACAATAATTAAAATTTACTGCATTAAGCTCCTTGGATTTTGCGAGCATTAATGCCAACTCATAATTTCAACGTGTCAATCTCATGTTATATTAACTAGCTCTTATTATATTTTAGAAAAATATCTCTTTAATTTTCTTGATAAAGGTTTGATGGGTTGTCAAAACATAGTTGGCTTCTGACAATGGTTTCAAAACTAGGTTAGAAAATTGGCACGTTTATTTTCTTGTAATAAACCATTTATAAGGTCCAAAATCACCTAATATTTGTGTTGATTCATCCATGAACTTCATTTTATTTAACCTTTTACAACTATTTTGAAGATATCATTACCTAGTTATAATGGGGTTGTGACAACCAAATAGGTTTTGTAACCAACACCAAGTTCCAAATTCCCTTGTAAAATGTTCTTCTTCATCATTTCAATAAGTTTCACAATCACCTTATTCTTCTAAGAAGCCAACTAGGAGTTTCTCCTTCTTTATTCCTTCATTGGTTATGAAGAGCATATTAGGCTTAGTTTCAAGATTGTGATAATCTGATTGATAAATGATAAAGTTTTTGAAACTGGCGTAGCTCTTTAATGCCACTTTCATAAGTTCTTTCATTCACATTCAAAAAGAGTTATAAAAATTCATCAAAAATTAGCACAAGTTTTAGAACCTAAGGAATACTTTGAGACAATATTTTTCTTTCAAAAATAAGAGTCTGCAAATGGTTTGTTTGGATTTGACAAGGTTGTGAAAACACTTTTAAAAGCCAACATAAATTTAAAACCTTCTAGTTTTGCTGATAACTCAACACTTAGATATATTTTTAAAGGGAAGCACATTGTCAGAATATGAAAATGTTTGTGAAGGGTAAAATGAATGATGTTCAATCTAGAATTAATGCAATAGATTTGTAGGTGGGTAACCTACACAAAATAGGTATTTTGACATATTACCTCTATTATAGCTCCTACATTACTTAGGCTCATCCAATTGCTTACATATAGGTTAGAATTATCTAATAGACCTTCAACCAATTATCTAACCTAACACATTAGATTAATTATCTAGCATATAAATATATTATATTTGTATGGATTCCTACCCTTAAATAAAACTAAACCTTTTAGATAAAGTTAACATATGTGTTAGGTATCAATGTGAACAATGACCATAATCTATTTATATTGATTAAAATTAACATAATTGATCAACCTCGTGTTTTTTACATGCTCACAAAAGGGAGATATTTTGATTCCATGGATAAATAAAACCATATAGGTCACTTTCATCCTAGGTATTTATTATATGTTGTGGGTATGTGCAGGATCATCATGGAAAAAATAGGCCCTTAAGTGGCAAAAAATTTAGGAAAATCAAAGTTAGGAAACTTGATGTGAAAATTTGAATAAGTTATCCATATTATTTCAAAAATATGTAAGAATAGGATATGTAGAAAATTTAATTTAGTTTCTAAACTACTAGGTTTATTAAAAAAAACAATCTATTTGGTGAAAATTTGAAATTTCAATGCAATAGTACTTAAATTTCAAGTAAAAATTAAGTAGGTGTTTTTCTTACCACCCTAACCACAATAAAATGATAATATTGTTTTATAATATTTTATATATAAGTAGAGGACTCATGTAACGATGTCATGTATATTTTTTGTAATTTTTTTCTAAGTAAATAATTAATTATGAATTTTTTATTACAACTATTAAAAAATATAAAAACTCGTATGTCTAACCACCTTAACTTGGTCAAAACTTCATGAAATTCAGTTTTTCTTTTTTTAATCCTATAGTATGTGAAGCATAGAATGTGATACATGTTTTGTATTCAAAAAACTTGATATCTTTTGAAAGCTATAGATATTTTTCAATCAACCTATCAATCAGGACTTTAGTCATAATTCAAATAGAAAATCAATAATAATTATTTATTAAATTCAAAGTAAGCATAATTTATATTGATGGAATGCTAAGAATCTCCTATAAAAACCCTTTTTGTTTGATCAATTTTGGGTAAAAAAAATAGTTGTCAACCACATACCCATCATATCACCACTTTTTGGCCCATCATGATTCTGCACATACCCTTGTTGAATGCATAAGAAAACTGAGAGGGGGGTGAATTAGTTGTAAATTAAAACATCAAACACCCTCATTAATATTCATATCCATGTCAACTTTATTAACCTTTAATCTGATAGAATGATTTAGCATGAAAGAAAGTGATAGAAACTAAAACACATCAACACAATGGACAATAGAGCACCATATTTATGTGGAAAACCCAAGAAGGGAAAAACCACGATGAGGATTAGGGTATGTGCAGGATCATCATGAAAAAAACAGGCCCTTAAGTGGCAAAAAAATCAAAAAAATCAGAGTTAGGCAACTTGATGTAAAAATTTGAATAAGTTATCTATATTATTTCAAAAATATGTAAGAATATAATTTTTAGAAAATTGAATCTAGTTTTTAAACTACTAGGTTTTTAAAAAAAAGAAGAAATCTATTTGGTGAAATTTTGAAATTTCAATGCAAGAGGTACTTAAATTTCGGGAAAAATAAGAAGTAGGTGTCTATCTAACCAATTCCCTAACCATAATAAAATGATAATAATTTTTTATAAGATTTGAGATATAAGTAGAGGACTCTATGTCCGATGTGATGCATATTTTTTTTGTAATTTTTCTCAAGTAAATAATTAATTATGAATTTTTTATTACAACTTTTAAAAAATATAAAAAACTCGTATGTCTAAACCTTAACTTAGTCAAAACTTCATGAGATTAAATTTTTCTTTTTTTAATCCTATAATATGTGAAGCATAGAATGTGATGCATGTTTTGGTTTCAAAAAATGTGACACCGTTTGAAAGCTATAGATTTTTTAAATCAGTCTATCAATCATGAATTTAGTCATAGTTTGAATAGAAAATGAATAATAATTACTTATTAAATTCAAAGTAAAGCATAATTTATATTGGTGGAAAGTTGAAAATCTCCTTTAAAAACCCTTTCATTTCATCAATTTTGGGTAAAAAAAAATTTCAACCATATACCCATCATATTGCCACTTTTTGGTCCATCATGATCTTGCACATACCCATTAGCTCACAATATAAAGTAATTACAACACTGAATATAATAGATTCATTGCCAAAGGGCTCACTGCCTAAAAGCATGAAGGGCTCACTACCAATGGCTCACTACCAGATTATAAAGAAGAAGAAAGAAGATTGTTACAATAATTAATCCATCTCAATGCAACAAAAAGTACACCACAAGATAGAGCCAACACATTCACAACCTTTTTGAAGATTGTAGACACCTTCTAGTCACTACTTCTAGTAGTCTATCTCATTAAAGCTCATACTACACTTCATAAATTCACACTTTACAACTCTGCAATTTGCATTGAACTCACTACACACAAATCTACCATCAACACAACACTTATTTATATCTTCTTCAACCTTGAAAACATTCTCCAAGGTTAGCTATGCACCTTAATCATGAAAATTAAAATTAGGTCAGCACCAAAATATTTTTGTAGTGGAAATTAATGAGGGTGGACCACATCACACCTTAACTTAGACCTAAATCCACTCATACATGTCATGCCATGCATCCAAAAACACCAAAGAAGATTCACAATTAGTGTAAACACCTAAGGTTAGTCAAGCCCATGTAAACACCATTAAACAATTAATTGCATGCTTCATTTAACTTTGAGATAACTCACGGGAAAAAAAAATCACTCAAAAATAATCTAGAATATTCCACAAATGCCCTAAAATCCAACAAATTCCTTTGCAACAACTTTCACCTAAAGAAAAAACTCATCTTGTACACCTAGTTAGCCTTTTACATACTATGACTAAAGAAACTAACTTGTAGAGATCCAAACTTCAAACCACTTCAGCTGAAGATAGATATGATCAATATGAACACATTTCCACAATCACAATACTAGAAACTAAACTATGCAGAAATGTGGAGGAAAACCATTTCTCCCAGACACCACTGTAATGCATAGATAACACACTGGTGAACACAAGTTTCTTTGCATAACAATCCAAACCAAGAAACTCTAGATATAACACCTACAAACACCTCTAATCAACATTTCCAAACCACACAAATAGATCTTTAGCACAAAAGAAATGTGGAGCAAAACTAGAACACCACTTTGTACCTCTCAACCATACTATTTCTTCTTTTATTCAAAATTTTCTCAAAAGTACTTGAAAACCAATCACCACAAACACATTATCATTGTCTACAACATCGCCTCATCACAACCAAACCAACTACAACATAGAAACTCAACAGTACACATGCTTATCAAAGCAACACTAGAGGTTGACACTAGTAACACTAACTAATTACAACATATAATGAAACTAATCAAAGCATCATCACAACTTTTCAACCATTATAGGTTGACATCAATAACAACACAAACTACCCATACTTGTAATATATGTATAAAGATAGTATAATCAATGTTCTTTACAATGTAACTAACATCAAATATTTCCTATCACTATATGCATTTGATATTAGCATTTTGATTTTCATGTAATATGTGTGTGTATGTATATGTATATGTATATATCTATATGTATATATGTATATATATGTGTGTGTGTGTGTATGTATATATATATGTGTGTGTGTGTGTGTGTGTGTGTGTGTGTGTGTATGTTTGTATGTATGTATATATATAATAATAATAATTGTTATTGCTGAGAGATCATTTCTATTTATTGTATTATAATATAAAAAGACATTGTAGTTATTACAAGGATAATTACATAGAAAAGGACACAATCAAGGAGCTCTTAAAGAATGAGGAAAATCCCTTAATTTTTTTTATTGAACAATATTACTAATGATAAACACATTTTAGATGAATTAATCAAACAATGTTAATGAAATGGACAATGAATGTAATATATCATCAACCTTCTTGTTTTAAGGATAAGTTTAATTTTAAATCAATCTTCCTCTTTTTAGATGAATGCCTCAAATATTATTGATGAAATGGAAGAAGTGAGGATGTTTGTAGATAATCAATGTAGCAAATCCACTTACTAATTTATTATAGAAAATGTATTGGCATGATATACTAGCCTCATATTCATCTATAACTTTTAATTAACATAGTACAAATTGTGATTATTTAACATGACATTCTATACTCAATTCCCTAGTGGTATTACATAATTACAATTAAATTAAATCACACACACACATGCACACACATACATGAATGAAGTATCATATTATTAATTTAGAAACATTTTAAATTCTATAATTTACTCTTAGATTTTATAACACAACACTAAATATAAATTATTACTATATATATTTTTAAAAATTAAAATAATATACAATACATTATAAAAATTACTAGAAAATATACTACATACGAAATTATAAATTTTTTATTAGGAAAATTTTTGAATATGAAAATTCTTATTACATTTATTTTCGAATAAAACTTCTTTCCTTATAGAGACAAGGAAATGAAAAGAAAAAATCTGATATAATCATTTGAATTAGTCTTACAATGTCACACAAACTATATATATATAACTCAAACATCCCAAAAAACATCCCAACAAAATTATGAATAAATCTTACAATACCATAAAAATAACATTTCTTAATACATATCATTGTTTGAAACTCAAACACACCCAACAAAAAAATTTGAAATAATCTTCCAAAGGAAAATACCATTTCTTAAATACATATCATTATTTTATTCTAAAATTAAAACATGCCCAATAAAAACATTTAAATTACTCTTCCAACACCATAAAAACACTATTTCTCAATGCATGTCACTGTTTTGTGTTCATATTCAAGCACACCAGTAAAATCATTTGAATTAGTCTTACATTGCTCTGGAAGCAACATTACTCTTGATTGTGGCAGTTTGACATTTTCCATGAATAGTCAGGTCTTTTGTATTGTTATTATACTAGCACTTGCACCTGAAGAAGGTTCAAGGATTACATCTATAGAAAATTATATGCATGTTTAATATATATAATGTCAAAAAATTAAAATGTTTATCAAGATAAATTTATGTATTTCATTTTTAAAATATTTTTAAAATATCATTTTTTATTTATATTAATTTCAAACTATTGTTTATTGACTTTAACCTCTAAGCATGGGCTATAAGTATACATAGTGATTAGGCCTAGTATTTTCGTCAACACACACTCCCCTAATTTAACACTATATCTTATGGAGTGGTTAAGCCCCACCAAACAATTATAATTTATTTTAATAAAAATATATTATGTAATTTTAATCTTATAATCATTGAACAAATAAAAAATCAAAATAAATTATTTGAAATTAAATACATTAGTCAATTATAATGAAATTTTTATATTAAGTTTTTTAAATATCTAAGAGTAAAAATCTAATATCCTAAACCTACATTGAAAAAACCTTTGGTAAAGATCCTCAAACTCTTTAAATTTTTTTTGTCCTCTATACTTTGCCATGATATAATTTATATAAAATATTTAAATTGCCCCTAATTTATCCAAAATTTATAAGTATATATACAAAATCATGTTCTCTCCATTTTATTTCTTCATAATTTTGTATTATGCTTCTATTTTCAAACTTTCTTAAAATAAATATATTTCATAATTAACTTGTGTTAAATTGTAAGAATAAATATCATTTGCCCTTCATGTGAAATCTATAGCATGGTGAACACTTTTAGTGGTGTTACGAACTTAAGTAGGGTTAGATTGTATGCTGCATAGACTTTGTCGCATACAATATGGCGTTTTGACCGTATTTATTAATTAATTAATTAAAAATAAAGACACAATGTATCTTTATTTTTAATTATTATTTATTAATTAATTAAAAATAAGGATACAATGTATCTTTATTTTTAATTATTATTTATTAATTAATTAAAAATAAGGGTACAATGTATCTTTATTTTTAATTATTATTTATTAATTAATTAAAAATAAGTATACAATGTATCTTTATTTTTAATTAATTAATAAATATGGTCAAATGGTCAAATTGTATACTGCATAGATTAGACTTTGCATAGACTTTGCCAGATTGCATAGACTTTGCCTACCATTTTATTCAGCTAAAGCTAAGGTGAAATTTTTGCAAGTGGGAAATTAAAAATATATGAAAAGCTGCAAAATTTGACGTGAGAGTAACATGTGGGTAAAGTCTATGCAGCATACAATTGACCATTTGACCGTATTTATTAATTAATTAAAAATAAAAAATACATTATATCATTATTTTTAATTAATTAATAAATACAGTCAAATGACCAAATTGTATGCTACATAGACAATTCGATTGTGCGTTGCATAGACAATTTGAAAATAAAGATACATTGTATCTTTATTTTTAATTAATTAATAAATGTGATCAAATGGCTACCATTTTATTCAACCAAAGCTAGGGCGAAAAGTGGGGAATTAAAAATATATGAGAAGTTGGAAAATTTGGGGAATTAAAAATATATGAAAAGTTGGAAAATTTGGCGTGAGAGTAACATGTGGACAAAGTCTATGCAGCATACAATGTGGCCATTTGACCGTATTCATTAATTAATTAAAAATACAAAGCATAATACCCTTTATTTTTAATTAATTAATAAATACAGTCAAATGCCCAAATTGTACGTTACATGGACATTCGCCACCATTTTCGAATTGTCTATGTAGCAAATGACCAGATTGTATGCTGCATAGACTATCCCAAATGGTGGAGCCTCTATGGACGACAGCGTGCGAAAATTCGTTGCCTAGCGGCAGGCTTCGGAGTAAGTGCCAAGGAGTTTCGAAGGCTAAAAGTATATTGACTAAACTAGTTTAAAGAAAGGGCTCTGCTCCATTTAAAGGTGGTTTCGTTGTGTTATTTCATCGGCGTAAACCTGCCTTTCCTTTCATTATACCGCTATGTCTGTGTTTGTGTTTATGGCATTTACAAGAATGCTCCTCCATCTTACGTATGCTACTTATCTTCTCTTGGTCATCAGCAAGCTGGCTCATCAGCAGGAACAGAAGTGTGGCCTCAATAGCTATCCATCTTCAAACGACAGTTGCACATGTATTCCTGGATTCATTTTTCTGAATAGTGGTAGTTATTCAAACGCATGCTATCCAAAGCAATTGCAGCAATTCAGCTACAATTCAAGTGGCTTTGAGATGGAGCGGATTGAGAATGTAAACTGGCCGCATAGGAATTATAACCTCTCCGGAAATGTAAGTGATACTGAATGTGAGCAGTTATGTATGAAAGATTACCTCTGCACCGCAGTTATCTACACTTACCACTCGCAACAATGTTGGAAGAAGTTAATACCTCTGCAAGGAGGCGAAGTAGATAATACCAGTGTAGCTTTTGTGAAAGTCTACAAGGACGTGCCCGTTCCTTGCACGTCGCCAAAGGAAAGAGAGGAGAAGGGGAAGGTGCTTACAGTTATTGGCATAAGCCTTGTGGGTTGCTCTTTTGTCTTTGCAGCAATTTTGTTATTAATCTGGTTTTGTACATGCAGACCCAAGCTGAAAGCCTTACAAGAGCATCAGAAGTTTGATCCAGTGGGGTTGAGAGCATTTAGTTTTCAAGAGATAGACACTGCAACTAGAGGCTTCACGCAAGAAATAGGAAGAGCCGCCTTTGGGAAGGTCTACAAGGGGGTCTTATATGACAAAAGAGTAATTGCTGTGAAGAAGCTTGACATTCTGGTTAATGAGGGTCAGCGAAATGGGGAAAAGGAGTTCAGAACAGAAATGGGTATTATTGGCGGAAGGCATCATAAAAATCTAGTTAAACTCTATGGTTTCTGCCACGAAGGCTTCCACAGGATTTTAGTGTACCAGTACATGCCTAACGGGTCTCTGGACGGCTTTCTATTTAAGGGTAGAAGACCTCTGGATTGGGATCTGCGTGTTCAGATTGCTTTGGGAATTGCAAGAGGAATCCTCTACTTACATGAAGAGTGTGAAACCCCGATACTTCATTGTGATATAAAACCTCAAAACATCCTCTTGGATGAGAATTACCATGCTAAGATTGCCGACTTTGGAATATCCAAATTGATTGGGGCAGAACAAACGAGGACTTTTACTGTGGCCCGCGGTACCATCGGGTACATAGCTCCTGAGTGGCAGAAGAGTATGGCAGTTACGGTGAAAGTGGACGTGTATAGCTTCGGAGTTGTGCTCTTGGAAATTATCTGTTGTAGGAAAATGTTCGAATTAAATTTTCCAGAAAATGAAATGGTTTTATCAGATTGGGTATATAATTGCTTCAAATATGGGAGACTCGTAAGGTTGGTGGAGCATCAAGATTGCAGAGGTATTGAGGCAACGCAATTAGAAAGAATGGTACTGGTGGGGCTTTGGTGCCTTCAAGAAGATCGCGATCTGAGACCATCAATGAAAAATGTGGTTAAGATGCTTGAAGGTTCAGTTGAAATTGGAGTTCCCCCTGGTCCAGCATCTTCTTTTTTTGAAAGCAGTGCCAACGAATCTAGTGCAATATCTTCTTTGGCTCTGTCCATCTAAAGAAACTATTGTTTTGATTATAAGGAAAATCTGAAGGGCCCTTTCATTAAAGACGATAAGACAATATTTTTAGTGGTTTGTTAGTTAATAACTTATATATTAAGTCGTATATTTTAATATATTAATGTGATATCATTATTTTTTATGTGATTTGTTAAAAAAAAAAATTAAGATATTTGTTATTTGTTATTGTTAAACAACTTTTCTTAAATAAAATGATATTGTTTATAATTATCATTAATTTATTGTAATTTTAATTAGTTTTTGTTCTTAGTATGGAACATGTCTTTTTAATAGTTTTAGATCTTTATAGTTCAACTCTTGAAGCTGATTATACACATTTGAGAGCTCTTAAGGATGACACCATTGGTCAAGAAACCCTTGAATTTCATTTTCAAGGAAAATCATGAAGTAAAGTTTGTGTGTGTGTATGATAGTCCTTCGTATGTTGTTTTACTATTCTATAAATTAATAATTCACACAAATGAATATATCATTTCAATTTAATATGATACATTTTAAGAAGGATTGCCTCAAGATGTATGCTTTGAAACTGTGTTAATACCACATTGTTCTATCATGAGGATGGTTAGATTCAATGCTATACAAAGCTTGGCTATGGGATTATTTTTCTTTCATGTTGTTGAAGCCACTCATGTAGATGTGTTCATCAAACATGGAACTTGGATTCCCATATTAATTTTTTTGTATTTTCTCATTGGGTCCATTATTTGGTAATGCCAAACCAAACAATTTTCAAGATCCCTATTTGGATTGAATTTATAGGGTCATCCTTTCCTTAGAACCCATTTTTGTATTCTTAGCATTTTGATTAGGTAGAGTATTTTGTGGAAATGGATAAAACTTATTCTATTCTTCTATAGAAACACTTTTGTTTTGAAGTTAAACTTTTAAAAAAAATTAAGGAATTTGTAGACACTTAGATTGGTAGTATACATCATGTTAATTGTGCATTGTATGTGTAGACACATAAAATTTTCTGTTTAAAAATTTATCCTCATTTAACTTTAATTTTCTTTAGGCATTGGCTATATCCTTAATATGTCCTATCATTTCATTTTTATCTATTATTCATCTCATTCCATTCTTATTTTCATATCTTCCATTGAATTAATCCAATAAATATTAATCTATCCTTAACACATGCACCTTATATCCATTTTCTCCATTTATTAAATAAAATCCCTCTAGTATTCCCTCCTACCACTTACCATTTACCATTTACCACTTATTCCTCCTATACCACTAATCTCCCATTATCCCATATTTACCCTAATGCTTGACTTTCTCTTGAGGGTATCTATTTAAATTCCCTCTCTAATCTCTACCTCATTTTGGAATCATCTAATATATGCATCAAATCTATGTCAATATCACTCACAATCTAACTATCATTTTCATCTTGCATGCTAGTTTATTCTCAAGTTATAGTTTTAATTTCTTAGATTTGTAATAGCCTTTAATCATTTATTGGAATCTCCAATAAATCATAGCTTCTTATGTGTTTTCTTCTGAGAGCCATTTTGTTTACACAAGATCTTGATTTGAGGAGTGTAATAGAAATAATTAGTTTATTTCCTCACAAGTAGATTAGAGTTTTGCATTTACATTTGCATATTTGAATAATCTTCTTGTAGGTTCTCTATTATTTGGATGTTGGAATGATTTGAATTATAATCCATAAGATCTCGAATCTATTTTGTTTCCTCCATCTACATTTTGGCATGCCCAATGGGATGAATGTTTCTCACAAACTATAAACTAGGTCTGTGAGAAATTTAATGGGTTTTTGTGTCTTGATGTTTTCTCATCACTTTCCAAAAATCATAAAGACCTGGATCATAAATTTAGAGATATGATGAAATCACGATTGTAGCTTAATGTTCTCTTGACAACCTTTTGTCCTCTATGAATCATATCATTTTTATCATTTCTCACAAACTGTAAACTAGTTCTGTAAGAAATTTAATGGGTTTTTGCATATTGATGTTTTCTCATTACTATAGAAAAATTGTAAAGAGCTAGATTGTAAATTTAGAGATATGATGAAATCACGATTGTGGCTTGATATTTTCTTGACAACGTTTTGTCATCTCAGTTGATTCACTTGATTGAAGTTTTCAATTAACATCTGGTTTGCTGATAAAATCTATTTTTTTGAGTTCATGTGCAATGAATAATGGCAAATAGTTGTTGATAATTTGGATTTACACCTACCAACTACATTTGTTTGATTTCATAACACCCTTTCATTGTTTACCTATGCTGAAAATGGCTCCCTCTCTGTGCGAATTCATCCTACAACTATGTGCATCTTGAAGCACTTTTGTCATTTTGCAAAGCATTGATCATTCATGGAAGCATTTTTGTTATCTAAAGGCAGAATTTTCTTTGTTAAACCATCTTTTGCAAGCAAATTTTTATCATTTTTTGTTCAAAACCAATTCTTGCCATTTTCAAAAAAAAAAATTAGCTATTTTGGGAGGATGAAATTTTGTTGTTTCATCACATAAGGCAGCATACCTATGGTGAAAAGATTGCAATGATAGTGGTTGTTAATTAATTTAGATTTTAAATTAAATTTTAATCTAGTTTTTAATTTTAGACTCTAACTTAGTTTCAAATTTAGTTTTAAATTAGATTCAATTTTTAAATTTAGATTCTATTTTAGTTTTAGTTTTAAATTTGATTTTTATTTAGCTTTAAATTTCAAATTTCAAATTTAATTGTTAATTTAGATTTAGATTTTAATGTAGTTTTAATTAAAGATTTAATCTAATTTAGATTTTAAATTTAGTTTTTGAATTTAGATTTTCATTTAGCTTTTAAATTAGTTTTTAATTTAGTCTTTAATTTTAGATTTTTATTTATATTTAAATATTTAATTTTAATTTAGTTCAAATTTTAATTTAATTTAGATTTTAGACTAGCTTTTAATCTAGATTAGTTTCTATTAGATTAATTTTTATAATAGTTCTATTTTAGATTAATTTAACTTTAGTTTAGATTAATTTCTATTAATTTTTAATTTTAGATTAATTACTAACCTTAGATTAGTTTTCAATTTTAGATTAATTTTAGATTAGCTATTAATTTCTAATATAGATTAATGTCTTTTTCTTTCATAGCTTAATTGTTGATTTTGTGGTTAATCATTGATTTTCTCTTTGTAGGTTCAACATAAACTCTCACTTGCCAAAGACTTAAATTTGAAACTACTAATGACATTTGATGTAGGGCATTCATCGAAGAGTTGATTTTGAAACTAATTGTCTACATAGCTTACAACACATATCGTTTGGTGTTTAAAATGAACAACTGTCTTCTATCATATAGATTTAACTACGGGGTGAAAATGAACACTATTTGTTATGCTTGAGATGGTAGGGAGTATGCTCTCACCTTGTGTGAACTTGGTGATCAAAAAGTAGACCCATCACCTTTGTATGTGTTTACCTCTTAAAGGTCCTACCTTGGTGGGAAAAAGTACTCACCCGAAGGGAATGACCCAACCGGTGACAAGCTAAAGCCAAGCTACTCCCGACCAATATAAAAATTTGAATGTTGTGGGAAAGTCTCAACATTACAGGTGTGGATGTGTCACACAGACAAGTGATTCCCTCATTACCTGTGTGGTGTGTGAAACCCTATAGAGCGTAACCTTTATAGGACTAGGAGTCCTTATTGGAGCTAATCTTTCCTCACGTGTGGCCACCTGAATAGGTGCCCTAACTAGAAACCCTTTTGTGTAGTAGCCAAAATCCTTTTCTATTTGCTAGTGCAACAATGGTCATTTCCAAGCCATCCCACGTTCTCATAGTTCTTAGTAGAGGTGAAGAGCTTATCATAAGAGAGTCATGAGAACTCGAAGCTTGGTTGACCTGAGAAGTGAGTGTCATGGAGGGGAGCCAGTTTGGCCAAGCTTTCAAGTCACCCACTAAGAATAAGTGTGGCTGGAGAAATCCAAGTGGGACCCAGTGAAAGAACCCAGTGAATATTGTCCTTGTCAACCTTAGGATTTGTGCTTGTATTTTTAAAATCAAACATTTCGTCTACTATTTCTTGTGTGTTTTTTCAAAAATAAATCTCAAACAAACATCACACCTGGTAACTTGCAACATCTCAAACTTTGCAAACCCCAAAAGGTCAAACACCCAAAAACATCCAAAATGAACCTATCACTTAGATTTCTTGGGCTATCATCCTTCAATTCTTATCTTTCAATCCTTGCATTCCACCCAATCCTTGTATTCCACCTAGTCCTTGCATATCCTCCACCCTTGCATATCCATTATTGCTCAAACAAACCTTTATTTTTCACTTAGGCCACTCTTCCTAGGTCTTGAAGTTAAAATCTTTGGCTATTTATCACCTGCATCACTTGAGGTTCATCATCCTTGAGTTAGTGAACTTACCATTATCCTTGAGTAGGGAAATCCTTTTGGAGTTCATCATCTCTTACATACCCTCTCTTGGTCATTTGGCCTTGCATCATAACCAACTTCAGACCTAGAGTTGCCTTTGAGCCCTTGCATTCTTATCTTTCCATACTATACTATTTTCATATCTCATCTTAGAATCATATCTTTTTCATTGCATCCTAGTCTTAGGTCTCATAAATTGTCCAATCCTTGATTGAATATAAAAAAAAATCACCTATGAGCCCTAGAACAAGAGAAAAAATGTTTCAAGAAGAAGGGAACCCTTAGGGACAAGACTTTAATGGGTAAGATCACATTAGTGTTGCAACTATTGAAATAGATGAAACTAATAGTAAAAAAATAACATAATCCATTATAAATGAAGCTTTTAATGATAATAGATTCACTAAACTACTTATAGAGGTGGTCAAACGTAACCCACAAAAATACTTCAAGGCCCTTGTTGATGAAGGAATAAAAATGCCTCCTGATTTTGACATATCATTACCCACAATGAGTGACCAACCTAAATCTAGTGAATCTAAGCATCCCAAAACATACAACAATGGTAGGATCAAAGATCATAAACCCTTTTATCTACAACCTAGTTACAAGAGATCTTCAAAGACATCAAAACTTTCACCTACAAATGATTCTATTTTGGATGAGCTTAGAACATTGAGACAAGAATTGGATACTCTCAAGAATAGTAAAACATCATCTCACAAGTTCTCCATTGAATACATATGTCCTTATCCCTTCGATCCAAGCATACCAATGCCACCTTTTCCTAACCACTCAAACATACCAAAAATTGATAAATATAATGGAAAAGGAGATCCTAAAGACCACTTAAGACAATTTTGTGCTACTACCATGGAATTTTCATTTGATGAAATGTACCTTATGATGTTTTTCCCCCATAGTCTAGGAGGAGAAGCTATAGAATGGTTTTCACGATTACCCCTAACCATCAAATTCTTTCAAGAATTGGTTGATAAGTTTATCTCCAATTACATATTCAATTATGACATTAAAGTGAATATGATAAACCTTTCTAACACCAAACAAAAACAAGGTGAATCTTTTGTGTCATTTTTACAAAGATGGAGACATTTGACAAAATGATTAACTTATACCATTCTGGACAAAGAATTGGTTGACCTCTTTTGTTGAAATTTGAACAAAGAAATTGGAAGGGAACTTCACCTCAAATGTTTAGATTCCTTTGATGAAGCCATAAAGATGGGATTTCAAATTAAAAAAACCCTCATTGATGATGGAACTATAAAACTTAATAATGATAGAGATCAAAAATAAAATTCAAAAAATAAGACACCTTTTTGGGTAAAGAACAAGAATGTAGTCAATGACAGAGTTATTGATGCAAAAAAAACTAAAACATCATCACCTATCTACAATCTGAAAGATCCATCTTCAGATAAAGGAAAAGAAAAATAGAGAAGTTTCCCAAAACAAAATATTACACCATTCGGACAATCACCTAAATTTTCATTAAAAGAACTCCTTGAAAATAATATTATAATGCTACCTAAAATGAAGGAATATAATTCACAAGTCAAACCACCATGGTGGGATGAGGATCACTTTTGTGACTATCATAGACATAAAGGACATAAGACTAATAATTACAATAAAATTTGACATTTAATACAGGACCTTATTGATGATGGTAAGATAGTAGTTGATGGACCCACTCCTTCTTGTAACTCTAATGATAGGGTGTTTAAAAACCATTTCCCTAAGAATGACAAGGATAAAGGAAAGGCTCTTGAATCTAGTGATGGTGTAAATTATACTACTACTAAGTATGATTATACCATAAATAACATCAGTGAGGTCAATAATCATGTCAACACTTTCATTATAAAAAGAAAAGAATATGATTACAATGTCACTACTCACAAAGGCATAGTTACCCTTAGAGGTCCTAATTCAAAACCTATTGCACTAGCTTCACAATACAACCTCATAGAGCACTTAGGAAAAATGCCCGCACAAATTTCTATACTTGAACTGCTACGCCTATCTCATGAGCATAAAGCTATCCTAGATAAAGTGCTTGCTAATACTGCAGTGCCTACAGACCTACATGTAGATTAATTCCAAGCTATGGTGGGACACATCTCCTCTCCTCACACTCTCACTTTTACTAAGAATGATGATTCATCCCTTCAATAACTTCATATAACGCAACTTTACACATTGATGTCCTTTTCCAGAATGTCAAGATCAAGTGAGTTTTGATAGACAGCGGAGTAGGCCTTAATATTTGTACTCAAGAATTGATCACAAAATTAGGGCTCTCTAAAAAATTCAATTGATCCAAGGAAAAATATTACCATAAATGCATATGATAAAGAGTAATGCTAATCTAAAGGATCAGTTACTTTACCAATTAGAGTTGGCCTTGTGGTAAAGGATGTGGTTTTCCAAGTTCTTCATCTCCCTCTAACCTATAACATCCTCCTTGGAAGACCTTGGATTCATTCAATGTGAGTAGTACCTTCTACATACCATTAGTGTATTAAATTCCCACACAATGGCACTGAAATCACAATACAGGTAGATCCAAACCCTTTCATGTATTGTCATAATCTAAGCCCTAAAATTGAAATTACAATCCCTAGCAATCATGAAGCACCTCATTCTCAAGAACATGTTGATCTTGAATCCTTAAAAGCATCCTCTTCATTTACCACACTAAACTCCAAGGTCCAAATCAATGATATGGGAAGTGGAGAATACCATATGGATAATTTACTAGCAAAAGAAACTGCTAATGTCATCGAGAAGGGTTATACTTCCAATAAGGATACCAAGAGAACTATTGAAGGAATGCACTAGGATGTTCATTCTTGGATTGAAACCTTTTGGGATCCTAATGATACACCTGCCTTTTCCATATCTACTTCCACTCAAGCTTTTCATATCTATGATAACCCCCTATTTGACCAAGACATCTAAGATAACCCACTCTTTGATCATGACCCCACCGAGGATATCCAATCACTATCCTTCCATCCCACCTACCCTAGCATAGGATATGTATCTCCTATTTTCACCTCTACTAAGCCATCTTTCCAAGTTGTTAAGGATATGCAAGCCTCCTCTAATGTTAATAGTACCAAAAAGGATAGTCCTGAGAACTCTATTGATTGCCTCACCACTCCCATTCATCCACTAAACATTCTTGTCACTCCATCCACCTCACCCATCTCACCCACATCCATCCATCTCATAGACATAGATCAACAAGTATCACCCAAAGAAAATAAAAAGTATGTAATTCAAGAATCAAAGGTAAAAGTGCCTTTTTCAAATGGAGATCTAGAATCAAAAGAAAACATGCAAAGAAAGAAAGATCAAGAAAAATCCCTTAGCCAAAATAAAAATCTATTGGAAAAATTAAAACAAAAAGAAGATCAAGACAAGTCCCCTAGCCGAAATAAAAAGCTATCAGACAAATCAAAATAAAAGGAAAAATTGAATAAAAGAAAAAGTCGATCTCCAAACATGTCCATCAAAAATCACTAGGGGCATCTATCAAGGAAGAAAATCAATGAAATAACTTGTTGATCCAAGGTCTCCATCCATGTCACTCTCACTCATACCATATATTCCATTCCACCCATCCATGTTCACATATCCATCATATCATTCCACCTCCATTGGTGATGTCTTTCAATGTGTCTTTGACGATGACCCTTTCAAGTAATCTAGCTCATTGGTCACCAAAGCTCCTTTTTATCTGAATTCTGATGGTGCACGTGGTGTGCACATTAGGGATCCTACCATATCCTCTTTCATCTACCACATCTATCACCCTTCATACTTGCCACTCATACTCCTCATTCCAATTGGGTCCTTTCATCTAGCACGGTCATCCACACATGATTGGGGCATCGTCAAGGCAATCTATGGAGCTGGTAATTATCAATTCTATACCTAGCTTCAAAGAGCTAGGCTAAAACTAAAATAGATACAAAAAAAAGAGAAAAAGACCTAAAAAAATTTAAAAAAATGGAAAAATGTCTTGAAAAGAAAATGATGAAAAAAGTCAAGAGAAACCAATTCGTTCAATGGTGAAAACCATTTCGGTGGTGGCTTAAGCAAGTACCATGGTGAAAACCAAGAAATTGACACTATGTGTAGAGGCTTTGCTCCTCTTTCCTTTAGAGCTCTACTTGATCTTTTCATCTCATTCATCCTCTACTTCAAAATGCCCTTTTCACACTCACCATGGCTTGTGAATTGTTTGACATTTCCCTTGCTTGCTTGCTTTTCCATGCGTACTAGGTTGGTGCTATTCTCACTAGGGCATTTCCTCAACCTTAACTATGGGTTAGGATATTGAACATCTCATGATCAGAGAAACTACCCTTTTTTTCTATCTGCTTGATTGTTATTCATCTCTTTCCATCATATAATTTCTTGAAAAAATTCAAAGAAATTGTAAAATTTCCTAGAAAAATCCAAAAAAATTATAAAATATCCTTAAAAATTCCAAAAATATCATAAAATTTCCTGAAAAAAATCCCAAAAAATCATCAAATGTTCTAAAAAGAATCCAAAAATATAAAATGTCTTGAAAAATCCAAAAATCATAAAATGCCCTAAAAAATCCAAAACATAAAATGCCCTTAAAAATCCAAAAAATCATAAAATGTCCTAAAAAATCATAAAATGTCCTAAAATCCAAAAATCATAAGATTTCTTGAAAAATAATCCAAAAAAATCATAAAATGTCCTAAAAAAATCCAAAAATAAAATTCCAAAAACCCAAAAATAAAATCCAAAATTCCAGAAAAACAATGACACTTTCAAATCAGCACACAACTTTGAACTTCAAAAAAATCTAAACATGCCAGCATTGACAATCAAGAAAACATTATAATAGACCTATCAATATATCTTTTATATCCAACCAAATGCATAAAATATAACAAAAATTCATTCTACATTGAAGCATGGTGCATGTTTGTTTGTTTATCTTTGATTGTTTTATGATTTTATCTTTGGTACATGTTTTTTAGCTTCTCTAGGATGTCTTTGACTAGAGAGACAAGGATGGGGCATGTTCACTTGTTTGTTGTCATTTGATTGTTTCTCATTTATAGGAGGACTTGTCTTAAGACATGGTTATCTAAAGCCATCGAGGACCTATGAGTCTAGTGTGGATGAGAACATTCCTTGTCTAATAGTGTCTTCTATGCAATAAGTATTCAAGTCATCTAAGGTCTTTATACCTAGATGCTTATACTTCACTGCTAAATAAAAATAAAAATAGTATCCCAGTCGTCTAGATGTTCATGTTATCTAGACGCTTATACTAATTTGTGACATAATAAGCTCAATGATGATATAAGCACTTAACTGGAACAAGAGGCTTCATCACCTTCATTTTCTTCCATCTTGCATTTCTTCCATCTTTCATTTCTTGCATTTCATTTTCTTCATCTTTCTTGTCATAGATAAATCAATCAATTGCTTTATCTAACTGACATATGTCACTTGAATCAAATCTCAAATCAATCAACTTGCTTCTCAAAACCTCATGTCCCCTTTAATCAATCAACAATCATGGCATCAACTTGTCTTGTGTAAGCATCAATCTCAATCAGCTTAATTAGCTTGTCAACTTGGTTGTACTGATCATTTCCATCAATTGTTCAGTTACACCCATCAATTGTGCATTTCCATCAAATGTACATCTTTGCTTAATCACTTGTGCAATGTCAATCATTTAATCATTTTCCTGTAATCAATCAAGGGATCAATCTTCTTGCAATCCATTCAATTAATCTTTTGAGGGCGCATACCATAGTTTTCATCATCCTTACTAGGATATCTTTGGGGCATATATATCAGTTGATCAATTTTTCTTTGAAACAACGCAACAAGCTTCATTGTCTCAAAGAGAGGCAAAATGTAGACAAAAAAATTTCTATTAAATTTATCCTCATTTAACTTTAATTTTCTTCAAGCATTGGCTATATCTTTAATATGTCCTATCATTTCATTTTTATCTATTATTCATCTCATTCCATTCTTATTTTCATATCTTCCATTGAATTAATCCAATAAATATTATTTTATCCTTAGCACATGCACCAAGTTATATCCATTCTCTCCATTTATTAAATAAAATCCCTCTAGTATTACATCCTACCACTTACCATTTACCATTTACCACTTATTCCTCCTATACCACTAATCTCCCATTATCCCATTTTTACCCCAATGCTTGAATTTCTCTTGAGGGTATCTATTTAAATAGCCTCTCTACCTTATTTTGGGATCATCTTGTGGATGTCAAAAGCTACAAATGGTTAGCATTTTTAAAACCAAACTAAAAGTTAACATCCCTATGAAATAATGAAACATGTTAATCATGCAAAATAAGATATTAAAATAGCAAGAAAAACTAAATGAGCATATAAACAACATGAATCAACTTTATCTCATAGTGGATTGGTGCTATTGTAGAAAATAGCCCTTTCCCAATCCTTGCTTGAGCTCCATGATATGAAAGTGATATGAAAATGCTATGAGGATGATATGAGGTGGGAAAAATCAATTCTCAAATGAAGAGAGTGATTTTGCATTAGTTTTGTGGATCAAGCTGTGGAGGATTTGATGATGAATAAAGCCTTCCATTTATAGATTATTTAGATGAGAGAAATAGCCAAATGGATGAATTTGGGACAAATATTGGACCAATGAGAGGAGACCACTTTAGGCTGAGGGATGTGCAAGATTTGGGAAATGTTCCCAAGAGAGGGAGATTTCAAATTTGAAAATGAGAGTTAATGCTTAGTTTGACTTGTGCAAGGGACATGTAAGAGCCATGTAAGAGCTCATAAATGACTTGTTGGATGTACATGTATGTCCACTTGTTTTTTGAATTCAAACTTGATGGAATATTCCTCAAAGATGCCATGTTGATGGAAAATGTTGGATTTAATAAATCAATAAATTGATTTATTTGTGCAAGTGGAAAAATCTAGAGAATGTGATGGGTAGTTAGGTTAGGCTAATTTAGGATTAGATTAGCTTAATGATGATTAGGTGAGTTTGACCAATTTGACTCAAATATTTGGATTTATTTAAATCAAAGAGGGAAGGAATATGCATTTGGGGATTTAATTAAATAAAGTTTTGTTTATTTAATTAAAAGGATGATGTTTGATTTATTTAATTTAAATGGATGACTTTAGGAGATTGAATTGAATGAACCTGATATATTTGATGAATGGAATATGATTATGCATGATGTAAATTTTGTGTGTCTACATTTTTCCCCTCTTTGAAGCAATGTACTTGCTGTGTTGGTTCAAAGAATAAACTTGTTGCGATCGAAATTTAAAAAAATTCTAATTTTTTCAGTTGCCCTAGTGGAAAGAAGTACACTAGTACATTGCCCCCTCAAGAGATCGAGCAAAAAGATTCAATTTGAGGGTCGATCTCGTGATAAAGAGGTTCAAAATGGATGGTTATGATGAGATTATTTTAAGATGCAAATGAGATAGATTTAAGATGCTCAGAACAACAAATCTATATTATCTTAAACAACTTAAATAATGATATGATGTGAGATGGATGAGATGGATGATGTGATATGTTGTGATTATGCAATGGATGATTTATGAGATTCTTAGACTAACAGATCTATATTATGATGATGATGCAAATGCAATGCATGTGAAATGATCAATGTTTCCTATTATGTATGATATGAATGATATGTGGTATGCTGACAGTTTTGTGGATTTGCTTATCAAGGATTGGGATTTTAAAAGGCCTACTTACCTTATGTTTGATTACACACATGGATACGATGCATCAAGGTATAAATAACTAGGATGGCTTTGTACCTAGTGTGATGGACTTTGACTTGACAAACAGATAGGAGTATTCTTGCTCACACCTGACATACGGAAACCTTGCTAGGACGTACCTAATAAAGCAAGTATTCGCCAATTTATTTTACAAGAACGTCCAACAAGCACAACAGACAAAAGATAATGATCTTTGCCCCATTCCTATCTCTCTAAATCCCTCATTCAGATATCATCGAGAGGTCCTTGGAATGAGCGCAATAAGATAAATCAAAAGAAAAATACCAAGTACACAAACAAGTCAATGTTCTTCAAATCTCTAGCCAAAAGGGATTTGTTTTGATAAGATAAGAATCCAAAGTGATATCCAAAATGATGCCCATTGTAGGAATGATATATCCTAGGACATGCATTGTATAGGATGGTGATGGGTTGATAAGTTGATTGATAGGCTATTGATATAAAGTTGACTAACATGTTTGAAAATGATCAAGAGTTTGATTTTGTGTTTAATGGTTTATTGCTTTGATTTTGATTTTACATTTGAAGTTTGCTTTTGCTAATTGTTGTGATTTTTTCTGTTTGTTTTGCCAAAGGATGAGTGTGATGATTTATTATCGTGGGTGAAAGTGAGATGAGATAGATGGATTTTTTCAAATATTTGGATGTTTTTGGAGTTTTACAATGTTTTGAGGTTGTTTTTGGTATTTTTCGAGGTTTTTATAAATGTTTTTATTTTTTATTTTTCATATATTTTTGGGATTTTCTAAGATTTTGACCAAGAGACTAACCTAAAGACCTATCCTAGGGGCCTCGGGGGCTAATCAACAAATTATCCTTGCCTACGTTATACACGCAGAGACCACGTAGTTCGACTGACGACTTGCCCGATTTACAGATGGAGATAGACATGATGAGATGTCAATTTATTATAACAGACTCCTATAGGATTGACCTAAATGTCTTGGGGGATGAACAAAGATCAACCTTGCCTACATTCAAGCTCAAAGATGACGTAGTTTTACTGACGACTCTGTTTTTGACATTTTGACTGACTTTTTCACTAGTTTTTGGGATTTTGATATGTTTTGATGTTTTTGGATTTTGTGTTTTTTTGATATTTTTGGATTTTGTGTTTTTTTGATGTTTTTGGATTTTCTGATATTTTAATTTTTCTAGATTTTTTGATATGAGGACTTTAAAAATATACATGAATATGATCTAATGAGAACATGCCCCCAGTGTGATGTAATAGAATACTCTAATAAAGGCAGGACAAACTGACCTTGAGAATGGGCTGAGTAGTACTAGGAGGGATCATGGTACAAAAACATGACCAAGCTATGGTGTGAATGTGAGTGGATGAGTGATGGATGGAGACCTGAATGCGATGGATGATGGAAGCGAAATGGAGGGATGATGCTGAACAAGCTACAAAGATCCTGGTGGATGGAAGGTGCTTATTTATGCAAGGTGACTGTTTGCCAGGTTTTCACCAAGGTACTTGTCCAAAGTGCCACTAAAGTGGTTTTCACTAGACGACAATTTTTCTCTTTACTATTTTTGATCCTTTTTCTAATTTTTTTTAATTTTTTGCTTTTTTTAATTTTTTGTTGTCACCAAGATGCCTATTTGCTAGGTTTTCACCAAAGTGACCATTTTTTGAGGACTTTTTCTAATTTTTTGGATTTTTTAGTTTTATACCTTGAAAGATTTAGGCATAAAACTTTTTGAGATGGGAGCTATTCATGGGCTCTTGTAGAGGTTCCCCTTCAGGTGTTGATAACTGATATGCCCCTAACTTATAACTTGTTGTGATGACGAAAGGTCCTCACCAATTAGTTTTGAACTTTCCTTTGCTGCTTGGGTTTGGGACATTCTTCTGATTTTCTCTTAAGACCAGTTCTCCGACTTGGAATGTCCTACTTCTAATTTTCTTATTGTAGCTCTGTTTGAGTCTATTTTGATATACTTGCAAATGATTCAAAGCATCTATGCATCTCTCATCCAATAGCTCTAGCTCATTTAGTCTTGATACCCGATACTCTTCATCCGTGATGAGTTTTTGCAGTGATATCTTGAGGGATGGAAGCTCAATCTCAATGGGGAGTATAGCTTATGATCCATAGACCAAGGAGAAGGGAGTGGTGCCAGTAGGTGTGCGGATGATGGTTCGATAAGCCTACAGGGCGGGATTAAGTTGCAAATGCTAGTCACAACCTGAATCATTGACTATTTTCTTGAGGATTTTTAGAATGGTTTTATTTGTAGCTTCTGCTTGGCCATTGCCTTGGGGATAGTACAGGGTGCAGAAGTGATGTTGGATTTTAAATTTCTCACACAAGTCATGAACATCTTGATTCTTGAATGGTGTCCCATTATCTAAGATAATGGCTTGTGGAACACCATAGCGACATATGAGATAGTTCACGATGAACTTAGAAATCTACTTCCTGATTATACATGTCTTCGGTATGGCCTCCACCCACTTTGTGAAGTACTCAGTTGTGGTTATGATGAATTTGTGGCCATTGGATGAGGTGGGTGTGATTTTCCCAATGAGATCGAGGCCCCACTGCGAAAAGGGCCATGGTGTGATGATGGGGTGAAGCTCTTGAGCTGGAGCATGGATGAGGTCCCCATGCTGCTGACATTGTAGACACTTTCTGGCATGATCATGTGCTTCTCTTTCCATTGTGGGTCAATAATACCCCATCCTCAGTAGTTTCTTGGCTATGGTCATTCCACTCGAGTGTGAACCACAGATACCATTATGAACTTTAGTTAAAGCAGTTAATGCCTCCTCAACATTTAGGTAGTGTAGTAGGGTTCCTTCTATGCTCCTATGATATAGGGTATCACCTAGGATGATAAATATAGCTACCTTTTTTACAAAGGTTCGCTTTAGGTTTAAGGGTAAATCAACAGGTGTGGCTCCTATGCCAAGGTATGTATAGATTTCGTGGTACCAAGGATCACGAAGACCAACAATTTCAACACGAATTCTAATTCTGGTACCTTAAATGTAGGGACGAAAAGCTACTCTATCAGAAATTCATATTTTGGAACATTGTTGGGGATGTCCAGTAGGGACCCAATTGTTGCCATGGCATCTGCTCAAATGTGATTTTGATGAAGGATTCCTTTAGAGTCTCCACCAATTTCTTGTATGGAGTGAGCTTGTCGTCCTTGGTCTGATATTCATCATTGACTTGATTTATGATCAATTGGGAGTCTCCATACACTTTAAGAGCTATGATATGCCATTGTACTGCTATTCTGAGACCTATAGTCAAAGCCTCATATTCTGCAATATTATTAGTGCAAGGAAATTCTAGTTTGTATGACCTTGGTATGCAATCCCCTTGTGGGATGATGAAGAAGACACCAGTTCCTGATCCATGTTGTGTGTATGAGCCATCAAAGTATAGTTTCTAGTGGTCAGCTATGTTGAGGTTAAAAATAGGTTCATCTAGAAACTCTGAGACAAGAGGATTCTCAGAATAGATAGGTGCTTTTGCTAGTTGGTCTGCAATAACCTGACCCTTGATTTCTTTTCTCTCCACTTACTCGATGTCATATTCTGATAATATCATTACCCATTTTTCCATTCTTCCTATGAGCATTGCCTTTGATAGTAAATATTTGAGGGGATCAATTTTGGTGATGAGCTTTATCTTGTGTGCCAACATGTAATGTCTAAATTTTTATGATGCAAACACTACTGCAAGGCATGCTTTCTCGATGAATGAATATTTTAGGTCCTGACCCAACTGATATAGTAGATATCCCTTTCCATTCCATTTTCATCATGCTGAGCCAAGAGAGCCCTATTGACATGTGTTTTGGCACAACATGCAAACAGAATATTGCTACTCTGTTTCTCCTAAAAGAGAAAGGAAACACATGGATGTCTTAGCTCCCAAGGTCTTTGTAGTTGGGTCTCAACTATGCTGATGTCACTTAGTGGTCAATGCAATAGTAATATTCAAGGGGCCTACCGGTGTTGAGCTTTTGGATTGTTTTGGGTTAGACATAAACTTAAACCTACTCTAACTGGGGTTTTAAATAAATAGAAAAAGATACGTCAGGGCCTTGGAACATAAAAGAACAATAATTCATCCAAATTAACTAGACTTGTTTCCTTTCAAGGAATTCCTAACTAAACTGTAGAACAAACTTAACTTGTGACTAACACACAATTTCATTCATTCACTGTGCTAATTTCAATAGTAGATTGTAAGTTACCATTCAAACAAAACACAAAATCAAACTTCATTCCTTGAGAGCTTCCCAAATCAGATGATTAATTCAAGAGAAACACCATTCTGGAACACAACATGAAATAGATTTTAATCTGGTCGCTTCTACTGTTAGTAAAATAGATAAGCAACATTTACAAAGATGGCACAATCACCAGTGTATAGAAAATCTATGATTTCAAATTGTTCCCAATTACACTAAGGAAACTGAAAGACACATTAGTCTTCTACTGTTTCTAACTCCTACTCCAAGAAGACAAAAGAAGCTCCTATTACAAAGAATTAGGATCAGCTTGTATCCCCTCTATTCCTATTTGTTCTAATCCTACCCATTCTAACCTTTACAAAGAGGGAAGAATGCCTTATATACAAAATGTACCAAAGGAATGCGCTGTCCCCAGCACTAGGGTTTTGCAAAATATTTGCAAACTACAGGAGAGTCAGCTCTTAGATCTTTTGAAAAGAATCAATGTTGCATTCAATGAAAAGCCCTACTGTCTGAGTCCGTGATGGCTTGACCTCAAGAGAAACCTTTAGATCTTTTTGTAGCTGCAACATTAACTCGTCTATCTGCGTGTCCAAACTTGAACTCCCTCTAAAATCTGCCTTGAATGCTCCAGAACATCACCATTAATATTTATCTGCCTGTCAGTGGTCATTACAATTGTCCTTGTGAGTCACAGATCCTTCCTTTGGCCTCCTTTCTATTCTGGACTTCTCTGTATGTTTGACCGTCTTCTAGAAGCACCATTGGGCCCTCTTGCAGATCTGAACACCATTGTCACTTGAGCCGATCCATCACGCTCTGACCTCAGAAAGAATCCATCTGGTTTGCATGTTTTTGGGTCCTCCACAGGGATGGTCAATTGATCAAATAGTTGCAGATCAGCCCTCTTAGCTCCTCTTGATTGGTTAGACATTCACCATGCAAGCTTCATTAGGCAGTCAAATGTGATCCCTATTGAATCACATGCTGGTGAGACACTTATTGTGTCTCCCCGATGCGATTTTGTCTTCTGACACTTATTAGCATAGTGCGGACCAATCGACAAGATGTTTTAGCGAGCTGTAGAAGTCATGTCGAGCTTGCAAAACATATTAGCAAGACCACATTCTTTCACTGAGACCACATGGCAAAGCTTTTTTTTTCTCCCTGAACACACTCTGCATCGGCAAGACCTTTCAATCTCGGGGAGACCTTTCATCGAACCCCTTTATGCTTATGGAGTCTCCCCGACCTTTGTTTTCACCCTGCCGAGTCCATTTTGTTTCGGTGTGACTCCTGAATGTTGGCTAGACCTCTTAGCGCATACCTTTCCTCTCCTAGAAGGGACATCCCATCGGCATGACCCTTCATAGTCACTGAGACTTCTTAGCGAGGATGAAAATCTTTCAGCGATCTTCTTCATGTCAGTGGGACTATCGCTTGTCATTGTGACCTCATAGAAAAGCCCCTTCATTTGTTTGGAGTCTCTCTAATGCAATTTCCTCATGTCTTCTTTGAGCTCGGGCCCTTTTTGTTTCAGCGAGACAATCATGAGTCAGTGAAAGATTACACTGAATCAAATCCTCTGGTGATATTGTTCTTCCCTTTCGCTGAGACAATCTCACATCAGTGAGACCTTTCAACAATCTCCTCATGTCACATCGAAGACCAATTCTTTTGGTGTGACTCTCTTTCCTCGCCAAGACCTTATGGCAATGAAATCCCCTTCAACTGATGCCTTTATTTCATGTTAGTGAGACAATCCCACTTCGAGGAGACCTTATATCGAGCCCCTCGTGTCATACCGAAGAATGACCATTTGGCAAGACCCATTTTTTTCAGCCAGACATCCTGCCAAAGGAAAAATTATCGTTGGGCTTAGACCTTTGATGGGACCTTCCTCTTTTGGCAAGACCCATGGCGATATCTCCTTTGGGTCACCAAGACTCCGGCGCGTTGGCTAGACCTCATACTGAAGGTGAACCACTCTCCCCGAAGACAAACCCTCCTCGGCGATCGACAAGACTACAAGCATTCAGTAAGACCTCCCGCCGAAGGAATAACTCTCGCCAAAAGGGGGTTCATTTGTTCTACACTTGTCGGTGAGACCCGAAGATTTTGCTAAGACTTCATGGCGAAGATATCTTGTCGAAGTGTTAGCCCGGTGTTGTTAGTCGGTGAGACATGGAGCCTTCATCGTGACCTCACTCTGATGATGGTTTATCTCACCAATGGGAACTCCTTAGTCACCAGGACGATGGTTGAAGTGTTGCGGATAGGAAACTACCTGTAAATCCCAATCGTTGTTTTCTCCAGGGTCTTGCTGATAGGAAACATAGACACATATTGACAGAATGCACTGGTAGTCCGCAAGACATCTGCAAGGTCTTGCTAATTTTCTTCTTAGCTGATTTTTATGACCAAATGGACTAGGGAATGCATTCTAGTTGAGATCGCTTGGCAAATATCATCATGTGTAGGGTTTAATTCTGCATTCAACAAAGAAAACCATAGTAAAGATCATACAAACAGTAGTCAATTAACCAAAATCATCATTGAAATGAATCCTATGTTAGTAAGGTGTCGTTAAATCTTCAAACAAAATGATCATACAAAACAGTTCAGGTCGACCGATGGAATCCAAGCTAGGGAGGACTTTCAGAGAATTCTGAGTCAGGTGGATTCTAGTGGCATAAACATGAAATCACCCATTAGAAAATTAATCTGATCATTATCAATCAAGGAACAACATGCAAGATCTTCAAAATAGCATAAATGAATTATAAAATGCATCATTATTTATTAACTAGTCCTGCTACTTCATACCTCTTCACATTCCATCAAATCCTGGGGAAATCCATGCGGGACGAATTTCTGCGAAGAGAGAAAAAAAATTGGGAAAATCTGATCTACGCAGAATTCCGCTATGACCAAAAATCCCCGAACAACAGCGCTTAGCCAGAGTTCAAACGAGATCTGAGAAAATCTCGATGAGGGGGAAAATCCTGAACTCGGGAGAAAACCCGAATTCCAACTGAGGCAGAACCAAACTAAAACAAAAACACACTGCCCTCCTTAAAGCTGGCAGAGGTGGAAATAAGTCAGGATGGGGGCAAGAGACAAAATGGATAAAGCAGAATTGGGATTGAAACCAAACCCTGACCAGAAACTTTTCAAGCTTCGGGTTCGGATTCCATTCTGGGCCCGCCTCTGATGTCATCCGAAAAGACAAAGAAAGGACAAGGAAAAGAAAGAGAAAAAAGGAGGGAAAACCCCACAATGAAACAAAAGAAGAAAAGGAAAACGAAAGAAAGAAACACGCGGAACGGGATCAGAACGGAAACTGAACCAAAAAAATTTTCAAGTTTCAAGGTTCAGTTCTTGTTCCGGTTCTAAGTCCGCCGAAAACAAAAAAAGAAAAAGATGCGCAAGGCCGAAAACACCCAAGGCATAGGAGACAAAAACTGACAAAGACCAACGAAGAGAGAGAAAAGGCGGGGTTGAACCCGAGATGGGATCCGAACGAGGAACTTGAAAAAGGTTCGACATTCGAAATCGGACCCGAACCCGACTTCGAGAAAGAACAAAGGATGAAGATAAAGAGCAGTCGAAACCGAAACTAGGAAGGGAACAAGGCCAGAACTTGGAAATAATTTCTAAGTCCGGTATTGGTCCCGGTTCCACCTCTGACAGAACTTCAAAAAGAAAACACCTAAGGCATAAAACCAAAGGCCAAAGGGAAAAGACAAAGGGGGACCCATTTTGTTCCAAAATAAAATGGGGTGGTTATTTACGGCATAACAAGCCCCAAGGGCTTCTGCTGTTACAAACACATATAAGATCAATGGTTTCTTTGGGATGGGTGGCATTAAGACTAGTGGTGTCAGTAGGTATTCCTTGATTTTGTTGAATGCCTCTTCGCACTTGGTATCCCATTTGTATACTACTCCCTTGTGGAGTAGGTGAGAGTATGGGTTTTGTTTATTCGCCAGTTGTGCTATGAACCTTCTAATGGATTGGAGCCTACCTTGGAGACCTCTCAGTTGTTTTAATGTCTTTGGTGCTTCCATTTCGAGGATTGCTTTCACTTTTGTTGGATCCACCTCAATACCCCTCATTGATACTATATATCCTAGTAGTTTACCTGATTGTACACCAAAGACACACTTCTTGGGATTTAGTTTGACTTTGTATTCCTCTAGTTTGTCAAAGATAGCAATTAAGGGTGCTATGTGATCTTTTCTTTTTTTGGATTTTTCTACGATGTTGTTGACACAGTCTTTGACTGTCTTATGGATCATGTCATGGAATATCAATGTCATGGCCCTTTGATATGTTGCTCATGTGTTCTTTAGGCCGAATGGCATCATGTTCCAGCAGTAAGTTCCCCATGGACAAGTGAAGGCTATCTTATGTTGATCCTCTTTTGCTATAATGATTTGATTGTATCTTGAAAATCCATCCATTAGTGATAGCATTTCATGTCCTGATGTCATATCTACTATCATGTCGATGTTGGGAAGTGGGAAGTCATCTTTCGGACATGCTTTGTTGAAATCTCTAAAGTCTATACGAATTCTAATGGCTCCGTTAGGCTTTGAAATAGGTACCAAGTTTGACACCCATTCTGGATAATCTATTGGTCATATGAATCCTGCATCTAGTAGCTTTTTTAGCTCCATTTTGACCAATAAGGCGATCTGAGGGTGCATTTTTTGGAGCTTTTGTCTGATAGGTTTTGCTTCTGGATACATTGCTAAGTGGTGAACCATAGTCTTTGCATCAAGTCCTGGCATGTCAGCATAACTCCATGCAAAGTTTATTTGTCTTTCCTTTAGGAATGCTGCTAGGAGTTCTTGCTCTTCTAATAATAGTGATTCCGCATAGAATGTGATATGCGGGGTCTCCTCTGTTCCTAGGTTGACTGGATTGCATTTTTTGGCCAAGACTGCTGACTTTTCCTAATGAATAGCTCTTAAAGGAAGATTGAATCCTTCATCCTCGGGTGCCTCTGAGAGGTTTTCACCATTGGATATGTCCTTTTTTTACTTTTTTCTTGTCTGAGAGTGCCATGATGTGGTTTTCACTCAAGGACTTGGATATGATTCTTAGTTTCTCACTTTTGTGACTAAAGGATTCAGTCGTTTCCCCATAATAGGCATGTGTGTCCAACTCCATTATAAACCCTACTTTGTGATCCTCATCTAGAATATTGTCCTGCAATCCCATGAATTCTGAGAGCGCCTCATCATTTTTGAATGTATCGAGAATCGATGGTCCTCGTTGGTCATAATCGATGAGTTGGGGATATTCTAAACAAATCTCATGATTTTGATGATCGGATTCAAAAGATAAGGTACTAATCATGCAAAGGGTGGTATCTTCAAATAACCTAGGTAGATTGGTCATGGTATCCTCATCATCACTACTAATATAGGCCTCATTTATAAAGTTATGTATGTCTCTACCTATGGATGTTAATGAGTGTACTTCTGCTGCTATTGGCTGAGGATAAATATTACTCATTCTAACCGAAGGACTTCGGCCACATATGGTTATACTCGGAGGGGTAGACCCAAGGCCAATATTTGTTATCGGTCACATCTCTGGCATGATAGGTATTATGAGCCCATTGTCGTTTTGTCTAAGTCTTTGGTTTCTATCATAGCCCATTGCAAGCATCATTTGCAAACCCTTGCTTCCATTATCCATTGGTAAATCTAGTACTGATCTTTCATCTTGATAAAGCATGTGTGATAGATCTTCCTCAATAACCTCCTAGCCAAGGTCTCCCCAGCTTGTGAATTCAGGATAGTCTTTAGGAGACGTTTGTGATGTGGAAGCTTGATTTTCTTGTGGGCATCCCCGTGATCTAGGAGATTGTGGTAACTCTCCTATCACAAAAGCATTGTTAGGGATCCTATAGCTTCCACAATCGTCCTCCTGGATGATGAGCTTGATGTCAGAGATGGTGAGGATGGCAGGAGTGGCGGGTGTCTTTGTCACAGAAGTGGATGCGAGGGTGGCAGGATCGATATATTGTGTATGGGTCCTCATCATTCTTTGGAACTTGGGGTATTTTGTAATTTTTTTTCAAGATTCATGCAGTATGAGAAAGGTTCAGGATCTCTATGGATGGTAACCTCTTGTCCATTATGTGTGAATTTCACACATTGGTGAAAATTTGATGCTACGGCTTTCATCGCATGGATCCATGGACGTCCTAGGAGGATATTATATGGTAAGTAAAGGTCTAAGACTTGGCAAGTAGTTTCCATGATGGTAGGCCCTACTTGAATAGGGAGTTTAATTGTTCCTTGAGACAATCTTTCTTAGTCATCATATGCTCTTATCGTGATGCCCTTTCCTTTGTCGATGGAATCTTCTGATATTTTCAACTACTTGATGAGGCTTAGGGAACATATGTTCAAGCCTGCACCTCCATCCACTAGGACCCTTTTGATTTTGCTCTTATGTACTATGGCTTCCAAGTGAAGTGCACGGTTGTGAGATGGTTGGGCAGGGAAATCTTGCTAAGAGAATGTAAGAAGATTAGGTGTAATGATATTTCTAACCATAGCTTGGAATTGTTCCACATCAAGATCTACAAGGATAGTGGATGAGGCCAACGCTTCCTCAAGAATTTTTCTATGGGCAGATGATATTTTTAGCAACTCCATGATGGAGATTTGCGTTGGCATTCTCTTGAGTTGATCTAGGAAATTGTAGCCATTAGGAACAGATCTGGATGCAGGAACTCTATTTGGTTGGGATGATCCGGCAATGGTTACTTTGCTGCCTCTTGTGGTGACTACACAATCTTTAGCATGGGCGCCCTTGATGGTGATGACCATGCAGTCTTCATTTAGGGAGGCAACAACTGTTTCATACACATGATTTACACTGCCCTTCCCTTTATCATTTTTATTTCCTTTGTTACCATGATTCGGCATCAGATTCATGTATATCTTAAGATCCTGATTTCCCGTAGGTTGTTCCATGTTTATGATTTTTTTATTGATGAGATCTTGGATATTTTTTTGAGTCTCATGCAACTGGTTGCAGTGTCACCTTTTATTTTATGAAATTCACAAATTTGATTCTTGTTATACCAAGGAGGTTTGACATTGGGTTCTTGGTAATTCTCAAATGTAGGAGGTTTGATGAGTTTTTCGTCGATCAACTTTTTCATTATGTCCTCAAGTGGTTCCCCCAAAATGATGTATTTTTGTTTGGGGTAATTTTTGTGTTGGGGTGGCCCCTTTGATCAATGAGGTTATTGATGGTTGGGTTGTTGTGCAGTTGGTGTGTTATGTGATGATTTTTTTGGTGTTTTGTTTGGGTTTGCGGTGTGGCTATATTTTGGCGAGGACCACTAATGACCACCTTGGCATCGACGACACCATCATTAGTAATTTTTTTGTTCCTTTCCCATGTGAGAAGTTTATCATTGTAATTGGATGATGGGGAGTTGTTTTTTTGTTCGGGATATGATGTTGAT
Source organism: Sequoia sempervirens (assembly GCA_007258455.2). NCBI lineage: Eukaryota > Viridiplantae > Streptophyta > Pinopsida > Cupressales > Cupressaceae > Sequoia > Sequoia sempervirens. The sequence continues at coordinate 664,175,782 of VDFB02281492.1, read as the reverse complement.
TCTATGGGTTAAGTCATGAGGGCTCGTTCGATGCTAAGCACCTTGGGGATTAATTGATCATATGTGGTGATGCTCTGAACCTTGAGATGAAATGCCAAGCAACCTTCAAGGTTGGCTATGATGGTGCAAACTTTTTGTTCTTCTAACATGTTCCACTTGCTCCTATTGGCCTTGGATCGCCATCGTTGTAGGAATGAAGTGAAAGATTCACCCTTTCCTTGTTTTAGAGCTGAGAGTTCTTCTAGACTAACATCCATTGCAATGTTGCATGCATAGTTCTTAATGAATGCATCTATAATTTCTTGAAATGTTCTAATGCCTGAAGGTAAGTGAGAGAACCATTCCATAGCGTAGCCTGCCAAACTCCTAGGGAATAGCCACATCAGATAAGTATCGTCATATGCGACTTCCATGCAATGAACCTAGAATTCCCTGATGTGATCTTCAGGGTCTCTCGTCCCTCAATATTTGTCAAATTTGGTGATTTCAAATCCCTTGGGGAATGGTTTCATCTCTAGGCTCCTATCAAATGGATAGGGACACAAGTTGCTTGGTGTTTTTGTTGTTCACCCGGATTGTATATCGAGCACTTGTTGTGAAACCAACCTGATTTGTGTCGTCACACCATTTTGCAGATCAAGGGGTGGGATGCAAATTTTTTTGGGTGTTTGAATCATGGGTTGGATTGGTGGGTTGTTCAGTGTTTTGTTTCATGGTATTTGTATCTTCTACCGAGCGAGGTAGGCTTCTACCTACTTTTGTATGAACAATGCTTGTTGTTGATCTTGTTGTTTTTCCAACAATGCTTGTTGTTGTGCTTGTTTTTGTTGGGCTGCCAATTCTGTTGCTTCTTACTACTCTTGATATTGCTTTATTGCTTGCTGATATGCTTGCAATTGTGTTGCTTGTGCAAGAATTTGTTCTTGTGCTTGCGCTTCTTGTGCTTGATATTGAGCTTGCACTTGAGCTTGTGCTTGTGCGACTTGTGCTTGTGCTACTTGTTGTTGCAATAGAGCTTGTGCTTGAGTAGTCTTGTGTGCTTGTAATGCTTGAGCAATTTCTTGTTGTTGTTGTTGCAATAAAGCTTGGCCTTGTGCAGCTTGTTGCATTTGCAGTGTGACTTGGGCTGCTTGGGTGGCTTGCATAGCTTGAGCAGCTTGTTGAGTAGCTAGGTATACAATTTTTGTTTCTACACTTGTTGGTATCCTCTTTGAAAAGTGGCTTGCAATGAGGCATTATCTTGACTTGATGTGGTGGAAGTTGGTGGCAGTGGGGGTGGTGGTGGATTCGGAATGGCGTCTGTGGTAGTGGTGAATGGTGATGTGTTGATTATTTGATTGGTGGATGGTGTTGTTGGTGGGGTGGTTTGAGTGATGAGTGGCATCGTTGATGTGATTGGCCCTTGAGAGACCATGCTTTGCGATGTTATGGGGGTGTTTGATGTTGTTGCAATTGCTTGTGCATTTATCATTTGTTGTTGTGATGTCAACAATAAGTTTTGAGCATTTGGCATAATGCTTTGATTGATGGTTGGGATGTTTTTTTGATCAATACTTGGTAGAGGGGGAAGCCCTAAACCAAGGAGTAGTGTAGATGACAATGGCAATGGTGGGAGAGGTGGAAATGTAAGGGGTGTTATTTGTTGTGAAAATTTCCTGGTGTTGAATACACCCCCTCATCTGAACATATCTCCCTCCTCTTGTGGATTTGTGAGGAGAGGGGTTTGAGGTGTTGCGTGAAAAAATGATGATGATGGATCAGGATGGAATGTGAGAGGAACATTTTTATGTAGTGGATTTTGGGGTATGTTTTGTTCCAATGTGGTGTTTGCATCCAAGTTTTTATTATTAATAAGGGGATGTGCTTGAAGAGCATTAAGAAATGTATTTCCCTTGTTAACATTGGGTTGGGTTGGAGCAAAAGATGTCATGATTTGCAGAATGTTTTGCGTGATATTGTGGGATGGGGGTGTGGATGAAATGGGAATGGTGGATGAGATTGGAGGAAATGATGTCTCCACTATGGTACTCACATCAAAATTCGAAGGTAACTTGGCCCCTTGTTTTGCTAGCTCAAGCATGTATAATGAAGGGTTAAGTCTCATCATGATGTTGATGATTTTATGGTTCTCCGGATTTTGGAGCATTTTAGTTATTTCTTCGTGAGACATTCCAAAGGTAAGATCCTCTCCTTAGTTTTCCTCTTGTAGATTTTGCATTGATGTTGGAAGGTTAATTGTGAGATTTCCAGACCCAATGGAATCATTTTAGGAGCAGTTTGACTTAAATCACTTGAAGTGGGTGTTTCTTTGTTGGCTTCCATGCTTCTCTTGTATTGAGATCTAGTTTGAACCATAAAACAAGGATCAAATTTTTAAGAATGGGAGATGAATCTCTTGATTCTTTGGATTGATCTTTATTTTATGCCTCCAAGTAGAAAATTTTAGGATATCTTGAGGATCGAAAGGTGATATGATGATGATGTAAAAGATGAATGATGTGGATGTTATGATCTTTTGGTATGTCTTGAAGGGGATACTAGGCTTTTGGGACTTTCGAATATGTTGCGGATTTTGATTTTGATTTAATTTTGGGATTTGTCCTTGATTGGTTTTGACTTTGATTTGGATTTTGAATAAATAGACCCTAGGATGTTTGGATGATTATCTAAGGGATAGATTTGATCAAAGGTTGATAATTTGAATATGTGCGGGAAGAAGGATGCATCTACCCACACCTATCCAAACAAGCTGATAGTTTCACTAAGCATATGACGAAGGATTCATCTACTTATACTAAGATAAACAAGGTGATTTTAAATAAGCATATGCAAAAGGATGTATCTACACATACCTAGCCAAAGGTGATTTTGATAATGTTTTCAAGGATTTAGTCTCAATGATTTTGATGATTTTTTATTTTACCAAAAAGCCTAGTATTAAGGATGATTTCAAGATTTTCCAAAAGGTGATTGTGAGATGATTTTTGTTTTGATGTTTTGAAGGATGGATGAAAAGAATTTTGATTTGATTTGATCCTAAGATGAACCTAAAAAAGACACTTTGTTTGCCTAGACCTAGGTATTGAAGAACAAGCTTTTCTCTAAACAAGATGTTCAAACTCTCTGAACAAATTTGGGTTTTGGCAGTAATAGAATGAATACAAACCGGGATTGTTCCGTGAAACCTTCTTATAAAAGTTGAAAAGCAGTCTTTGTCTGACTTCGTATAACATAGAGAGACGTTCTTGATGGGATATCAGACTAAGGGCTTTCACCTTTTGTTTCTTGATGTTGATTTTGCTTAATCTTTGCTTAATGGATATCAGACACATGTGTGGGGTCCAATTGTCTTTAATCTTTGCTTAATGGATTCTTTTTACTACAAAAATTTCTTGATTAGCTTTCAAACTAAATGTCCAATGTCTCAACTTCATCTTATTTCACAAGGTATATTATGTGAAACTTTGATGAAATTAAGGCAAGGGTTACCTATTGTTTAACTTTAGTGGGAAAATTGAGATGTAAATTCGAGTGCTTAGAAACCTCTAAGGATGTAATCCCAAGGGCAAGCAATAACACGAGAATTTGGTCAATGGTATTTTCCTCCTAAAGGGTTTGAAATTTTTGAGGATCATGTTGAATGTTTGTTTGCAAATATTTTCAAATAAAGCACTGTGTTTTCAAACCAAGAACAAGTACAAACCCTATGGATGTGTAAGAGAATATTTATTGGATTCCCACTTGGGCAAGTCTAGCTATGCTTATCTTTAGTGAATGGCTAGATGTTTGACCCCACTGGCTACCCTCCACGGCACTCACTTATACGGGGCAGCCAAGCATCAACACCCATGAAACTCCCATGGCATGTTTTCCATTTCTACTAAAGACCGTAAAAGTGTGGGTCGGCTTCAAAATGACCGTTCTTGCACCAACAAATAGATTAAGGATTTTGGAAAATTCTAGCACATGGGTTTTAATAAGGACTTTCCATTCGTGGAGATTGGCCCATACGGCAAGAGTCCCCTTTTGGATCCATCTTGTCGGAATCAACCGCATGATATTGGCGTTTCTTCCAATATCCACATTTATATCCCATTTGGAAATACTCTTGGCTTTAGAGTGTTACCGGTTGAGTCGTTCCCTTGGGTGAGTACTTTTTCCCCAAGGCAAGCCTTCTAGGATAAAAAAAGCAAATAAAGACAAAATATGTAACTCGATCAATCTTTGATAGCAACAAAGAGAGAGAATATACTTTATAATGCCCCCACTAACACTCGCACAAGATCTTGTTCAATTTTAAACCCAAATCGAAGTGTGAAGGTGATGCTTTGTCTCACCCTAATGTCATGAAAAGGGCCTTTTGATTTTCAAGATCACTATAAAGCGCGAGAGAAGCGCATACGTCCTTTTTCAATGCCTTTAGTTTGAGTAACCTTTCACGAAAACAAAGTTGAACTTGTTCTTTTTAATATCCACAAAGCAAAGTGTGAGTTCTTTTTAAGCACCAAAAGATGAGTGAAAGATACTTTGTTCAATTGTTAATCCAAGAAACGAAATCTAGTAAGTTGTGATCCTAAGGTTCATTTTAGCCTTTGCAAGAAGAAATTGAAAATTCTTTTTAAACCCAAACAAAAATTAGTGTCCTAAGAAAGAAGAGATGGAAATTTCATGAAAAAAGTGTTAAGCAAACACTTAAAGTGTTTAAAAACACTTGGATTTTTCAAAATATCCTCCTCATTCTTCATTTTCCTTCTTTGCTTTATTCTTTGTTCTCCTTTGTTTCCACGTTGTACCTTCATTATCCTTTCACTTTCACCTTCCTCGCTTTCCTTCATTTGTACCTATTCCATAGTGGATTGGTGTCAAATGTGCAAATGACCCTTTCCCAATCCTTGCTCAAAAATTGAAGTGATGAGATGCAATGGAGATGAAGAGCAAAATTAGTTCTCAAACCAAGAGAGTAACTTTGCATAAGAGTTGTAGATGAGTTGATGAATATTAAGGCCTTTATTTATAGATTTTCTTGATGAGAGATTGGCCAAATGGATGAATGTCGGACAAATATTGGACCAATGAGAGGAGGCCACTTGTCAAGTTGTGATAGGCTGAGGGATGTGCAAGATTTGGGAAATGTGCCCAAGAGAGGGAGATTTCAAATTTGAAAATGAGAGTTAATACTTAGTTTGACTTGTGCAAGGGACATGTAAGAGCCATGTAAGAGCTCATAAATGACTTGTTGGATGTACATGTCCACTTGTTTTTTTGAATTCAAACTTGATGGAATATTCCTCAAAGATGCCATGTTGATGGAAAATGTTGGATTTAATAAATCAATAAATTGATTTATTTGTGCAAGTGGAAAAATATAGAGAATGTGATGGGTAGTTAGGTTAGGCTAATTTAGGATTAGATTAGCTTAATAATGATTAGGCGAGTTTGACCAATTTGACTCAAATATTTGGATTTATTTAAATCAAAGAGGGATGGAATATGTATTTGGGGATTTAATTAAATAAAGTTTTGTTTATTTAATTAAAAGGATGATGTTTGATTTATTTAATTTAAATTGATGACTTTAGGAGATTGAATTGAATGAACTTGATATATTTGATGAATGGAATATGATTATGCATGATGTAAATTTTGTGTGTCTACACATCTAATATATGCATCAAATCTTTGTCAATATCACTCACAATCTAACTATCATTTTCATCTCGAATTCTAGTTTCTTCTCAAGTTATAGTTTTGATTTCTTATATTTGCAATAGTTTTTAATCTTACATTTGAATCTCCAATAAATCATAGCCTCTTGTGTGTGTTCTTCTGAGAGCCATTTTTTTTACACAAGATCTTGATTTGAGGAGTGTAATAGAGATAATTAGTCTATTTCCACACAAGTAGATTAGAGTTTTGCATTTGCATTTGCATATTTGAATAATCTTCTTGCAAGTTCTCTATTATTTGGATGTTGGAATGATTTGAATCTTAATCCATAAGATCTCAAATCTATTTTGTTTCCTCCATCTATAGTATGTATCAATCATACCAACATATGTTTTAGTTTCTATCATTTAATAATAAGATCAAATATTACCCAATTATTTCCTCCAAAGCCAAGTCATCATCAAATCATGCAAATAATTTTTTTAGCAGAAAATAAGTAAAATTAGACCATAGTTGGTCACTAATAGGATATCCACAATTATTATATAAATGGTGTAAACCTTAATGCCAATGATCATTTACCAAGAAAATATTTGACTTTTAAATATAGTTATGGAACATATCCTTTTGAGAAAGAAAATGTTTTAACACCAATAGATAGGAATTTCAAGAAGAAAATCATGCTCTAATGAAAACTATTGGTTGGATTTTTAACATGGGTTAACTCAAGAAAGGTCATGGGACATCTCTCTCAAAAGTAGATTTGAATATTTCCTAGAGGTTTTTCCCATAGGTCTTTGCTATACTAGGTTAATTGAGAGTTGTTGGTGTGAATGAGGTTTAGTACCTAACCAGTTCCATTTTAGGATCTATTCAGACCAAGTTCTACCACATGATTTTACTCCTTCCTAAATTGATATATCATATATTAATATTCTTTTACCTCCATGGACTATAACTCCACCTCTTAGGCCCTTTTTCCCTTTAATGTTAATAGCACCTCATTTTGTTCCTCTTCTTCTTGGTTGTTGAAATATAGAAAAAGGGGATCCTAGGTCCTAAATTCAAAGAACCTAAGATGTAATGGTGGAATTTTTCCACATTTGAACATTAGGATGCAGATCACAAGATGAAAATATTGACTTTCAACCACAATGGTGAGCCAATCATTCCTAGATATACATCTAAAGGGGGGATTAGAATGGATTTGAAATATATTAGAATGATTAAACTAATGATACTATATGCCCTAATACATGAAATGCAAAATCCCAACAACTAACAAAGAGAAACAACAATTTGCAAGTGGATATCTATAGGAAGTGCAAAGAACAACAAACCTACTTTAAAAAAAATTATTTTATGTGCCTATAAGGACTCATTCACCCAATGGTGAATGGGTATTTGTACAAGGGTCTTGATAAAATTTTGGAGTCCTCTAGTGTCAAATCTAATCTTCTATTTTCCACATGCAAACTTGTCGAAATGCTAGAAATGAATTTTGTAACTTAGTTTTTGTAGGTTGACAAGACTGATGATAACAAATGCAACAATACAAAATTTCTCTTCAATATCTCTTCAATCCTTCTTCAACTTGTAACCTGCACATACACAAAGAGGGAAAAAAAATTTACCATATAGGGGTTTTCCTCAGTCAAACCCCATGAATAGTCTTCCCACTTTCACAATGACAATGCCAATAGTAAAAACCTTAATAGAAAGGAAGGAAATGATGAATGAAAAATTTGTTAAAACTCACCACCTTTCAATGGCTTCCTTGAAGGATTAAAAAGACATGTACACATCACTTCAAGGGAATTGGATCTTTCTTTCTTGATTTTCTCGAATGCTTGAATTGATGAGGACCTACAACACTTGTTATCTTTCACAAGTCAACATGAACAAACATAAAATTTGACATGATGTTAGGATCTTGATTGCTGCTACAAATGAATGATAATGTCTCTCTTGAATGCTCTTGACAATAATATTTTCTCTTAAATGCTAGAAGGTGTGTGTTACATTTCAAATGGTAAAACAACTATGTATTTATAGGTGTTTATCTAATTTCCTAAAAATTGGATTCTAAAAGCTGACACTTACAATTTGAATTTGAATAATTAAAATGTTATCAAAAACATATTTAATTTAGGTACTAGATCATAAATGGGACCCATTCACCCATGGGTGAATCGGTCTTGGTGTATACTTCTAGACACACATGATCCAAGTCATTTTAATTACATTTATTTAATTTTGGTTCCCCTTTCAAAAAAAATATAAGAATAAGGCTTTGGAATGCATAATTTTGAAAATAAAAATATTAATTAAGTCTAATAAATTAAGGGACCCAAACATAGTGTGAATTGTAAAGGTATAAAATTATCTACACTACATTTAGCCCCCAATTTAGTGAGAGTATGAACTTACTCTTAGATTCAAACTAAAGTAGAGAAATATTTGTCAAGGGAGGTCCAATTATACAACTATTGGAAAGATAAGATGACTAAGGATCCAAGAGAGTGATCAAGCCCCCAAGATCTATGATCTCATTTCAAACCAATATAGGGATAAAAGAACACACGTGTAGTAGCAATACAAGCTACACAAACATTCAATGTAAAAGTTAATGCAAAAAAAATATGGACTAGCAAGTTGTATTATGCTAAACACACATGAAACACATGGCCCCATACAAGGTGCATTATGTTGGGTGGCCATGTTATGCCAATGCCACACTGGCTTCAACATCCATGAACAAAGTGAAGCATAAATGTGAAACTCACCTCATGGGGTACAAAAAAAACTCACCTCAAGGGGTACAAAAAAAACTCACCTCATGATGTGCAACAAAAGTCACCTCAAGGTGCCATAAATGATATTAGGATAAGGTCAAAAAGTTAACTTTATCAACAACAATCAAAGTGGATTTTATTAAGTCATGAAAGGCCACACCTTAGAGAACATCACACATGACATCACCACCAAGAGAGGACTATTCAAGGAATAGAATATCACACCTTAGGGAATACTAGCCATTGTATTACCACCAAGAGATATTTCACATGCTAAGAAAGGTCACACTCTTCTAGGTCATCACGTCTAACATTACCATAAAAGTGATACTTCACATAGATCAAGAAAGCCACATTTTGATTGATATGATCACACTTCCTGGGAGATGTATGACATTATCACTGAGAAGGGATCATGTAAATAATAATCAGGGGACTATATGCCCCCTTAAAATGTTAGTGTATTTTCTACCCTGGCACTTTAAGAAAATAATAGATAGGGATATCAATAAGAAATACACCTGATACAAGGCTACCTAACCCCTTTCCCCACAAGTGTAGGAAAAAAGGTGAGCCCACTAGTTCATGATATGTTTCTCCTTGCAAAATAAAGTATGAAATGCATAAATCCAAGTTTATACCTCCATGCATGGTAGTGAATATGTTATGATACTACAACTACCACATGGTAAGGAGTGGAAACTAATACTATTTATTAATTGAAACACAATAACTTTAAGACCTTTTGTCATTTCTTGTGTGTTAGGCTCTATAGGGACATGAATACCTTGCTTTCTTATCCCACACACTTTTTCATTATAGCCAAATTGTTTCAAAAGCTCATAACCTCTTCCATAAAACTTACTTTCATTTATTTCGAGGAAGGTGATTTATTCATCTAAGCAAGATACCTTGTCATCTTTATTCCCAACAATATCTTCCCAAGTAGGAGGGCTAGGGGGAGAAACAAACAAGACTCCCATGACACTCAAGGGTTGTATCTTCTGACACCAAGATACCTGTGTCACAAATAGGAGAGGTATTGGGAGAAGAATAACTATAATTGTCATGATTGTCAATGATCATATCCTCTTGTATCAAAACATCGTCATAAATGGGAGTGATATTGGGATATGATTGAAGACTAGGCAAAGTGATATTAAGGAATGTGTCAATAATTTCATCTTCTTGTGTCGTAATATCTTCCTAAATGGAAAAGTATTAGAAGAGGTAAAAACAAGATTCTCATGACACTCTGATTTGATCTTCTAACACCAAGGTACCTTTGTCACAAGGGGAGAGGCACTGGGAGAAGAAAAATTATGATTGTCATGATTATCCATGATTGCATTCTCTTGCACTATAAAATTCTCACAAATAGAAGAGATATTAGGAGGGTAACTAACATTCTTATCAATGGTTTCATTTATTTTCCTTAGATTATGCTCATAATTTGGGAGATTACAATCGTACTGGCCATGTGATACCCTATAAAAACTATATGTTTGAAAAGGAAATATGCCTCTACTTATGAACTTTGCAATGTGTTGCAATAACCTAAGGTTATAAATTACAAAAATGAAAGCTATTTTGTCCAAATTATTCAATGTTTTAGAAAATATAAACAATTGTACTAAAAATATAATGAGTTTAAATATTGAAATGCAAAATAGTTTTCCAAATTTATAACAAATCAAGCAAAATGACACCTTTCTTGCATATGAAATAACATGTTTTAGAATTTCAAATCAGACAATTGTAGGCAAAAATGGATTAATAATACAAAGACAAAAGGTTGTGAAAAAGCTATCTGAGACACTTGTACAAAGATAGGTTCCCCCAAGGGAAAAATGGGTCTTTGAACAAAGTTCTGAAAACTGAAAATTTGAAGTTTTATGTTATTGTTTAATGATTCTTTCTCTAGTTGCAAGCAAGTTAATCAGTTATTGCTTTTTCTAGTTTTTTCTCAATGTAGGACAAGGTAATGCCAAATGCAAGTGTGAAACAAATGTGAAAATATTTTGACAAATTTTTAATACAAATTATAGATCTAAAATGTAGTAATTGATTGATTTTAAGATGCCACAACCTGAAAATGATGATTTTGATGCAATTTTTTTACTTGTTTCTAACCAAAAATGAAAGATGTAATTTACATGAATTGAACAATTTCATAATTTTAACAACTTAATCAATGAAAATTAAATGTAAATCTGATCTAAAGATGACTCTAATGCTATAATGCAATATGTGGTGCAAAATTTATGATGCAAAGACAAAACCCTAAATGGGAAATGCAAAGCAATGCAAGGAAAAACCTAGATCTAGGGTTTGAAAAGCTCCCAATTTTAGAAATTTTAGAGTCTTAACATGCCAGGTTCACCAAAATGAAATATAGAAAAATGGACCCTAGGTCCTAAGTGTAAAGAACCTAGGATCCAATTGTGGCCTTTTTTGACATTTCATTAGGATGTAGATCACAAGGTGAAAAGATCAACTTTCAACCTCAATGGTGATCCAATCAAATATGGATCTACATATGAATGGGGGATTAGTATCATGGATTGGAAATATTTTAGAATGATTAAACTAATGATCCTATATTCCCTAATACATGAAATGCAAGATCCCAACAACTGAAAAATAGAAACAACGGCTTGTAAGTGGATTTGGGAAGTGTAAAGGACAAAAAACCTGCTTAGAAAAATTGGCTTTGATGTACTACAAGGACTCATTCACCCAATGGAGAATGGGTTTTTATATAGAGGTCCTAATCAACTTTTTGGGTCCTCTAGTTTTGGATCTAACCTTCTATTTTCTACTTGCAAACTTTTTGGAATGTCAGAAATGAGTTCTACAGCTTAGTTTCTATAGGTTGACAAGATTGATGACAACAAATGCAACAATGCAAAATTACTCTTCAAGATCTCTTCAATCCTTCTTCAACCTATAACCTACACATACACAAAGAGGGAAAAAAATTGTGTCATATAGAGGTTTTCCTCATTCAAACCTCGTGAATAGTGTTCCCACTTTCACAATGGCAATGTAAATAATAAAAACCTCAATGGAAAGGAAGGAAATGATGAATGAATAATTTTATACTACTCACCACCCTTCAATGGCTTCCTTGAAGGACTAAAGACATACTCATCACTTCAATGGAATTGGATCTATTGAACAAGACAACTGAGAGGAGAGGTGAATTAGTTGTAGCAATTTTAACCTTTAAAACTTTCACCGGAAGTTAGATCAATAACCATTCAAAAATCCTTTACTCTGATAATGTGAATAATCATTAAGTGTAGAAGTGTAAACTAAATGAAGTAAAACCATACACACAATAACACCATATTTACGTGGAAAACCCAATGAAGGAAGAACCATGGTGAGGATTATCTCACAATATAAGGAATTTCAAAACCAAATACAAAGGCTCACTACCAAAAGGCTCACTGCCAAGATAGGACTTGTCCAAAATAGGACTCACTATCTAGTGAGGGCTCACTGTCTAAAGGAATCACTACCATAGAATTACAAAGAAGATAGAAGAGGATTGTCATAGAGAGAAGACTATCTCAATTTAATTAATAGATATTTCCACCAAAATTCACTCACACACTTGCAAACATGCTTGAATGATATATTACACCTTCATCTCATTGCCTCCAGGAACTCGCCACTTGAGTTTCACATTGATCTGCTCAAACTCACGTCACACACTTTTTTGCATCTATCTCATATCTATCTTGCATCTATCTTATCCCTCACAAACATCTCAACTTGTATTTATACCATCTTCAACCTTGAAACTCATCAAAGGTCGGCCACACACCATTTGTATTTACAAATTCAAATTAGGTCAACACCAAAATATTCTACGATGGAATTAGAATGAGGGTGACCTAAAAACATACTTAATGAGGACCTAAATAGGTCCTAACATGCTTTGGAATGCTTACATAGACTTTGTAAGTATTTTTTAACACAAGGTCGACCAACACCAGTGTAAAACACATAAAAAAAATTAAGCATACACATCCTTAACATCATCCAATCTCTTTGGATAACAAACTTCACTCAAACATGATATTATCAGCTTATTCTCAAAACCACAAGTCCTAAAACCAAAGTTTAGAAAAATTTGGAGCAACTACATTTTCCCAGACCACAACCAAACATACTGAAAAGAATAGTACACACATTGGTGAGAATATCTCACACTGTGCAATGATCCAAAAGTCTAGATTTTGAATATAGGAATTACCAACAATCATGAATAATATGTCTAAACCACACAAGCATAGAAGCACATCTCAAATCATATCTCAAAGCATACACTAAATACCTACAAACCTTCTTTATTATCATTTTCTCAATATGCTCATCTTTACATGCTTCACTTGTTGTCTTAGGTTCAACTATAGAAAGTAAATAGATTTATTTTAGCAGTAGTAGTAGCTCTTCTTCTAAATTCAATACTCCTTTTCTCTTGTCTCTAATGATTTAATCTTCTAAATGATTCTTTTGCACATATTTAGGTGTCTTTGGGGACACCACCGAAGCTTCTTCTTCTTCATTCTTATTTTCTTGTTCTTCAACTTCTTCTACTTCTCTACAGGATATGTGTAGAATCATGATGGGCCAAAAAGTGGCAATATGATGGGCATTTGTAGGGCATGTGACTGATGACTTTTTTTTTACCCAACATTGATTAAATGAAAAGGGTTTTTAAAGGAGATTCTCATTTTTCCACCAATATAAATTTTGCTCTACTTTGAATTTAATAAATAATTATTATTCATTTTCTATTTGAATTATGACTAAAGTCCTGATTGATAGGCTAATCGAAAAACATCTATAGCTTTCAAACAGTATCAAATTTTTAGAATCCAAAACATGAATCACATTCTATGCTTTGTATACTATAGGATTAAAAAAATAAAAAATGAATTTCATGAATTTTTGACCAAGTTAAGGTGGTCAGACATACGAGTTTTTTATATTTTTTAAAAGTCGTAATAAAAAAAGAATAATTAATTATTGACTTCAGAAAAAATTACAAAAAAATATGCATCACATCCAGACATGAGTCTTCTACTTATGTCTAAAATATTATAAAAAAATATTATCATTTTATCATGGTTAGGGTGGTCAGACAGATGCCTACTTCTTATTTTTTCCCTAAAATTTGAGTACTACTGCATTGAAATTTCAAATTTTCACCAAATAGATTTTTTTTTAAAAAAAATAACCCTAGTGGCTTAGAAACTACATTCAATTTGCTACATATTCTATTCTTACATATTTTTGAAATAATATAGATAACTTATTCAAATTTTTACATCAAGTTTCCTAACTCTGATTTTCTTAATTTTTTTGCCACTTAAGGGCCTATTTTTTCCATGATGATCCTACACATACCCTACAATCAGGTTCATTTGATACATATCCCTCTACTTCAATTGAATTATTCAATGCTTCATCAACCTTGACTTTTATGATTTCTACAATCTTTCACAAACTTTTATTGTAGCATCTATAAGCTTTCCTTCTAAGGGAGTATCCAAGGAAGATACCCTTATCATATTTTGCATTAAACTTTCCTAAATTTTCTTCATCTCTTTTGATATAACATCTTCTTCCAAATACTTTGAATTACTTTACAGTAGGAATCTTTCCATACCACAACTCATAGAGAGAATTATGTTGTTAGTTTTTGCTTGAAATCAGTTGAACACATAAATAGAAATGTGAATTGCTTCTCTCCAGTAGACTTTTGGTAGACTTGCCTCAATGATCATCATTATAGCAGCTTCTTGAATCATTAAGTTCTTTCATTGAACAAATCCATTCTGCTAAGGAGTTCTAGGAGTAGACAATTTCCTTTTTATTCCATGTGCTTCAAAAAAACATGTTAAACTCATTGGAGGTAAATTTTCCACCTCTATCAAACCTTAAGCATTTGATTTTCATGTCCATTTAATTTTCAACCATAGCTTTGAATGATTTTAATTTTTCTAATGCATTAGATTTCTCTTTAAGAAAATTAACCCATGTCATTCTAGAGTAATCATCAATCAAAAGCATAAAATACCTATCACCTTGTAGACTTCTCACCCTTGTAGGACCACAAAGATCTATATGAATCAAATCCAGTAGTCCAATAGTAGATTGTTCCTTTGACCTAAATTTGTTTCTATCTTGCTTCCAAACTGAAAGTCCTTGCAAATAGTATTAACAAGCTTTGTGATTCTTTTTAAATCTCTCACAGCTTGTGCTACACTGATTCTTAGGTCATATTGTCAAAATTCATGTGGCATACAATGGTGCCATAACCAACTGTCATTAATCTGAGACATAAAGCAATGTCCATTAGTGCCCTTAAGTTGATAAATATTTCCTTTATACTTCTTTCCAGTAGCAATCACGGTTCTGGATCCTTTCCTTCTTTCACATTTCTCATCCTTGAACATAGGATTATATCCTTTTCTACAGATCTGTCCAACACTCAAAATATTATGCCTTAAACCCTTAACATAGTAGACATCATCAGTATTATGCTTACCATCAAAACTGACTAAACCTATCCCACATATGTTAGCACCAGTATCATCTCCAAACGTAACTAAGCCTCCATCATATTTTTCAAGTTTAACAAAATTAATTTTGTCACTAGTCATGTGATGCAAACAACCACTATCAACAACCCAGTAGTTATTTTCCTATTTAGCATGCAAAGAAGAGACCATAGTACTTTCAACTTTCTTTGGAGTGCTTTATTTCACATATCTTTAAGTATTAGAAAAATTAGATTCATCTTTTATAGCCAAGAAAAATCGTTCATTATCATTAAAATTTCCATAATTAGACTCATCGTCAGAAATGTCAGCATCTTCGTTTACATAATATGCTCTCTTGATCATATTTCCTTTGTTTTATTTGCTTTCTCTATGTTTATTCCTCTCATCTTTTTTAGGACATCTTGAAGCATAATGACCTATTCCCCCACAACTAAAATATTTGAAAGGTAACTTACCTTGATACTTATCAGAGCCCTTTTTCATTCTTCTTACAAAGTTAACTTCTACTTCATTGAAATTTTCTTCATCTGGATCTTCAACTTTTGTAGCCCTAAAAGAAGTTTTTGTCTTTGATCCATTTCTCAAGCTAGGCTTTCTCATTTCAAATTAGGCTAGAGTACCAAACAACTAATCTTTAGTATAGGTCTTATAATCTACAAATTCCTCAATAGCAAATACCTTTTCACTATACACATCAGGGAGAGTTATGAGAATTTTCTTTACTATCCTCACATTCCACATACTATCTCATCCACTCTTTTTACGTAGAATTTTATGTTCTCATCTTCAGTCATTCACAAGACCTTAAATCGTGCCTCCAAGTTATGCAACTTTTGTTCTTTAACCTTTTAATATCCTTCATGGATCTTTCCAATGCATCCCAAACGTCTATAGCAATATTCAAATTGATAACTTTAATTAATTCAGAATGTGAAAGACTATTATTTAGAATAATTTTTTTCTTTATTGTTTGCTTCATGTGCCCTAATCTCATCAGCAATACTTGGACCATTAGCAGGAGTAGTGTATGGAGTCTTATCAACTTTCTCAACATCATATCCACATTATTCAAGATATCCTCCCATATTTTTCTTCCAGAAAGTGTAGTCAATGTCATCAAACTTAGGGCACTCAATAAATATCTTATTCAACATCTTGGACCTTCCTTAAGCAGTTAAGTTCTTCTCCAAGGAACCAAGCTCTAATACCAATTGTTGAACAAGTCAACTGAGAGGGGGGTGAATCATTTGTAGCAATTTTAACCTTTAAAACTTTCACTAGAAGTTAGATCAATAATGATTCACAAATAATTTATGAGCTACTAATGTGAATAATCTTTAAATGTAGAAGCATAAATTGAAAGAAATAAAACCATACACACAATAAAACTATATTTACATGGAAAACCCAATGATTAAAAAACCACAGTGAGGATTACCTCACAATATAAAGAATTCCAAAACTGAATACAAAGGCTCATTATTGAAAAAGGCTCACTACCAAGACAAGAAATACTTGTCCAAAACAAGGCTCACTATCCAGTGAGGGATCACTTCCCAAAGGGCTAATTGCCATAGAATTACAAAGAAGATAGAAGAGGATTTTCATAGAGAAGACTATCTCAATGCAATAGTGATTTCCACCACAATTCTCTTAAACACTTGTAAACATTCTTGAATGATAGAGTACACCTTCAGCTCACCACCTCCAAGAACTCACCACTTGAATTTCACACTCATCTACTCAAACTCACATCACATGCACTATTTTTCATCTATCTCATTTCTATTTTGCATCTATCTTATATCGAGCACAAACATCTCAACTTGTATTACTACCATCTTCAACCTTGAAACACATCCAAGGTCGAACACACACCATTTTTATTTACAAATTAAAATTAGGTCACCACCAAAACATTCTATGATGGAATAAGATTGAGGACCACCCAAACACATACTTATTGAGGACCTAAATAAGTCCCAACACACTTTACCATGCTTACATGAAATTCATAAGTAGTGTTTAACACAAGGTCAGCCAAGACCAGTGTAAAACACAAAAAAATTAAGAACACACATCCTTAACAGGATCCAATCTCTCTGGATAACAAACTTCACTCAAACACGTGATCTTATTAGCTTATTCTTAGAACCACAAGTCTTGAAACAAAAAGTCATAAAAATCTAGAGTAACTACATCTCTCCCAGACCATAGCACATGACATACTAAAAAGCATAGTACACATACTGGTAAAAATATCTCGCATAGTACAATGATCCAGAAGCCCAAATTTTGGATATAACAATTACCAACAATCATGAACAATATGTTTGAACCACACAAGCATAGAATCACATCTTAGAGCATACATTGAATAACTGTAAACCTTCTTTCTTACAATTTTCTCAGTATCCTCGACATACACAACCAAAAACCAACTTCCATGACATCAATGACAACAACCTATTGACATCAATTACAACACCTTCATACTTGCAATAGGATCCTGCTTGCTTGATTTTTTGGAATGCTTAAATGCATGAAAACCTACAACACATGTTAGCCTTCACAAGACAACACGAACACACATAAACTTTGACATGATGTTAGGATCTTGATTGCTGCTACAAATGACTGATAATGATGGTCTTGAATTCTCTTGACAATAATATTTTCTGTTGAATGTAGAAGGTTTGTGTTAGATTTCAAATGGTAAAACAACTATGTATTATAGGTGTTTATCTAATTTACAAAAAATTAGATTCCAAAATTTGACACTTACAATTTGAATTTCAATCATTAAAATTCTGCCAAAAACATTTTAATTTAAGTCCTATGTCATAAAGGGAACCCATTCACCCATGGGTGAATAGGTCCTGTCCCATACTTCCAAGACACACATGATCCAAGGTAATTTAATTATTAAATTCATTTATTTAATGTTGGTTCCCCATTTGGAAAATGGTAATAATAAGACTTTGGAATGTATAATTTATAAAATTAGAAGATTAATTAAGTGCAATAAATTAAGGGACCCAAAGATAGTGTGAAACTGTAAAGGTATACAACTTTCTACACTACAATTGCAAAAAAATATATCAAGACAGAGAAATAACTTAAAAAAATTTATCTAATATAACTTAGTTTTTTTCCCCTAATATATTATCATTTCGGGTTTACTCTAAAAGTTGCCTCACCCAAAGAGGGCTAAAATGGCTTCTAAGTTTATGACAAATTCTAATTGTAGGAGAATGTATATGGATGTCTCTCAATGCACTATAGAAAAGGACATAAATGATTTTGTTAATACAAACTTCAATTTGATTTAGGTTGATATTTCCCCTTGTTCTCTTGGTGAAGATATCTATAATTTCCAATTCTATATTGCCTGGTTAGTAGAGACGACTAGGACAGATAAACACTCCAAGGACAATTTCAAGCTAAAAGTTAGGGTTTTAACCTCTTATCTTAGATCTATTATAGCTAATTCAACCCAACCACTAGACATAATAGATGATTCTTTTCACCCTAGTTTAGATGGAAGTAAGGTAACTAAAAATATGTAAATATCAATCTTATAATAGAGTCACTAAAAATTGGGTCTTGAAGAAATAATAACTAAGTGATCAAAATTCAATAAAGAAACAAAGAAAACATGTGATGAAATTAAGTTTAGAACAAATGAAATTTCAATAGGATATAAATGTGTTCAAAAAGGAATAATCCATATGGATCAATGTTGATATAAATCTTGAGGAAATTATTGAAATAAGTGGTGGTACATTAGTTGCTAAGCAAGTATTTCAAACTACCAATGAAAAATTATGTCACCATAGATAAAAAAAAATATAGAATAGAAAATTTTTGGGTAAGTGCATGGAAATGGGGGACGGGTCTTAGTGGTCACTTTTCTTCTTAAATGAATAAAAACTAATCTTGGATGAAAACTTGAAGATAGTTAAACTCAAAATTTGAAGATTCAACAAGAACAAGAATCATAGTTCTCATAATATGCTTTCTAAAAGTTTCTTTTTGTTTTTTCAAAATGATAAACATTAGGGGTTTCAAATAGGGGGAGTGCATAATATTCTCTTGTTAATTAACATAGTGTCCAGTGTGCTCCCCCTAAAATTTTAACTCTTTCTTAGTATTTCAAAAATTTCTTTGATGAAAAATTAGCTAACATCATGTTGTTTGTGCCAAAATTTTTTGCTATTTTTTTTATGAATGTATAATTTTTTACTTATTTTCTAAGTAGACACATCCTCAAAAGCTAGAAATTTAGCATGCTCCCACCTAATATTTTTGGAAACTAATCAAAAATCATTTTTCTTTAATGTGTATATAATATAGCCCACAATGTAAAAATTTAATTTGTTTTGAATTTTGATGAACTCATAAAAATGAAACAAAAAATAATACACATAGGTTTTTGAAAAAAATGAAGACACTAGAAAATAAATTAAAGATAAAAAACTTAACATATTTGAAATCTAGAGAAATTATGTGGTTAGAAAGGTAAGAGAGAACTCAACATTATTGTGGTATTTTTCATCTCCACATTAAAAGATGTGCAAACCTAATAGAGGCCACAATCGAGATTGTCTCCTTTTTTAAATATTTGGAAAAACCATGCCTTAAATGGCTATTGACATGTAAGTACAACCCTTTGGGTTGGATGCCAAGGAAATCCAGCTCTAAGGGTTAGAAATACCAAAAAAAAAAAAAAATTTGAGCACATTATAGTGCACTCATTTCATCACATAGATGTGTTATAATGTGATCACTATTATAAAATTCTCATATTTTTATTAATAAAAATGAAACTTTCCTCTTCACATATATCTCCAATTATCTCTCTCTATCCATATATTTCCCTAACTCTATCTCTCTATCTATGTATCTATCTCCCTATCCTTCTCTATTTGTCTAAATCGCCCTCTATCTACATCTCTCACTATCCCTCCTCTCTCTACCTATATATCTCCAACCCTCTCTATATATTTGTACCTCCCTCTATTTATATATATCCATATCCCTCTCCCCTATCCCCATCTATATGTTGAGCTATATATCCTTCTATCCCCTATCTCTCTCCCTCTTTAGACATATATCTACCTAGCTCTCTTCCTCTCTCCCTCTCTTGATCCCTCCCTCTCTCTCTCTCTCTCTCTCTCCCCCCCTCTTTGAATACTCAAATTAGGATATAATGTGCTGATGTTATAATGAAAGAATATACTTTGGAATTAAAAATAAGGATAAAATACATGGGAATCTTGTGATTCAAGACCCATATTCTTTAATTTAATCTACATTGTGTTTCAATCAAAATAAAAATATTTTTTTCAATGTAAAATAAATAAATTGCATTTTTTGATTGAATTTTAGATGTTTATACCTTATCATCAGAAATCTTGCCTTTATCTACCTCATATCACTTTTCTATTACCTTGGGGATAGTGTACAAAATACATCTAAACCAAAAAAATAAGTATTCCTTTAAATTCAAAGCAATGTGATTTAGGCACACCCATATTTCCTTCATCTTTTAAATCAATGGTGGTTGAATGCTCCTTTTGTAAGAGGGTCAACAATGTTTCAATTTTGTAGAAAATATATGTGTACATCAAACAACAAATAAAATCATGGAATGTGCAGTTTTTTTAAAATATTTTTGAGTAGAAGGAAAATTATTTTAAATAACTATCAAGCATTAATGATCAAATTATTTCACAAGGTATGGATGTAGTTGTCTTTGAACAACAAAAAAGGTTACATGAAAAATGGGAAGAATTACTATCAAGAGAAGTATACTGGAGACAAAATTCTAGGGAACTTTGACTAAAAGAGGGGGATAGAAATACCAAATTTTCCACATTTCTACTTAGATCAAAAGAGCCAAGAATTCCATCTTTTCAATTCAAGACTGTATATCAAGGGTTTGTCTTACTAAATAATAAGATGTTTAGAAGGAGGGTATTCAATATTTTTCTAATTTGTTATATGTTCCTACATCTCAATCCTCACAATCCACAAGGGAAAGAGAGGAATTACTAGATGTCATACCAAAGTTGATTAGCAAAGAAGATAATGATCATCTAATGAAACCATTCATGTTAGAGGAAGTGAAATTTATTATTTTTTCTTTACCTCCTAATAAGGCTCTAGGATAGGATGTATTCACAAATATTTTCTTTCAAAAGTGTTAGGATTTTATTAGTAATGATATTTTCAAATCTATGGAAGAGTCTAGGAAATAAGGGACCATGCTGAAACAATTCAATGTTACTCATTTAGCTATAATTCCAAAGGTTGATTCCCCAAATCATTCTCAAATTTTAGGCTAATATCACTTTGTAACATTGTGTATAAGACATTTACAAAAGAAATATATTTTAGACTACACTCTTTTATTCCTAAAATAATATCTGAGGAGCAAGGGGTTTTGTACCAAGGAGAGAAATAGCTAAAGGTGCACTAGTTGCACATGAGGTATTGCACTCTATTAATTCATATAATTTACCTTATATCATCATCAAACTTGATTTGATGAAGGCCTATGATAGAGTAGACTGGCCATTTTCTTTACTAGCGTTAAAGGAATTTAGTTTTGACCATAAATGGTGCAAGTGGATTTTATCATGCTTATCAAGAGAAAACCTTTTGGTATTTATCAATGGTTCTTCAGTAGAATTTTTCAATTCAACTCAAGGGGTAAGACAAGGGGATATTTTTTCTCCATTTCTATTCATTATTCTTATAGAGGAATTAAGCATATCAGTTCAAAGGGGTCATTCATAGGGTTTATGACAAGGTATTTCTCTTCCATTCATAAATATTATAGCTACACATTCACTATTTATAGATGATACAATTCTATTTTGTAAGGAATCATTTTCAGAAGATAAACAAATCAAAATGGTACTTGACAATATTCAACTCCCTCAAAACAAAAAGTCAATGAAAGCAAGTCTAAATTTTTTATTTTTAACACAAAATCAGCTCTTAAAAGACAAATAGTGAAACTTCTAGGCTTTGAAGTAGCATAATTACCTTGCAGGTATCTAGGAATACCATTTTTTATAGGAACCAAAAAAGTATCATAGTGGGGCAAAGTAATTCAAAGCATTCAATCAAGAAGTGCATCTTGCAAGAGAAAGTGGCTTTCTCTTTCAGGAATGATCTTAATGATAAAATTAGTATTATCAATTATCCCCAATTATTATATGGCAGTATTAAAAGCACCAAAATCCATCATTATGGAAATTGAAAAGTTAATAAGAGGATTTATATGGAAATCCAATGTGGATGACACAAGGAAAACTCCATTAATTTAATTATACAAGATGTGTGTTGAAAACATCAAAGGTGGGGCAAGAATCCATAATTTATTAGCAAGGAACTTGTCACTAGGAGCTAAATTAGTATGGAACATGTATGCAAAGCCACATTCAAAATGGTGCAAAATCATGCGAGCTAAATATCTGGATAATATAACTCAATGCAAGACTTTTACTATATCAAAACCACCATTAGGGTCAGCTATGTGGAATTTTCTAATTTCATGTAGGAAAATTATTATGCCATACATAACTTAGGAAATACACAATGGTAAAGAATCCTTATTTTGGAAGGATTCTTGGAATGGCCATCCACCATTGAACTCACTTCAATATTTTCAACTAGCTAAAGATATTACAAAAACAAGTTGGGGCTCAAAGGTGGACTTCTTTCCAAATACAAATGAACTAATGGGTAAGATTCAAAGGAAAGGTTTTTCAAACTTGGAAATTCCACTGTCTAATAAAAAATAAGATTGGAAGACATCTTAAATGATAGGGTTGTATTTAAGTCAAATGTTGTATACAGAATAATATGGGATCCTTCCAAGAAAGGAATTTATATAATAAGGTAGGGTTATAAGGTTGTTACTAGTAATGCAATGCACATTGAATCTCATAGGGCACTTTCTTTTTGTTGGAATACAATGGTACTTCCCAAAGTAGGTTATTTTGCATGGCTAGCTCTAAAAAATAAAATTTTAACAAGTGATTGACTTTCAAAGCTTGGGATATCTTATCTTTTCAAGTGTATTCTCTATAACACAACTTTTGAAGAAACAAATCACCTTTTTATCTATTTTCCTATAGCACAATATTGTCTAGCATTCATCAAAGAGAAACTAAGTTGGTTTTCTCACATGCCAAATAATCTTTGGGAGTTATTTACAAGCCAAACTATATTGTGTAAATCATCTATTTTTGCAAAATTTGGAGCATAATTCCAACAATGGTTATCTAGAACATATGGTGCGAGAGAAACAAATGCATTTTTAGAAAATAAACTTCTAATCAAGAATAGATTCTGACAAAGATAGAGATGTTTATATCTCAAGTTACCGACTCCTATGTACAGAAAAAATAAATAAAAAAATGTAGGGTTTTCCTTTACAGATTGGGATGAAAATTTGATTAAGAACTAGAGCTATCATGTCAGAGCATCATGTAGCAATTTTTTCCAAGTTTTGGAATTTGTTCTCCAACCCTATTTTTGAGTTGATTTGTGTTTTTTTGTGCAAATAAGGTCATTTTGGACCATTTGGAGTCATTTTTAGTTATTTTCTAATCTTAGTGGGAATATTTACAAACTATGTCATTAAAAAAGATAATTTTTTGCAAGTTTAGGAGTTTTTTAGGTTTTCTCATAAAAGCATATGAAAGGGGATGTTAAAAAACTATTTTGGGGCTTCTTTTCCTCATGGATGCCTGAGTAATGAATGAAGAAGAATGTGGAAAGATCTTTGTGTTGTAAATATTTTTGTTTTGCATGATTTATTGTAGGTTTTTACTATTTTACAACAAGAAAACATGTGCGTGTATGACCTAGTATGGACTGGTATAGGTCTGAAGCTTATATGGGTGGAAAGATAATTTTACTTCAAGTGTTTTTCATTCTTACCAATCCTAAAGTAAATATTGTTTGATTGGTCTAATAAATCAATCTTCCTAGCAACCCTATTCAGAAACTAGGGTTTCCAGTTTTTATAAAAAGAATCATTTCTCTTGATTGGTATGGCGGAAAATGCTAAAAGAATTAGGATTTTTTTTTTTTGCATCCTCTAATGGATGCCAAAATCTTGGCTTGAAATCTTTTGGCCACAAGAAGTTATGGGTGACTGTTATAAGAAAAACCCTATCAAAAGGGAATAAACCCTATTTGCTTGAGAGAATGATGAGTTATTAAACATCAAAATACATTGTAAGAGGGATTGAACAACCCAATATTTCATGTGTTATGTTTATTTTTCTTGTTGAATTCCCATTAGACTATAGGAGCAACGTGTCTAGGATGAACTAGGATGCACCTAACTATTGAATGTGATTAATCATTGTATGAAATGTGTCAAAGTGATTCAAGAGTATTGCCCATTGATCTAGGCAAGGGAAGCTTTGGAAGTTTGTGTATTGCATTTTATAGGTTGAAGTGAAGAACCTGGATGCCAAAAGACTAGGTAGTGAGGAAAAGGAAAGAAAACCTAGGTGAGGCATTAGAAGAAGAATTCAAGAAAAGAGAAGAGATAGCAAGATGTAGCAATAAAATCAAAAGGAGAAGATGAAATTCAATAAGATAAGATCATATGAAGAATTTGATAGAGATATGGTAGAGTTAAGAAGCAACATTAAGCATGTAGTACAACAGTTGCTTGAGGAATAATACCAAGGATCTGTTGGGTATTGGCCAATACATAAGAAAGTGAAATGGTCCATAAAGATGATTGTTCACAAAATGAGAAAGCAAAGGATGGTTACTTTGAAAAGAGAAGATGAAACAAAGGAAGAAGAGACATTCATTGACATGGACATGAATAAATATCAAGAGTGAAATTTCAAGAAAGCATAGAAATCATGGAAGAGAAATGTTCTCAAGTAGAAACAAATGAAAAGTTCCATTGGAAAGAGGTACATTCAAGAAACCAATAGGTTTGTGATGATCAAATATTTGATAAGAAGATGGGTATAGCTAAGATCAAGGAAGAATAAAGATAGCTAGCACAAGGAGCTAGTGAAGAGGTAAATTGGCCTCATGGTTTTTATCTAATGCATGTTGATGATAATGTTTGTAAAGGTACAGATAAAGGAGAAAATGAAGAGGATGAAGAAATGGACATCAACAATGAGGTTTATGACAAAGTAATATAATCTTGAAGTCTTCAAGCAGAGAAGCTGATAAGCAAGAGAAGGTGCAAGAAGAACGAGGGAAAGAAAAGAGTGCACACCAAGAAACATAAAGAAAATCAATCCAAGCATGGAGAATATCACAAGGAGGTTAGAGGACAACTAAGACTACAACACAATTGGAGGAAGTGGAAAAAGCAACTGACCATCATTTGAGATGGAACTCAAATTTCTTTCCCTTGGGAGTATGATGTCGAAGCATCCTATAGCAATTGTCCTCAAGTTTTGGAATTTGTTCTCCAACCCTAGTTTTGAATTGATTTGTGTTGTTTTGTGCAAATAAGGTCATTTTGGACCATTTAGAGTCATTTTTAGGTATTTTCTAATATTAGTGAGAATATTTATAAATTTCGTCATTGAAAAAGACACTTTTATGCAAGCTTAGGAATTTTTTTAGGTTTTCTCATAAAAGCATATGAAAGGGGATGTAAAAAACCATTTTTTGGGATTCTTTTCCTCATGGATTCCTGAGTAATGAATGAAGAAGAATGGGGAAATGATATTTTTTTTGCAAATCTATTGTTTTGCATGATTTATTGCAGGTTTTTACTACTTTATAGCAAGAAAATATGTTTGTATGGCCTAGTACAAACTGGAACGGATCTGAAACTTATATGGGTGGAAAGATAATTTTATTTCAAATATTTTTCATTCTTACCAATCCTAAAGGAAAGATTTTTTGATTGGTCTAATAAGTCAATCTTCCTAGCAACTCTTTTCAGAAACTAGGGTTCCCATTTTTGATAAAAAAAAAAATCAATTCTCTTGATTGGTATAGTGAAAATGCTAAAAATTTAAAGAAATCTCTATTTTTGCATTCTCTAATGGATTCCAAAATCTTAGCTTGATATATTTTGGCCATGAGAAGTTATGGGTGATTGTTATAAGAAAAACCCTATCAAAAGGGAATAAACCCTAGTTTCTTGAGGGTTTAATAACAAAATATATGTGTCATTTGATTTCATAAATGAATGATGAAATGTAAAACATCAAAATACATTTTAAGAGGACTTGAACAGTCCAAGATTTCTTGTATTATGCTGATTTTTCTTGTTAAATTCCCATTAGGCTATAGGAGAAATGTGTCTAGGATGAACTAGGATGCACCTAATTATTGAATGTGATTAATTGTATGAAATGTGCCAAGTGAGTCAAGAGTAAGTCCTTTCTCTACATCAATCTATATCTTACTCTTTCAATCAAAGGAAGTCAATAATAGTCAAGAAAAATGAGAATTAATAGAAGTAAGGTTTCTTGGATACCACCCCCATCAAGATACTTTAAATCAAGCTTTGATGGGGCATCAAGAGGAAATCCTAGTATTTCAAGAGCGAGATTAGCTATTAGAGATTGCAAAGGATTACTTATTGGAGCTAGATCAATTATTCTATCTTTGTGCACAAATAATGTAGTTGAAGCATTGAAGCTTTGGCCCTTCTACATGGGATACAAATTTCCTTAACCCTAACGATCAAGAATCTTCATATGGAAGAAGACTCACTTGTAATAATCAATGCATGTAAAGAAAGAAAGGTTCATAATTGGAAGCTAGACTATATTCTGCAATAGGCTTGGGGTCTAATTGACAAGCTAAGAAACCTGTCAAATCAGCCATACCTATAGTGAGGGAAAAAAACTAGAGAATTGTTTAGAAAATTTGGGATGTGATCAACAAGAAGTTGAAATTATCTATGATAAGAAGGAAAAAAATATTAATGAGAAATTGATGGACATAATTAGTTCTTAGAGTGGTCCTATATCTTCATAATACATGGAATACAATTCAAAGTGTCATATTGATTGTAAGTGAAGAAAGATAAAAAGTCTTTCTTCCCAGGAGTTTCCCAAACACTTGAGCTATTCAAGGTGTCACCCAAGAAATAAGGTCTCAATGCAATCCTACATTAGAAAAATAAATCATCAAACCTAATGACAAATCAATTTATATTTTCTAACATCTATTTTTTGTAGATACAAGGTTGGTGATTATTACAAGGAAACTATTCCTATGTGTGCACTATCTTCAAACATTTGTAGGATAACTTCACATGACTTCTCAAGTAGTTGACTCATTCCAATTTTAATGCCATGCATTGAAAAGACCTTGCTATCAATGTTATTACACCCCAAACATAGCCATTAATCATATTGAGTGACATCCTTCATTAAAAATCCTCGATAGACATTTTTCATTGCAAGTTCTAGATGTTTCTACTTGTTTTTTGCCTTTTCCAATTTATTGTTAAGTTGCAAGGTCTAGTGTTGTAGGGTGGTCAAGGTTAGCTTCTTCATAAGCATAACAACATAGGTTCTGGTGGTGTATGGTGGTGAAGGTCAACTTCTTCATAGGTGTAACAACACAACCAGAGACACTTTAATGGAGTATAATACTTGGAATTTCAAGGTCCCTTTGAAAGTCAAAGAATATGAGCACCCTTTTGTGGGCCTCCTCTCACATGAAAACCTTGATTTCATGTTTAATGTGGAATCCTCCAATGTGAAGGACGGTGTCCAAAAAATTCTTGGGGTTGAAATTACCATCCCACAAGCTAGAAGAATCCTCTTCCCCTTTCAGGTTTTATCAATATTCTTGTCTAATTTACTAGATGTATTATAGTCTTTAGATTCTCTAGAAGAAATAACAGATAAGGTAGTTAAAGATCATTTCATGGCAGGTAATGTATTTCTAAAAGGGGTTCAGGAATATGATCTTTTTAAAGGAAAGGGCTTCATTAGGGGCATCTTTTGAAGGAAATACCTAAAATAGAGGAGGGATTTTATTCATTTTTATGATGCCATGAAACTTGCATTTGAATGCGAGTGTGACAAGATTTTATTGAGGTCCCTTTAGAAAAATGCAATTCAGCTCTATGCTAACATGGATATGAAATTCAAGGAAAAATATTATGCTATCTCTTTTCTTCTAAATCATGCCAGTCACCCTTCATCCTATGCACCTCTAGCTCCACCAATTCCTCCTCTAGTTCATGTAGACACAACATCATTTGAGCATCAAGGTGAAAAAATAGTAAGATTTTCTCACATGGAGGAATGAACTACTTCACATTCCATTGTCTATTTACTTAGTTCATGTGTATATGATAAGATTCATAGTTTTTTTGGCTGCCAATCGATTGCTCAAAGTTACAATGTCCTCTATTCACAATCTGGAGCACTATTTTGGAAGTTTTTCAATGCCATGAATTATAATAGTTTAGTGCCATGAATTGTAATACCCCTATGTACATTTTAGGTTGATTATAGTGGAAGATATATACTTTGAAACATATTAGTAGATTGATTAGTAGTTGTATAATGATGTAATTAAGATCTCACTTATATAAAATTTTGATTTTGTAAAATTTTTGTTATATGATATAATTATACATTAATTTTTTCTTTTACCTAAAAAAGATAATATTTCATTTTTTCAATATTTGAAATGATAATTATCATGTTTTTTGTTTGAATTTGATAATATAAAATTCTTGTTCTCATATTGTGTACTAATTCTATCATTTGATATAGAATTGAACATCATGCCAAGGAAGTTGGAAAAAAAACTCAAATTTTGGAGGAGTATGAAGTTGAAAATAAACTTGACAAAATTGTGAAATTGGTGTTCAATAAAATATTGGATTTTAAGGTATGATATATTTTTTTCATTTTATTCATGTCACCTTGTCAATATAGTTTATGTGCTACATATCCTAGTGTTAATTCACTTAATTTTAGCCCAATTGTTAACCCTTCAATGGCTCATATCCCTTCTCTTTCTAATAGTTTTAAGGTTGTCACTATTCTTTTATTCTCATGGATTTCTTGTCATTAAAATTACTTAATGAAGCTAATATCAATCAAAACCATAAAATTATATCTCAAGTATAACAAGTACAATCTATTGATACATTATTATAATCAAATAAAATAATATTTCTTTTGATTAGAATCTAATCTAAATTATATCAAAATATATAATGGAATTTGAAGTGCTAAGGAAAGTTTTGAGCTAGAGTAACCCTTAAGCCCCAAACACATAGCCTTGCAGAAGAAGAAAAGTGACCAAAATATCCACACTATAAATCCAAATGATGGCATGACCTCATTATACTCTATGGATGAGTCACCATTTGATCTTACCATCCATAATCCCACCTCTCTTGAAACTATAATGACAAACCTAAATTCCCAAATTCCAAAATTACCTATCTACATATTATGGCACTCAGATAGTGAGAAAACACTAGGAAACAATGTCCAACAAACCAATATTACAAGGGAGAGCGTTGATGGATGCCCTAATCTAAGACTTGATCAAAGAGGTAGAATTATATATTTTTATATTACTTATAATGATATTTGTAGCATTGTAAATTGTCACCCTTGACAATTTCACACTATGTTTTGCTCCCCTTAAATTATTGAACCTAATTGGGTCCCTAATTTCATAAATTATGCATTCTATAGCCAATTTGTACCACTTTTTGAGAAATTGCAAGCATTGAACAAATGCATCTAGTTATTATTCTACCCTTAACACTTAATGTCCTAGAGAATAAGGCTAGGACCCATTAACCCTAGGGTGAATGGGTCCCCCTATTCTATCAGGGACCAATTTTAGACATATCCAAGTAGCCATATTAACATTCAAAATTCAAATTGCAAATGTCAGCTATCAGGATTTAATTCTCAGGATATTAGAGAAATTCCTATAAATACCTAGTTATTGCATCATTTGAAATATATCTAGAAAACTATTGGTAGACTTATGATCAAGATCATTCAAGAGAAAGTCAATAGCAACATTTCAGAGCATTATTGTAGAAATTTAAGATCCTAACATCATGTAAAATCCTATATGACTTTATGTGTGTTCATGTTATTTTTTTATGAAGGCTAACACTTTTGTAGGTCTCCAAAGAATTCAAGAAAATCGAGAAAGTAAGATCAAGACCTTAAGGTGATGTGCATGACTTCAATCCTTCAAGGAAGCCATTGAAGGGTGCTGAGTTACAAAATTTTGTGATTTTATCATTCATTTCTATCCATTTATCAATTTTACCATTGACATTACCATTATGGAGGTGGAAACACTTACATGGGGTTTGATTGAGGCAAGCCCCTAAATGGCCCAATATTTTCCATGTCTTTGAATGTGTAGGTTTTAGGTTTGTAGAGGATTGAAGGAGCTTGAAGACAAATTTTATATTATTGCATTTGATTCCCTACATATTTTCTACTCATGGAAACTCATTTATAGAATTATCTGACATTGTTTCACCCTAAAACCTAAAATTAGAAGCTCATATCTATCATCAGAGGACCCCAAAATAGAGAATAAGTGTCATACAAGGACCCATACACCCATAGGTGACCCTATCCTGCTATAGTGATCAGACTCAACTTTTGGTGACAGGTACACAGTCCCTTTTACTTTCCATATCTACCTATAATTTATTGTTTTAGTATGTGCATTGTCAAGATCTTGCATTTTTAATATTAGGTCATATATTTCAATTAGGTTAACTAATCAAAAAATCCATTTCAATCAATTAAAAATAATTCTAAGGCCCAATAATATATAGATCCAGGCTTGATTGACTCACCTACATGGTTGAAAGTTAATCTAAACTCCTTGTTGTTTTACATCCTAATGTACCTTTGAAAAAGGACCATAAAGAAACCCTAGGTTTATACCCTAGACTTAAGCTTCCCTTTTTCACCCATTACTTTTTTGTGAACCTGACTTGTTAATATTACATACCTTCTAAAAAAAATATCCTAGATCTTGTAACACCCCTCCATTTTGTGCTCTATTGATCAGACACTATTTTTCTATGTCATGCCTTGTTTTTGTTAACACTTAAATTAAGATGCTTGGTTGTTAATTGATTGTTGACGGTTAAGCGATGTTAATGTTATATTTTGATGTGATGGTATTTTATTCAGATGTTATCGTTAAGGCATGCTTTGGATTAGCTTAGCAGATATTTGAAATTAAGACGCTTTTATGCTTTTGATTATATCTTTGATGTTAGATTCGTCAGTTAGTAATATTGTATTGGTGAAGGGGATGAGATTACATCACTCACATGCGAGCGCCTGTGATTCCATGATTTCCCCTTCATGGTGTGTCTACTATATTATATGCATGTTCAACACTCGTTTTGGTTGCAGGACTGCAAGTACAGGACATCGACTCCACCTGGTTTCACAGGTCCGAGCGTGTCCATTAACCAACGGTAATCAATTGGGAGATAGTAGCTAGGTTTTTTGTGTCAAGTCATCACCCTAGTCACAGTGTGTCATCGGGTTGTAGTCAGGTTTGGTTGTTTTATGTTGCCCAGGTCACCTTGGTCTTTAATTAAATTCAAGTTATAATGGCTTGTGTTGTTAATCTGTGGCTTAAATATATTTGGTTGTAATTCTAGGAATGTTATTTACTTTATTAATTAATTTAATTTAATTAATAAAATAATCTAATATTGGATTAGATTTATTTTATTGATTAATTAAATTAATTGTGTGAATTGCTATTCTTTCAAATTTAAAAGTGTAAAAGGATTTAAATTCCTTTGTTGAAAAGAAAATGTTAAAATGCATTAAAATCTATTTGGAATTGGTATTTTGTTTTAAATTATTTAGAAATATAAATGTTTTCAAATGCAATGACTTTGGGGTGGAAAAGATATTTTTTAGAAATAGATGACTATTTTGGGAAAGATATTTGTGAAGAAATTGAAATTGAGTTGAATTAGAATTTGAAATTGAAATTGAAATTTAATTTGAATTGGAATATGAATTAGAAATTGAATTAGAATTGCAATTTCATTTGAATTTGAATTTGGGGGAGATAAGATATTTCATTTGGGTTTTATTTTCACTTCTGGTTGTGTTTTGGAATGGAGAAATTTGGTTGCAAAAAGAAAATAGGGTTTTGGGTTTTTGGATTCAATCTTCATTTGAAGGTGGAGATCTTGGGATGGAATGGTGGAGTGGAATCTGCAAGGAACTCAACATCAAATTGGTCTTCAAGTTCTTAATCACAGGTTTTATTCTGGTTTTTAAATGTTTGAAGTTTTGGAAACAAATTTGGGAACTTCCTTGAAATCATGGAAGAGGAAACAAAGATAGATTCTTGCAATAGAAATGAAATGGAAAAGAAAATAAGGAAAGAATCAAACAATAAAAAAAAATTGAAAGGGAACCTACAGAAAATTTCACTTCAAACTAAAATTTAAACCTAGTTTTGTGTTGGCAAAATTTATTTCTTGTTGCAAAATTTTGTTGTGCAATTCCACAACTTGGCTAAAAATAGAGATTTTATGTGTGATTTTGTATCCTTGTATTGTGCCTAATGAATCTATTTTATTTTCTTTGGAAAGAATGGTTTTTGATAAAATTTTAACTCAGAAAACCATGTTCTAGAAATTACCAAAACAGAGGGTTTTTTTTCTGCTCTATTTTGTTTTATAAATAATAAAATCAAATTAAAAAAAAATTTAAGGTCCATTTTTTTTTGTGTGGGGAGGGGGCAGCTAAGGCTGCGAACCCAACCCCCAAGGCTGGGCACTACCTTAGGCAGCGCAACCTCCACTAAGGAGGTTGGGCGCAACCTTAGGCTGCATCCTCCTCCCTTGTGGGGGCTGCAGCCCATGTGGGCATTGTTTTTTTTATTTTTTATTAATATTTTAAATTTTAAATTTTAAAGTTTATTTTATTTTATTTCTTTATATTATATTTATATATAATATAATATATATACATTATATATAGTATTGTATATTGTATATATAATGTATATATATTATATTAATATATATTATAATATAATATGATTTTAAAATTTAAAAAAATAGTAATTTATTAATTTAATAATTAGTTTGGAAAATTAATAGATGATTTTAAATAATTATATTTAAATAGTAATCATCTATTAAATATATATGTATATGTATTGTATATACATCATGTATATATTTTTTGTCATATATTTAATATATGTGTTTAGATTTAAATATAGATTATTTTAAGGTGACTATTCATTATTGTAGCTGAAATAAAAATTGTTATTTTTTTAATCAAATGACTTTATCTAGCAAAGTTGATTTTGACATTTTAGTATGATTGGGAAACACAGAGTTATAACATCAAGTTTATGTTTCTCAACGATGCGAGTTTAACTTTAGTTACTTTTGAGCAAATTGCAAGAAACGTTGATTGAGTTGATTGGATTTAGGAAATCCTAACAAAAGTTATTTAGTTGCCAGAAATGATTCATGGATGACATTTTCTTTTGTTTTCGGTGTTGGGCAATGAAGATATTGTTTATGTGAGTTTTGATTGTTAAAACTAGTGCTATTGTATTTTGAAAATTAAGGTTAGTCCAAGGATTAAATGATTATTAAAGGTTAGGGTTGTAATCAAAACGAATTTGGGTAATGTGTTTACAACGACCTGTTTGATTTGATGGAATCTTAAGTTCTTGTAAGGATTTGTTAAATGTCAGGTTTATATACGTAGTTAAGTTATATGGATTATAATTAGGAGAAAAATTGGTTATATTAAATATGTGTAAGGAAAAGGGTTATTTTATTATGATGTTATAATGGGTAGAATGTTATTTAAAAGTTATATATTCTTTTACCTTAAATGGTGAATAGGGAATGTTATTTGTTTTCTAGATTGCAAGGAATAGATAAGGTTCATAAAAATTATACTGTTTAGAACTTATATGAATAAAAAAAAAAACATTAAGTATATGATGTATATATGTACTTTGGTTCCTAATTGATGAGAAAAGATTGTTATGTCAAAATACATCTTTAGTTATTTAAAGAACGTGTATTTTATGATTTTTGATTTAAGCGAATTCTTGTTGGTATTGTATGGGCAATATTGTTATGATTGTAAATTATGAGTGTACCTTGGTAGTACTGAGTTTTCTTCCAGAGGCTAGGGAACTCTTTGATTAAGTTGTTCTTTTTGGAAGTGATTTGTTTTTTTTTTAAGTCTTCTAGATGGGGTTTCATTTATTTATGTGGGTTGTCATTATGTAGTCAACCGTTGTATTGCCTTGGGTAGGGTGTTGGTTGTATCCTGTGGTGTTACCCGGTTTTCACAAACGGGGATAGTTTGTGCCTCCTTGTATTAGGAGTGGGTTATGTGGTTTGTGCCTCCTTTGGAAGGAGTGGAGTATGTCTTTTGTTTCCTCCAGTGTTTAGAGAGAGTTTGGACTTTGTTGCCTCCTATGTTGGAGTGGATTTTCATTATATGTTCCTACTAGAGTTGGAGTGATCATTTATCTTATTGTATGCCTTTTGGCATCCTTGGTGTTTGGTTTCGGGTTGGTTTGTTGTCACGTAGGAGAGTGGCTTCTGTTAGGGGCCAGAGCCCAAAGAGGTAAACTAGGAAACCTTCAGAAGTGGTTTAATCAAGTGATAACTAAATTGATGTACTTAGAAGTTAGGTAGTTTTTCAAACTAATTAAGATAATTGAGCCTCGCTCATGGACTCAAGGGCTTGTATAGATTTGGGATGAGTCAGGAAGGCCTGGAATGGCAAGATCATCTATCTTGTCCTTACGAGAGGTATTTGATTCCACATGAGTGAGTATGGGTGCCAGGATTTGGTAGAGGCCACCAGGACAACCCATAGTGGGGGTTGGGCCTAGGAAGATTCCCAGAGGATATCCCATGACAAGCTATGTGATGACACTCTTTCTACAACAATAGTTGGTACTTGGTTTTATGTGTATGGTCTTCTTATCATACTTGATATGTTTTACTCCTGGAAGCATTGTGACCTATGTCAGTGATGTTGCTATTGTCCTTTTGTTATCCTTATGGATTTTTGGTTCTTTTGTTTAGTTGTGTCCGTATGAGTTAGCTTGTGTCTAGGAGTTGATGGTCTTGTCTGGGAAACCTTGTTACTATCTCCTAGCACGGGGGGTGAGCCTTTGGGTATCACATGGTTGGGTGGAACATTCACCTTTTTCCTTTGGGTTGACTTTTTGTTCATGTGGATGAGTTATCCATTTGGAGAGATAGTGGGATCATGTTCTTCATGCTTTAATTCTTTCTGTAATTATTGTATTTTTATTACCCCTCTTTGTATTGAGGTGGAGGATGTAATTTTGTAACCTTGTATATTGGAATTACCTCATTCAAGGAATGAGTGTTGTAATCTTTTTATAAAGTATATTTTGGAATCATGTGGAATTTCTTATGGCTTGTCTTAATTTGTATCATGTTTGAAATGTATGTGATTCTTAAATTATTAAGTATTTAATGTGATGTGTCATTTCATGTTTCTTGTTTGGGTTTTAAGTAATCTCAGTCTCATAACCTTAGAGGTTGTTGGCAATGGATAGTGATCTTGCATGTATTTTGCACTTTAAAAAAAATAGTACGTTTGAGTAGTAAATTGCAACTTCCTCTAGGGTTGTGTGGCAGGGCATTACAGATCTAAGTTTTATATTGCATTGTTTTGCATCTTTCATTTAGGGTTTCACTTTTACATTATAAAATATATTAAAAAATATTAAAAAATCCAAATATTTACATTTTATTTTTCACCATAGGTTGCATTAGGGCTCATTTTAGTCATTTTGTTTAGATCTACATTGAAAATTGCATTCATATTTCTCATTTGCATTATCACACAATTGTATTTGCATCACCTTGTCTTAATTTGATAAAAATATGTAAAAAATATTCAATTGCATACATTTTTGCACATAGAAACAAAATCTTTAGAGATATTAATAAACATTCAACATTTGAATTTTAAGCTCCCCTATCAAGGACTCGGACACTCTAGGGCACCTATGTCCTTGTACACTTGCATTATCCATATTTTTTGCAATTCTATATCTATGTGTCTTCATTTTTTGTCTGCTTGCACTTATTTAGGCATCTTTGATATAGCTCAAAAGGTGATTAAAATTTGAAAAAAATTGCATTATTATGTTTCATAATTGCATCAAAATAATCATTCTTAGATTTAGGCATCTTAAAATCAATCAATTTGTGTAAATTTTAGATTAGAAAATTACATTTAAAATTGTCTTTTCTTGTTCACATATTGTTACACATTGGCATTGGTATAAAGTAAGAAAATTCTAGAAAAATGTTTACTGTTCAAACTATTTGCAACCAAATCCAGAATCCTTAAATAGAGTGACACATATTCAACTTTTGAATATATGAAAAACTAGCCTAGGGCATAGACACCCCTGGATGCCTCTGTCTTCTTGCTATTAATTAAACCATTTTTTTCACAAACTTATATTGTGATATCCTCTATCCAGATCTACTATCTATTTTCTAGTAAATTGTTACAAAATTGGCTAAGCCATATTACAAAATATCATTATGGCTTGGTGTTTTGGTAAAGTTTTGATGTTCCTGAAATCATTGGTGATGTTTCAAGTTTTGTGTTTAGCAATGAACTAATTCTGACAATGGCATTCATGATACTTCATCTCCTAATACATGTCTTCTTAATGTCCTGGGTCAATATGGAGAATGCATGAGTTCATACAAAATTCCTTAACCTTGAGAATAATGCAATGTTTTATCCCTCAATTCAATGGCTTAATCACCCATTCCAACATTCAACACCTCTTGATATATCGTTACTTGAAGTGTTCACTTTGTTAAATCCAAAAATTGAATCACAAGGAATACCTTAAAAAACATGGATCGAGATACCTACCAATAACAATCACAAGTAAATCACATCAACCAACCCTCCATCATATGATCAAAAAGCTACAAACACACCCATTAACATGGAACAAACTTATGGGAAAGGCTTCAGGAAACAAGAATTTGACATAGATGATGAACATGAAACTCATCCCCTCTTGGAACAAACACTATTAGAAGATACCAAAGGAATAGGTTACCAAAGTCCTCAAACTTCACATCAAATAGTTGTCCCACCAACTAGGAAAAATAAAGTCAATGGTCCTATTAAGAAGCTACAATTCCTATATCCTATAAGCAAGACTAAATGGGTTTTAGACACACTTCTCAAACTAGGAAAAATTACATTTCCACCAATCCATGACTGAGAAGATAAAAAGGAAAGAGTACAAATACATCTTATTGTGTGTATCATAGAACACTTGGACATCTTATCGATGAATGTTTTTCTTTAACGAAGAAATTAAGAGAATTTGATCTTTATGGGGATAAAATTGATTGCATGATAGATTAATATCCATTTTCTTTTCTCTTTTTCATGTGGTAGTTCCAGTATTACAACATGCTTACTACCATACATGAGGGTATAAATGTGGCTTTATGCAATCATCTTTTCTCTTGTAAGGAGTAGCATACCATAATCCATTTGGCTCACCTTTGTCCCTATACTTGGGGAGAACTTGGGGTTAGGTAGCCTCATGTAGGTGTATTCCTTCTAGCAATGGATCCCTTTGTATCTCTTTAGAACATTAGTGTAGCAAGTACACTAAAATTTTAAGGGGCGCATATGGTCCCCTGCTCATTGTTTGCATAGGAATGGTCCCTTTTTAGAGAAGATAGCATATATTTTCTAGGAAGTGTAACATTTTCAATCAAAGTATGGCTTTCTTGGTCCATGTGAGTGTCTCTTTGGTGGTGATATTAGGCTTGATACCCCTCAATAGTGTGACCTTTCTTAGCATATGATGTTCCCCTTGATGGTAATGTTATGGCTAGTGTTCTCTAAGGCATGAATTTCTTGTTCTACGACTTGTCTTGTCTTGGTGGTGATGATATGTGTGGTATCCCCTAAGGTGTGACCTTTCATGTATTGAGAAAATCCCCCTTTGTTTTTTTTCTAAATAATCTCTTGTGGTGGTGTTCTTATAACACCCCTTTATTTTTTAACCTTATCCTATCTTTGTTTTTGCACCCCTTGAGGTGATTTTTGTGCTTCCCCTAAGATGTTAAACCTTGTGCACCTCCTAAGATGATTTTTCTTTGTCCCCCTAGATGTTAAACCTTGTGAACCCCCTAAGTTGAGTTTTTTTCATCCCCTTGAAATGTTAAACCTTGTGCATTACCCTGAGGTGAGTTCTTTTATCCCCGACATGTTAAACCTTATGCATCCACTGAGGTGAGTTTTGTTTGTCCCTTGACAAAGTCTCTTAATAGATATTAGTGACGAAAACTATTGAACTATGAAAAAATGGTTTTCAAAATCCATTACACCTATAGATGCTTCATCTAAACCTATATGTGCATGTTGGATCCCTCAAGAATAAAATATTTCAATTTTCATCAACTTGAGAGTATTTGATCATGGCCATGATGGATGCAATGTTGCAAAAAACATCAAATTTGAGTTTAGCAGAACCTTGTGAAGAGCCACTTTTTTCTTCACCTCATAGGTCCAAACTAACTATGCTAAAACATCATTTTGTGTGGGTGTATGCTATGAAAGGATCTATTTTTTAACTTAGGTGTCCTGATCATTATAGACTACAAGCTTCTAACCAAGTCTCTTAAGAGACCTAAGTGCAAAAAATTACTAAACTTTGATGGAGTGGTTCTCAAAATATGTGAAACCTATAAATGTTTTATCTAAACATATAGGTGTACATGGGGTCCCTCTAGAATAATATCTCTCTTTTTTTTTCAAATTGATACTCTTTGACCATAGTGATGATGGATGAAATGTTACAAAAAGTGGAATTTATGTTCAACACAACCTTTCTAAGATCTATATTTTTTCTTTACCTTGTAGGGCTTAACCAACTATGCCAACATATTTGGTGGGTGGGTGACTAATAGTGGAGGCCCCATTTTTTCCTCTAATTTTCCTAATCATTTCCAACTATAGGCTTCTAAAAAAGTCTCTTCAAATACCTAATTGCAATAAATTGTCAAACTATGACAAAGTAATTCTCAAAATTCTTGGTACCTACAAATGTTCTATCTAAATGTATAAGTGAACCTAGGGTCTCTCCGCATTATCCTCTCTTGTTTTTGGTTGAATCAACACCATTTGAACATGCCAAGAATGAATGCATTATTATAATAAAATATCATTTGAGAGTAGTGCAAACATAGCAATAGGCATATTTTTTGTTTTGCAAAACCAAATGTGGAAAAAAATTAGTTT
The DNA here is from genome assembly GCA_007258455.2 of Sequoia sempervirens. Taxonomy (NCBI): domain Eukaryota; kingdom Viridiplantae; phylum Streptophyta; class Pinopsida; order Cupressales; family Cupressaceae; genus Sequoia; species Sequoia sempervirens. The sequence continues at coordinate 664,136,383 of VDFB02281492.1, read as the reverse complement.
GGGTGGGTGAATGTTATGGGATGCCTCTATTAATTACTTAAGTATCCCAATACTTACAAGCTACTCTATTATGGTGTAATATCTTAATATCCCTAGGAGCAATAACCTCTATGATGGAGTAGTTCTTAAATTTTTTAGAACATAGGAATTTTTTTTCTAGACCTATAGGTGGATATAGGGTCCCTCCAAATTAACCTCTCTCAATTTTGGTGAACTCAAAATTATTTGGCACACCAAGAATGAATACATTATTGTAATAATCATCATTTGAGAGTAGTGTGAACATGGAAGCATGCATATTTTATGAGTCGGTGCATCATTTGGCTAAACCAACTATGCAAAAATATTGTGTTGGGCGATTGAATTCTATAATAGGCCTCTATTCATTCCTCAAGTCTCAAAATCATTCTATCATATTCTATTCTAGTGCAATATCCATTAAGTATTTTCCTCAAGAACCATGTCTTAATATATCTTCATAATATTTCCACTGATGGTTGGAAAAGAAATGAGGTAAGAATTTTTTAGCATGACAATCAAGAGTAACTGTTGATTTCGTGTCTTTAATATCATTAAACCTACTTGGATAGTTTTCTATTATTTGAAGGTATTGTCTTCTTTGTTGTGTTAATTTTTCCCACTTTCCCTTTTTCTTTAACTCTATCTTAATCTAGTTACATCATAATGATAGACTATTCCAATCATCTTGATTTTGACTAGCTTAAATATAATCTAAATGGATAGTCATAGGTCAATATGGTATTTAAGGACTCAATAGTTTTTTGACACAAATAAACTCAACCATACATAAAGGTCATTTACTGTATTGGTGTAGGGTTAGACTAATAATGAATTCTCTTTTTGTAATTGTAAACACTACATGTATCAATCATCATAGACATATTTTAGATTATATTTGTTCTTGAAGACTTATATGCCTTCTATCTATTGGGAAAATGTATCTCAACCTTGCAATTATATAAAATTTTATTGATAAGATGTATGTTGGTATGTGGTGACTGATCGTGCAAATACTATACACTCATAACAAGATGTGGGGTTTAGGGTAACACCCTAAAATTATTATTTTTTGTTAACATGTCAAGGTTTTCCCACCAACACATCAAGGTTTTTTCCTACTAACACATCAATGTTTGTTCGTTAACATGTCAAATAAAAATGACCTTGTAAGACCCTAAAACTTTAAAAGGTTCCAAAAATCTTGTTATAAGCAGGTGGAATTTATGTAGATGGTGGTGTATTCTAAGATTTTGATAGTGGACGTGGTATCTCTTGATCTCTGGTGGTGATACTCCTATGAAAAGCTTGCTCTCCAAGTATATTGTAATCTTTTGATTTATGAATAATATATTGGGAAACTTTTGGAGTGTGGGTTTTTCTCTCGAAAGGGTTTTCCCCACATAAATCATTGTGTTGTGGTATGCATGATACTTGTGTTTATTTATGTTTAATTTTTTGTAACTATTAAATATCTATAGAATTTTTTTATTATTCTCCTCTCAAGGTTAGTGTAGGAAGTTATTTCACTACCATAGCTTCCTTACAAGTGGTTTCAAAGCTTGATCACCTTTGGTTTTAGTTGTGGGATGTTAGATTTTTTGAAATAATCTAGATTTGAGTGGGAGCTTGTGTAGAAGACAATTTGTGATCTTGTTGTAGCAATTTTTCAGATGGTAAGCTTATTAGGAAGAATAGAGGTGGAGAAATTTTTTTGGAATAATTTTGAGATGTGCAAGCTAAATATGGAGGATCTTTTGATAGATCAAGATCTGTGGGATGTTGTTGATAAGAATGTTTCAAGGCCTCAAGATCTTAGTCAAGATGGTGAATATGATGTTAAGCACCATAAAGCGAAAGTTCTAATAAGATTATGCTTGGAAGACTCTCTTTTAATTAATGTCCATGAAGAGACCTTTGCATAGAAACTATGGAAGAAGCTTGGTGAGATGTATCAAACCAGATCTTTAGTGAACAAGATTTTTTTGAGGAAGAAGTTGTATTCCTTGAGAATGGAAGAGGGTGGATGAGTTACAAACCATCGAGAATCATTCAATATGTTTGAGGCTCAATTGGCATCATTTGGTGTCAAAATGGACGAGGAGAAATGTTATATATTGCTTTGTTCTTTTCCTGATTCATGGGATTCTCCTATTATGGATATTGAGAGTACTTATGTAATATTGAAGATTGAAAATGTGGAAGTTTATTTGCTTTCTGAAGAGATGAGGAGGAAGGTATCCATCACTATCAAGGAGGCCCTAATTTTTTGTGGAAGACCTAAGGAAAAAGGCAAGAAGAATTAGAAGCATGAAAAATCCAAGTCCAAGGGGAGATCTAAATCTCCTGGAAAGTATTAAGTTATTTGTTGGACATATGGTAAGCCTAGACATGTTCATAAGGAATGTGAAGAAGAAAAGAAGAAGGAAAAGAAGAAATTTGATTTTGGTTTTGAGTCTGAGAAGAAATATGGTGACACATTCATTGCAACTTTGGCAACTCATCTAGGTAATGATGCATGGTTAATTGACTCAAGTGCATCTTTTCATATGACCTTTAATAGAGATTGGTTTTGTGAATATGAATAATTTGATGGAGGTAAGGTGTACTTGGGTGATGATTCTCATTTAGACATAGTTGGATGTGGTAAAATTAAAATAAAGTTTCCTAATGGTAGAATAACAAGGATTAATGGTGTTGCATATCCCTAGATTAGCAAGAAATTTGTTATCTATGAGAAAACTAATATGTATGTGGGTGTGCATGTAGTATTTTCTGATGCAGGATGCAAGATGTTTAGAGGTGCTATGGTGATTGCATGAGGTGTCGGATATGGTACATTGTATAAGCTTGATGCATGCATTGTTGAGTGTAATAGTACTTCTATGAAAAGAAAGTATATAGAAGAAGTGAGGGTTTCACCTTCAGTAGATGATCATTGATTTTGTGTACCCAAGGGTGTTCTTTCTTTTGAGACAAAGTTACTTATAGAGAAAACTATGTTATGGCACCAGAGACTTGACCACATTGGAGAAAAGGGTCTCAGGACCTTGAAAAAAAAAACCTTTTTGAAGGTTTGTTTGATTGAAATCTTGAATTTGATTTTTGTGAGCATTGAATTTATGAAAAACAAAACCGCATTCTATTTTACTCAAGTTCTCATAAATCTTTTGGTGTATTTGATCTTATTCATTCTGATGTATTTGGTCCTATAGAAGTTCCTTCAATTGGTAAATCCACATATTATGTTTCATTTATTGATGATTATAGTAGAAGGACATGGGTATATTTTGTAAAGAGCAAAACTAATTTTTTTAGTCAATTTAAAGAATTTAAAGCAATGGAGTTGTAGATTGGAAAGAAAATAAAATGTTTGAGGACTAATAATGGCAGTCAATTTTTCTCTAATTAATTTGATAGATTCTATAAAGATTATGGTAGTCATAGAAACAAGACAACTCCATATTCTCCACAACATAATGGACTTGTAAAAAGAAAGAACGGGACATTGATGGAGAAGTCTAGGAGTATGTTGAATGGTGCTAGCCGAAAACAAAGGTTTTGGGCTAAAGCGATTGCCACTTCCTGTTACCTAATTAACAGTTCTCCTACATCAAGTCTTGTTTATAATACATCTATAGAGGTATGTTCAGGTTGCAAGCCTTCATTAAGAAATCTTAGATTTTTTGGTTGTGAGGCATATGCACATGTGCCAAAGGAGAAGCGCACAATGGTGGAGAACAAGGCTATGAAATGTGTAGCTCAGAGAAAAACACATGAGAGGGTTAGGTAATTCAAATCTAATCTATTCAAACTATACTAAAAATCCTCAAAGCTACATAATCGAGCACAAAGGAAAGCTAACAACAACATGCATAAAAGAAACTATTTTACCAAACATGCAATCAATTCCGTTGAATAACCTCTATTATTCTTCTCCATTTTGTCTGTGTAGTGTACTTGCCCTAAGATTTTTAGTATTTGTGTGAAAGCATAGCCTAAGTGTTGTGATAATGATGAGACTTCAAAGATTTAAGATAATTGCTTCAAAAGTCATACGGTTTTGAGAGAGATTGGAATGATGAAAGACATTAATTTATAGAAAGTTGATCATTCGAATGATAGGTCAGGATTGAAAGATCAATGGACGGTTGAGATCAAAAGATTAGACATGCACTATGATAACTATTAGTAGTGACATGAGTGATACAAATTAGAAATAGAAATAAAGATTAAATAAATGATTTAATCTTCGAGTTTGGTATTCGAAAACAGAATAATAGTCTTTGCATGAAAAAGATAAAGATGGATTAAAGCAACTCTTTGTTGGAACGTACACACAAGATTTAATTAATTAAATAGGAATATTTAATTAATATGTGTGTACATGCAAACGAGTTAGAACTAGATGACTGAATGATATGACAAATAGATTACTAGTGAAATCCATTCAAACACTAAATCTAGAGTTAACTGACCAATTAAAATAGATGTCAAGTAAGAGTGAAGACTTAGATAATTTGCACAATTAACTAAATAAAGAGGAATGTGTTAAAATAGAATTTATGAATTAAATAGTTCATTTAATTCAAGATTTGATATTTGAAGAATAATTAAATAAATAAGATTTATTTAATTAAGTGTTGAAGGGGTTAAAATGAATAATTAAATAAATAAAGAATTTATTTAATTATAGTTGACATATGATAAAGGGTAAATTAAATAAGAATTTATTTAATTTGAAAAGAAGGATAAGGTTAATTAGTAACATAATTAAATAAAAAGTGTTTATTTAATTAATCAGATAGAATAAAGAAAATGAGAATTAATTAAATAATTAAGATTATTTAATTAATAGAAGAATTAATGTTAAGGTAAATTAATTAAATAAATAGATTTATTTAATTAATAAAGAAATGAAGAACTTTAGAGAATAATTAAATAATTAAAATTATTTAATCATGACCATGGAAATACGAATTATGAAGAAATTGAAGTCGCAGGCTTAGACCAAATTTTGGTGTCTACATTTTCCCCTCATTGATACAATGTCATTTCGGCATTGTGTTAAAGAAAATCAATCAAGAATATGCCCTAGTAATGCCCTGGTGTAAAACAGGTAAAGGTATGCCCCCTCGGGAATATTGACAAATTTTCAAAATAATTCAAAAAAAATTGGAAAATAGTCCCGATTAGTCCATGGGATAGTCAGAAATGCAGTGGAGTTGACGGAATTGAAGTTGGAAGTGTTAGGGATGGGTATGGGTCGATTGAAATTGGAAGTTGACGTGGCCAGTAAAAAGTAATTCCACCAAAACCCTAGGTTTATATAGAAAATGGGGTAAAAACCCATTCATTTTTACCCATAGCTTCAAAATTTGATATTTTTCTCTACACCCTCAGCAAAGATGTCACCTATTCCTCACACCCATCATCATTCATATAGGATCCAGACCTTCAAGGTGGCCAGCCGACGCAGCCCCCCTAGTATGTACTTCATTCTTGACTTTTGAATTTTTTATTTTTGCGCTTTTTCGTGCATTTAATTTCAATTTGCATCATGCATCATTATATTAGAAAGTCACATTTGAATTCATTATCAACGCATGTGCATGTGAATCACCGCATTTGTAAATTCATGTATATTGTTTAGCATGGGTATTTTATCTTTCAACGCATATGAAGAAGAGTGACACATTTGCATTTAGAATAAAGGCATGTGATTTTTGTTTATTGCATTTATAAATATGGCATCACATTTGCATTTATGATGAATGTTTGTATGCGTAGATAGAATGAATCACATTTCATTTTGACTGGCATTTGATATTTTTATATGCAATTATGATTGAAAATGATGCATGTGAAATTTTATGACGACACATTTGTGAAATAAAATGACGCATTTGGTTTCCTGTGACACATTTGCAAAATAATGACACATTTGACTATCATTTGATTTTTTCACTTTGTATTAGGATAGGTGATTAATTCTGACATGAGGCATGTATAATGCCACTGCGGGTTATTTTGGACCTTGTTTATATGCAAGAGTTGAGACCATTGACTTTTTGCTTCTGGAACAATTTGTGGAGTGCAGAGAAATGATTTTTATGGCATTTAGGTCTCCTACATGTGACAGATATGCCCATCATTTAGGAAAATCAGGGGCTACTAATGGCATTATGTGAGCGGTGGCACTCAGAGACTTCCTGTTTCACCTGCCTACTAGACAGGCTACAGTTACATTGGAGGATGTCTACAAGATTCTGAGACTTCCTATTAGAGGCACCAGAGTGATGTATGATTCTTAGAGGGGGTTTGCTAAGATGTGTAGGTATTACCCTCATTCTAATATTAGACAATTAGGCATTGACCACTATGAGATTAGGTGGTACATACTAGCACAAAGATATATGCAGCTAGACTATCTATTGTGTACATTGATAGGTGGTATAGTCCTCCTTGACCGTCGAGGTCATGGATTTCTCGTGGGATGGGAAAAGATGTTAGTTGGTATACTAGAGTGGCGGGAGGTGTATGCTTGGGGTCCCTGTCTTCTTGGCATGTTATATTTTCATTTACATGATATAGCCTATCGAGAGGCATAGTTGATGAGTTGTGGTACCACACTCTTGATGGAATGGGCATGGGAACACATTGCCATCTTTTGTACACCAGTCATAGTTGATGTGCAACATGGAGCACCATATGCCTTTTGTTATGCAGGGGCTAATACTCAGCACCATATGGGAGATACTGGGTACTTTAGACATGCTATTGATACCATGGTACTATTTACATGGACACCATACTTGGGATGTCCAGAGTGGTCAGATGAAAATGATCACTTGCCATATTGCCACTAGACATAGTATTTGATTGGGCGAACTATTTCGCATGTTCATATTATAGAGAGACATTTGCTAGATTGTGTGTTGCGACAGTTCGCAGAGGTGCAGGATGTGCCTAGAGGATGGGCAGAGTTTGCGAGGTCCTCACGAGAGATCCCCCTATGGGGTGAAGAGATTCCAGTGGCCACTACTAAGGAAAATATTGATGCATTGTAGGTAGTTCAATGGGGATGGAGAGATGGTGTGGTAGACCCAGGTACCACCAAGGCATACGATCAGTAGTGGGTTGTGCACAAGCTAGTTCCCCTTACAGACCCATATCAGGTTGCACCGATAGAGCAGCGAGGGACAGAACCATGCGGCAGGTGTGGTAGAGATAGAGATCAGAGAGGTGGAGGTGGTCGGCAAGGTAGTGGGAGAGGGAGGCATGGACAGAGGGGATGAGGGCCACTGTTATCACCTATTCGCGAGGAGGGACAGGAGGAGGAGGTGACAAAGGTGAGGAGGAGGTGCATGTTGAGATTGGTTGGGATGAGGTGCATGTTGCAGAGGAGGAGGCAGGCAGAGATTGATTCCCTTGGCTTACTTGGTGCCTATCAGAATGATGACAAGGAGGGGCATGATCAGGAGCAAAAGATCCAAGATAGGATTTTGGAGGAGTTAGAGGATGAGGATGATAGTGTGGAGAGGGTGAGACAGGATGACACAGGGGTAGTTGATCCTGACACTGCTACACTTCATTCCCAGGTTGCATCTTTGGAGGAGCAGATGAGGTTCTTGATGTCCGATCGAGATGTGTTACAGATGGAGAGTGATAGAGCCTTCATGGATAGAGATTAGGCCATAGCTCAGAGACAGGAGACAAAGCAGAGATTTACAGATATTAGAGCCCTTTGTAGTGGACCAATAGAGGCATTTTCTCAAGAGCTAGTTAGATCTAGGGAGAGGGCCACTTATTACTGAGATTTATATGAGACAAAGGTTCCTCTAGAGATACGGGCTCCTAGTTTCTCACAGGCACCTAGCGAAAAGTCCCAAAGCAGGAAGCACACCAGGACTCATACCAGGACAATGAGCACAAAGGGTGTTGAGAAACCACGTAGATCTAGTCCATACAACAGGCCACATTCTGGTCACAGGTCATCAGGATCTCGGGATCAGTCATCCACACACTCTAGTCATGATAGCAGTGGCAGTTCATGATAGGGACATTTCTTGATATGTACTGAGACATTGTATTATGATCATATAGCATGTGGGATTCCATGTTTATTGATATATTATGACATTGTTATGTTACACTTTTGAGGGATAATATATATGATTTTGGTGGTGATTATCATGATATGCAGTTCTATTTATTGATTATGAAATTGTTTATTTATACATGTTATGTTTATATGAGATTCTTATGTGATGGATGATCATATCTACTCTATGATGTGATGTTGATTCTATGTGATGATGTATGTATTAATATCCATGATGTCATGGATGTTATGTACGCAATTTATAATTATAAGATGTGGTATGATGTTATATGCCCAATGCTTCCTACATGTAATGCTATACATTTGTAATGTGATGCATGTATTTACATTTTTTATGTACATGTAATGCGTATGATATGTATTGTATGATGATGAATGTCTATTATGCTATGATGTCCTAGATATGATATATGCCTATATGTTTTTATATTTCAAATGCAAGATGTATGTATCATTGATGATACATAATTTTGAAATGATGTTTCTAACATGAATTTATATGCAAGATGATTTATATTTTTGTGTCACAGGACTTCATCATCATGCAAGAAAGAACTGTTAGTATGGAATGAAGGATTGAAAAATAATAAAAGAAATGAGATGGATGTTAATATTAGCAATCTTCGATGTTTCACTGTATCACAAAAGGTGTTGCACTTTATCATCATTGGGTGGTACTAATACAAATGGAGAAAAACACCATGATATGACATAGATCAAGGTGTGCAAGATCATCCACTTGCTAACAACAAACAGTCGCAGACAAGGATTGTCGTTAAGTCATACTAAGGGCACAGTTGCCCCAATATTTTTGTCAGGGAAAACCACAAACAACAAACAAAATAAAAGATGGGTCATGAGACATCATCACTCCTCTAAATCCTTCATGGGACATCCTTGAGGAAACTAGTAACATAACTCAAAATCAGATTTAAAAGACAGTTGACAGACAATAGTCAAAGAAAACAGAATTTTGATACATTGTTGCTTCTCTAAATCCTTCATGGGACATCCTTGAGAAGGCTAGCAATATGATTCCAATCATAAAGCCATGTGAAATGATAGGATAAATAAACTATAAAGTAAAAATATAGTAAAATATTTTCCAAAACTTGATTTGCTTGTTTGATTTGTTTTGATTGATAAAAGGATTGATTGATAGAGCCTGATTTCAGGAGATACACATACCAGATAAAACTTTGAGTCCAGTTTCAATGTTATGACTATCTGTATAAGGAATGAAAAATCTTGGTTTCAGAAAGACGTGTATCGTATAAGACATTGAGTTTGATGTCATTGATGTGATAACCAGTGGAAGGTTATGTTGATTTGATTGACAGTGTCAATATGTAGGAAAGACTCATCCTATATAAGACATAAGTTGATTGTTTTGTTGATATCAATATTCAGAAAGGACTCATCCTGAATAAGACATAGGTTGATTGTTTTGATGATTTATGTTTTCAGGAAGGACTCATCCTAAATAAGACATTAGTTGGTTTTGATTGTTGCCTTGGCAATTTGTTTGATTCGACTTAGAGACATTGCTAACTTCACCAGATTGATGCATGACTTGATATGATGTGTTGACAATGGACTCTGTGTGACAAAGAACCCTAAAGGACTGACCTAGTGTGGCCTCAGGGGCTCATCGATTGATGGCCTTGCCTACGTTATGCACACAAAGACCTTGTAGTTCGACTAGACTTTGACTGACAAGACTGAATACAAGTAGAAGACGTGTGTGATAGTGTATGTGTCAGACCCTAATGGACTTACCTAGTGTGGCCTCAGGGGCTCATCGCTTGATGGCCTTGCTTATGTTATACACACAGAGACCTCATAGTTTGACATGAACAAAGCGTTGTCATATAGACATATGGATTGAGTCATGATTTTATATGACTGACCTAATGCCTTAGGGGCACATCGGTAGTGGCCTTGCCTATGTTCAGTCACAAAGGAAATGTAGTTTGAAAAATGACAGACTAACAAGTGCGACTGAATCTGACTCTATTTTTGAATTTTTGACATGTTTTGATTTTTTTTTTCCTTTTGAAGTTTTCTAATGCTTTTGTATTTTCTCAAGTCATTTTGTGATGTTTTTGGATTTTTCTATGGTTTTACGTCTCCAACACAACCAATGTAAGAACCAATATGACACACATCAAGTGTTTTCCCCCTATTGAGTATAAGACCAATTGATTATGAATAGGATAAAATGGGGGATATGAAATGCACTCGATGTCAATTGTTTCAAGGTATGGGAAAGACTACCACTTATTATGAATGGTATGTAAAAGTGATGGATGGGAAAGAAAAGTGATATGTACAATGATAGGTAGTATGTACATGGATAAGGACTATGTACATGGATAAGAACTATGTACAGGGTAGTAAACTATGTACCAGGTAGTTAAATTAGAATGATAGTAGAGAAAGGAGTAGAGTCAACTACACATGGTGCTTGTTTTCCAAGTTTTCACCATGGTACTTATCCAAAGTGCCACTGATGTGGTTTTCACTATTTGATGAATTATTTCTCTTTACTATTTTCTAGATTTTCTATTTTTTTATGTTACCAAGACACCTGTTTGCTAGGTTTTCACCTAGGTAATGATTTTTTATTTTTTTTTCGCTAATTAAGACTAGGCTCTTAGAAACTATGCGTAGAACTTATTCAAATGAAGACTATTGATTGGTGAGGACAATGGTTCCCCTTCAGGAGTAGAGAGTTGATATGCTCCTAATCCAAAGGCTTCTCTAATAATATAAAGTCCTAACTAATTAGGTTCAAACTTTCCTAGTTTCTCTCTCTCTGCTTGATTCTTTGGGTTCTCCATTAAAACCAAATGACCAATGTCAAATTTTTTGTTCAAGAACTTCCTGTTATAGCTATGACGAAGGCGATTCTGATATTCTTGGATATGGTCTAGTGCCTTTTGTCTTTGCTCATCTAGAAATTCTAGTTCATGTAGTCTTGATATATGATACTCTTCATCATCAATATGCCCTTTCAAGGATACCCTAAGGGAAGGAATCTCAACCTTAATAGGAAGAATGGCTTCAGAACTAAATACTAGTGAATAGGGAGTGGCACCAATGGGAGTATAGATACTTGTGTGATAAGTCCATAAGGTGGGATTAAACTGTAAATGACAATCGCGGCTAGCATCATTGACAATATTTTTCAAGATTTTAATGATAGTTTTGTTAGATGCCTCTACTTGGTTGTTACCTTGTGGGTAGTATGGAGTGGAAAAGTGATGTTGAATATGAAATTCTTCACAAAGATGGTAGACTTCTTGATTCTTAAATGGGCAGCCATTATCTGTGATTATGTATTGAGGGACACCATACCAACAGATGATATAGTTCAGGATAAACTTAGATATTTGTGTGATGGTAATGTATGTCATAGGAATAGCCTCAATCCACTTCATAAAGTACTCAGTGGCAGTGATAATAAACTTGTTTCCATTGGATGATGTGGGATGGATCTTACCTATGAGGTTGAGTCCCCATTAGACGAAGGGCCATGGTGATGTTATACGATGAAGCTCCTATGCTGGTGCATGTATCAAGTCTCCATGAACTTGGCATTGGCGACATTTCTTTACAAAGACATAAGAGTCCTTTTCCATAGTAGGCCAATAATAACCCAGTCTCATGATCTTTTTAGCTAAGGTAGGACCACTAGAATGGGAACCGCATATACCCTCATGTACCCCATGCAAGGTTTCTTGTGCTTCTTTAGAATCGAGACATCTCAGTAGGATATTATCTAAGGCATGTCTATATAGGGTGTCTCTGACGATGGTGTATTTTGCTGAATTGCAAAGGAATGTCCTACGTTGGTTATTTCAAAGGCCAGGGGGTATGATTTCAGCGTGGAGGTAGTCATAGATTTCTTTGTACCATGGGGAATCGGGACCAAAAATGTCACATACCATCTCAGAATCTAGGATATCATAGGTTGGGACCAAAATTTGTTCTACCAAGAACTCAAACTTAGGCACATTGCTAGGAATGTCTAGAAGTGATGCAATAGTAGCCATAGCATCTGTTGCCCTATTTAAAACATGAGGTATTTGATGAAATTTGACATTTGTCAAAGTACTCCTTAAAACTATCTTCCATGCATTTGTATGGAGCAAGCTTCTCATCCTTAGTCTCATAATTATCATTTACTTATCTGATTACTAGTTGAGAATCACCATATATCTGTAAGTTCATAATTTTCTAGTTGACTGCCATGCATAACCCTATCACTAGAGCCTCATACTCTGCTATGTCGTTAGTACATGGGAATGCAATCCTGAATGACTTAGGGATGGAATCACCCTGTGGTGCGATAAACAGTATACCAGCCCTTGAGCCATGATTTCTATGTGAGCCATCAAAGTATAGTTTTCATGTTATGTTTGTTTCAATTGTGAATATAAACTCATCAGGAAAATCTACAACTAATGGGTGATCTACTTGTATTGGTGCATTGGCTAACTGATCAGTAATGACTTGTCCTTTAATAGCCTTTCTCTCTACATACTAGATATCATACTCACTAAGTATCATAACCCATTTGGCCAGTTACCCTATTAATGTTGCTTTGCTTAGAAGATATTTCAGAGGATCTATTTTGGCAATCGACATTGTTTGATGGTTTAGCATATATTGCCTTAGTTTTTGAGTAGAAAATACTACTGCAAGATAGGCATGTTCAATGGTACTATAGTTGAGCTCATAACCTACCAAAGTCTGACTGATATAGTATATTTCCCTTTCATGACCTTCATCATCATTTTGTGCAAGTAATGCTCCAAGTGATGAATGGGTTGTTGAAATATAAACAATTAGTGGTCATCCTTCAATAGGTGGCATTAAGACTAGTGGTGTGAGTAGATATTCTTTGATCAGTTGAAAAGCCTCTTCGCACCTAACTGTCCATGCAAAGGGTACCCCTTTCTTAAGTAAATGTTGAAAAGGATGTGTCTTATTTGCTAACTGCACTATAAATCTTCTGATGGATTGCAGTTTCCCTTGTAATGTCCTTAGTTGACTAAGATTAGTTGGTGGAGGCATGTCTATGATTGCTTTTACCTTTGTTGGATCCACTTCAATGCCTCATCTAGGAATGATATACCCCAAAAGATTTCCTAATTTTACTCCAAACACACATTTCTTGGGATTGAGTCTCACTCTATACTTCTCTAGCCTTTGAAATATCTTGTCGAAAACCTATAAATTTCCTACCCTTGTTTTGGATTTAACTATTAGGTCATCGACATAATCCTCCATAAGAGTGTATACAAGGTCATGAAAAATGGTGGCCATGGCACGTTGATAGGTTTCCCCAACGTTCTTGAGTACAAAGGGCATAACATTCCAGCAATACATTCCCCAAGGACATGTGAAAGTTGTCTTAGGTTGGTCTTCAGTTGCAATTCTAATCTGATTATACCCTAAAAATCCATCCATAAGGGACAACATCTTGTACCATGTTGTCATGTCCACTATCATGTCTATGTTAGGCAAAGGGAAGTCATCCTTAGGACAAGCCTTGTTGATATCTCTGAAATCTATGTAGATGCGGATGCCCCCTGTTGGTTTAGTGACTGGTACAAGATTGGAAATCCAATCTACATAGTTGATTGACCTAATGAAACCAACATCTAACAATTTCTTGAGTTCTACCTTGACTATTAAAGCAATCTGTGGGTGCATTTTCCTCAATTTTTGTTTCACTGGTCTTACACCTAGTTGTAAGGGCAAGTGGTGTATAATAAGTTTAGGATCCAACCTAGGCATGTCTACATATGACTAGGAAAAATTTATCTATCTGTGTGTGAAAAAGTTGTGGAATTTTGGCTGCTCTTCTTTTGTCAATGACCCTACAAAATAAACCAGTCGAGGATTCTCTTTAGTACCTATGTTGAGCTCTACTGATTCTTCAACGAGCATGGGTGATTTTTCCTGTGCAAAGGGGAGAATGTTCAAACCTCCATCCTTAGGTGCCTCAGAGAGGTTTTCACCTTCAGATGCATCCTTTATTTTTACTTTTTCATTGTCTAGAGGTGCCTTTCGGTTTTCACCTAGAGACTTGTCCTTTTTCTCTTTTTTATTCTTTTTCTCATTTTTGCGACTGGAGGGTTGAACAAATTCCCCAAAATATGCTTTTTTTCCAAGTCAATGGTAAAACCATCCTTGTGATCACCACTAGGTATGCCTTCTCTTAGCCCCAGGAACTCAACAATTGCTTCGTCATTCTCAAAAATGTCTAACATAGGTGTGTCTTGTTGGTCCCAATCAATGAGTTGGGGATATACTAAGGGCATGTCATCATCAGAGTTATCAAAGTTTAACGGAGTCAAGGTAAGGACTGATTTGTTCATATGGTCACAAAAGTCTTGTACTAAGTCCTTTTTTTCTCTTTGGTTTAGATCTAGGTGGATTGAGAGATGGGCATAATGCCAAGGTTTGGTTAGAGGTATCTGGTTGCCAAGAGGTAGGATCAAGTGACTACCAATAGTAATGTTTAAACCATTATTCCTTTATCATATTCTTTGGTGGACAAGAATTCAATGGATTTGGTGAGGATCTACACATTAAATCAAGTTCTCCAAATAGATTGTCAAGGTCCATGGAAGAGGTAGAGGATAGGGAATCCCACTCATATTCATTTCATTCGGGGGAGTCACAATAGTGTTGGTCAGATGGCTTGTGAGATATCTCAATATTTTTTGAAGCACTTACTTCCTCGATTGAGGGTGATGTGGTACTAGGAACGCCAATTTGAATCGATTGAAACCCAAGCCCTAAGCCTTTTGGCCACTGAGAAACAAATATTGGTTCAATCCCCCCATCTTGATTTAAGCCTAAACCACTATGTCCATTATATCCCTTGCTTTGCATGATTATGAAACCTCTGCCATATAGATCAATAGGAATGTGAGCAAGTGAGAGAGGTTCTTCATTATCTTCTCTATACAACTAGGAGGTGACATCTTCTATATTTATGACTTCATTGCTTAATTCTCCCCATTTAGTGAAAGTTGTTGTGGGAGGAATGTGTATAGTGACCATAGATTGTTTCTTATCTGGTGTAGGTAAACCATATGACTTAGGAGGAATCAAATGGCTAACACAATAAGATGTCTTCATGTAATATTCTCTGCAACCTGTGTCTTGGATCTCAACCCTAGGAGTGGTAGGAAATGAAGGTGAAGTGGATGTTCTAGTGAGAGTAGATGGATCAACATAGTGAGATGAATTGGACAATGAAGCCTCTTGATTTACTAGGACTTGGCGTTGGGGTATCTCTTCTAGATTGGAGCAATATTGGAATGGATTTGGGTCACCAGCTATAGTTATTCCAGTGCCATTGTAAGGGAATTTGAGAGATTGATGATATGTGGAAGGGACTACCTTCATGGCATGAATCCATGGTCTACCTAGCAGAAGATTGTATGGAAGGGTGAGATCCAAGACCTAGAATTTTGTCTACATTACTGCAAGACCAATTCTAATAAGAAGTGTTACCATCCCCTTTTATTTTTGTTCCTCATCATCATAAGCTTTAATGACAATAATTTTAGTTGTGTCTACACATGCTTCTGAGAAACATAATGCCTTAATCAATTTTAAAGTGCACAAATTTAACCATGCTTCTCTGTCTACCAAAACTCGTCTAACTTTGGTGTCATCAACAAGGACTTCAAGATGTAAAGGGTCATTATGATTTGTCTTTTTAGTTGTGTACTCTTGTTCAAAAAATGTGGCTGATGATTATTGGTCAACTAGCCCACCATTTCCTGGAAATGATTGACATCGAGATCATTTGGGGTAGTAGTGTTTTGTAAAGCTTTATCTAAAATGGATCGATGCTCAGGGGAGATACACAATAGTTCCAAGATTGAGATTTGGGATGGGGTCTTCCCCAACTGGTCAAGTAGGTTATATTGTGACTTGGAAGGTTGTGATGTTTGCTGTGATGGAGGACCTTGGATAGTGATCTTAGTATGACGAGTGTTGACAGCACACTCTGGAGTTGTATTTATGGTAATGGTATTGATATTCTCATCAACAATGCAAAGGTGATTAATGGTTTTGCCACTATTATAAGCATGCTTGACATTTGCATAGTTGGCTAACATATTGGTCTTGTTACTCGAACTGGGGACATTTCCTTTCCCATGGTCATGTAGTGGATTAGAAAAGACTTGATGATAAATGTTTGATGAATTTTGTTTCTATCCACTAAATTCAATAATTCTCTCTTCAACAAGATCATGTATGATATTTTTTAGTTGGCAACAATTTTGTAGGTTATGTCCCTTAGTTCTATGGAAATCACAAAAAGCATTTCCATCCCACCGAACTAGTTTAAATTGTCCTGGATCGTATTGTCTTGGCTCTTGAAGCTGTATAAGATTGTGTTGTAACAATTGTTTAAATACAGACTCGATGGGTTCCCCTAAGGGAGTGAACTCGCATTTTTGAAACCTACTTTGTTGTTGCGGACATTGAGTATTTTGGACCGTGTTGGGAGGTTGATTGACAATGTTAAGCGTGTTGTCCAAAGGGTTAGGTCCTTGTAATGTAATGATTGGTCCCACTTGTAAAGTTTAGCGTCAATTACCCCATCATTGGTGACGTTTTTGTTCTGAGACCAATATTTGTTTCTGTCATTGCACTGATAAAATTTGACTCAAAATTGGATAAAAGTTCGTTGGAATTTTGACGCTATTTTGTCAGTATTTTTTTGTCAATTTTCTAATGAAATTTGGAACATCAAAATTCTGACCTAGCTGACAATGCTGGGTCAGAATTTCGACGTTTCAAATGTCGTCGGAAGATCAGCGAAAAAGTACCAACGAAATGGCATCAAAATTTTGACGAACTTTTGTCAGATTTTGAGTCAAAATGTATCAGTGTTGGGGGTATTTTGCACTATTGGATTTCTATTGGATGTCAATGTCTTAAGTTCTCCTTTTTCAATGAGATGCTTTTCTATTATAACTCCTTTTTCCACTAGTTCTGAAAAGGATGTACAACAATGTACCCTTAAGTTACTCCTTAGTTTTACATGAAGGTTTTCCTGGAACATAGTGACTTTTTTTTTTTAGGTATCTCGATAGGACACCGGTTGGCTATAGTCCTCCATCTCTGGAAGAAAGCAATGAAATTTTCTCCTTCGTCTTGTGTTGTGTGACACAAGGTTGCTATATTTATCTCGTGGTCTATGTTGAAGGAGAATTTCTGAACAAATTTCTCAACCAATTCACCCCATGATTTGATGCCATAGTCTAGACCTAAAAACCATTCGAGTGCAACTCCTACAAGACTTCTTGGAAATAGTCTCATAATATATGTAGGGTCATAAGCGACATCTATGCACATGGTAGAAAATTCCCTTATATGTTCTATCGGATGTAGTTTTCCATTGTACTTAGGAAGATTCAGTATGACATACCCGTGAGGGAAAGGTGTCATGTACAATGATTTAACAAAGGGAAATGGGAATATATCATTTGTTGAAAAGGATTTATTAGTTGACACCACCATGCTATCCATTTGTGTTGTTAGGGCATGCATTTGTGTTTGCAAGACATCAACCTAGGTTAATGATGTGTTGGGGGGATTACGCGGATTTGTATATGTATTCTAAAATCCAAGGTCTCATAATGGGTTTTGATTGAATGTTGGTATTTGATATAGATTTGGATTTAGAATGTTGGTGAATGTGTTCTAATTCAGAATCTATGTAAATGGGTTTTGACTGCCAATCTGAGAAAATGGATTGTGATTTGGAATCTGTGTGAATGGATTCTAACTGCTAATCTGAGAGAATGGATTCTCACTACCATATTGGAAAGAGGGAATTCCTCCTGTCTATGTAGTCTGTGGTATAGTACTAGAGACATGAACACTAGGTATGGTACTGATGACACTAACATTCAGTGTAGAAGCTGACATTTTAGATCTTTTATTCCCAACAAGAGGACCAAAGGGAGTGGACGATGAGGCCCCTACAGTGAAATGAAATCTCGATGTCATGCCAGATGTACCAAATGGAGACGTATGGACTGTCGTACTCTATGTAGGTATGCCAGATGGTATGGCTATATTAACCTGAGGTATAGAGGTACTAGCAGTCATTGTGTTTGTCCCTTGTGTAGGTTGAGTTTGTAAGGTGCTAATGTCAAATCCAGTAGGTAAGGTAGCACCTTCAGCTAACAATTTGGCTAAGTAGTGTTGGCGATCATTTTCTAGATACTCATCTACAAAATAGGAAAATTTAGGGTCTTGCGCAACAACTTCTATGTCTTCTATTCTAGTGTGTCCTTGAGGGTCTCTAGTGGTGAATTTTTCTAGCAAATTCCCATAAGGTCTCAACGAGAATGGATTGATGAATTCATTTTGGTTCAATATCTTTTCTCTCTCTTTTCTCTTAGACCTAGTTTCAACCATGTAAGTAAGCTCAATATGTGAGGAATGCAAAACTATGGCTATGGACAGTATGACTCTAGTCTATGTTTTTGGGATTTTCTGAATGCAAAATAAGGAATGTTCTAAGATAACTCTAGTCTAGAATGACAATATCTCAATATGAAAATTATAAGCCAGCTTCTAAGGTAATCAAATTTGTAAACCTGAGATGAGGGTACCAACTACCTAAAGTCTAACCAAGGTGTCAATTTAGTTATGTCAAGGAACCAATGTAGGACTAGGATCAAAGAAAAGTTGAGTTTTCTAACTAGACTGATGAGGTAGGAAGACTCTCTATAAGACAAAGGATATAATGGCAAGACTAGGTTCAGTGACAAATTTCATTGACGCTATGATTTTTCTAGAGTGTAGATGGTGGACCTATTCTAAAGCTTGTAAAAGTGACTATCCTAAAAGTTTGATCTAACAGTAATATGTACCCTAGGATGAAACTAAAAATTAGAATTGGGATGACCATAGTTATGACTAAATGATAGCTAAAGGATGAAAATTTGAGCAAATCTAACTTCACATTTTTGTTTCAAGGACCACTCTGAAAAGATAGATAGAAGACTGGTATGACTGGGTCGATGGACTATGACTGTGAAATCTAGTTTTCTACGAATTAGGCAAATGCGTCATAGAATTTCACAGTTGCAGTTATGTTTCATAGTTGTGGTTTTTTGGTAATTAGTTGCGAGTTTCTGATGAAAGTCAATATCTGGTATTAGAAAGATGTGGTTTAATTTCTCACAAATACGACTTGTGATGGAAATTGTGACTTAGACTATAACAGATGTGGTTTTCTAAACTTTTTGCACTGGTGAAAGTTTTGCATTAGTGGAAAATGCATTGTTCCAGATTGCAATTGTGGCTCACCTTTTCAGATTCGTCACAGAATATCACAAGTGCATTCTTTTAAATCAGATGTAGTATTCTGCATAGCATATGTGAGCTAATCTCAGCATATGCGACTCAAAACTTAACAGATGCGACTTGACAGAACAATTGCAACTCTCTAGTGAATAGTTGTGATTATGTTGAAAATTGTGTTTTTTTAGTGAATGAAGATATGAAATAGACATTGTTTTTCATAATCAAGTTCTGGAAAACAAAGACAATCATAAGACAAAGTGTTTTTCAGTTTGATTTTGGACTCAAGGAACATTTAATTTGACAACAGAAAAGCACATCCTAGGCTGTGTAGGATAGTATTTACTGAGTTCTCACTTGGTTTTCCCTAGCTATGCTTATTCAAGGTGGATGATTAGTAGCTTGACCCCTCTGGCTCCCCTCCACGGTGCATTGACGTCATTCGGGGCAGCCAAGCTACAGTACCCATGAACATCCCATGGCATACTTTCATCTCTACACATGAATAATAAGAATATGAGATGGCTTCACAGGTCTGACCTGTTGCACCAATAAATAGAAGGATTTTGAACACTACAAAAAAAGATGTTCAATTAAGGAATTTCGTTCATAGGGCATGATCCATGCGGTGAGAGTCCCCTTTTGAATCCATCTCATCATAACCATACATCATTCATTGGGCTTTCCCCAAGAATCCACTTATATATACCGGCTGGAAGTCCCTCGGGTTCAGGGTGCTACCAGTTTGAGTCATCCTGGGGTGAGTAATTTTTCCCACCAGAACAGGCCCAAGTTCTAGAGTTAGTAACCATTTCTCTTACACCCAAGATCGCACAAATACGCAAGGGGAGAGGATACTTCGATATACCAAATCGTAAGGGTACCAACACAATTGTGCTTTCACCCAAACACAATAGACACTTGTTAATTTTAATCCAAATGAAATATTTTCTACACTACCAAACAATCTGTTTCAAAAATTTAACTAAGGTCTTCGACATGCATTCTACAGAAAGATTCATTAGTAGTTTTGATATTGGTCTTCAACTATCAATCTGCAAAAACTTCATTAACTCCTCAAGACACACACTAAAAACAAAAAATTAGCGAAAATAAAAACATGAAATAAAACTCTAAACTAAAAGTCTAAACCTAAAAATTTACCAATCAGATGCGTCTTTTTCTCTGTCAAATGCATCATGAGATTTTACCAGTTAGATGTGGCTCATAAAATGACAGTTGCGTGATTATTTTTCAAATGTGTCATTTGGATCTCAAATACGGTCAAGAAAGTCAATTGCATCTTTTCGATGTTAGATGTGGTCCAATGTTTTAGTTGTGTTGTTCCGTCAAACAGATGTGTCTCGGAATATCAATTGCAGTGTTTCATCAAACAAATGATCGTTTCGTACAAAAACCTACAAAAATCAAGTAAAAGTCTACAGATACGTGAAGATGGTATCTTCACGTCGAGTTCACCAAATGTAGCTCAGAGAAAAACACATGAGAGGGTTAGGCAATTCAAATGTAATCTATTCAAACTATACTAAAAATCCTCAAAGCTAGATAATCAAGCACAAAGGAAAGCTAAGAACAACATGCATAAAAGAAACTATTTTACCAAACATGCGATCAATTTTGTTGAATAACCTCCATTATTCTTCTCCATTTTGTTTATGTAGTGTACTTTCCCTCAGATTTTTAGTATTTTTGTGCAAGCATAGCCTAAGTTTTGTGATAATGATGAGACATCAAAGATTTAAGTTAATTTCCCTAGAAGTCATACGATTTCGAGAGAGATTGGAATGATGAAAGATAGATCAATTTATAGAAAGTTGATCATTCAAATGACAGGTCAAGATCGAAAGATCAACGGACGATTGAGATCAAAAGATTAGACATACACTACGATAATTGTTAATAGTCACATGAGTGATACAAATTAGAAATAGAAATAAAGATTAAATAAATGATTTAATCTTTGAGTTTGGTATTCAAAAACAGAAGAATAGTCTTTGCATGAAAAAGATAAAGATGGATTAAAGAAATTCTTTGTTTGAACGCACACACAACATTTAATTAATTAAATAGGAATATTTAATTAATATGCATGTACATGCAAATGAGTTAGAACTAGATGACTGAATGATATGACAAATAGATTACTCGTGAAATCCATTCAGACACTAAATCCATAGTTAACTGATCGATTAAAATAGATGCCAAGTAAGAGTGAATACTTAGATAATTTGCACAATTAACTAAATATAGAGGAATGCGTTAAAATAGAATTTATGAATTAAATAGTTCATTTAATTCAAGATTTGATATTTGAAGAATAATTAAATAAATAAGATTTATTTAATTAAGTGTTGAAGGGGTTAAAATGAATAATTAAATAAATAAAGAATTTATTTAATTATAGTTGACATATGATAAAGGGGGATTTAATTTGACAAGAAGGATAAGGTTAATTAGTAACATAATTAAATAAAAAGCTTTTATTTAATTAATTAGATAGAATAAAGAAAATGAGAATTAATTAAATAATTAAGATTATTTAATTAATAGAAGAATTAATGTTAAGGTAAATTAATTAAATAAATAGATTTATTTAATTAATAAAGAAATGAAGAACTTTAGAGAATAATTAAATAATTAAAATTATTTAATCATGACTATGGAAATACGAATTATGAAGAAATTGAAGTCGCAAGCTTAGACCAAATTTCAGTGTCTACAAAATGTATCTTCATCGGATATAGTTATGGTGTGAAAGGATACAAGCTTTGGGATCCTAATGCACATAAGGTAATACACAATAGAAGTGTTATTTTTAGAGAAATTAAGCCTTCTTTTGTTACATTGCAACCAGAACAAAGTAAACAAGAATATTTGATTCAATTTCCTTCTACACCTAAGAAAGTTGAATCAAGGCTCAAGAAAAAGTTAAGGAGAGCTCATCTACCTTTGGGTCTTTAGAAGAGGAGGAAGAACATCAAACTCAACTTGTTCATAGGTTTACAAGGCATAGGAAACCACATAAAAGGAATTAACTTGATGAATGGAGATGTATTTGTGCTTTGAATACTAACATGGATGAACATAGATCTATAGAAGAGGCACTAGGTATGAATGATGCAGAATCCTAGAAGATTGCTATGAATGAAGAAATGGCATCTTTAAAAAAGAATAATACATGGGATCTTGTACCATTTCTTGAAGGATGATATTTTGTTGGTTGTAAATGGGTGTTCAAGAAAAAGATTGGTTCAGATGGAGGTATTGAAAAGTATAAAGCAAGGTTAGTTGTGAAGCGTTACTCTCAAGTTGAGGGTGTTGATTATGGTGAGATATTTTCCCCCATTGCAAAAATGAAATCCATTATATTTTTTCTTTTTATTGTTGGTTCTTATGATTTATAAGTTGATCAAATTGATGTGAAATTTTTTTTCCTTCATGGTGATTTGGAGGAGGATATTTATATGACATAGCAAAAGCACTACATGGTGAAAGGTAATAGTAAGTTGGTTTGCAAATTGAAGAAATATTTGTATGGCTTAAAACAGAGTCCTAGGATGTGGTACCAGAAATTTGATACATACGTGTTGAGTTTGGGATTTGAACAATCTAAATCAAATCATTGTATTTATTATAAAACTAATGGTGATCATTTCTTGTTTATTGCATTATATGTTGATGATATGTTATTTATTGGTAGAGGGAAAGGTATGATTTCAAAACTAAAATCTCAACTTGCTACTAAATTTGAAATGAAAGATCTTGGTGCAACTAAAAACATTCTTGGGATGTAAATTAAAAGATATAGAGTGAAAAAAAAGTTGTGGCTTGGCCAAAGCAAGTATGTCAAATAAATTTTACAAAGGTTTGATATGCAAGATTGTAGACCATTGTGTGTTCCTATTTCAGTTGGAACAAAGCTATCTATTTCAGATTGGCCCAACATTTGCATCAAAGATGGAAGACATGAGTAGAGTGCCTTACCGAAATGCAGTTGGAAGTTTGATGTATGCTATGGTTTGTACTAGACAAGACATTTCCCAAGCAGTGGGAACGTTTTTTCTAGATATATGTCTAATCCTGGTAGAGTTCATTAGGATGTGCAGTTTAAAGAGTCTTTCGATATTTGTGTAGTACCTCAGATTAGTCCTTATGTTATCATAGTAATATGACTGAAGATGAAATTTTCCTTGATATTCATGGTTATGTGGATTTGGACTGGGCAGGTGATGTTGATAGCAAAATATTCACCAATGCTTATGTGTTTACTTTATTTGGTGGTACAATTTGTTGGATGAGTAAACGACAGGTTGTGGTTGCTTTGTCCACTGCTGAAGCAAAGTATATGGAAGATACTCATGCTTGTAAAGAATCCATTCGGCTTAAGAGACTATGTTCAGATATTGGAACAAAACAAGGTGCATTGACAATTTATTGTGACAGTCAAAGTGCAATATGTCTAGCCAAGAACCCAACGTTTCATGCCAGGACCAAGCACGTTGATGTACAATATCATTTTATTAGAGATATGGTCAAAGATGGCAAGGTGAAGCTAGTTAAGGTAGAGACTTTGGGTATGTGCAGGATCATCATGGAAAAAATAGGCCCTTAAGTGGCAAAAAATTTAGAAAAATCAGAGTTAGGCAACTTGATGTAAAAATTTGAATAAGTTATCTATATTATTTCAAAAATATGTAAAAATAGAATTTGTAGGAAATTGAATGTAGTTTCTAAACTACTAGGTTTTTTTTTTTTAAATGTCTATTTGGTGAAAATTTGAAATCTCACTACAATAGTACTTAAATTTCAAAGAAAAAAAAAGAAGTAGGTGTTTCTCTGACCACCCTAACCACAATAAAATGATAATATTTTTTTATAAGATTTTAGATATAAGTAGAGGACTCATGTTCTGATGTGATGCATATTTTTTTGTAATTTCTTTTCAAGTAAATAATTAATTATGAATTTTTTGTTACAACTTTAAAAATATATAAAAGCTTGTACATCTGACCACCTTGGTCAAAATTTCATGAAATTCAATTTTTTTTTTTAATCCTATAGTATGCAAAGCATAGAATGTGACACATGTTTCAAATTCAAAAAATGTGATACCGTTTGAAAGCTATAGATTTTTTTCATTCAACCTATCAATCAAGACTTTAGTCGTAATTCAAATAGAAAATGAATAATTATTATTTATTAAATTCAAAGTAAAGCATAATTTATATTGGTGGAAAGCTGAGAATCTCCTTTAAAAACCATTTTTCGTTTCATCAATTTTGGGTTAAAAAAAGTCGTCAGCCACATACCCATCATATTGCCACTTTTTGGCCCATCATGATCCTGCACATACCCCTTTGATGAATGTTGTTGATTCTTTAGCTAAGCCTATGAGCACATAAAAGTTTAAATGGTGTTTTGAGACTATGGGCCCTTTAGCCCCTAGCAATTAGAGATGACATGATGACACCCTTCTATTTTCCTTTCAAGGTGTTCAACAAGTGGGAGATTTGTTGGGAAAATGTGTCTCAACCTTGAAATTATATATGATTTATTGATAGGATGTATATTGGTATGTGGCAACTGATCATGAAAATACTGTACAATTGTAACAAGATTTGGGATTTGGGGCAATGCCCCAAAAAAATATTGTTAACACGTCAAGGTTTTCCTACTGACACATCAAGGTTTTTTCCCACTGCCATGTCAAGGTTTTTTCCCACTAACACATCAAGGTTTGTCAAATAAAAGTGACCTTGTAAAACCATAATTATAGAAGGTTCCAAAAATCTTGTTATAAGATAGTGGAATGTATGTAGATGATGGTGTATTCTAAGAGTCTAATAGTCATTGTGGTGTCTCTTGATCTCTAGTGGTGATACTCTTGTGAGAAGCTTTCTCTGCAAGTATATTGTAATCTTTTGATTTTTGAATAATATATTGGGTGGATTTTGGAGTGTGGGGTTTTTCTCCCAAAAGGGTTCTCCCCGCGTAAATCATTGTGTTGTGGTAGACACAGTGATACTTTTTTTTAAAGATCAGTAAATTTTTTGCATTATTCTCCTCTCAAGGTTAGTGTAGGAAGTTGTTCCACTACCTTAGCTTCCTTACACTATCTACTCACCTCTCAAATAACATGGGCTTGTCACCACTTCTTGATGTGTGAAGAAAATTTTATAACTTATGAACAATCTTTATCTTACAAATTTTAAAAATTAATATAGAGAAATATTGTCCTTAATTGGTCTATCTTATATATCTACTACTTGAATTGATTTTACCTCAAAAACAAAAAATCCAAGATTTCTTGAACCTAGGGGAATTGAACAAAAAAAAATTACTCAATGATGAAGTCAATGAATCCATCCATTGAAGGAGTTGATAAGATAACTAAAAATAAAAGACCATTATTCTAAAAAATCCTTGCAATATCATCATTGATTAGCATTTTGACTTGTTGATGAGTTTTTTTACACATTCAGAACAGTGATAAAACACAAAGTGCTTTATCTCTCTTAAAAGGAAAACTATCTTCAGAAACTTCAGAAAGACAACCCCATGGATTTGATAGTTAGGTCTTGACTTTGAATAAAATGAATCAGTGGATAATGTTTTACTATTTTACAAGGGGCCTTATGTATGTACTTAAGATGGAACTTTGAGAACAAGGGTTTGAAATGTTTGAAAATGAAATAAAACCCTAGCTGTATTTTCATATCTGAAATAAAAAATGACTTCTTACATTTGATTTGGTAATCTCAATGACGCATTTCTTCCTAAACTAACTCGGATTTTGAAATAAAGGGAAAAATATGAGGGTTAGAGAAAATAAATCTAAAAAACTAAGGTCAATGATAACAATGGTTGATGTTGTAGATAGAAAATTCCCCCATAAACCAATTCCTATTTAATTAGGGTTAAACCCACAATACTGCAGAAATGGTGCAATATTCAAAGGAAAACTTAAATAATTTTTAGACTATAAAAATTCATATACATACACAATTCCTAGTGTATTAAATATTCACAATTGAACTAATGTTGTAAAAAGGCTCAGACTGACCAGAAAAAGTAACTTACAATCAAAAAATTATAAATGGTATGAACCAAAGATTTATCAAAATACCTTTAACACTTTTATATTATCATAGATGAACTAAACTAATTTAAATAAAGGAACCATGCATACATTCAAAAATAACAAGTAGAACACCAAAACTTCAATGCATTTGCTTGTATTGATTTCCATAATGTTGTTACAACTCCTATTCCACCTTTTACAATGAGAGAGGACTTGCCTTTTATAGAGAAGGATTACAAAATCAATGGTGGAGATCATCTCAACACCAATGGACTATATTACATTTTCATTTAATAAAATAAATAGGTATTGACTATTTGCATCTTCTATCTTATCCTCTCCAACTAAAAATTGTTACAAATGTACCTAGGAGAATATAAAATATATTAATACAACTTAAATTCATTAAACATCCTTTAAAATATGGTTACACAACTTCCAAGAAAGGTATTATAGATGGTTGGATTTACATAAATTTACCATCTATTACACTCCTAGCATCATTTTTCTTTATTACAAATTAACAAAAATATTTAATGTCATTGTAACTTTCTCATCTGGAGGACCCAAGAAAGCATGTACTTTGTATCACAATTCTTTATACTCATCCATTAATATTTGATGAAGCTCTATGAAAGACTATATCTACTTGATTACCTTCTCTGACCTAACCAAAAACTAGGCCCTCAAATCCACAAAAACCTTCATTAAGATATCAATAGGATCTCTGTGTAATATTTTCTACCATTTTTGCTTCAAACGTACATCATCTAGTTTTTCTAAAGTTGCAATGGGAAATTTTACCATATCCTATAAAAAATTATTACAACCCACAAAAAATTCATCGACTTGGCTGAAAATACTAGACATCTTAGGCATTACCTGATTTACTATATACTTCCTGAAATTCAGCACATACATCCAAAATGATGGCTCTCTTACCTCCTCTTTTGATAAAATTCCCTTAGGCTTGGTTACATCCACAGGAAGCCTTTTTATTGTATAATTATGGGAGAAGGCATTGCAGTCTTCAACCATTTTATCAATCTCTTCTTTCAAAATTAGAAAATTATTGTGTTCTTGTACAACCATTCTTATCACCTTGCTACCAGTATCTGTAATTCCTTTAATCCAATTGTGGATGGAATTGGCCCATTTCTTCATCTATTCCATTTTATTAACATCATACTTAGATAAAAAAAACTAGGATAGTAGCCTTCCCTAAAGCACTTTGGATTGGTGTTACTAAATACTAGATGAAGGTTGTTAGTTCTACAACTTGTGCTTTCATCTCTACCTTAATTGGCTTATTCTTGTCAATTCTCTTCAAAATATTTGAAACAGACCCCTAGAGCTCATCAATTTCTTGCGCTCTATTATTAGGGATGATGTTTATTGATGCAATGTTGTACTCCCTTGGAAAAAGTGTAGAACTATTCTTATCTACAATGGGAGCTACAACATAGATAATCCTTGAGCTAGAGGTGTCATTGGTCATATGTAACCTTATTTTAGCCTTATTCTTCTCCTCCAGCTTCCTAAAATCTGCCAAAATCACCTCAATACTTTCCTGAGGAGTCTCCACCACAGGCCTCTTATTCTTAAGCTGCCCCTCTAACCAAGTAGGAGTTGATTTTTCTACAATTTTTGGAGTAGAAGAAGTATCTACAAATGAATCCTTTGATAGAATATCCTTTTTATTGTCCTTAATAGGTTGTTATTTCTCCTCCTCCACCTTATCCTATTGATATTCAACAACTTTACTTCCACAACTTAGAAGGATTTTCTTGGTAATGTGGGGCAGCTGAAGTTTCCTCCATCATGGGAAGCTCAACCATATCTTCCATCTCCTACCTCTGCATCTCTTTTAAAATTTGGTCAACGCTCCATAGATGGAGGCTCCAAGGCACCTTGAGAAGAGGGAGGAGGGGTGGGTGGTGCAACTTGATTGATCATGTCTTGGGATATTAGTGAGAGAAGAACATCAGAAAAATCCTTGGGAAGATTATACAAATGAGACATGAAAGACTTGGGAAAGCTAAGAGAGGCAGGAGAGAAAGTCAAAGTAATAGTGGGTGGTAGAGTTGCGATAGTGAATTGAGGGTCTAAAATTGAAGAAGCTGAATAAGGGGAAGAAAAATAATTTGGAGATGACTCAACTAGGATAAAAGAAGTGGAGGGAGTTGGAATGGAAATGGTGAGATGAATAGAAATGTTGATTATAGGAGGCAAGGAAAGAATGGGTGGAGGAGTGGAAGTAGAAGGGATGGCAGTGGATGTAGATGGAGGAATAGAAGAATATAGGGAATATTGAGGAATTGAGATTGTTGATCATTAAATCTTGCACGTCTCTGACAACCTTATGGGAAATTTAGTGCATGGGGGACCAATTTGTGCCTCAATAAATGACCTCTAGTATTTTTATAGAAAGACAACTCTTCTTTGTGTTTGGGGGGAAAGGGTAGAAAGAAATGCAAATAAAACATAAAGATGGTGATGTGCCAAAGATTTTACAACATTTCAAACCTTAACTATTCCTTATAACTGATATGATAGACATAGAATGCCATAGATTATTCCTTGTTGGGAAGAGAATGAATAGCATAGGCTAGAGAAAGCACAATGTAGTCTTTCGAATCTCCACATGGAAAGCACCCATTAAGGTCCAATCAGACATAAGAAAACTCTAAAGATTAACATAAATATTTAGAAATTTATAGAATCCTTCTCCCTTTACAACATAATATGGAAAATAGCATACCCTTTACAGAAAATAAAAGAGTTTAATAGACATGATTCAATTTCCTAAAGATAGTATTCAACATCGAAGCTTAATATGATGTAAATTAGTTACCCAAACTACCAACGCAAAACCTTTAACATAATGTTTTCAATCATGAATGAAATAGGAAATTGAAATTTGACAAAGGCCATAACATGGACAATTTCAAATATTTCTCTGAAATAGATCAAACTTCTATGATATATAAACTAAAAACAAAGGTTAGATGCCAATCCAATGATAGTTTGAATTAAATATAACATGCCAAAGAGAACAAAAGTATTCTATAAAGACCCTCCTACTTCTGAAAAAATAGAACTCCCTAACAATATCTATATTCTTTGAAAAGATTTTTGAAGCAATAACTAATTTTTTTTAACTCCATGATGCTAACCCCTATTTATAGCCAGAAGAAGAATACACTTCCAAAAACATTCTAGAAGAAGAAGTTGCTAGATGCCTAAACCTAATAGCTTACAATCCAATCTTATATCTTGATTATATCACAACAGTCTTTGCTCATTAAGTCTCAACTATTTTATTAATGGATTCATATATTTTAGTGAAGATAGTTGTCAAAAAACAATTAGATTTAACATAGCCTAAAAAAAATATGATCAACCAGACTATAGAGGTTGATGACGTCGACTTGAAGGTTCCACCCTAAAAGTAAGATTCCCACCGTGCTCCCTCACAAACTCTGCCCCAAAATATTTTTTCACAGAATATACAAACTTCTTGATGACAATAGATGGCGTGCTAACTGAGCTGGAAATTTTGTACTTGTGAGAGTAGTTTTGAAGAGAATCTTGCCAAGCTGACATGTATTTTAGTTCATGCCTGAAAGGAAAATGATATGTATATAAAGTTGCACAACCACCACGTGGCACATTGTGTGCCTTTATGCAAGAGCATTCTTCATCCTTTGGGTGCAGATTCATCCCGAAGCTGAAAAGAAGTAAGGACTAAAAACCAAAGAAAAGTTCAAAGGAAAAGTTGCTTCACATTTTTGGTGACTCACAAGGGGCCTTTTCTTGTGGAGGCACAAACCTATACCTTTGGTAATTCCTCGAGTTTAAGGAAGGCAGAGTGTTGGGTTTCCAAGTCTACATCAATGGGCTAGATGAGGGTGTGTATGATCTCATATGCTTGATCCAAATTGAGGACTTATTTAAAATAAACCCCTCCCCACCTTGATGAAACAACTCTGATGTGGTAATAAAGCCAAGAAAGAGGAAGGATTTCCCTCTTGATTTCCTCAATAGTGGGTGATGGGCTTAGACCTGGGAATGCTATGGAAGTCTAGATTTTGAGCCTGATTGCATCCACAATCTTCTCGATTGATAACACTCCTCCATCTGATGAGAAAAGGGTAGGTAATCCGAATTCAAACAGAATTTTGAACTCCTCCTTGATCTCATTGACATTTTTATTCAACACTACTTGGAAAACTTTTCTTTTTGACACATCCTTGTGGAAGTTAATGAATTTGCTTGCTTTCCTCGAGGATGCCCTTTAGTCAAGAATTAGGCATCCCTTAAATCTTCTCTGTTTCCTTACATAACTTTAAGATCAGGCTCCCTAATTCTTCAGCCCAAGGGGCATATATATGGAGAATTTGGTCGACCAATTGGCCAACCTTCTCATTTAACTCCTAAGCATCCTTTACAAACTGCAAGACTAGTTTCAGGGCTATGACTGCAACTATGATCCTCTCCCAATGAGTGGATATTAACTTTTTTAGTATCAAAATAATTTTGGATCCTTACACCATGATTAGTTCCTGCTAGAATTGGGACTCCCTTGCCCTTATGCTTTCCTCCAATTGACTCTTCTCTTGGAGGGAATTTGTAAGCTCAAAACTCATTTTCCCAATCTCTTTAATGCAATTTTGCAAAATTGACTCAATCTCATTCTTTTCTTGCTTCACCCTTTCTATTTCTACCTAGGGGCCTTCTAAACATTTTTAGAGGCTTGCGATCGGGTGCTATCCAATTCATTCTGCATATCCTCCTTTTTCTGATATAGCATCTATATCTCTATTTGTAGCACATTTGATACAACATTTACTCTGCTTATATCTATATCCATCTTCTCTTCTTTGCATTGATACTATGCATTCACCTCACATTCAATAACAATCTCACCCTTCAATTTCTCTACCTCAGCACAAAGCCAATCCTACTCATTCTGGGCTTCTTCAAGCAACTTAGTTGCTTCCCCTTGCTGACCCTATAATAGCCTTAGGTAGGCCATTTCCACATCCTTTCCTTTTATTTCTTCCTATAGCCTTTCCACCTTTTCTTTTATATTAGCCAACTTCACCTTGTGCTTCTTCAATTTTTTGTCTAGCATAGTCGACGTAGACCACCATTTGAGTTGCTTTGGCCAGAACAACTTTGTCGCGTGGGGGAATTTCACTTAAATCAAGGCCCACTACTCATATTTTTTAATATTCTAATGAAATTTCTGCCTCTAGCTTTGATGCTAGTGGTCTCATGGTAGTGATCAGTGGGGAATTCCAATCTTAATCAAAACAAGCCTCAATCTTCTAAGTGGTTGGTTTTGTTGTGGCCTTTATATGTAGTTTATATCTTCATGCTTTTTAGGCCTACTTTGTTGCATCCAAGTGGCTCTGAAGACTCTATGGGGTGTCATACTATGTGCAACAATTGAAGCACCTGGAGGGAGACTGAAGAGGGTTATGGAAGGAGAATCTTTGGTTGTATGAGGTTGTAGAGAGGTGAAGGGAAGTGTTAGCATGGAGAAAGATGGGATGCCATATGCAGATTGAGAAGGAGAGATACCCATCAGAGTGAAAGGAGAAGTGGGTAGAAAAAGAGTCATTTTCCTAGTAGCAAATGGGTTCAGTGAAACTGGTAGCATGGACGCTTTAGTGTTTTCAATGGAGGCCCTAGATAGGGTGATTAAAGAATCAATTGTGACCAACATGGATGATGCTCACTAAACGTGCAGGGTTTCTTCATGGCATTCATTATTGAAAATGGTCGAGAGTGTATTGAGAATGAGGACATCGAAACCCATGGATGGAGGACTCTTTTCAGTAAATGAGGGTGGAGGAACAACTAAAGATACAAAAAAAGAAAGAAGAGTGGAAGCAAAACTTACCTAGGCTACTGAAGCAAATTATGGTAGAAAAGAGGACTTGTTATGCCTTGCATAACTGCCCCATTTAATTTTGGAACAAACTGGGTCCCCCTTTCTTTTTTGGTTTCTTTTCCTCTGTTATTTGCTTTTGCTCTTGGAGTTCTTCTATTTTCTTCCTAAGTTGTCTACTGGTTCTACTAAATTTTGGTTCTATTTCAGCTTGAGTTGGTTTTCTTCTTGCTAAGAATCAATGAAATAATCATGAACAATAATATATCTTATGTGCTTTTGAGGACTGATGGGGACTCTTTTACAGGATCAAGTCACACACATGATGATATTTTCCAAGGGAGCTCAGTTGGAATGTATTCCTCAATCTAGTTGGTCATAATTTTCCTCTAAGAAGAAAGTTGGCAAGACCTTTCAGATGTCTTGCTGAATACTAGTGCATTTTGGTTAATAGGCATCTGTGTTGCTTGTTGGCAAGACCTGAGGGATGTCACAACGATCAGAATTCACATGCAAATACCTATTGGCAAGACATCAGTCATTGTCCCGGTGACTAATAGTTTCCCATCAGCATGAGAGTCTCCTTTCAGAGAAAGGTCTTGGCGAGATCTTTGTGTCTCACCGACCGGCGAAAGAGGGAAGCACATATCAGCTAGAGATCTTCCTTTGGGGAGAAGTCTCGGTGACTTCTTCATGTCTCAGCGACTAGTGCATATGGGGCAAACACTTCAACGAGAGTTGTTCCTTCGGCATGTGGTCTTGCCGAGTGCCTTGTGTCTTGCTGACCATCGATGAGGGTATGCATCTCGGTGAGAGACATTTTGCGGTGGAGAGATGTATTGGTGAGTGCATCGGGTCTCACCGACAAATCACAAGAGGAGGTCCCACCAAAGGTCTAAGCCTGACGATAATTTTTCCTTCGGTAGGAGGTCTGGCCAAAATGAAAAAATCTTACCAAAGGGTCAGTCTTTGATATGACATGAAGGGCTCGAGGAAAGGTCTCCTTGATGTGGGATTGTCTCGCTGACATGAAATTAAGGCCTCGGTAGAAGGGGATTCCATCGCCAAGAGGTATCAGTGAGATCTTTATGTCTTGCCGAAAGAAATTTGAGCTCCCCAAAGGACTAAGGGGCTTGGCATAACGTCTGGCCGACAGCGAGGGAGTCTTGCCGAAACAAAGTGAGCCCAACAAGAATAAAGAGAATTCAATGAAAGGTCTCGGTGACCCAGGGATCTCTTAGTGACAGGACATAAAGTTCGGGGTAAGATCTCCCTGAAACGAAGGGAGTCTCCCCAACATGGGTGTGCTCACCAAAGAAAGGAAGGCTCGCCAAGATGTCTTGGTGAGGGGACTTAGTCTCGTCAACATAAAGCAACGTGGCTTCAGAGTAGGGTCTCAATGAAGGGAGCTTGTCTCCCTGAAATGAAATAGGATCGCTAAAGGGTTATTCTCTCACCATGAGGTCTAACCGATATGTAAGGGTCTCCCCAAAGTGCTCTCGATTTGTCAAAAGGAAACTTTGGTTGGTATGAAGTCTCACTGACCGAAAGGAGTCTCGGTGACACAAAGTGATTTTAGTATAGACCCTCACTGAAAAGAGTTCGCTGAGATGTCTAGGTGAAGCGGAGTGGTGTCGACGAAGGACAACAGTATCGATATGAGGTCTCCCCGACCACAGAAAGTCTTGCCAACTTGAAGGAGCTTGCCAAAAGATTTAGGGCTCGGCAAAACTTCTCACTGATCCAAAAAGGTTTCACCGAAAGAAGAATGAGCTCGAGAAGAAATGAAGGCTTCGCTATGAGGTCATACCGACTAGCATAGGTCTTGTTGATGGTCTTTGTGGGCTCAACAAGACCTCTACAACTCACTGAAAGGTCTTGCCAACTATCACCCACTACGCCGATAGTTGCTAGAAGAGATGTAGTGGCATCGGGGAGACACGATTAGTGTCTCATCGACATGTGACTCAATGTGGACCACCTTTGACTTCCCAGGAATCTGGCATGGCGTATGCCTAACCAATCAGAAGAAACTAAAGGAATGACCTATTCGCCATTGACCGATTGACTACCACCTTGAAGAAGACTGATATAATGCAAACCAGATGGATTCCTTCTGATATCAAAGGGCGATGGATCAGCTCAGGTGATAATTTTTGGATCTAAAGGGAGGCTTGATGATGCTTCAGAAGACAGTCAACATGCAATAGAAGTCTAGAACATGAAGGAGGCTAGAAGAATGAAGAAACTATGACTCACAAGGGCTGCTATAGTGACCACTGGCGGATATAGATTAGTATTAATGGAAAAAGGCTTTAGAGCATTCAAGGTGGCCCTGATGGAGTTCAAGGATGGATGTGAAAGGCCAAAGTAAATGTGCCAGCTGTGAAAGATCTAAGAGGATGCCCAGAATGATCTCTCATCGGCATGGAAAGCAGGGATTCACATTGAATGCAATATTGACTCTCCTCAAAAGATCTGAGAGCCGACTCTCCTGGAAGTAGATATTTTGTAAACCCTTATGCAGGGGGATAGTGCATCCTTCTTGGTGTACTCTTTATATATGGCATTTTGGCCCCTTTGTAAAGGGTTAGATAAATGGTAGATAGAGAACTTCTAGGGTTAGAAAAGAAGAAGAAATTTTAGAATACACAGGGAAATAGAGGAGATAGAACTGCATCTTGATTCTTTGTAATAGGAGCTTCTTTTTTCTTCTTAGTTAGGAATTAGATTCAGTAGAAGCCTGTAATGTATCTTTCAAGTTTTCTTAATATAAATGGAAAAAATTTGGAGTCATAGATTTTTTGTACACTGGTGATTGTGCCAGCTTTGTAAGTGTTGCTTATATGTTTCACTAACAGTAGAAGCAACCATATCTTAATCTACTTTAGATTGTGTTTCAGAATGGTGTTTGTCTTAAGTTAATCATTTGATTTGTAAAGCCTTCAAGGAATGGAATGTTATTTTGGTGTTTTATTTAAAATGGTAACTAGTACTTTGTTGTAGAAATCAGCACTGTGAATGAATGCAATCGTGTGTTAATCACAAGTTAATTTTTTTTTTCAGTTTTAGTTTACAGTTCTTTGAAGGATAACAAGTTTGGTTAAGATAGGTGAATTATCATTCTTTCAGTCCCAAAGCTCTAACCCATCTTTTTTTATGTTTCTTAAAAAACCCCAGTTAGAGTAGGTTTAAATTCATGTTTGATCTTCGAACAATCCAGAAGCTTGCACCAGTAGGCCCCTTGAACATTACTACTACATTGACCACTAAGGGACATCAACACAGTTGAGAACCAACTATAAAGACCTTGGGATCTAAGACATCCATGTGTTGCCTTTCTCTTTTAGGAGAAACAGAGTAGCAGTATTATGTTTAACTGTTGTTGTGCCATTTTGACCATCAACAGGACTCTACCTCCTCTTCTCCTCTTCTTAATGCAACTAGTCTACCCACATCCTATACTCATCTCCTCTTTGTATGGGTGGAACTGGCAGATTCAGATTCCTTGGTGGTCTATCCCTCTAAAACATGGGCTTATGCAACCATAGTAGATCTCTTTGGGGATCGTCAAGTCCTTGTTCTCTTTGGTCATGCACTGGTGGAAGATGTGATCTATGAGCCCTTCTATTTTGACCCCCTCCCTTTTCCTTTTCCTATGTTAGGCTCTTGATCTTGGGAGGTGTAGAGTAGAAGTTCCTTCGGTCCAATCTCCTTATCAAACTTAGGATTTTTTATCATCGGTTTCAGCCATTTGGTCAAAATTTTCTTCATATGGCTTAACATCTCCATACATGATGTTGAGGTTCTTAATTTCCTATCAAAACCTCTAGAATTTTATCCTCTTTCTTTCCGACCATCCCAGGTTCTTCAGTTGTGTATTGAGGTACTTTCCTATCAAGATGCTTTGCTAGTATTCCACCACCCGAACATAGAAGTCGAGCCATGGTGACCAATCGAATGGAATGAAGGCTAAGTCGATGTAAAAATCTAGCCTCTCCTCAATCAAGTTCATTCTTGATTCAAATTACTCCTACCTTTCATGTCTTATAGTCAAGAGATGCCTTATTAGATTGTAGCTCTATGCATCGCAAATGATGACCAGGCCCAGATGAGCCAATTTGTTAGTAATCACATCCCTCTACTCCCTTTTTCCATTGTTACCTAACTATTGGAAATCGTAAGGGGGATTAGGTAAAGCCCCTTTTTGTGTCTTTTGGTGCCATAAGATTTGTTAGCAATAGTTTCCAGATGGCATTCCTCAAAAAAAAATTCATGTCTATTACAAACTTAGGGAGCCTAAAAGGCTCCTCAACAAAACCATGGAATTTGATGAAGGTAAAATTGGCTCCCAAAAGATAATCTACTTGGGTCTGGTAGCTTTTCATCCATTGTAAGACTTTAATGGAAAAATTACCCGAAGGATGTGGGGACAAATCTACGAGCATTGGTTTCAAGAAGTAATCCACAAACAAGTAGTAATCCCATGTCTTGGAAAGCACATGGGTCTAAACCAAAACTATTTGGTATAACCCCTTTACATCAATCTTAAAAAGTGAAAAATTCCTTTTAAAGAATTCAGGGTTTTCATGCAAGATCAAAAGTGCCAAAAAAGAAGAATACTTGAATTTAAAAGTAGCTTTCCATAATTTTTCAATTGATCCTTGAGCATCTTTTTAGCTATTACATCAGAAAAATCAAAATACTTCTAGTTTTCTCCCTCCTAAGAATGAAATTCAAGCCTATCTGGAAAGAATAAACCCTTTCACCATCCTCAAAGTCATAGATACAGGCCTACATTGTAAAAATAGCCTGTACATATGTTTTGAACTTTTTGTGTACTACAGGGAAGACGAGTTGATTTCCTTCTGGCTTCTCATTTGTTTCATCTTCATAAAAATTCAATTTTCTAGTCCTAGTCTTCTAGAACTCTTCCATTTTTCTACACTCAAATATTTTGGCACCCTAGTTTATAGGGATACACAACATATCCTAGATGCTCATTGCGCTAATTGTAACCCTTAACCTGTTGTCGATTATAACCCCTACTTTTTTATCCAACCCCTTAGCACATGCATCCACCATCTCTAGACATAGGTGTATAGTGGGCAACATGAATTGTGGAAAACCACAATACCAAAGTCATAACGCAAAGCCTTGGGTTCCCCCATACTTGTCCATTCTTTTTATTTCCCCTTCCCTGAGGTTTTTAGGGTTCATATGCAACTTTGGGTCAAAAATATTGTTTCTAAAATCAATGACCTCTTCTTTCTTAATGGGGTCACTTGCCAATATGATTTTAGTATGAGCAAAACATCACTCTTTCAATGCTGAGGCATTAGCAATTGAATCCCTCCCAAAGATGTTTGTGTAGCCTGGTTTGGTAGACTAAACACCAACCTATTGACTAGAAGATGATGCTTTTACTATTGTTGCATTAAAGGAAGCTTCTTTAAAGAAATGGCTCCTTATAGTTTTTGATACTTGAAAAAAAAATCTTTTTGGGTGCATTTAATTTTCTTGCACATACATGCAATAAGGTGTTGCCATTACCACTACATTGCTAAGTGCTTCTAGCAAGGCGATACATGTGGAGTAGGGATCTATATCCCTAAGTGGGAATTCCAACTCTAACATGAGAATGTAATTAGTACATTCCCTTCATAGCCTTTTTCACAAGTAAACTTTATGCGTTGGTAAGCATGTTTTTATCCATGGGAAGTGTGCTTTAAGCGATGTACGGTACTCTAAAAAGACTCTCATATTTAATTTTAAAAGCTTAGCACTTTAATCAACATCTTTCCATATGAACAAACAAGCTGGCGTTGGTGATGACAATGGACACATGGCAACAATTGGTACACTCGAGCATTTACTCCCAATGCTCAAATTTATTTCCCAAGGCTTGGTGTAATATTTTTTGTACAATTCATCGCTTTGATATTTTTTCCATTACTATCTGGAAAGAGATGGATTTTCCATTCATCGATCTTGTCAGTGCACCTTTTCTATAAATAGCCATGCCACCTTAGTGAAAAAATCACTAAATTAGATCTTAAGTTAGTAAGATTTTTCGCTGCATTTTCCATTCTGCTATCCTTAGCTTGTTTGCTTCTATGATGTCTAGCCTAGGTACCCCTATTCGGCTCTTAGTTGAAGGCTGCTATATTCCTTTGTAGGTGAAGTCAACAATGATAGAATTGAATGCCCCGTAAAGAAGAATGACCACCTCATCATTGTGGCGTTCAAATGGGTGCTTGGAAAAGATTGTGTGAAGGATGAAAACTAGACGTGGTTCAAATCAAACATTATCTCCTTATTCATGGCCTCTCTACTAGATTTGGAAATCTCCAAGCCAGGCTAGATAATTGAATTGTTCCATGCCATGTTTAATTCGACATATTTGGACAGACTCAGTGAGATCATGCAAGTGGCTATCCTTGGTGGCAGTATTCTAAGCGCTATGGATCTTCACATACACGTTGATTATGGGGAGGAGGTTCTCTAGTTACCCCTTCTCATTCAATTTTGCACCATGGACCAAGAGAGGCAAGGCTCATTATCCTGACCCACGGCCTCTTTCCTGTTAAGGGAGTATGGCATGGAGTACATTCTTAGGCTTGACTAGAAAAATCACTTTGAATTTTTGGTATATAGTTGTGTTGTCGAGGACTGAGGTTCATGTCGTGCCTTTCCAGCATGTGTTGTGTTATTAACCCCTTTACCACCTTGTTGAAGAAAAACCTAAAGAAATATCATTTTGACTACTTAGTGATGGATGGAGGCTTCAATTTCACTACTTTTTTTGTGTCATCTCCCTTTTTTCTTTTTGCAGTGTATACCTTTCTGGGTTTGCGCAAGAAGGCTTTAAACTTCTCTCAAAGCTTCGGGCTTGTATTATAGTGTAAATATTTTCAATGAATATAATATAATACTTTGTTTCTATTCATGTTGTTATTCTCATGGATTATTCACAAAATTATCATATTTTACAAAAAAAAATTACATATGGTACATAACTGTGAAAACTTTTAAAAGAACATGCATGCTTTAATGGAACAAGTTTAGATGAATATCATTTACAATTATATCTAGAACATTTACATCCATTTCTTCTAGTTCATATGCATTATTTTCTTTGCACGTGTGAATGTGGAAGGGACCCTTCCATAGTGCTTCAAACTTTTTATGTTGTCCTGGTTTTGTAGTGTGCTCATTGTACTTTAACACAAGGCTTCTCTCTCAAAAATCTGGGCTAGAGGCTTTTTTATCAAACCATCATTTTACTATATGTTGGTGCTCAATCATGGCATCATATGCACTTTCCCTTTTTCTTAAAGATTCAAGAGTTCCACCAATCTTAATTCCATTTTGTTACTCTCTTCAATTTCCAAGGCTTTTAACATTTGCAATGCTGGAATTTCTATGGAAATGGGTAAAACACCTCTTTTTTATACACTAATTCGTAAGGAGAGGCCTTCAATATTTTTTTGGGCATATTTTTTTTAGTCCATAGAGTAGCTCATAGCTGCTTCTGTCATTCCTTCTAGTGTTTCAACCTGATATGCTTAATTAACCTAATCAGGTTCTATTGGTCGACTCCACTAACCCATTTCCTTGTGGTTAATAATTTGATGAAGTCTTGAGGTAGAACCTATGCTTCAAAGAGAAATTTGACATCCTAGAGCCCAAAAATTCTTGAGCATTATCGAATATGAAATTTTTAGGTGAACCAAACCTTACCACTAATTCCTCAAGAAAATTGACAATTTCAGTTTTTGGAGCATTTTTTAGAGCAATAGCCTTCATCCATCTTGTCAAATAATCAGTTGCCTTAAGTATCCACTTAAGACTGATGTTGGAGATGGGATTTATCATCCTAAAAAAATCCAAACCCCATTGTGCCAAGAGTTCCTCAATCACGATCAGGCTTAGTGGCATGGCAGAGTTCTTACACTTGCCAACAGAAAATTGGAACTAAGTGTACACTTTCACACCGTTTGGTGCACTTTGGAAAACATGGAAGGCCAGAAATATCCTACCCACATTATCTTCAAAATAACTTAGTCTTAGTAGAGAAGTGTCTTCCCTCAAGACTACTATGGAATTCATATAAAACTCTTTCTATTTGTGGCTTTTCTAAGCAACATTGTAGGACAACATCATAATTTCTTTTAAATAAAACTCCCTCAATCAGTACATACATGGTTCCTTGCAATTGATAGTAGCATCTTTTGTGAGGTAGAATGTTGGTTGGGTACTTCCCTTTTTCATATATCCCATCCAATCTTCCACCCATGACTCATTGGAATCGAACTAATTTGTATATACCTAGTCAGTCTCTTCTTCCGTCTTGTAGCTTAATTCCTACATAAGGTGTTTGTAAAGACCTCCTCCCCAAAAAAACTTGGTCAGATGAATGTTTACATCATATTCTAGGATCTTGGTGATCCAGTTGGCCCTCTTTTTAGTTATTTCACCTTCGATGATATATTCCTAAACACTAGGATGGGGGACAAGGATGGTGATTCTATTGACCAATACTAGGTGTCAAAATTTCTTGAGGCTTTTAACAATAGGAAAGACCTATTTCTCAATAAAATTATACCTCATTTCATAACCCTTCAGAGTCTTGGAGTTGAATGTGATGAGATGTTCCTTGATTCCCTCTCCTTCCTTTTGAGTGAGCACTAAAGCTATGTTGTGTTGGCCACTGTAGATGTAAAGCAAGAAATCCTTGGAGAATTCTAGGTTAGCTAACATCGAGGTTGCAGAGATGGTTGCCTTTATTTGATAAAAAGCCATCTTTCCTTCAAGAGTCCATTTTAACATTAAATTATTTTTTAACATCAACATGATAGGTCTCGAGATGTTTGCAAAGTCTCAAATAAACTGGATAACAAAATTAATCTTTCCTAAAAAGGATTGTAGCCCCTTCTAGTTGACTGGCAGTGATAGTTCTATCATACCCTTCACCCTTTCAATGTCTATTGCTATTCCTTCTTTTGATACCACAAAACCAAGTAGCTTGCCTTATGACACTCCGAAGACACATTTCTTGGGATTTAAGGAGATCTCAAACTATTGAAATTTCTAGAAGACCTTTTCTAGATGGTCAAAATGATCATCCTTTGATTTTGAAAAAATAGTCAAGTCATCTAGATATATTCTAATTAATCAACCCCTTGAAGGCAATATCCATTGCTCGTTGAAATGTTGCACCAGCATTGGAGAGTCCAAAGGGAATTTTTGAGTATGTGAATGTTCTCCACGTAGTAGTTAACATTGTTTTATGTTTATCTTCTTCCTTTACATAGACCTGGTTATAACCTAAAAAACCATCAAGCAATGATAACATCTATGATTTGGCCATGGTCTGTAGAATCTTCTCCATTGAGGGAAAATGGTAGTGATCTTTTGACGAAGCTTTGTTCAAATCCCTAAAATCCATGAAGATCATAATATCTCCATTATTTTTCTGCACTAGAACAAGATTGGATACCTAGGTGGAATGTTTGATTGGGTATATGATCTTGGACTTGATTAATTTGGTAAGATCTTGTGTCATCAGTGCTTTGACCTTCAGATTGACCAACCTTTGTTTTTTTCAAATAGTCTTTGAGCCTTTGACCAAGTCGATAGTATATTGAATTATTCCCAAATCGTATCCTCTAAGATCATCATAGGTCTAAGCTATGACCCCATCATATCTAGAACATAGTATTTTCAATCTTTCTTTATATTTTTGTGGAACATCTCTTCTGACTTTTAGCTTTTTGTCATTTTCGACACCTAGATCTTCCTAGTCTTTTGCATCAGCAGTGAATCTTTGTTTTCCATTCCTCATATCTTCATAGTCAAAAATATTTTTGAGAAAAATCAAACCTTGTGGGAGCTTATTTCCCTTTAATTAGATCACTTTCCCTTCCGTAGCTCTTCTAGCTTTGGATTATGGGTGAGCGGAAGCTTTCTTCAACTTTTTAAAAAAAGTGGCAATCTGAAAATCATCTTCAAAAACCTACTAGTTCTTATCATTGTCAAGAATTGACAGTCAAACAATGATCTGTAATGCATTCTATTTTGTTGTTTCTTTAGAAATTGGCTCAAACTATGAACCAATTGAATCCATCTGATAAGCGACATCATTATGGGATCGTGGGATAACCTGTATGTTAAAAGCTTTACATCTCTCAATCAGATCCCATACTCTATCTATAAGACCTCATTCATACATTTTGGTAGCCGCCTACCCATAGACTTTGCTTACAACCAACTCCAATTCTCCAAACACTTGTAATCTCTTTATGCCCATCTATTCTATGAGAAAAGAACCATGGATTAAAGTATCATACTCAACATCATTATTTGAGCATGGGAACTAGAAGCAAAAAGATCTTAGAGTCTTTGATCCAATCGAGGATACCAATTGGACACCTACTCTGAAACTGACCTTGCATTTGGCACCATCAAAATACAATGTCCATAGATTGTTATCGCCTAGTCTTTCTTTTACCAATTTTGGGAAGACTTGGTCATTATCAAATATCACATAAGTACCAAATTTGATAGCATGGAAGTTCTCAAATGGGTCGTATTCAATAGACTGATTGAGTATGACCTCCTCTTTGGGGGTTCAATTACTTGTCTCCTCCTCATCTTCTAACATTTATATGTAATATGTCTCCCTTTTTTAGGAGGTATGCACCACTTCAAAGCACAGGATAGCATTTTCCACTATATGTTTTGGGTGCAAGGATTTAGACAAGATCTTCATCTTTGACCCATGTTTTTTCTATAATATCAAATGTGACCAATTGAGTGCTAGATATCTCCCAAGCTTTGATGTAAAGTCTCTTGAAAGAATATCCTGAATATTGGGGGGAATGTCTATCAAAACTATTTCTTATGTGACCATTTGGCTTGGACATGAGAAGAGGGTCAAAGATAGATCCTTGATGTGACTGATGGTTGAGACCTTCTTCCCATCTAACTGTATGATCCCTTTCTTAAGAGGCTCATACTTAAGTTTTAGGGAATCAACCACTTACTTAGGCATGATCATAGTACTAGCTCCCGAATCAATGATGTTATTATATAAGAGTTTATCTCCCATAATGAGTGTTAAAAATAAATGTGTGGGATTTTTTTCTTACCTCTTTCGCATTTGTATTATCTATAATGTTTATGTATGTTGTGGCTCTCAAAGGTTGGGAGTTTAACGCAAGCTCCTCGTCTCTATCTTGATTGCACGATGAGATTGAATTTGTCCATGGTATTTTTTCTTCTTTTATTCAATGCCTCCTAAAGCAACATTTTATGCTCTAGAATTGATATAGCATCCCATAATGATACATTAGTGGGTTCCTTCTTCAATTGTTTGACCATGTTGAGTGTTCCAACTGGAAAGACCTTGGGCTTGAACTATGGTATCTCTTTCATCTTCAAAAGAGTCCAATCACTCATGGGTGGGCTCAATGCTTTATCTATCTCCTTCTCTATTGATGGCAAAGCTTGTGACTATTGAGTGAGTTAGATCTATGAGGGTTGCTTTGCTTGTGACTATGGTAAGTGGTTGTGGATGTTGTGGAGCTTGTTGCATGTATTCTCCAATGAACCTTCTTTTGGACCTCATGTTGTAGTCTGACTATACTTGTGGGGCACTAGTCATCAGAACGTCATTTGCAAATACTTAATCTTATTCTTCCATCCAAGAGAAGAGTGCTTGGTCTAGTGCAATACCCAACTCTTCCTCTAAGGAAATTCCTTGTGTTTGTACTCTAAA
This sequence comes from Sequoia sempervirens, assembly GCA_007258455.2. Classification (NCBI taxonomy): domain Eukaryota; kingdom Viridiplantae; phylum Streptophyta; class Pinopsida; order Cupressales; family Cupressaceae; genus Sequoia; species Sequoia sempervirens. The sequence continues at coordinate 664,092,096 of VDFB02281492.1, read as the reverse complement.
GTGGGAATTCTCCATTTTTTAGAGACTAATATTCTTCTATGTTTGAGAACACACCTTGGCCTCTTTTCTCTACTATCTTCTACTGAAGATTTCCTCTTGGAAAATTTTGGGGCATATGGCTATCATTACATGGGAAGCACCACATATTCTCATCCTTCACTAGATTTTTCTAGCTTGGGACCAAATCCTTGCTCAAACTATTCTTGATAGTCTGAAGTAGCATGGTGATTGGGACTATATGGTTTGTGTGTGTCAGTTGTTGGCTTCCTCCTTTTGGAGCTCCTTGATATGTGTTTTGTTGATAAAATGGCCTTCCTTGATAGTTCTGTGTGGGAGACTTTAGAGGTATTGCTTGCTATCATTGAATGAGGACTAACTCATTCGCAAAAGACTGAATAAGGTTCTTCATATCATTGACATCTATTTCTAATGAGGAAGAGCCCAACGTGCTTGGTTGTGCACCAAGGTATACATACATGGATTTTGGTACAACTGATGTGCTTGCTTGTAGAGCAAAGGAACTCTGAGTTGCTTCTTCTCGAGGGCCGCCAGAGATTTTTTTGAACATGGGCATCAATGGACATGGTGGAAGCTTCTCGATGTTGATCAAATTGTTTTCTACATGCACAGCTAGATCGTATGTGTCAGGAAAAATATCTCCTTCCATAGACTTTACCACAACCATGATATATGTATTGAAATCCCTTAGATAAAACATGAATTCCATAGCATCCTAAGGCCTAGTTTTCACAAGAATCCTTTGTGTGGTTTTTTCAAACCCGGTTTTGAAGTCACTCATGACCTCTTGTAGGGCCCTCTTGGTGGTGATTAATTATTGCAACAAAGAGGAGAAATCTTCCCTCTCTAAGAAGCACTTGAAAAACCTCTCTCTGAGTTTATCCCAAGAGTGTATAGAACCAAAATCTAAAGACCTATACCAGTCCTAGGATTTTCCTTTAAAATATGTGACCAATAATCTGAGAGCAACATTCTCCTCAATGATATTATGTACTTTGCATACCTTCTTGGAGATGTTCTGAAGGGGTCTTGAAATTCTCCCCAAAGAACTTTGGGATTTCCTTGAGAGCATTGGTAGGTATGGTGGGCCATACATATAGGGGTGTAGGTGGTTGTAGCAAACTACTGCTATCCCAAGTTACAAAATTTCTAGGAGCGGGGGCACCTACATGATCCATTGTAAATAGATTCCCATGGATAGGGTAGATGGGTATTCTAATTTGGAAGGTTTAGCCTTCTGGTGGAGTAGATAAGGCTCTATATTATGGGCTAACACTTCTTACCATGTTGCTTCTTACAAGTGATATGGAACTAGTAAGTCTCCTCCTTCTAAGTGTTAAGGCTAGTAACTGGGAATATTAGAAATGGCATCAAGAATATTCTCTTGTTTGAAATTTGAACATGAAACTTCCAGCCTCTTTTCTTGGTCTAATTTAAGAAATATTTCTAACTTCCAATTAGACCTTTGAAAAAATTTGGGTCCCACTAGGTGTGTCAGAAAAAAGCTATTTCTCATTAAATCTTGCACTTCTCTAACAACCTTATGGGAAATTCAGCAAGTGGGGGACCAATTTGTGCCTCACTGAATGACCTCTAATATTTTTATAGAAAGTTGACTCTTTTTTATATTTGGAGGGAAAGGGTAGAAAAAAATGTGAATAAAACATAAAGATGGTGATGTGTAAAACCTTTTACAATATTTCAAACCTTAACTATTCCTTATAATTGATATGATAGACACATAATGCAACAAAACCTTCATTGTTGGGAAGAGAACAAGCAGCAAATGCTAGAGAAAGCACAATGCATTCTTTTGAATCTCCCCGTGGGAAGTTTTGGTTATTTTTTGAGAACCAAATTTAATATCACCAGATGCCTATGAATTTTCCATAATTCAATAATTAACATAGGTAAGGATTGGCCAAAAAACAAGGGATTACTAGGCCTTTACTTCTACTCTTTGGGCTCTATGAAACCCAGGAGGATGATCCTTGCAATGTTTAGATAATATTCTTGGCCTATTTTATCATGAACATTGGAACAAATAGATAATCCTCATATAATCACTCAAAAAATAGAATGTATCAAAGAATTTGGCTACTTCTTAACAACATTTCACATTCAGAGCATGAGAATGGTAAAATTCAACACAATTGTAACCCATTTTATATAAATTGATTTAATAAATGATTTGTTGTTGAATTGACTAATTTAATACAACATGAATACTTTACTTAGATCAGTTCCTCATCCTTGGAATAGAGTCAATTCCAATACTCACATAACCTGATAACAATTCCATACATGACCTTAATTAAGCTTTGAAGACACTACATTACAGTATTTCAACATAATATTCTTAGCCGCCACTTCTTATCAATATCCTAGCACTTAATTTGACATAAACCTATAGCTTCACTCAAGAATTTACATTAATTATTTGAATTAACAAGCAAGAATAAAACCATACATCCACTGGAAAATAATTGAGACAAGTAAAATAACCCTTGATTATATTATTCATAGCTTATGAAATGAGTACATAGGAGATAAAATGGCTTTGAACTTGCACCAAAATTACATATATATTAGTAGAATTGAACCTGGGACTTAACTCTTAAATGCTCAGTATATTCTTTACAGTGTTCTCTTTGTGATCAATTACAAAACAATCAACCCCTCGTAACTAGCCCTAAATTCCTTCTTATAGAAATGAAGGAGCAAAACAAGCTTTAGGCCAACTTACAATTTCAGTCACATTTACATTTAACATTCAATTTCATTTCAATTCCAAAACTCCCCAAATGGTTACATTGCCATCACCATATGGCGGGAAAGCATAAAGGAAAAAAACCCATATCATCCATTGAAGATTTACCCACCTTCCAAAAGGCATCATTCATCATTGCAGTAGCACCAAAACCCCTCGTCCACATCAACCAAAGATTTTTTCCTCGTCAGCACCTAAGACCAAAACTTATATAGTCATTGAAGAAGATGAACCCACCATTGTGGCAGCAATGTCCAACACCTCTCCTTCATTTTGGTCATCAAAAAAAAAAACACCAAACTAGGATGCTACCTCTACAATGGTTCATCATCTTCAAAATCAGAGTGTGCATGTTCCCTTCATGATTTTGTTGAAACTGGAGAAGCTATCTCTCCATCATCGTAATCCTCTCAACCTATGATTGTGAGAAGGTACCGGACATAGTCTGATTCAGTGTCTTCCTTATTGCTCGAAGAAACAACCCCATCTCCCATGGCGACGTTAGGCTTCCCCATATAAGAATCATAAGCCTTATGGTATTTATTCTTCTTCTTCCCCCTATACTTAGCCAATTTCCCTGACTTAGTTTCCTCTCTCTTAGAAATCCTTTCCTTCAAAGGAACAACACCAGGATTACTTTGGTTATGAACAACAACCCTACTTCTCAAGTTGTAAGTGTTCCTAGCTTCACTCTTCATGGCCATATCATGAGCTCTCTTCTTGTATTTTAGCTTTGTAGGAGCTCCTATTGTGTCTAGCTTAATTTTAGGTGTATCACCTTAGGGTTCTAGCATATTGATCCTCCTAGACCTCCTTACCAATTAGGAATACTTACTAGACTGACTCATTCTTACAAGAAATAGAACAAGAAGTAGAAAACCTTCAATTTGTAGGAAAAATTTCACTGATTTGAGTTCTCAAATTGAATTTGTAGAAAAAAACCCCTAGACCCACATAATTCTTATGAGCCCAAATGGAAATTATAGGTAATTAAACTCTCACCACCAGAGGAATTTAGAACTCACAAGCCAACCCGTGCAAAATTGATGTGGAAGAAAGAAAACCACCTTACCTAGGAAATTATCTTCAATGCTGCTGCAATTGCTTACCAAATCTCTTTACGCCACCTTCTCAGACTCAAAATCAATTTCTCAACTCCTGATGATTATAATTGTGAAATAAATTGGCTGATAATTCTCATTATATTGAACAATTGGAGTGTGTCAACCATTAATTCTCAAAGGAATCTCATGCAAGAAAGTTGATAATCATCCAGTTAATTTTAAATCTTAGTCATTGATCAGACAATGAGATAAATCAAATGGTAATCCACATTAAAGCAATTATTTTTTTTGAACAAGTTGACTACATGCATTTGTTTCCTTTGTCTAATTAGAAAAACCCATGTGGATAAGCATCCACCCTATCTATGGGCTCCACCATCCACTAAGCACTGTCGAACAACTTTTTGTGTCAAGTTTCCCACCTAACTATGAGATTTATCCTACCTACAACCATTGGCAATGGGGTGGAAGGGAATGACTGAGATTAAATCTCAAGCCTTCAACTTGTGACTGCCTTAATGAAAAACCACTTGCCCATGTGTACAATCTTCTAAAATAATTGAAGGCTGGGATCAAAAGATCTTCCTCATATGATCCCAAGCATGTCCCAAAGAAATCATTTCAATGGTGCACCCTTCATCCCATCAACTTTATGGAAAAAAAATTATTTAATGTTTTCCCCCTCTAATGTTAGTTTTACCTTTCAGACTACTCCACACAACACTCACTCGCTTCCCCACTGAGAGATGAGAGGTAGAGGTGGGTCCCCCATGGGATGGTGGGGAGTAATCAAGATTGACCCATGTCATCCACCATTGATCACCAATCTCAACCAAGTGGAGTGTTTATATTCTTTCAAAGCCCGATGGGTCCCTCTCACAATGGGACACATGTCTTCAGCCTGCTAGCCCATGGCATTATTTTAATGTGAAGCCAAAACAAATGGGGTGGCGGGAAATAGCCATGATAATGACACATCACCAAGTAATCACCGTAGATCTTGTTAACTCATCATCTGTCGACCGCTCAAAAGTGTTCGGCCCGCTAATGGAGAGGGCACATGACACTCAACCCCCAACCCATTGAATTATTTTAATGAAAAACAAATTAGAGCAGGGGCATGAGGAACTACAAGTATTCACTTGCGGTAATTGAATGGTCCTCATAAAACCATAAATTTGCACATGCTACATGTTAGTTCATAAAAAGGGGCCACCGCTAGGCACACGATAGACAGTGACATAAGGATTAAGGCTAAAAATTTTGGCAAATGATGGAAATTTTTAACCCAAACCTAAGGTTCGACAAATATTTGAATGAACATCAACTCACATTAGTATAAGGAAATATTTTTAATAAAGAAATATGTAATGATGGGGATCATTAGGGCTCAAGGGCTAGTAACAAAATGGACCTAATGGAATAATTCATGACTTAACGACCGAGAACTGATGATAAGGGATCAATGAAAAAATTATAACGTTGGTGAGGATGCAAACTTAAGGGTTATTTAGGAAGTCTTTTAACAATACAACCCTAAGGCATGACAATTGACTAAACCCTAAGCCTAGTGACATGAAAATAACCAAATTTTGTAGAATTTTGAGATGGAACACAAAGAATTTTTTGGGGTTCCAACAGTAAGCACCCATTAAGGTCCAATCAGACATAAGAAAACTCTAAAGATTAACAAAAATATTGAAAAATTTACAGAATCCTTCTCCCTTTACAACATAATATGGAAAATGACATTACCCTTTACAAAAAATGGAAGAGTTTAATAGAAATGATCCAATTTTTGAAAGATAGTATTCAATATAGAAGCTTAATAGCATGTAAATTAGTTACCCAAACTATCAATGCAAAACTTTTAACACAATGTTTCCAATCATGAACCAAATATGAAAAAGAAATTTGACAAAGGCCATAGCATGCAGAGTTTCAAATATTTCTCCCAAATAGATAAAACTTCTATGATATATAAACTGAAAAAAAAAGGGTGGATTCCAATCCAATGATAGTTTGAATTAAATATAACTTGCCAAAGAGAATAGTAGTATTTTGTAAAGACCCTCCTACTTCTAAAAAAATAGAACTCCCTAACAATATGTATATTCTTCAAAAATATTTTTGAAGAAATATCTAAAATCCTTTTAACTCCATGTTGCCAACCCCTATTTATAGCCAAAAGAAGAAGACACCACTGTAAACATTCCAAAACTAAAAGTTTCCAGATGCCTAAACCTAATAGCTTACAATTTGATCTTAGATCTTGATTAGATCATAGAAATCTTCACTCATTAAGTCTCAACTACTTTATTTATTAATGGCTTCAGATATTTTAACAAAGATAGTTGTTAGAAAACAATCGAATTTAACATAGCCTAGCAAAAATATAATTGATCAACCATGGAGGTTGATGACATCAACTCAAAGGTTCCACCTTGAAATTAAGATACCCACCATGCTCCCTGAAAAACTCTACCCCAAAAGCTCCTTCTGTGGAATATACAAATTGCCTAATGAAAATAGATGATGTACCAAGTGAGCGGGCGATATCAGACTTGTGAGAGTAGTTTTGAAGAAAATCCCCACCAAGCTGACACTTATCTCGGTTCACACCCAAAAGGAAAATGATATGTATATAAAACTGAGTAGCCACCACATGGCGCATTGCACTCCTTTATGCAAGAGAAATCTTCGTCCTTTGCACACATATTCATCCAGAAGTGGGAAACAAGTAAGGACCAAAAACCAAAGAAAAGTTCTAAGATAAAATTGCTTCACAGAGGTGGAAGGCGGAGGTAGAAGTGAGGACTCGCTTACTTCCTTGAGGATTTGTTCCATTATCATGGTGTCGCTCCTCTTAGCCCTCTTTTGTGGAGGCTTGCTTACTTCACTAAACTTTTTCTTATACACTTAAGGCTTTCTTGTGGGATGCCTCTCCTCGATGCTCTTTCTTCTTTTTTTCGTTTTCCTTAGGAGGAGTGGAAGCCTCCTTGTCTATAGAGCTTGTACCCAAGGCTCCCTCATTTTCAATTTTCTCCCCATCATTAAATGGGGATTCTTCTTCTTTTTCCCCAAAATTCAACTTAACCCCTTGTGATATTAGGACGGATACCTAGGTATCTACCCATCTTTGTGTTCTTCTTAGAATTGGCTTAGTAATGACATCAAGGTGGGGGAACTCAAGAAACCCTCCATCTTCAAATATGTAAACTTTGGAAACTAGATAAAACAAATATCTAAACCTCTTGAGTATCGCAATTACATAAGAGGAGATCCTTCTATTAAGATCACCTTGTAGAGTTCTAAAAATGAACATGATGAATGCATCGTTTACCCTCTTGTAGTGGTGTTTTACATTCTAAGCTTGCAAATAAGGGTAGTAGTCATATACTTTATACTCGTTAGAGCCTGTACCCACATTACCCTTGCATGTTAACCCTCAATTCATGTAGTTGGTAGCAAAGAGATGGACAATATATGAAGACATGTCAAAAACATAGGTTTGCTTCACTTGAATGAACTAATTATGCAAATTATCAATTATTATTTTGTCCCACTCGAATTTCGTAGGACCCCAAAATATATCCTCTACAAAATAAAACATCAAAGAATAAAAAAGGGATTCCAAGGTCATACCTATTACTCTACTCAATAGTGTAACTGAATCATTAACTTCATTTATGAAGTCACTCTGGTATAGATTCTTATGCAACTCTTTGGTGTTTTCTCTAGGCTTCTTCATCCAATCTTCATTAATGATTGCAAGAGACTTTTTGGGATCCACCTTATACAATCCTTGGGAAAATTCTTTGGTTGCATATGTCATGTTTGAAAAAGAAAGGATTCTAAATGTTTGAGTAGTAGATTTGGGAGTCAAAATTGTGAATACTCTCTCGTCTACTAAGAATATCTTTCTAGAATCCTTATAATAATGCTCCCTTGCAACTTAGGGCATCGAAAAGTAGTGAGAAATCTAGCAGCTTGGGAAATCCCACTTTGTTTGATTTTTCTAGCCATCTCTATCCTTTTGTCTCCAAAAATCCTCTCATTGAACTCATTCATGTCTGTATGTCCCAAATTTGTATCTCCCACCAATAACCAATTTGGAGGGATCTTTTATAAAGTATCAACTCCTTTGAATTCATACTTCACCCTCAATGTTCTATCAGTCTCCATTAAATCTACACAAACCATCATGTAATCAACACTTGAAACAAATTTCATTTCATAAACGAGTATCGTCATCATTTCCTAAAATATCATTATCATTTCCTAAAATGATATTCTTACATTTCTTAAAATGCATAAATGGATATGATAAAAAATTACCACATGATTGAATAAAATTATCCATAGCCAAAAGAAGCTTCAAAAACTTACATATTTCAAATTTTCAGATTTTGAGTCTATGCAAGTCCTGAAGGACTAAGAGATTTGGAGCAATACAGTGTAAGGAAGCTAAGGTAGCAGAACAACTTCCTATAGTAATCTTGAGAGGAGAATAATGGAAAAAATTTACAAATCTTTAACAATTATTAAAACTTAAACAAAAATAAATATAAATATCATGCATACCACGACACAATGATTTACATGGGAAAAACCCTTTCGGGGGAAAAACCACACACTCCAAACTCCACCCAATATATTATTTAGTAAATCACAAATATTACACTATACTTGCAGAGAAAGCTTCTCATATGAGTATCACCACTCAGAGATCAAGAGACAACACGACTTCTATCAAAATCTCAGAATACATCACTGTCTCTCTCTATACCACAGTTGTAATATAGTTCCCTCATAAAATAGGGTTACATTCTAAGGCAAGATAGGCCAACAAAATATCCACCATTAGATCTAAAACCTAATAATTAACAATCTAGATTTACAATGTATCATTTATTTAATGTATGTCAGCTAGCCATTTTAGTAGTTTCCTAAAAAAATTAACAAAAAATTATTTACACGCATCCCACTCTCCCCCCCCTTACACCATTGTATACACCTATCGACGTAACTATGAAATATGTATATATATACATCATATCAATAATAAATTGTATATAATTGCAAGGTTGAGATACATTTTCCCAACAAATCCCCCACTTGTCAAACACCTTGCAAGAGCAATGAGAGGGAGTAAACATTGTCTCTTAATTCCTAGGGGCCAAAAGGCCCATAATCTTTGAACACCATCTAAACTTCTTTGTGCTCACAAGCTTAGTTAAAGAATCAGCAACATTCATCAAAGTATCTACCTCAACTAGCTTCACCTTGCCATCTTTGACCATATCTTGAACAAAATGATATTGTACATCAATGTGCTTGATCCTCACATGAAATGTCAGGTTCTTGGCTAGACATATCGTACTCTAACTATCATAATAAATTGTCACTGCACCTTGTTTTATTCCAATATTTGAACATGGTCTCTTAAGCCAAATGGCTTATTTACAAGCATGAGAAGCTTCCATATACTTTGCTTTAGTAGTGGACAAAGCAACCACAACCTTTAACTTACTCATCCAATTGATTGCACCATCAAATAATGTAAACACATAAGCACTGGTGGATTGTATCCTATCAATATCACCTACCCAGTTTGAATCCACATAACCATGAATATCAAGGGAAATCTCATCTCAGTCACATTACTTTGATAACATAAGGAATAATCTAAGGTACCACACAAATATCTAAAGACTCTTTTAACTACATCCTAATGAACTCTACCAGGATTAGACATATATCTAGAAAGAATTCCCACTGCTTGGGAAATTTTTGGTCTAGTACAAATCATAGCATACATCAAACTTCCTACTGCACTTTGGTAATGAACTCTACTCATGTCTTCCATCTCTTATGGATATATTGGACAATCTGAAATAGATAACTTTGTTCCACACAATGGTCTACAATCTTGCATGTTAAATCTCTATAAAATTGAATTGGCATACTTACTTTTTCCAATCCATAGTTTTTTGTTCACACTATCTCTTTTAATTTCCATCCCAAGAATGTGTCTAGCTGCACCAAGATCTTTCATTTCAAATTTGGCAGCAAGTTGAGATTTCAGTTTTGAAATCATACCTTTCCCTTTTCCAATAAATAACACATCATCAACATATAATGCAATAAATAGGAAATTATCACTATCAAGTTTATAATAAACACAATGATCTAATTTAGAATGCTCAAATCCCAAACTCAACACATATGTATCAAATTTATGGTACCACATTCTAGGACTTTTTTTTAAGCCGTACAAAGATTTCTTCAAATTGCAAACCAAATTACTTTTATCTTTCACCACGTAGTGCTCTGGTTTGTCATATAAATATCCTCCTTCAAATCACCATGAAGGAAAGAAATTTTCACATCCATTTGATTAGCCTATAAATCATAAGCAACAACAATAGCAAGCAAAAATCTAACGGATGTCACTTTTGCAACAGGAGAGAATATCTCACCATAATCAATACCCTCAACTTGAGAGTAACCTTTCACAACCAACCTTGCTTTGTATTTCTCAATACCTCCATCTGAACCAATCTTTTTCTTGAACACCCATTTTCAACCAATAGGTTTTCATCCTTTAGGAAATGGTACAAGATCCCATGTATCATTCTTTTTCAAAGATTCCATTTCTTCATCCATAGCAATCTTCTAGGATTCTACATCATTCATACATAATGCCTCTTCTACAGATCTAGGTTCATCCATGTTAGTATTTAAAGCAAAAATACATCTCCAATCATTAGGTGTATACCTTTCAAGTGGTTGTCTATACCTTGTAGACCTACAAACATGTTGATTTGGAGGTTCTTCCTCCTCTTATCAAGATCCATAGCTAGATGAGCTCTCCTCAACATCTTTTCTATCCCTAGGCATTGATTCAGTTGTCTTAGGTGTAGAAGGAAATTGAATCACATCTTCTTGTTTACTTTGTTTTCGCTGCAATGTAATAGAAGAAGGCTTAGTTTCTCTAAAAATAACACTTCTACTATATATTACCTTTTGTGCAATAGGTTCCTAAAGCTTATATCCTTTCACACCATAACTGTATCCAATGAAGATACATTTCACAACCTTATTCTCCAAATTTTTTTGCTTCTCCTTTGGCACATGTTTATATGCCTCGCAACCAAAAACTCTAAGATGTCTTAATGAAGGCTTGTAACCCAACCATGCCTCTATAGGAATCTTATCAATAAGACCTGATGTAGGAAACCCGTTAATCAGGTAACAGGCAATGGCAACAACTTCATCCCAAAACCTTTTTCTTGGCTATCACCACTCAACATACTCCTAGCCTTCTCCATCATTGTATTGTTCATTCTTTCCACAACTCCATTTTGTTGTGGAGAATATGGAGTTGTCTTTTGTCTATGAATACCACAATATTTATAGAATCTATCAAAATCATTAAAGCAAAATCCATTACCATTATTAGTCCTCAAACATTTTATTTTCTTTCTAGTCTACAACTCAACCATTGCTTTAAATTCTTTAAATCAACTAAAAACTTAAAATGTACTCTTTAGAAAATATACCCATGTCCTTCTACTATAATCATCAAGAAATGAAACATAATATGTAGATTTACCAATCAAAGGAACATCTATAGGACCAAGCACATTAGAATGAATAAGATCTAATACACCACAAGATTTATGAGAACTCGACTAAAGTTGAATGTAGTTTTATTTTCCATAAATGCAATTCTCAAAAAAATCAAGTTCAAGATTACAATTAGAAAAACCTTCAACAAGGTTTTTACTTTTCAAGGTCCTTAGACCCTTTTCTCCAATGTGGCCAAGTCTCTGTTGCCATAACATATTTTTCTCTATAGGTAAATTTGTCTTAGAAGAAAGAGCACCCTTGGGTACCCAAAATCCATGACCATCTACTGAAGGTAAAACCCACCTCACTTTTTCCATAGACTTTTTTTTCACAAAAGTACTATTGCACTCAATAGTTCATGCATCTAGCTTATACAATGTGCCATATCTAACACCTCTAGCAATCACCATAGCACCTTTGACCATATTGCACCCTACATCAGAAAATAATACTTACACACCCGCATCTATTAGTTTGCTTATAGATAATAGATTTTGTGCTAATCCAAGGATATGCAACACACCATTAATCCTTTTTATTCTACCATCAAGAAACCTAATTTTAACTTTACCACAACCAACAATGTCTAAATGAGAATCATCACCCAATTACACCTTACCTCCATCAAATTCTTTATATGTAGAAAACCAATCTCTATTAAAGTTCATATGGAAAGATGCACCTGAGTCAATTAACCATGCATCATTACCTGCACGAGTTACCAAAGCTGCAATCAATGTGTCGCCATCTTCCTTCTCAGACTCAGAATCATAATAAAATTTCTTCTTTTTCTTCTTCTTTTCTTCTTTTCATTCCTTATGAACATGTCCAGGCTTACCATAGTTCCAACAAATAACTTTGGACTTTCTAGGATATTTAGATCTCCCCCTAGACTTGGATTTGTCACGCTTATTATTCTTCTTTCTATTTTATTTAGGTCTTCCATGAACATTTAGGTCCTCCTTGGTAGTGATGGATACCGTCCTCCTCATCTCTTCAAAAAGAAAAGAACCAACCACATGTTCAGTCTTCAAAATAAAAATACTCCCAATAGCCATAACAAGAGAATCCCATGAATCAGGAAAAGAACAAAGCAAGATCTGACATTTCTCTTCCTTGTCCATTTTGACACCAAATGATGCCAATTGAGCCACTAGCATATTGAATGCTTCTAGGTGGTATGCGATTCATCCACCCTCTTCCATTCTCAAGGAATACAACTTCCTCAATAAAATCTTGTTCACTAAAGATTTGGCTTTATATATCTCACCAAGCTTTGTCCATAGCTTTTGTGCAGAGGTCTCCTCATGGACATTAATTAAAACAAAGTCTTCAAAACACAATTTGATTAGACCCTTAGATTTACAGTCCATAACATCATATTGAGTAGCCTGAGTAGAATTTGTAGGCCTTAAAACATTCTAATCAACAACATCCCATAGATCTTGATCTATCAATAGATCCTCCATCTTTAGCTTCCACATTTCAAAATTATTTCTAGAAAAATTATCCACCTTTATTCTCCCCGATGAACTTTCCATCTGAAAATTCCTATAACAAGATCACAAAGTTTCTTCTACACAAGCTCCCACTCAAACCTAGATTAGTCCAAAAAACCAAACAATCCACAACTAAAACCAAAGGTGATCAAGCTTTAATACCACTTGTAAGGAAGCTAAGGTGGCAGAACAACTTCCTACACTAATCTTGATAGGAGAATAATGAAAAACTTTTATAGATCTTTAACAGTTATAGAAACTTAAACTGAACCATATGTAAAAGGGAGATGCTTTATGGCCTAGGTCATAGAATACCACTCTTCTTCAATTTTCATTCAATAATTTCCTAGGATTCCTAATTGGATTGACTATCAACCTCACAAGGTGAGTCAATTGTCAACAAGGAAGAGCTAGGAAGGGGTTCTTTAAGATTTTAGGGGTTTTCCACCAAGCAAATGCTTGGAAAAGAAAAATAAGAATTCAACCTACAAAACCTAGTAATGAAATCTAAATGAAGGATGCAAATGATGAAATAATTCAACAAGAAGTTAGGATATGTGTACCTAGGAAGTCTTGAAATGTGAAAAGGATTCTAGAAATGTAAAGAAGGTAACAAAATGTGTTATGGAGGACTAAGACACCCTTACTGTTGTCATAGTCCCACCACTATTTTTTGGGGAAAATGTGGAATCTTCAGATGAAGAAACTAGATCTAGAATAATTTTTGAGAAATAACTTTAGGAGGACTAAGATGCCCTAGGTGGTGACTTAGTCCCATATGGAATTTCTAGAAACTTCGAATGTGGTCCTGAGGCTTGATGTCTACACTTTGTTCTTCTCTGATCTAAGGCTTTGAAACTTTCAGCTTCGGCCTATAGGTGAGTTTCCATGAAGATGACAACTTTACAATGCAACTTTTCAACTTTGCACTTCAAATTATCTTCAATTCTTCAACCTAAATCTTCAATCACAAACATACAAGAGAGGAAAAAATTGTTGATTGTTAGTGAATGGTGGTTTTCCTTGGTCAAACCCCTTGTTGGTAATTAAACCTTGAAATGTAATGGAATAAAGGGGGGAAATGATGAATGAACATGTAATGTTACAACTCACCAAAACCTTGTTGTAAATTCTACAAACTTGTGTGAGGTGGCTAGCTTGGATATAGATCTTGAATCAATCGAGCACTTGATAGATATGGAATTGAATTGCTTGCTTGAATCAAAACCCTACTTCACAAATGTTAGCACAAAAACACACATGATGCAAGAATATCCTTGATATGATGCTTGAATCTTGATGAATTTCTCTTGAATGTTGGAATGCTTGAATGCTTAGAGTTCTTGTAATCTTGCTATATATGAAAATGAGAGGAAGGAACCTTGTATTTATACTTATTCATGCTTAATATTCTGAAATTACCCCACACCAAGCTAACATATAAATTCATTAATTAAAGGAGGCTAAATCCTACTAGAATTTGAAATTAAATCACGAAAATACCTCAAGGGGGACTAAGACACCCTAGGTGGAATCTTAGTCCCAAGGCATGAAACTCGGGGCACAAACTCCAAAAAGGGACCTATTTAGGTTCTTCCAAAATCAGTGTCCCAATACCTTTAGGGGAAAAAGACGCACTAGGTTGTGTCTTAGTCCCGACCCAAAAATTAGGGACACTCAAATAGAATCATTAAATTATCATTTACCCTTTGATGTTTCTCAAGATTAGCTAGAAAAATATGTAGTTCATTGGGCTTATGGATGCAAAATAGGACCAATTACAACATAAATAGGGATAAACAAAGCAAGGTGGGCCCAAACAAGTGTGAAAATGCAATAACATGCATCTTGGTCCTACTGGTGAAATTCTGAGGTTCCAAGGACTGAAATAGACAGCAAACAATAGAGAGAGGATTCTAAGCCAAAAAACCTGAGAGGGACTAAGACGCTAGGAAGGGTTTTTTAGTCCTAGTAGAGGTTTTTCTCAAAAAATAAAAAAAATTGGATTGTTTATAGTTTTCACACTTCACGGGTTGCCTATTCAAGGAGCTACTATTTAGAAATAGAAAAATGTGCAAATGAATGCAAGAAAAAGTAACTAGTGACAAGCAATTGAATGCAAAGTTGAATGCAATTTTTTTTTCAATTGTGAATGCAATAACAATGTTTCTAAATGTAATTAGGATGATAAAAAATTCACTTTTCAGTTTTTCAATCAATGAAATGAAATGATACAAGAAAGAAAAAATGCAACCTATATGCACTTTCACTAATCCAAATATGAGAAACACTAGATGCAATTTCACTAAGTATGAGAAAACCTAGGTGCAGTTTCACTAATGCAATGCAATGCAAGAATGAATGCAACCTAGATCTAGAACTTTAATGAACTCCAAATCAGAAATTGAATGCTCAAAAAGTTTAGCTTCACCAAAATGAACAATATGTAAAAGGGAGATGCTTTATGGCCAAGGTCATAGAACACCATTCTTCTCTAATTTTCATTCATTAATGTCCTAGCAATCCTAATTGGATTCATTATCAACCTCACAAGATGAGTCAATTCTCAACAAGGAAGACCTAGGAAGGGGTTCTTTAATATTTTAGGGGTTCATCACCAAGAAAATGCTTCAAAAATAAAAATAGGAATTTAACCTACAAAACCTAGTAATGTAAGCTATATGAAGGATGAAAATGATGAAATAATGCAACCAAAAGTTAGGATATGTGTACCTAGGAAGTATAGAAATTTGACAAGGATTCTGGAAATGTAAAGAAGCTATCAAAATGTGCTATGGAGGACTAATAAACCCTTACTATTGTATTAATCTTGTTGTTGCTTTTTAGGGCAGATGTGGAATCTTCGATGCAAGAACCAGATCTAGAAGAATTTTTGAAAAATAAATTTGGGAGGACTAAGACGCCCTAGGTGGCAACTCAGTCTCATACGGAATTTTTGGAATCTCTGAATGTTTTCCTAAGGCTTGATGTCTGCACTTGTTCTTCTCTAATCTCATGTTCTAAAACTTTTGGATTTGGCATGTAGGTGAGTTTTCATGAAGATGAAAACTTTGCAATGCAATTTTTCAACTTTGCAACTTTGCACTTCAAATGATCTTCAAGTCTTCAACCTAAATCTGCAATCACAAACCTACAAGAGAGAAAAAATTGTTGATTGTTAGTGAATGGGGGTTTTCCTTGGTCAAACCCCTTGTTGGTAATTAAACCTTTAAATGAAATGGAATAAAGGAAGGAAATGATGAATGAACAACATGCAATGTTACAACTCACCAAACCCTTGTTGTAAAGTCTGCAAAATTGTATAAGGTGGCTAGCTTGGATATAGATCCTTAATCAATAGATTACTTGATAGATATGGACTTGAATTGTTTGCTTGAATAAAAACCATACATCACAAATGTTAGCACAAAAACACATATGTTGCAATAATATCCTTGATATGATGCTTGAATCTTGATGATAGCTCCAAATGCTTGATGAATTGCCCTTGAATGTTGGAATGCTTGAATTCTTAGAGTGCTTGTAATCTTTCTATATATGAAAATGAGAGGAAGGAACCTTGTATTTATACTTATTCATGCCTAATATCCCAAAATTACACCACACCAAGCCAACATATGAATTAATTAATTAGAGGAGGCTAAATCCCACCATAATTTGAAATTAAATCCCAAAAATACCTCAAGGTGGACTAAGATGCCCTAGGTGGAGTCTTAGTCCTGATGCATGAAACTCGGTGCACAGACTCCAAAAAGGGGGCCTATTTAGGTGCTTTCAAAATCAAGGTCCCAAGAACTTTGGGGAACAAAGACACCCTAGGTGGCATCTTAATCCCAACCCAAAAATTAGGGAAACTCAGATAGAATCAATAAATTTTCATTTACCCTTTGATTTTTTTCAAGATTATCTAGAAAAAGATGTAGTTCACTGGGCTTGTGGATGCAAAAGAGGACCAATTAAGACATAAATAGGGATAAACAAAGCAATTCAATCCCAAACAAGTGTGAAAATGTAAGGGTATGCATTTTATTAGACTACATAAACAAAAATAAATATAAATATCATGCATACCATGACACAATTCTTTACATGGGGAAAACCCTTTCAGGAAAAAAACCCCACACTCCAAAATCCACATAATATATTATTCAGTAAATCACAAATATTACAGTATACTTGTAGAGCAAGCTCCTCATAGGATTATCACCACTCAGAGATCAAGAGACAATGTGACTACTATCAGACTCTGAGAATACATCACTATCTCTCTTCGTGCCATAGTCATAATACAATGCCCTCATAAAATAGGGTTACATTCTAGAGCAAGACAGGCCAACAAAATATCCACTATTAGATCTAAAACCTAATAATTAATGGTCTAGATTTATAATTTATCATTTATCTAATTTATGTCAGCCATTTTAGTAGTTTCCTGAAAAAAGTTAACAAAAAATTGTTTACACGCATCCCATTCCCCCCCCACTTATACCATTGTATACACCTATCATTGTTACTAGGAAATATATATAAATATATATACATCCTATCAACAATAAACTATATAGAATTACAAGGTTGAGATACATTTTCCCAACAAATCTCCCACTTGTTGAACACCTTGCAAGAGCAACGGGAGGGAGTAAACATTGTCTCTTAATTGCTAGGGGCTAAAAGGCCCATAATCTTTGAACACCATCTAAACTTCTTTGTGCTCATAGACTTAGTTAAAGAATCAACAACGTTAATCAAATTTTCTACCTTAAAAAGCATCACCCTGCCATCTTTGACCATATATCAAATAAAATGATGTTGTACATCAATGTGCTTGGTCCTAGCATGAAATGTTAGGTTCTTGGCTAGACATATTGCACTCTGACTGTCACAATAGATTGTAGGTGTACCTTGTTTTATTTCAATAGTTGAACACAATCTCTTAATCCAAATAGCTTATTTACAAGCATGAGTAGCTATCATATAATCTGCTTCATTAATGGAAAAAGAAAGCACAACTTGTCTCTTACTCATCCAACTAATTGCACCACCAAATAAAGTAAACACATAAGCACGGGTGGATCATCTGCTATCAATATCACCTGCCCAATATGAATCCACATAACCATGAATATCAAGGGAAATCTCATCTTCAATCACATTACTATGATAACATAAGGAATAATCTGAGGTACCATGCAAATATCTAAAGAATCTTTTAACTACATCCCAATAAACTCTACCAGGATTAGACATATATCTAGAAAGAATTCCCACTGCTTGGGCAATGTCTAGTCTAGTACAAACCATAGCATACATCAAACTTCCAACTGCACTCTGGTAAGGAACTCTACGCATGTCTTCCATGCCTTGCGACATAAATTTAATGCAAGTAAGTCTAAAATTTTTATTTTTAACACAAAATCAACTCTTAAAACACAAATAGTGAAACTTCTAGGCTTTCAAGTAGCCGAATTACCTTGTAGGTATCTAAGCATACCATTTTTTATAGGATCTAATAAAGTATCATACTGGGGAAAAGTAATTAGAGGCTTTTTATGGAAAGACAATATGGATGACACAAGGAAAATTCCATTAATTTAATTAGAGAAGATGTTTTATAAAACCTCAAAGGGGGGTAGGAATCCATAATTTATTAGCAAGGAACTTGTCACTAGGAGCTAAATGAGTATGGAAAATTCATGCAAAGCCACAGTCAAAATGGTGCAAAATAATGCAAGCTAAATATCTTTATAATGTAACTCCATGCAAGACTTTTACTATATCAAAACCACCATTAGGGTCAGCTATGTGGAATTTTCTAATTTCATGTAGGAAAATGAATATTTCATACATAACTTAGAAAATACAAAATGGTGAAGAAACCTTATTCTAGATGGATTCTTGGAATGGTCATCCATCGTTGAACTCACTTCAAAAAATTTGAATAGTTGAA
The DNA here is from genome assembly GCA_007258455.2 of Sequoia sempervirens. Classification (NCBI taxonomy): domain Eukaryota; kingdom Viridiplantae; phylum Streptophyta; class Pinopsida; order Cupressales; family Cupressaceae; genus Sequoia; species Sequoia sempervirens. Next base: position 664,073,142 of record VDFB02281492.1, on the reverse strand, counting down.
GATATTACAATAGCAAGTTGGGGCTCAAAGGTGAATGACTTCTTTCAACATATAGATGAGCTAACAGGTAAGATTTAATGGAAATATTTTTCAAATTTGGCAATTCCACTAAAACAAAAAAGAATATTGGAAGACATCTTAAAGGATAGGGTTGTATTTAAGTCAAATTTTTTAGACAAGATAATATGGGCTCATTCCAAAATAGGAAGTTATACAGTAAGGTAGGGTTATAGGGTTGTTACTAGTAATGTAGAGCACATTGAATCTCAAAGGGTGCTTTCTTTTTGTTGGAATGAAATGGTACTTCCTAAATTAGGATGTTTTTCATGGATAGCTCTAAAAAATAAGATTTTAACAAGTTCTAGACTTTCAAAGCTTGGGATATTTGATCCTTTCAAGTGTATTCTCTGTAATATAACTTTTGAAGACAAAAATCACCTTTTTATCCATTATCCTATAACACAAGCTTGTTGTACATTCATCAAAGAGAAACTAAGTTGTTTTTCTCACATACCAAATAATCTTTGGGAGTTATTACAAGATGTCCTATATTGCATAAACCATCTCTTTTTGCAAGCATTTGGTACATAATTCTAGTAGTGGTTATCTAGAACATATGTTGGGAGAGAAACAAACACATTTTTAGAAAAGAAACTTCTAATCAAGAAAAGGATTTGGAAAAGATAGAGATGTATGTATCTAAAGTTTTTAACCCCTTTGTATAGAAAAAAAAAGAATGTAGCATCTGCCTTTATATATTTGGATGCAAATTTGACTAAGAACTGGAGCTATCTTACTCTTTCATACAAAGGAAGTCAAAAATAGTCAATAAAAAGGAGAATTGATAGAAGTAAGGTTTCTTGGATTCCACCCTAATCAGATACTTTAAATTAAACTTTGATTGGGCATCGAGAGGCAATCTTGGTATTTCAAAAGCGGGATTAGCTATTAGAGATTGCAAAGGAGTACTTATTGGAGCCAGATCAATCATTCTATCTTTGGGCACAAATAATATAGTTGAATATTAGGACCTTCTACATGCACTACAAATGGCCTTAAACCTAAAGGTCAAGAATCTTCATATAGGAGACTCACTTGTAATAATCAATGCATGTAAAGAAAGAAGGGTTCATAACTGGAAGCCAAGCTATATTTTGTAGCAAGCTTGGGGTCTAATTGACAAGATAGAAACCTATCAAATCAACCATACTGATAGGAAGGGTAACAAACTAGAAATTTTTTTAGAAAATTTGGGATTCAATCAACAACAGGTTGAAATTTTTTATGATAAGAAGGCCAAAAATCTTAATGAGAAATTGATTGACATGATTAGTTATGAGAGTGGTGTTGGTTATTTTTTAGAACCAAACTTGATCTCATCCATCATATATGAATCTTCCACAATTCAATGGTCAATAATGGTGAGGATTTTCTAATGAACAAGTAAAGGATTGTTGGGCCTTTACTTCTACACTTCGGGCTCTGTGAAACCCAGGAGGGTGATCTTGACAATGTTTATATGATACTCATGTACCATTTTATTATGAACATTATGACAAACAGATGCATTCCTATAAGCTACTAATTAAATAAAATCCCTCGAATATTTGGTTGATCCTCAAGCAAACTATTACCCAAAGCAAGGAATGGGTAGTACATCGATAACACTTGACTATAATTTAAAGGTGTGTAAATGATTTCCATTTAGATTTGTTTTCTTGATTAGGTATAGGCCAACTCATTTACATTCAAGATGACCAAACTAATAGACTGGTGTTTTATGCATGGGAAATGGATTCATATTTGTAATGAACCATAATACATTAGCAATTGAACTCAACATTTATAGGCTATTGATATATTGCTTTGTAATACATCACTCATTATATCAAAAATAAAAACTACTTATTAATCCTTGAATTCCATCTCACAAACCTATGATTTCATTAAAGCATTTAATTAGTTATTTGAACTAAAGTAGAAACAAAATCACACATTCAACCAAAGTGATTGAAGACAAAAAATTTAGACCTTTGATGATTCTATTCATAGTTCAAGAAACAAGATACATAGGAGAGAATTTTTTCCATAATTTATACCTTTCATTTATATGATGTTGCTACTGTAAAACTATTAAGCCTATTAAAAACTAGAATGCATACCCTAATCTTCATACTATTCTATTTATCTATGCTTGACTTACAAAATTGCTCTTACATGAGCTCGATTTTTCTCTAACCAAAGGCCACTCGAACTCCCCTTTGTAATTGGCCTTGAATTCCCATTTATAGAAACATGGGAGCAACAAGCCAAATTACAATTTCAATCACATTTTACATTTGACTCTCAATTGTATTTCAATTTCAAAATCCCCAAGTAGTTACATTTGCACTTTGCACAAAAGGGGAAAGAACATAAGACAAAAACTCCTTTCTCTCATAGAAGAATTACCTGCCTTCCAAAAAGCATCTTTCATCATTGTAGCAGCATCAAAACCTCTCCTCCACATTAGCCAAAATTGTTCTCCATGTTAGCACCCTAAGACAAAATCTCAAAACTGGGACTCTATTTCCGCAATGGTTCATCATCTTCAAAACAAGAGTATGCATATCACCCTTGTGATTTTGTTGAAACTGGATAATTTGTCTTGCCATCATCATATTCTTCTAGACCTACAAGTGTAAGAAGATGATGGGCATAGTATGGATCATCTTCTACCACCTCTTCCATGGAAACATCAAGTTCCTCCATATAAGAATCATAAGCCTTGTGGTCCTTATCCTTCTTTTTCTCTTGAGATTTGGTCAATTCCCTTGACTTAGTTTCCTCCTTCCTTGCAATCTATTCTTTCAGGAACACACCACTAGGCTCACTCTTGTTGCAATTTACAACTCTACTTATCAAGTTGTATGTATTCTTAGCTTCACCCCCCATAAATATGGAAAAAGATCTCTTCACTACCTTTGGCTTTGCAGACCACTTAAGCACATCTAGCTTAATTATGGGTGTGTCGTCTTGGGGATTAGGCCTCTTGACCCCTTTTTGTTTAGGTTTCCTTTCTGGTCTAATGCTTGACTCATTGGGCCTACTCATTTTCACAGAATAATAGGACCAGGGTTTGTATACTTTTGATTGTAGAAGGGCTTCACTAGTTTATGCTCTCATAAATAAACTTGCAAAACAAAAACCCCCTAGACCATGCACAATTCTTACCAACCCAACGGATTTTTTCAAAAAAAAAAAAACTTGCAAACCCAAAGTACCTAAATCTTGTAAAACTATTAACAATTCCCCAAACTAACCAACTTATGCACAATTGACGCAGAAGAAAGTGGATACCTAGTTACCCGAGAAAAATGTCTTCAATACCTCTACAATAGTTCACTTGAGCTCCTCACACCTTCTCCTCTAGATTTAGACTGATTCTTGAGGTCTCAACGGTTACAATTGTGAAAGAAAATTGGTTGACAACCATCTTTATGGAGAATTCCTAGAGTGTTTCCACCATTAATTTTTAAATGAAAGATTGCACAAGTGAACTGATAATCAACCACTCAAGTGTGAATCCTAGTTGTTGATCCTCTAGATTCAAATTTTCATCTATGGCTCTCCTTCAACCTCGTGCCTTTTGTTTTTTTTTAGTAATTCCCCTTGGATGCTACCACATTTCCTCTTTAAACATCTTAGCCACCTCTTATCTAGCAGCCATTATGCATCGCTACTTTGGTTTTTACCCCTTCAAGTGAATCCACGATGCATTAAGACCTAGAAATGATGAGAATATTCCATCAAATATTCCATTTCTCATCACTGATATTTGTTTTCAAACCGTGATGGATTTAGGTGGCATGATGGGTGCAAGGTACAATAGTTCTATCGCTCGTCGCTAATTCACTCTACAATAATTAAAACATTTTAATGATAGATAACTATTAGCAATAGGTCAAGATCATAGCACGTGTCCATATGAAAAGATCAAGGGCTAAGAAAGCATCACCCTTAGTAATAATTCATACCAGTGATGGAACATTGTAATAAAGGATCTCATCGCACATTGTTGATTTATGACTAATAACTCACGAGCAATTAGCGATAGCAAAAAAGGTTAGTGATACAAAGGAAACTTCTTACATCACCCATCACTACTTTGAAACTCAAGGTTAAAACTCTATATACGATGATACGCAAGGCAATGAATGAGAACTTAAGTGAACCAATTATGCACATGTTTACATGTTTTGAAAATGGGACTGCCTAGGACAACATAGAGCAAGGCCTTAAGAGACTTAAGCACATTTATGAAGAGGATGTAAATGCAAAACAAGGCCAAAACATCAACCTTATAAAATAAAGGAATTTCTCATACCAAGGAACATGGAAGATTAAGGTGACAGGAAAATAGGGAACCTAACCACAAGGGGTCAGTTACTTCATGAACTTCAATTCAAATTGTCCTATTGATTGTAAGTGCAGAAAGCTAAAAATTATTTATTCCTAGGAGTTTCCCAAACACCTGAGCTATTCAAGGTGTCACTCAAGAAACAAGACAATCGATGCAATCCTACATCAGAAAAATAAATCATCAAACCTTATGACAAACCAACTTGTATATTCTAAAATGTATTTTTTGTAGGTACAAGGTTGGTGATTATTACAAGAAAATTATTCCTATGTGTGCACGATCTTCAAATATTGTAGGATTATTTCACATGGTATCTCAAGTTGGTGAATTGTGCCAATTTTAATGACATGCATTAAAAGGACCTTGGTAATCAATGATATTACAATCCAAGTATGGCCAATCATCATATTGAGTGGTAGAATTCATTATAAAGCCTCCACTAAAACTTTTCCATTACAAGTTCTAGATGTTTCTACTTGTTTTCTACCTTTTCCACTTTTTTTTTAAGTTGAAGGGTCTAGTGGTGTAGGGTGGTTAAGTTCAACTTCTTCATAAGTGTAACAACACAGGTTCTAGTGACATAGGGTGGTGAAGGTCATCTTCTTCATAGGTTTAACAACACATTCATAGACTCTTTAAGGAGTATAAGCCTTGGAATTTTAGGGTACCTTTGAAAGTGAAAGAATGGGAGCAACCTTTTGTGCGCTTCCTCTCACATAAAAACCTTGATTTTCTATTTAATGTGAAATTCCCTAGCTTGGAGGAGTGTGTTCAAATGATTCTTGGTGTTTAAATTACCATCCCACATGCCAAAATAATCCTCTTCCCCTCTTAGGTTTTATCAATTTTCTTTTTTGATTTACTAGATTTATTACAGTCTTTAGATGCTTTAGAAGAAATAACAAACAAGGTAGTTAAAGTTCATTTCATGGCAGGTAATGCATTTCTAAAAGGGGTTCAAGAATATGTTATTTTTAAAGGAAATGGCTTCATTGGGGGAATCTTTCCAAGGAAATACCTAAAACAGAGTAGGAGTTGTGTTCATATTTATGATGCCATGAAGGCTGCATTTGAATGCAAGTGTGACAAGATTTTATTGAGGTCCCTTTAGCAAAATGCAAGTGAAATCTATGCTAACATGGATATGAAATTCAAGGGAAAATATTATGCTATCTCTTTTCTTCTAAATTATTCCAGTCACCCTTTGACCAATGCACCTCCAGCTCCATCAATTCTTCATTTGGTGCATGTAGACACACCAACATCTCAACATCAAGGTGAAAACTTGATAAGATTTTCTTGCGTGGAGGAATGAATTGCTTCACATTCCATTGTTTTTTTACTTAGTTCATGTGTATACAATAATATTTGTAGAGATTTTTAGTTGCCAATAGACTGCTCAAAGTTACAATGTCCTCTATTCACAATCTAGAGCAGTGTTTTGGAAGTTTTTTGGTGCCATGAATTGTAATAGCCCTACGTACATTTCAGGTTTATTATAGTGGTATAAATATTGTTTGAAACATATTAGTAGATTGATTAGTGGTTGTGTAATGATGTAATTAAGATTTAACTAGGTCATTCTCTTTCATGGCATTTTGATTTTGTAAACTTTTTGTTATCTAATAAAATTATATAGGTATTTTGCCTCTTACCTTAAAAAACTAGTATTTTCATGTTTTCAATAATTGAAATGATAATTATCATGTTTATTGTGTGAATTTAATAATATATATTTTTTGTTTTCATATTGTGTACTAATTCTATCATTTGATATAGAATTGAACATCATACCAAGGAAGTTGGCAAAAAACTCAAATTTTGGAGTATGAAGCTGAAAATAAACTTGGCAAAATTGTGAAATTGGTGTTTAATAAAATATTGGATTTTAAGGTATGATATATATATTTTTAATTTCATTCATTCCACCTTGTCAATATAGTTTTTGTGCTACATATCCTAGTGTTAATTTACTTAAATGTAGCCCAATTGTTAACCCTTCAATGGCTCATATCCCTTCGCTTTCTAATAGTTTTAAGGTTGTCACTATTTTTTTATTCTCATGGACTTATTATCATTAAAATTACTTACCGAAGGTAATATCAATCAAAATCATAAAACTATATCTCAACTATAACAAGTGCAATCTAATGATACATTATTATAACCAAATAAAATGATGATATTGTTATTGATTAGAATCTAATCTAAAGTATATCAAAATATATCATTTAATTTGAAGTTCTAAGGAAAGTTTTGAACTAGAGTAAACCTTATGCCCCAAACACACAACCATGCAAAAGAAGAAAAGTGACCAAATTATCCACACTATAAATCCCAAGGATGACATGACCTCATTGCACACTATGGATGATTCACCATTTTATCTTACCATCCCTAATCCCACCTCTATTGAAACTCTATTGACAAACCTAAATTACCACATTCCAAAATTACCTATCTACATATTAAAACACTCTAATGGTGAGAAAACACTAGGAAACAATATCCAACAAACCAATATTACAAGGGAGAGTATCGATGGATGCCCTAATCTAGGAATTTTTCAAAGAAGTGGAATTATATCTTTTTATATTACTTATTCTATCTGTAGCATTGTAAATTTTCACCCTTAAAAATCTCACACTAATTTTTTCTCGCCCTAAATTATTGATCCTAATTGGGTCTCTAATTTCCTAAACTATGCATACTATAGCCAATTTGTACCACTTTCTAGAAATCACAAGCATTGAACAAATGCACCTATTTATTATTCTACCCCTGACACTTAATTTCCTAGAGAATAGGGCTAGGACCCATTCACCCTAGGATGAATGGGCCCCCTTATTCTATTGGGGATCAAATTTTATACATTTTCGAGTAGCCATCTTAACATTTAAAATTCAAATTGCAAATGTCAACTATCAGGACTTCATTCTCAACAAATTAGAGAAATTCCTATAAATACCTAGTTATTCCATCATTTGAAATATATCTAAAAAATTATTGGTAAAGTTATGGTCAAGAGCATTCAAGAGAAAGTCAATAGCAACACTTTAGAGCATTATTTTAGCAATTCAAGATCCTAACATCATGTCAAATCCAATGTGAGTTTGTGTGTGCTCATGTTATTACTGGTTTGTGAAGGCTAACATTTTCGTAGGTCTCCAAAGCATTCAAGAAAATTGAGAAAGTAAGATCAAGACCTTGAGGTGATGTGCATAACTTAAATCCTTCACACTAGTACATTTTGACCCATTTTTCGAAGATAGCCCGTCGAAATTCAGATAGGTTGTCATCGAAAAATGGGTCAAAATGTACCAGTGTCAAGGAATCTATTGAAGGATGTTGAATTACAAAACTTTGTGATTTCATTATTCCTTCCTATCCATTTATCCATTTTATCATTAACATTACCATTGTGGAGGTGTTAACATTTACATGGGGTTTGACTAAGGTAAGCCCCTAAATGACCCAATATTTTCCCTCTCTTTCAAGGTGCATGTTTTAGGTTTGAAGAGGATTGAAGGGATCTTAAAAAAAACTTTCCATTGTCACATTTTATGCCCTACATGTTGTCTACTCATGGAAACTCATTTATAAAATTATCTGACAATGTTTCAACAACTCTTCAACCTAAAATTAGAAGCTCAGATTTGTCATCAAAGGACCAAAAAATAGAGAATAGGTTTCATACAAGTACCCATTCACCCTTGGGTGACCCTATCTTGCTACAATGATCAAACTCAACTTTCAGTGATAGGTACACAGTTCTTTGTACTTTCCATATCTTCCTACAATTATTGTTTTAGTATGTGCATTGTCGAGATCTTGCATTTTAATATTAGGTCATATAGTTCAATTAGGTTAATCATATGAAATATGATCCAATCAATTCCAAATCATTCTAAGGCCCAATAAGATGCAATTATAGATTTTATTTGCTCACCTACATGGTTAAAATTCAATCTAAACACTTTTTTTTTGGTACGTAAGTATTACCAACATATGAGTGGAAATTCCCATCTTTCCTACTATCTAGGTTGTCACCCATATATCCTGATGGCCATGCTATCACGTACGTTCATTTATTGGAAATGAGTGCCACCTTTCCTTCACAATTTGATCCTGTCACTTATGTGTTTTTTCACATGATCCAACACTCCTATCAGTGTACATTACTTTAGATTTCTTTTGCGCTCACACTAGGTTAGGCTTATCATGGAATTATCAACCATTACTTCATTCATGTGTTCTGGTACCATGATTTATCACAAAGGATTTCCCCTCATTTTTGTATGATTGCACACATAGAAGGTTCCTTAAATTCTAGATTAATGGAGGTCTGAATGAAGATTTTGGAGATTATGTATGCTATGGAGACTCCCATCTTGCTAAAGAGTGATTGGAGTGAATTTTTGTTCTTAGGGAAAATTACAGACCAATGACTTAAACTAGTGTTGAGTGAAAGGGGGTTGATGAAACTAAAATCCATTTAGTTCATTCTAGGAGAAAATTTTATGGTTCCTGAGGAGTGACACCAAGTAAATATTGATATATCAGCTTGGTTTGTTTCTTCTCTTCTTGATATTATATTTCCCAAGGATGTCATAGGGGATTTGACCTACAAGCTATTTTATCCACATTTTCTTGGAGATTTAGACATTGTTCTCAATGCTGCATAGCTTGGGGCCAATATCCCAAGTCCCCGAGATTTGCACTTACTAGTTGGTGTTTTGACTTATTACTCTTTCCTGCTAGATATCAATGATGTTGATCTTCTAGTGCATCATGGTTGAACTCTAATTGCATATAATTTCCTACGTAAACTATACCAGTTTGGCCCAATGGATGATTATGATTGGCTCGAGGAGTTTGACTTTTTTGAAGAATGATTGAGTGTTAACCAACATTTTGGTCAAGACCCAGATAAGATATACCTAGGGTTTAATTATGGGTTGGGTTTAGGAACTATTTAGATGGGTTTATTCTTATTTTATAGGACTTAGCTTTAAATGGTTTATGTAGATGTTACAGAAAGATATACTATTCTGTTCAAACTTAGGGTTTGAAGAAAACTCCTTTTGATCACATTTTTCTTCTTTAAATGAAGAAAATCTTGTCACTACTGAATTTGACACCATTTTCTAATGGATGTTCATCGATCATTCAACAAATATTTGTTGGAAAAGCGACGAAATGATGAAAATATTTTCGTCGTTATTTTTTCGTCGCAATTCCAATGAATAATTAAACGTCGAAATAATGGTGTAGATTCATCGGTCGTCGGCATCATAAAATGACTCAGATGTTTGTTGGAATATCAACTAAAACTTCATGTATCCACCGACGAATTACAACCAAAATGCAATTGCAATGGCTCTTCCAAAGTGTCGAAAGAACACTAGAATTTTGTTGCCATTTTAATGAAATGGGAAAGTATTTATGAAAAATCCTTCATCACAGCTAAGAAACTTCGTTAGACCTTTTATTTGATTCATCGGTGGCATTCGTTGAAATTGTGACAAAATGGGCAAGGAGTTACAACGAAGCCTTCGTCGCAGCTAAGCAACTTCGTTAGACCTTTTCTATGATTCTTTAGTAGACTTCATCAAAATTGGGATGAAATGGACAAGGAGTATGAAAAAGCATTCGTCGCATCTATAGCAACTTCGTTAGACCTTTTTGATGATTCATCGGTTGTATTCGTCAAAATTTCGTCGAAACAATGCAATTTTTTTTTTTAAAATATTCGTTGAAATGTACCATCGGTGAGAGATCAATCATCAGTACAGAATAGAAAACTCACTCCGATAGTCCATGTTTTGCTGATGACTTCTATTGGCAAGAAAAATCCAATTTCACACTGATTTAACCTCTTTAGGAGTTTTGAACACTGTTGGTTATCAACAAGACATTCTAAGGGTCTTGTCGATTAAACAAGTGTCTAAGAGCAAGTAAAAAAATGGAACCTATTAATTTTCTTATTTTGGGGCTCTATAAATCATAGAATAGATACCATCTTCTTGTGTATAATGTACTTATATTCATATTTGAATTTGAGACCAATTGTCATTGCACATTTCATTTTACTTGCACAGAGTATTCTATAAGAAATATATTGATAATGCCAAATGATTTATAGTGTTGTACAACTCTACCTATCATCACAGTTCTGTTGTTCCCCACGAGAGAATCCTGCAAAGACAAGTTTACAATACCAAGTCAAATAATATGAAAAAGAGTTACTTCCATAAAAATTAAATGATTATTCTCACAATGGCAATTGTCTAATTACAACAATTCCATGAAAGGTTATCCATGCTTCATAAGAGATGACTGATCATACATACAGACTGTAAGATGCATAGGAAAAGCATTACACTTGAGAACAACCAAGGGCTAACAAGGGAAGGAGTTAAGAAACATCTGGATTGAAGAGAAAATGTGTAGGAAAAATATTGAGCAATGTCAAGAGAACAGAGCTTGTAGAACATATTCTTGACCTAATCAAGCTCTTGAACAACTTAAACAAAATTAAAATACTAACACATACATGAGACATGTAATGAACTTCCAATATCTATTATCTTCTTCTTTTTTGTATTGAAAATAGTTTAAGGTCCATTACATATCATGAAAATTCCTATCTGACATTAGGATCAGTACAACATCAAAGTATTTCCATAACAGAAAATATACTGTATCAGTACTTTACACAGCAAGAAAGAAACCAAAAAGCACCAGTTGTTTTCAAAACTAGCATAGATAATACAAATTGATGTTAACAACACCATAGGTTGCTACTATTCAAATCAGCATAAACAATACATAGTGTTGATTACATTCTCCTCATTGCTAACTTCTTCAATATCAAGGTTTGCCATTGTTTCTCCTTGGGGGTCCAACTGTTGGGGGGCGTGTTGTCTTTCTGGGCTTGTAGCTTCATCAATTGCTCTCTGGAGCTTATCAAATTTCTGTTGGAATAGCACAGTCTCTTCCAAGCTCAACCTACAAGTGGGTCCACTTCTCAGATCCTCTCTGGTATTGTTAGCAGCAACTTCAATTATTAACTTCAAGAAATTCTCCATTGAGATCTCCACAAGAGTTGAAACCTGTAGAGCAACAGAGTAGAAAGTGAGTCTCCTACAAGATGTAGTGCCCCTCCATTCCCACTATGCATGTGTAAGAAGTTTGGTCTTGAAACTTAGAGACGAAGGTAAAATAATAGGGACATTTAAGGTATGTGTTAATAATGTTAAACAATTGATGTTGTATATTATGAATTTATGGACATATTGATGTGATGAGAGTGTTTTGATTACCTTTGGGGTTTTCACTTGATTCTAAAATATTATTATTGTGTTGACATGTCATTATGATTTTGATTATGATTATGTTTATTATCATAAAGATGTACTGACTTGTGCTCAAACTTTGTGGTTGCAATATGAGACATGAGCTTCGGTTAGTGTTTTGGTGAGTATGATGTATATTGTCATGTTATTATTATTATGCAGAGATTTACTTGGATAGTTAAGTGATGCAGTAATATGTTTGTTAGAATAAGTGGAAAGGGCGGCATTGTACCATTGAGCGTATGAAAGACATACGAACATGAGATACGATTGCTAGAGTTTTTTTCCTAGTGCTTCGGCTATTATGCACATGTGCTCTAATTTGTATGTTTGAGTGAATAGGTACTAGGCTATGTCTCCACCTAAATTAGCAGGTCTAAGCATGTCTTTAATCTCAATAGTGGTTGAGGAGATAAAATTTAGGCCCAAGTTATAACCTAACCTTGGCCATGGTTCCCAATTAGGGACAATTGATTTAGTGTGTAACCACCCTTTTTAGGTTGTCATGGGACAATATCTAACCTCTTTTACCCTATGTTTGGAGTGTGGCACTTATGTGAATATTTCTTATGAGATATGTGGTTGTTTGATTTTGTTGTTCAATCTTGGTTTTAGATCCCAACCTGTTGGTGTTAAACCTTGTGGTTAGTTGGGTTGTTATGATTGTGATTAATGTTATTTATGTTTTTATGTGAATGTCTCTTTCATGTGGAGTCATTTCATGGTTTATGTCTTACTCTTGTTTGTAGATTATTCGGGTGAAGATAAATACTCGATCAATATGTTAGTTATCATTTAATTGTTAATATTATTATGATTGTAGGTATATTACGTTTTATGAAAATAAAGTTATAAATATTAACATATTCTAATGTTATTTATTAAATATTAATGTTTATTAGTAAATATTCAAATATTAATATGTAAGTATATGTTATATTTAAGCTTTGATTTACTATTTTGGTAGAGTGATTATTTTATGGGGGTTTTCTTTATCTCTTGTAATATTTTGAATTTATTTAATGGGAAACTCTAAACAAATGAGTTAATTATGTGAGTTAATTTAATTATTTAATTTATTTTAATTATTTTATTAATGGTTTGAGAATATGTGTTTAAATTTAATATTTTAGTAATTTATTTTATGAGAAGATTTTATTTCCTTGTTTTATTTTGAAAAAGAGTCTTTTTGGGGAAAAAGAAAGAAAGTTGCTTTCATTTTTGTTTTTCTTTATTTTTTCGAATTTAATTAATTTATGAGGAAAAATAGGGAAAGGGGGCTTCACTCTTTTTTGGGCATGAAATTTTAGAGGATTTGAAGAGGAGAGATTTTACACAGTTCTAGGGAATTTTTTAGGGGTTTTTTGAGAAATTTGGAGTGGGTTTTTGAATAAAAATTGGGTATTCATTTTATTTTGGGGATTCTTCATTTCCTAGAGGTTTTTGCCATGCTTGCAAAGAGGAAGAAGCAATGAGAAAACTGTAGCAACTTGGGGGTTTTGAAAGTTAAAGTTTTCGGAGCTCGGTATCAAATTTCTATCATTGTCAAGCGATGGATCCAGGTTGGATTTTGATAGATTTTGTTTAATTTTATTTTTGTGGGTAGGAATAATTTGATTGATTTTTTCTCTTTAATTTTTTAAAATAAATATTGGATAGTTTTATTTTCATGTGTGAATGAAACATTTATTTATTCTATAATAAAAATCAATACATATTTGTTGTTTTTGTTTTTTTACCAATAAAAGGGTCTAATTGTGTTGCTCATAAATCTATTTTTACGAGCTGAGTTGGTGATATTTTTAATGGGTTTTTTTATCTCGTTGTCATTTAAATTTTTTCCAAAAATCTTAGAAACCCATATTGTAGTTTGTGAGATATGGTTGAAACACGAGACTCATGTCAAGTTGCTCCTCTATGATTGCAAATATCTTTATTTCTCCCTGTAACCAGCCAATGGAAAATTGAGATTTTAGATTTATAGGGGTTTGAATGAGCTTAAATTAATTTTAATAATTTTTTTTAATATTTTATTTTGAATAAAATCTAGTTGTTGAGTTACTCATTTTATCATTTGACTGTAATCGAGTATTGCCGAAAAGAGGGTTTTATGGGATCCATCTGTTGTTTTTTATTTTATGAAATTATTATTCATTTTTAGTCATTTTTTTTGCACTGCTGAGTTGTCGATGGCTAAGTCTGAAAAAGGTATTTTATAGATTTTGATTTTGAGTTGATATGACTATTTTATGGTTGTTTTATTGTTGATAGATTTGACTGTTGTCAAGTGAGAATTAGTTCAATTTTAAAAGTTGTATTAGAGGGTATAACTATATTATTTGATATGTATTGTGTTGTACCATTTTTATTTAAATGTGTTTACTATTTGCATGTTATAAATCTCTTCATATTTGTGAGATCTTGTGTTGAAGCTTCTGCATGTGTAAAGATCACTTGTACCAAGGTTGTGCATTGTTGGTCTTGGCTATGAACTGCTAAGTTAAAGTTGGTTATCATATTATAATATTGTGAAAATAATGTAATAAGCATCATTGTGGTGTTGTGGTATAATGTTAAGTTTTTGGGTTTTCTATCTGTTGTGCTATGTGATTGAGTCTTTAGAAGTATTTAGAAGTCATTGTGGAAGTCCTTGTAATTTTTGGTTAATTCTTGTTTTGGTAGTCTCCTTTGGATGTTTAGTGTAAGCCACTTGTTGTTCTTTTTTTTTTTGTATGTGGGGCCTAGTGTTATCTCCTAGCACGGAGGGAGTGGGCCTCAGGGTTCCACGTAGTAGGGTGGTATTTCTAAACCATCCATTGGGGTTTAGGTGGTGCAATTCATGCGCAACATGGAGAGTATTTTATTTCGCTTCATTCTATGATTAAATTTATGTGCAGGTGATATTTCCATGAAAATTATATTCAATATATATGTGTGTGTTTCTTTTAGATGAATATATCTTGTATATTGTAGCATTCTTGTAATGAATGTGTAAATAGATTGCAGTAGTCTTGAAAATATATTTATTGTTGTTTATTATGTAATGAAAAGGTTAGCATAAGAATGTTGTATTTATGATACATATAAATTTAATTTAGTAGTAGATGTGATATGTCTTTATGTACCTCTTTCATGGTGTTGATTTATGATAAGTTCATAAGAGCATAGTGTTAGATGATGTTATATATTTTGTTGTATGAGATTTAATTTACATTCAAATTATTGACCGTATGTGTTTTAGTGTATCAAATATATTTTTATAGGCCTAGTTAGTGTAGGTGTATCATAGTAGCGACGTTAGGGGACCATGGTGGATAGGTGTGTAAATGGGTTATGATTAATGTTACTTTTAGGTCATAATGTGATTATGATATGATGTTAATGTAATGATGTTATCCATATTAATTTGTTGAATTGTATTAGTTAGCATCACTTTAGTTTTAAAATAAAAAAATTATTGGCATGATGTTGTATGTCTTATGTGTTTTTCCACCGGGTCCCTTAGCGGGGCATTACACAAGAATCAGTAAGTACCCTCTTGATACCGTTAAATTTATCATCATTTCTCACCTTCCACAAATGCCACATGATCTCATTGGATAAGAAATACCAAAATAGCTTACAATCAAACTTGAGCTTGAAATTACAAAACAGAATATCATGCCAATTAATTTTACCATTGCTATTCCAAAACTTCAGCTTATGGCAGAATAAGTACTAAATTTCCTGAGCATAAAAACATTCAAAAAGAATATGCTTGATAGTTTCTAGAGTCCTACAGATACCGTAGATTTCAACACTTTCATGGTTAGATTTATAGGGATCTATCTTTTTCATTAATGCAGCGGTAGGTAAAGGAGAAATAATTATAATTGTAACACTATTCATAGTCCAGTAAATTATGTTCATAATTTGTGTTTAATGGACCTCAATTTTATCATTATACTGCCCATCTAATACCATATTTTAATCCAGGGTTCAACTATCTCAGATCTAAAGAAGCACCTTCAATTAACCATTTAAAGTACTATAAAATAAGGTAAGACTTTTACTTGAGAAAGATTGGGTACACTTGTAGGATTAAAGTTCTCACAATCATCAGTATTTATTGGCACATAGACACAACCTGCAACATATGAAGTAATGGATGACTACAAGTTAGTGAAATGGTCCTTAATATGTGAGTGGTTTGCAAATTGATTGGTAGAAAATAAGGTTACAAATAGATCTACATGAAAAATTATGAGGACAATCTACTATAATCATCAAAATAGATGAAAAGTGAAAAGGAAAGAGTCGAGCTACATCTCTAGAGCCTAAAAAAAACACATGCAAGAAACATAAAAAAAAGAACAAACCAATTTTTGGATGAATACAAAATGGTGCCTTCAGCAAGTGATTCATATGCTTTCACACTTGACACATGACATTAAGAAGATTTTAGTCTTCCTCTGTGAAATTAACTACTTACAAAATAAACCCAGAAACCAATATTATATACCTCCATGTTTAGCTGAGGGTAGGTAAGAGAAAAAAAATTCTTCAATGCAATGCCAAAAAATATCAATGTGTGTGTAGGTTTGTATTACTCAAAATATCATTTCACTGCCTAAGGAAAAAAGTTATGTTTTAAATTTCAATCTTCACATAGGCTCCCTTATTGCTACACATGCATATACAAGCATTATTCGAGCTCTAAACTATTCAAATATTAAGGATTTAATTATCTATAAGATGGAAAGTTGTTGTTTAGATAGAATCCATCATCTTTTACATATCTTTATTCACGCCTAGCGCTTTAGATAAATTTGTGTGAATGAGACAAAAATGTGAATCTTTTATGACAAAGAAAATTTTTAAGAGGGGGGAGAGAGAAAAGGGTAGGGTGAAAGAGAATGCTTGAATGTATAGCAAAGTATAAAATTTTGATCATTATAACAATGAAATGAATCTTAAGTTTGAAGCATTAATATCATTTACAAAATTTATGATCAAGAATGAATGTAAGTAGAGAAACTTTTGCATACCTGTAGATGGTACAAAATTTCATGGTTAAGTCGAAGCCTCCCATCAACAAAAAGATCCAAATATCCGTGTATCTATCTCAATCAAGCCTCTAAACCCTTCAAGAGCTGTCAATTTTTCCACTAACCTATTATGCACAAAAGTAAAATTTTAGAGTTATGTCACCACTAAAAACAGAAGAAACGGAGCTTTGAAACCAAATCCACACAAACACAATGTGGTATTCATACAAAGCCATACAAACAAACTAAACTCAGAACATTGGAATGGAAACAACTTCAAATTATGATGCAGAGCATGAATTTAGGGTATAAAGAATCATTTTTCTGCCACCATAGTGAAAAGTTAGCACTTTCTTTCATCTCTGCATATTGGTTTGATGCTTCAAACGATGCATTTCTTATATTGAAAAGTGCATTACCTTATTGAGCTTCTCTTTGTTTCGAGAATAGTTTAATATTCTCTACTTAATAGGGCCAACCATGTGACAGTGGAAGCTCATTTGGCCCCTTCCCCCCCTCACATCACTCTTAATTCCCCATACCCAATCATATAACATTAATCATTCATTCATCCATTAATTACATATAACATTCATTCATTAACATATAACATTGATTAATTAACATATTCACATTCATTCATTAACATATAATATTCATTATTTCAGTTTTTACATATTATCAAAAATATGGTTGTCATGATATAATTACAATCACTTCTTTTTTGTTTCTTTTTTAAAGCTAAAAAAATCTGAAGTGGAGTATCATTTTCTAAATCATTTGTCTCCCCTTTATTTGTTCTTCCCTTTGCTTGTGATCTTAATGTATGCATAGTCATCTTTTCATGATGTGGGTGCCGCTGCAAGGGGGGTCTGCTACAATAACAAAGAAATGTTAAACTAATATGTTTTATTGTTATTGTTACAAGTATTTCATTAATTAAAAGAACATTAGAGTAGTTCTCTTTACCTAATGGGTCCACATCATGTTCCTAAGCTTTTGTTAATGACTCATGCTCAACATGTTAAACACCCTCTAAATCTTGATTTATAGTTGAAACACGAAAAGTTACATTAATTAATACACCAATTGAAATTAAATATGTTTAAAAGAACATGAAAGTGGTCCTCTTTATGTAATGGGGCCACATCATGTTCTTGATCATGCTCAACACGTTGATCACACTCTACATGCTTTAAAGTTGAAACATGAAAGGTTACATTAATTAATACACCAATTGGAATTAAATATGTTTAAAAGAACTTTAAAGTGGTCCTCTTTACTTGATGGGGCCACATCATGTTCCTAATCTTCTCTAGCCTAATCATGCTCAACATGTTGATCATGCTCTACATGCTCTAAAGTATCGAGATGCACACCATGAGCTTCATCTACAGGTTGTACTCCACCCTCACCAGGCTGTATTCCAATGCCATGTGCAATATTATCATTGTTTGAATGTTTTAAACAAATAGGCATGTAATTACTTTATGGTGGAAATTAATATTGAATAGATTGCACAAGTATTCAATTTTAAATAAACTTTATTGATTTTATTTACCTGCATGTTGGATGTAGTGGAAGGTTGTGTTTTCCCAGTCAAGACTCTTAGGTGTTCATCCACAGCTCCATAGCCTTGCTAGAAGGAAATATTCAGGTCATCTTCTGTGGGAAATCTGTTGAATTCAGAGCCCTACATTTTTGCATAAGATCATGAATTCTGCTTCTATGGTGTGATAAAACCAAAATTATTTTTAATTTATTATTTGGATACTATATTTCATTTATTGATACTTACAATTCATGCGGCTAATTTCATATAACCACCAGAGCCAAGTTTGTGTTTCCCATATTTTTCTAGTCTTTCCTTTGTTGCCTTTGATGTGTCGGGAAGCCTATGAAAAGTTTGAAATATGTTATATTATGTAAAAAGAAAGAGTAATCAGTATATAATTACATTGTTGATAGTATCACATACCTTCCTTGGCCCGATGGTGTCTTTCCTTTTTTTTTCTTTTCAGCCTTCTCCTTTCCATCTAACACCAGGTCCTTCCACTCCCTCTCTGGAATCATAGGGGGATGCTCGTACTTTTTTTTCTTCTCTAAATGTTACCTATATTGGTCCCTTGCATACTTTAGATAGGTACCAGGTTTCTTAAGGACTTTGGTTCAGTTGAATTTTTTATCACCAAATAAGACAACTAAATGGTTAATGAGCTCATCTTTTAAATCTTGATTTTGGACATTCCATCGTGTATGTATGGTGGGCCCAAAGAGCTCCAATGTAATATCACTTAGATGTTTATAAAAAACATCATTTCTTGCAAAATGATCATGGGATCAATAGTCTAAAAAGAGTGATTAATAAGTAAATTTCAATTAGATTATATATAATAATAATTAAAATATTTTAAAGTACCTGGACCCTTCTCTATCTTTATGGGAATGAAATCCTCGGTCACCACAAGTGTGACTGAAAATGTTCCCGTACAAGTAATACAGGAAGATCGAGGAAATGTTGCTAAAACATCACCAATACTAGTGGCCTCTGCATCCCCAGGTACATGTCCTAATGCATGTTCTGGCATGTGTTCGCTGCCAGAGGGTGCATTAATAGATGCCTGCATGGTATGTGTTGCCGACATTTCAGACGACAATATAGGCATGGATGATGGGGTCAGATGATGTGATGTATGTACAGGAAGATTAGGATGGACACTTGTACCAACCCCTACTCCTCGGGCAGCACTTGCAATACCCTGATCATGGCCAGGAACATCATGAGGAGGAAAATAACCTTGTAAAAACAATACATATTTTAGTTCATGACATAAAATAGTACAAAATATAAAACCATGAATGAACTTATGTTATAATTAAAGACCTCATGATATCTTACTTGCAAGTTTTGTGATCTCTTAGTCAATATTTTAACCATCTCTCTTAGCTCATATGTTTGAGGCACTATGAATATCAACTTAACGATTTCTTCATTGAATTTTTTTTGGATCTTCCTTATCATATCAAGAGGGTTTGCTAAATAAGTGATGTCATCATCACAAAATATTGACTGCACCCCACTATGGATGCTTTCATCTACTACCGGTGCCTTTCCCTGATCAATCGACTGCAACAAGAATATTAAAAACATTATCAAAATTAACCCAATAAACTTATGAAAAAAACATAATAATAAAATATTTTTCTCGTATCTAATTTGTACAATTACAATGAGGTAAACCTTTTGGGTAGAAATTCCTAAAGATACATCACGATCTGTGCTCTAGGCCAGAGCCTTCTTCGTATGATTAATGTCCTGCTGTGACAAAAATTAAGTATAAAAAAACATTACCGAAATGAAACCAATAGACTTACGAAAAAAAACATAAGAATAAAATGGTATATTGGAGTCATTAATTGGAGGTTGGGTAAAATGGTACATAGTATGTACCACCCCCATAGTAACTGTGTTTATAACTAAGAGATTCAAATTGTAATCGATTATCAACTCTTCCCCTATAGTTATTGATTTTATCACACATACAAATACACGGTTTCCCTCGCGTGCCTTGAATATGAAATTGGGTTTCTTATTTGTTGACCCAGGTCATGTACTATTTATAAACCCTACAATATTCCCTGATGCTTTTGGCCTTCTGTCAATGTACATAACCACTCCTTTATTTTGATCCTTATCTTTTAGTTGTATATAATTTGCTGACAGTGCATACCTACACATACTTCATGTATATCAAACTAGTTGCATCCAATCTTTGTAACAGTAATAGGGTCTGACATACTCCATCAATTTAGTAACTTTTTCGTAATAGACATTTATGTTGTCCATGCAAAATAGGCCCAAACCATGTAATGACAATGGTGCTATATGATATATCCTCTTGTTGACACAAAAATCAGTGTTTATTGGAGGAAGTTCCTTGGGTACCCATTTTTTTCGTAGATGTTTGTACCTCAAGGGCACCTCGATGTCACCTATGATCTCATCACCATAAGAACATGACCCCCCTTCAACAAGAAAAAACTCCATGCGTTTACGAAATTTTCTTCTAATATTTTGACCTCTAGTTGATCTCCCTCTTTTAGACAGTACTACATGTCTCGCTTTCCTCTTCTCTTCTTGAATTTCCCTTGCTTGAGGAAGACAGATCTAAAAAAAACCTATGTGGTGGTACCTACACTCATAAGGATGTTGGATGAAATTCTTTCATGGTGATGTGATTCGAAGGTGACATTATGATTAATCTATCATTTCATCGATAGAATTTCACAAGTTATAAGGTAATCAAGTCTTGATAGATTGCTAGTTATTGTTACTACCGTCCAAATGTGTCCATCACAAATCAAATCTAATTACCTTTTTAACTCCCAAACTTTGTAACAGGTGTTAAATGTGACTATGGTCAACCAATTACACAACCAAGGCCTCAAATGTATTCTCTAATTGTAATCAAAGAACATTTGCTCTTCATTCAAGTAAATAAAATTGAAGGGAAACACCACCAAGTGGTTTATTGGACACCTACATGACTAAAAATAGCAACAAATTTACATTTAATTTTCATATTTCTAAGTGGTTAACAGGGAGGGAGTGTGTACTAGGCCTAGTTAAGTCATCATAAGTTTATGCTTTGGCAATAAAAAAATTTTAAGTCATCTTAAATCTTCCTATGTCTAATTGCTAGGATACTTTTGGTATGTTTTAAGGTAGGAAGATTGATGAAAGAGCCCAAAGAGCTTTTCTCCATGGTATCCAAGTACACATAGCAGCGGTCTTCTCTTATATGGTTAGACATGATTTAAAGAACTTAGCTAGGAATGATTCATTTATCCTAAGGTTTTTTCATAATTCTATCATTGGAAAAGTATGACCAAATTCTTCTGTTATAAAGAATTGGTCTATGTGCCTCTAGTAATCACTATAAATGTTTGTAAGGATAAAATGACTAATTGCATCAGGTAGGAGAGAATCAACTTTGAGTTCTTCAAAGATCATATTCCTCTATTCATAATTTTTAAGGGTTGTGTGTGGAGGATGTTATCACTACCAAGAAGGCAAGAGACCTTTCCTTGTATTCTCTTATAATTTTCATTATTCTTATTTATTTTACACTTATATTTACAAATACACATACATATACATTTACTGTTTTCATTTATTTCTCATATAGTTTAATAGTTTGATCGATTTCATATTATATGTGTTGAAGACTTTAGAATTTCAATTACATTAATTTATGGATATGTTGTATCTATAACACTACAAAACCATATGCTCTTTGCATTTACACTTGCATTTAGAAATACACATTTATATACATAGATATAGATTTCTTTAATGATATGTTGCATTTATTATTCTAGGAGAGCATCCAGTAATTGCATTTACATTTACAAATACATATACATACATACATACATACATATGTGTGTGTGTGTGTGTGTATATATATCATTATATTAGGTGTTGAAACAACCCATTAGGTGCATAGATAAAAATTCATAAAATCAGATCTCCCATACATGTTTTGTTGAAACCTAGGCTTGAACCTCTCATTTCACATGCTTTTCTTCACAAAACTATTGAGGACAACAGCTATACCTTCTTTATTTCTCATCCTATGCCCTATTCATGCATCCAACAATTACAACAGTATCCATGGGGCCTCTTACACAAGCTATAGTGATCACAAAAAGTGTAAGAGCCCCTTTATATCATGTTTTGACTACAAAACCCTTGAAAACAAGGTAACTCAAATTATGATTTGTTGGTGAGCTGTATGGACAAAATCATTAGCACTAACTCATTCTTGGAGTCTTTTGAAAGAGAAGTGAATCAAGTGGTAGTTAAGTACAAACCTTATAGTGTTAAGGTGAATGAGGTGATCAATTTTGATTGGCCAACTGTTGAAGAGTACCCGAAATGGGTAAATGTATATTTAACTGAGGAAGAATGAAAAGGAGTAGGCTGCTAAAGGTTGACAAATCAGCTGTTGCAATTACAACAAATTCTAGTTTTGTTTTTTTGGTGACAGTCTAATCATGGAATTCTTAAAGTTTTTTGTTGCCAAATCAACCATTCTCAATGGGCACGATGAACAAGAAGATTCTCTAGGGAGATTGTTGTTGTAACAAATTTTTGGAATATCACAAGGTAGTCCAATTGGCTGGTGACACATGTACTTTCTGGTCTGATGCTTGTTTGCTCCTTTTTCTATAAGAAGGATTTCAAGGCCAGAAGTATAGGTTAGCAAGTTAGATATTTTTAGTTGAATCTAGATGAAGTTGCAGAGCAACTTGTAAAGTCTGATGGTTTTAGGGAGAATGCAATTTAGGTTTTGAGTCATTTTGTAGTAGGTTTTGAATTCATGGGAATTTGATGTTTTATGGCAGTATTGGCATTTCAATTGATATGATTAATTCAAACTCATGTCTCTCCATTGTACAAGTATATCTGAATTTTGAATAAAATGATCAAGGGTTGTTTCGTTCATCTCACTGTTGTGGTGTGTATGATTCTTGTTTTAGGTTTAATTCAAGGAATTAATTAAAATGTTTGAATGGGATTGTAGGTGGATATGTTATGTATAAGGATTTGATAAGTAGTATTGGGTTAGAATATGTATTGATGAGATTGTAAAGCAATGTTATCAAGGATCTTATATGTTATGTGTTAAATCTATCATAAACCCTTAGATGCTTATAAATTTGACTCCTCCAATGGATATACGACACTGATTTAAGTTGTACTTATTCATATGGTTCAGTATTTGTTTTCCTTTACCTAGAGATTGCTACAAATTGCAAATCAATGACTATCTTATACTGTGAATTGTTGTTGTAGTTATCTCATGCTCCAAATAGTTGATATTATTGATAAACAACCAATTCTATTCAGTATTATCCTATTATGTTGAGCTATTAAATGAGATTATCTTTTGTTGTTAATATTTTTTATGATGATGGTGTAGAGGTTGTAAACACATTAAGGGATCACCCTCCTGGGTCTTGCATATCCCAAAGTGTAGGAGGTCTTTCAAATCCTTGTCAATTGGTCTAGGTCCTTTGAGCTGCCCTTTATTGGAGTTGGCAATTCCATAGGTAGATTAGAAGATCAACATGCTTACCGTAAAAACAACCAACAATTTGCATATGTTTGTGGTGGAGGTATTAAAGAAGAATTGTATGCCTCTATTTCCATTCATTAGATCTACCTTAGCCTAGCATATACTTGGGATAAGTCTACAATTGCTTCAGACTCATGTGATGAAGGTTATGTGTGATGAAATCCTAGACCTCAACCAAGTTGTGGGTAAATTATGGGGATTTTTCCAAGACCTGAGGCTGGTTGATAAAAATGTGAAGACTAAGCTATTTTATTTTTTATTTCTTATCTTATACCATTTTACAAGAATGGGGGTGCCAATGTATGAGAAGATCTTTGGAAACTAGGCATGAAAATTGAAGGTTAAAGAGATTGGGAGTGCCAAACTTATAGTACTCATTTCCCCTTGGTCGTCAATTTTCCCTGAGTGCCCTCAACTTTTTCCTTGGCGCTGGTATTGATCTTGTTTTCACTCCTCCAAACTCTTCCTCGGTGTTGATATTGACCTTGTTTTCACTCCTCCAAACTCTTCGTCAGCACTATTATTGACCTTGTTTTAACTCTAAACTCTTCCTCAGTGTAGGCATCGACCTTGTTTTCACTACTCCAAACTCTTCCTTGGCGCTGGCATTGACCTTGTTTTCACTACTCCAAACTCTTCCTTGGCATTGACATTGCCCTTGTTTTCACTACTCCAAACTCTTCCTTGGCACTGGTATTGACCTTTCACTTCTCCAATTTGACAAGCTACAACCTGGTTTCGTTAGGTTTTACAGCATGTTAATGAAGTTCAAAATTTTGGCGCCGCTTAGATAGGTTTTAATATTCTACAATATAGTTAAGCATATATTAGCTATACTTTACATAATAAATAATATAATTATTCAACTTATTATAATTTCATATTATATTCTTTAACAAAATTATTAAATACGTATAAAATTATTATAATTAATAATTAATAATAAGTTTATTTTTATATAATAGAAAATATAATTAATATAATATATATTTAATATAATATTAATATATATTAATATGAGAGAAAGAAACTAAATTTTGATTGGTTGTTTCATGTCAACAATCCAAGGATGACATGTGTCCTTGGGGAGTTATGCTCAAGGTAGCATGCCATTTGATTAAAGATATGATAATTCTCCTTTAAGACCTCTTCAATGTACCCATTGCACACTTAAGGAGACAAAGATAAATATATGGAAGAAAATATAGAGAGAGAGGGAGATAATGACAAACATACAAATAGAAAGGGAGACAAAGAGATAGAGATGGGTAGAGATATAAAGAGATAAGGATGAATAGATAGAGATATAGGGAGGGTGATTGATATATCTCTCCATGTCACTCTCTATATCTCTATATCTCCCACTATCTATGTCACTCCCTCTTCCCTCCTTTATCTATTGATCTATCTCTCTGTCTCCCCCTGTTCTCTCTCATTCACTCCATCTCTCCCTCCATCTCTCCTACTCTATATCTCTATCTCTATTTCTCTTTTTATCTCCCTCTCACTCCTCTCTCTATCTCTTTATATCTATATCCCTTTCTCTCCCTCCCCCTCTATCTCCCGCTCTCTATATCTCACCATCTCTCCCTCCCTTTCCCCCTATCCATCGACTCTCTATCTCCACCTCTCTTCCTTTTTCTTCCCATATATCTCCATATCTCTTTCTCTTCACATATATCTCTATCTCTCTCTCTTTCTCTTCCCATCTATCTCTATCTCCCCATATATTAACTAAGAATTCATGCAAGCATACAATAGTATATGTTGATAAAACTATAATAGTGTTTTATTAAACTATAAGTAACACTTATCTTTCTAATGTCAAGCCTTCTTATAAAAATAGTGTTTTATTAAACTATAAGTAGATTATTGTCACCACTCTTCATTCAACATGAAATGCTAAATGTAGCAATTGTTTTGTTGTTTTTTTCAAATTTCATTAACCAAGCTATTTACTAGGTTGAATAAAGTTGTGTTATGACCCTTCATCTCTTTAAAATAATTAGACAATATTAGTGAGATCAAGAAGAGGAGAAAAATAAACTCCTTCAAAATAGGTGTAGTTGTGAGTTTGTTGGTTTTCTTTGTATACTGTATAATTAGTTCCTCTAGGATAAATAAGTAACTTTAGATCATTTTCTTAGTTGTGTATCCTAACTAATGTAGAGTAATATTTTTCATTTTAATTGACTACTACATAATATTTTATGTGTTGAAAGAATTGTTTCCATTCTTTGTAGTTTTTACAGTGGAATACAAATCATATTTAATTTCATGCCAATATACTTCTTTCATAAAGATATTTGTTTGAAATAAGTGCTTCATAACCCATCTAATCAAATCATAATTAACCTATCAAAAAGGCAATAGGAATTTTCTAAAGAAAAACACTTGCCCAATCCTTAAGTGTATGGCCTTCGAAGAAAGGAGTGATCCACCTTAGCAATAACAACTACCTAATTTAGACATGGGTATGTGCAGGATCATGATGGGCCAAAAAGTGGCAACATGAAAAAAGTAGCATTTTGAACTCGCCAAAAAATGTGAAAATCCCAAGTTGACATTTTTTTGGGTTGGGTGTTAGTACATTGCTCCATAGCAATGCCCAAGCCAAAGTACTACAAATTGAATATCCGACTTGTTTTGGAAATCCAATTCATGTCTAATATCTAATTTGAAAAATAGTTTAAAATGTAATATTTAGGTGCTATAAATCGAATATCCAATTTTTGCACACATATACCAAAGAGTAATTAGGAGGTGGAGGGTGGAGAGAGAGAGAGAGAGGGAGGGAGGGAGAGAGAGAGAGGGAAAGGGAGAGAGGGAGAGAGAGAGGAGAGAGGGAGAGAGAGAGAACAAGAGAGTGAGAAACAAAGAGAGAGGGAGAGAAAGAATGAGGAGGGGAAGGGAGA